>PTEX01000092.1:1598869-2198869 GCA_003342815.1 Eudromia elegans
GCGGCCGCTGCCGGCAGGTTGTGGGCGCCCGCCGGTGAGCCGGGGTGAGCGGTCGGGGCGCGGCGGGGGCGCGGGGGGCACACGCACAGAGAGCGCGAAGGCTAAGGGGAAACGGCAGCGGCGGCGGGCAGAGGATGCGCCCCGTGCGGGGCCGAGCCGGGAGGCGCAACCGCCGCCTCCGCGCCCTCCGCCCGCCCGCGGGCCAAGAGGAGCCCGCGCCCCCGCGGCCGCTGCAGGCGCGAGGCGCCGGCGCGAGGCTCCCGCTCCGCTCGCCGAGCCCCGGCGCGAGGCTCCGCGCTGGTTACGGGTGGGGGCCTCCGTGGGGACTCCCGTGGGAGAGGCGGCGGGGTCAGGGATCCTCCAGGCACACGGACGGGAGGCATCCGGTCCACGGCTGTGTGCGCTCCATCCAGCGCTGCGCGCGGGCAGGGATCGGGTGTTGGCCTTTACGTGCTGGGTGTCAGCGCAGGGCTTTTTCTGCGTGAGTTAATGTTTGATGGGTATCGTGCAGATAGCGAGATACCTCTGTTCTCCGGTACGCCACTTTCGTGCGGTGCTTCGAATGCCTCTTTCCGTGACAGTCAGCAGGATTTAGGTAGAAGTGCTTACAGGAGTTTGAGTCTCTTGTTGAAATCGCTGCTTGCAACTTAAATGCTTTGTTGGAGAATGTTAAGAATTTTATCAAAAATCTGAATTTTATTCCCAGGTATGTACAGTGCTGTTCAGGTGGCTGTCTCAGTGTTATCGTGGCAATATCGAATTTCCTTGTTGCTCCACGGAGATTAATAGATTAATCAGCAAAGAGTAAGTGCAAAGATTTCATTTCCAAAGTGCTGTGTTATTCTTTTTTTCCCCMCTGTTGCTTTTATCCTGTTTCTACTTTTTAAGTGCGTGTGACCTAAGTTTCAGCTCGTAGTGCGGCGYGTTGTCGCGCGAGCGCGCTTCGCAGCGCATTGTGCTCTCACTGCCAAGGTGACTCCGCTCTGGGACAGCGTGGGCAATGGAAATCCAYGCCAGCAACAGCCTCAGGCGGCTGCAGTCAAGTGTTTCCAACAAACCGGGTTTCAGGCAGGTTCTGCTTCACTTCTAACACATAACCAGGTCAGAAAGAAGCCCGAGTGGGATCCAGAAATGTTTTATAAAAGTCTGCTGGTCTCAAGAACCCAATACTTCCCCATGTCTCATTTATAGCAGTTGATACAGCAGTTGATTACAGGGAGCTATGGGAGATTTCTTAATTTCTGTGGCTTATGTTTTTCTTCATATCACATACACAGTTTTTGTGGCAGTTCGGCCTTTTCTGAAGATCTTACTCAGGCCAAAAAGAGCTGGTAAAAGTGTATTCTAGGTACACAAATTAGTTGTATGAAAATTGCAGCTTTCAAAGCAAATAAACGCAGGAGGTTCTTTTGCAGAATTAAATATGCTGGGATAAATATTCCTTCAGTATGCTGAACCAAAGGGCTTTTGTCCTTTCTTCAAGTACAAAATCCAGTTTCACGCAGTGATCGTGGGCTGAATGATTACAAAAATAATACATAGTAACACTTTCAGGCAGCAAAGGGTGAAATGGGTGTTGAAAACTGTGTCATTACTTAGTGTTCTTATATTTTAAGAGGCAAGAACTGTGTGATGAAAGGCCCTTTTCATACCACACAGAGAAGTCTGTTTTGCAGGTGAACACAAAGATCCAGTATATGTCCACAACTTACTGGTCAAAAAAAATTCAGTTAGAACATTTTTCTACTGTCTAGACRCAACTGAAAGGGCCAATGTCATCTAGTAAGCAGACATTTTATGACACTGCGCAGAACTGAGCTGAACTATCTGGGTTTCATGTTTGAGTTTCCTGAGAGATTACAAATACCTCTCAGGTTTCTGTGAGCTGTCCAGAACTCATGGATGAGAAAAAGAGAGGAATTGGAAGAATTTCCATGCTAAAATCTGAGAAAATGAACTAATTCAAGTAACTAAAGCAGCTTGGCTTTTTTTTTTCCTCCTCAATCTTTTACAATATTGTTCTGATTAGATTTAGATGAAAAGAATCTTGATTTGTAACTTGTATATGAATAAAACTAAGCAAATACAAATACAAAATGTGCACATGCTACATGCTATAGACACACGCTGTCCTGCACTATGTGGACTTCATCCTTGCTGGCATGGTGATAGGRATCTAGTTTCCCCTGGCACCTCACAAGAGCACGAGTTACACAGGGCATGCTCACGGGAGGGCTATTCAGTCCTGGGCTTGAGCAGCAAGTCCATCTTGGCTGATGTGGTGGTTTTATTGACAATTCTATGCCAGGATGGTCCCTTTTTAAAACAGAAGTCCCTTTTAGTAAYGGTTCAGTGGCAGAGTTGGTAAGGACTGCGCAGGATCCAGTTATTTGAAGTGATATAGGAGCTTACCCACCAGAAAAAAAGATGTGCTGTCTCTGGGTTAGTAGTGAGTGATAACACTTTTTTTTTTTTTTTGTGAGACCCAGAGTGGAGTAGGAGCTAAGATAAGAAGACTTCTGTGCAGCATTTCTGTTGACTATCTGTACACATACATACTGTGTGTCGACTTCAGATAGCCCGCTGTGAGCTGTAGCGTAGTAGCACAGTGCTGGGAATGCTGACCTCAAATTAGTGACCTCTACTCACTGTGAGCACCCAGCAGCTCTTTTTGTACTTTCTTGGGTGGCTCCAACCCTTACAGAAGAGCAAGARCAAATAACTAACTGACCCAGCTTGATATGATTGTCAAGTCCAACAGGCTGTTGTTGCAGTCAAACACATACCTCAGGTTTAACTCCTAGCTAACTGTGGCAAGGATTGCAGAAGAGAGGCTCTATATCACAAGGTAGAAGAATTGCACTAGTAACGTTACATTGCTTTTCAATGGGAAGGATATTGCAGAAATATCTTTAATATTTTTATCTGAAAGAGAAGCCAGTCTAAACATGAAATATTGCAGCTGTGTCTGTTCCCATGTGGATTTGTCTGATGCGTTTAGTATCGTGTTTAAGCTGCTTTAAGACAGTAGCTCCTTTGGTTGTGTTTTCGTTCTGGCTTAAAACTAAGGGCAGTTCTTCCTTCAGTGTGAATTAAAAGGCTGATAGAGATGTGACTGTAAACCATTGTATAAGGCTGATGAACTGTACTTTGGCCACTTCTATATGACAGTGTTCAAATCTGGAAAGGAGGAATAGAAATTACATCCTGGTTAACTGGTACAAAGTTTAATGGAAGTCATTTCCCCTCTGTGTAGCTCTGCAGACCAGTGTCTTGTCAGGACTGTAGGAGCAACAGTTCATATAAGCGACTGTTAATCTGCCTTCTTTCACTCTACCCTCACATTCTGTAATTTTGCAGAGATTCATACTGAAGTAATAGCAGTAGTGAATGTTCCACAGCTACTTGTGGAGTGTTAAGTGAACACATTTTCAGTGGGAGTCTTCAGCAGCATTCTCAGCATGGCACACTCAAATACAGATTTGGTGATTAATTCAGTAGTAAACATTGCATAGAATATTAATTGACTGATGTTTGCACTGCGCCATAGAAGGTGGAATTATCAGATAAATGTGTTAGATGCTGTGTTGCTCAGTTATTAGTGCTCAATGAATGCAAAGGTGACGTTCAAAAGAAAAGCCTTGGATCTAGGCTCTGCAGAGTTTGGTTGCTATCTCTGATGGTGACTTCACTATAGCAGCRGTCAAATGCCTTTATGGCTGAATTTTAACATCTTTAACATACTAATATTAATAGGTATTACATCCAAGAGGAAAATYTGGGAATATTTTGAATGGTTTCTGGAGATTGAAAGTGCTGTGTGAATGTTCCCAATTGCTCTTGATGTCTTTGAGTCTCATTAGGACTAGTCTCATCAAGCCTTTGCTCTTTCACATTCAAGCAATATATTCCTATTATTAAATGTACTTTGATATAATCACTTTGTTTTCCTTCATGTAGACAGCCTAAACTAGAGCACATGTTCTAGCAGATATGTGCCGACTACTTTACATAATCCCAATTAATATGCCTTCTAGTTATTTGCAGTCTTTAGGCAGGACATTATTTACCTGTAATCTGGCTTCTAAAATTGCAAAGAGTGTACCTGCATCTTAGCCTTGGTGGAAATAAAGCCTTTGCGTAATGACAGTTACCAACTTCATAGGTAACAAAGAAATCTTTACAGTTTTGGCAAGTATAACCACYGCATTAGAAAGAATATATAAATAAGATTTAGACCAAGCTGTATTCATTTTGAGTGACTGAATTTGCTGTTAGACTACAATAAACCCTGTGCCTATGTTTGAATGGTAGAACAGACTGCAGATAGTGATTTTTATCAAGGAAGGCTCTCCGAGAGTCATTGCTCTTGCATTCTTTCCCATTTCACTACATTACCAGCAGCAGGTTTATTCTGCACAATGTGAATTCCCCTGTCCCAGGCTAGATGATTTCTTTCTTAACTGGTTTGTAATGGGGAAGCACTTTGCAAGTTTGCCGGAAAGTGATTTTCTCTGAGCTTGTAACTCATTTAGCCCTTTTCACATATACTGAATTTAATTCATTAAAAAGTCTTAGGTAGCACGTTTGTCTATGATTTAGTGAAAATGTTCTTTCTTTGTTTTGTGAAGGATTTTTCAAGATGGCAGCAACAGTAGAATTCAACAACATCCATGCAGTGTCGGAAATGCCAGAAGAAGATGATGCTAAGCAGAGTTTTCATCCCAGAATGTTCTTGGAACCTCAAGAGAAGAAAAGGAGCATGAAGGAACTGGTGGTTAAGCGAGCAAAGAAAACTTGCAGCTGTACTCCAGCCAAAGTTAAAGACTCTGTTTTCAGTCTCCTTCCTGTCTTGCAGTGGCTTCCCAAATACAAAGTGAAAGAGTATCTACTAGGAGACATAATGTCTGGTCTGATTGTAGGAGTTTTGCTAGTCCCACAGTCAATTGCCTATTCGCTCCTGGCTGGACAGGAGCCTATTTATGGCCTTTATACATCCTTTTTTGCAAGCATTATTTACTTCATATTTGGAACCTCCCGCCATATCTCAGTTGGCATTTTTGGGGTACTTTGTCTGATGGTGGGACAGGTTGTGGACCGTGAGCTACAGAGAGCTGGCTATGACTTAGGACCAGGTGCTCTTAGAGTCCATGCAGCTGCAGTAGARTACGTAAACACCACCATTTCTCCTGTAAATCATACATCTCATGATCCATTCTGTGATAAAAGCTGCTATGCAATTACCGTGGGAGCCACCATGACCTTCATAGCTGGAGTTTATCAGGTAAGAGGAGGTTGGCAAACAGGTATTCTACAGAAAGAGTTTAATTCTACTTCAAGTGATTGTCCATATGAACAGTCTGCTGGGGTTGCACATGTCCTTAATCTGCACCCAGGAGAATGGACGTGTGGAGGACAGGAGGACTCCATGTACTATGGTGTGAGAAACTCCTCTTTCTCCTCTCCCTTTTTGGTCTCAGGCCTAGCGATTTACTCAGACTTGCAGAACATGCACACAGGAGCATGGTGCGGCTTTTAACGACATTCTGTGCTCGTTAATATGTTATGGACCATAAGGACCATAATGGAGTATTGCTAGACAACACTTGCTGCTCCCATTATATATCCTCCTAACTCTTGTCACGAAAATGTTTTTTTATTTTTTAATTGGCTTCTTATATAAGGACTGAATTGGATTGGCATAAATTGTGGTGTGTCAGCTTTCAGTTCCTGACTTTAGTGATCTGACATTTCTCTTATCAAAAAATATAATCTGAACTGCAATACTACCTCCAGTTTCTTTTTACTTGGCATTCTTGCATTGCACTTGTAAAGCTTGGCTGTGTGCCCACTCAATGCCAGAACAAAACCATTGTTTGAATAGGAAACTATTGAGGTAGTAAAATTTGTTTGAAATAAAGCTGTTCCCTATTACCATATTGAATATATTGTTAAATAATATTTTACCACTCTTTCTGTGTTTACTTCCCAGAATTCACTGCTTGTTTGCTGAAATTAAAGTAGGCATCTATGTTTTTAGAGTGTCATGCATTAACCAGGAGGGATTTAATTTTAACAGTATGGCAGGGTTGTGATATTTCAGTTCAGCAGTTCACATTCATTCGTTTCTATAGTGGCATTTGTAGTGATATTTGTTCAGCATGTAGAGGACAGGACAAGGAAACACCTCTATGACACACTCTTAAAACACTATTTTTTGATCCACCTAAGACTCTGTCTCGTACTGCGAGTTAGCAGTGAGTAATTTCAGTTATATTCCATTAAATTTAGTTATATATATATATATATATATATTGCCAGTTACAGGAACTAGAAGATATTATTTACGGTTGAACCAATGACTAAACTATAGTACTAGTTCAGAGTGTGAAGACCTTTTAAAAGGCTTGCTCTGTATTAGAAACACTTTTAAGTCTGATGAATCAGTGACAGTTGGAAGCTGGAGATTTTCAATCCTCAGACCAAAAGACCTTTTGCATTTTTTTTATCCCACTTCCATTACAGCCTCACAATGATGATATCCGTAAGATCTGTATTGTAATCCATTGTGTGTGGTTGATTCCTTTCAGGTGGCCATGGGTTTCTTTCAAGTGGGCTTTGTCTCAGTGTACCTCTCCGATTCACTCCTCAGCGGATTTGTCACAGGTGCCTCCTTTACCATCCTGACCTCACAAGCCAAGTATCTCCTGGGCCTAGACATTCCCCGGAGCAATGGCATTGGCTCCTTTGTGACCACATGGATAAGCATCTTCCAAAACATACATAAGACCAACTTCTGTGATCTCATCACCAGCCTCTTATGCTTTCTTGTTCTCATCCCAAGCAAAGAGCTTAACGAACACTTTAAGTCCAGGCTCAAGGCTCCAGTACCAGTTGAACTAGCTGTGATTGTGGTAGCTACTTTGGCGTCTCACTTTGGGAAGCTAAGAGAGAATTATGGCTCAAGTGTTGCTGGACACATCCCAACAGGGTTTCTCCCTCCTCGTCCTCCAGACTGGAACCTCATTCCTAGTGTGGCTTTGGATGCTCTCCCCATAGCTATTATCGGCTTTGCCATCACTGTCTCCCTCTCAGAGATGTTTGCCAAGAAGTATGGTTACACCGTGAAGGCCAATCAAGAGATGTATGCCATTGGCTTCTGCAACATAATTCCCTCTTTTTTCCATTGCTTTACAACAAGTGCAGCTCTTGCCAAGACTCTTGTGAAAGAGTCCACAGGTTGTAATACACAGGTATCTGGCCTGTTGACTGCTTTGGTCCTCCTGTTAGTCCTTCTTGTCATTGCACCTTTGTTTTATTCCCTTCAGAAGTGTGTCCTTGCTGTCATAACCATTGTAAACCTCAGGGGAGCCCTGCGGAAGTTCAAGGACTTGCCCAAAATGTGGCATTTGAGCAAAGTGGACACAGTGATCTGGCTAGTTACGATGGCATCCTCAGCACTCATCAGCACTGAGATTGGTCTTTTGGTGGGCGTTTGCTTCTCTATGCTCTGTGTCATTTTTCGAACTCAGAGACCAGAGGCACCGCTGCTTGGCTGGGTGGCAGAGTCTGAAACATATGAATCCCTGTCTGCTTACAAGAACTTGCAAACCAAACCAGGCGTTGTGGTGTTCCGTTTTGAAGCCCCCCTGTACTACATCAACAAAGAGTGCTTTAAATCTACCTTGTACAAACAAACTGGAGTTAACCCAGTCTGGGTGAAGGCGGCACAGAAGAAGGCTGCAAAGAGAATGCTTAAAGAGAAAGAGGTGGATTCTGGTGGCAAACTGACCAGCACGTCAGTGGACCTTGTCTCTGAGCCCCTGGGGTTTCACACCATAGTGATTGACTGCTGTGCAATACAGTTCCTGGACACCGCAGGAATACGTGCACTCAAAGAGGTCTGCAAGGACTACAGGGAGATAGAGGTGCAGGTGCTACTGGCCCAGTGTAATCCTTCTGTGAGGAGTTCCCTGATCCGGGGAGAATTCTTTAAGGAAGGGGAGGACCACCTTCTCTTCCACAGTGTGCATCAGGCTGTGGACTTTGCGTTGGAGCACAACAGGAACTGTGCTTCTAAAAACTAGTTAGGGAATGGCAGCAATCATGAACAGGCTGGCCCAAACAATGAATGTGGGTTGGTATATTTATATGTGCCTTTTACCTGCACTCGGATAGATAAAAAGAGGCAGGGTTATTGTTGATGCGTTGGTTGCCACCAGTGTGTTCTGATGCTTTCATTTGCCTGACCAATGATTTAGCAAGTGGTACTAAATGAAGGAAATTCTTAACTTGATCACGATCTATCTGCACACCTAAGAGTTTACATATATATATATATATGTGTGTATGTTCATCTCAGTTCTCATCTCATTTTTCTTCTCATCTCATTTCTCTTCTCCCTTGAACTTTCCATGTCTCAGCTGCCCCCTGAGTTTAGATCATCAGTTTGGGCCTTTGTCACAACTCTGACTTCCTGCAAGGGACTTGGTTTTGAAGCTGTCCTTCTTTCCTAGCCAACTGAATGATATGTGGCCGTTCCTTTCCTGTCTCTAGTTCTGTCAATATGCTGCCATGTGGTCACACCTGCATATTATCAAAGGAATGACTGATAGGGACCATTTGCTCTGGAGTGATTAGTTAGTGAGTTTATTTGTAAGAATAGCTTATAACCATCTATCACCTCTACGTACTTTGTCTTCCAACAATGAGGCCTGTGGAGGTGTGCTTATCTAATTTCTGTATGCGTTTTTACATGCCAGGAAAGTTTGCCTCTTTAGTTTGAATCCCCTTGGATTATCTGGACTGATTTATATCCAGAGATTATTTAGAAATCTGATTCATGGTTAATCATTTGTTTTCCTAATATTTAGGATCTCATCAAAATGAAAAAGGCCTGATAGACTGTCCAGCCTCTTTCTGAATTTATCAATATTGCACAGATTTATTGTGTTGTTGAATACAAATGTTGAATATAGAGTCTTTACACATGCCTAGGCATGGACTTTCTGTAATGGGAAGGGACAGGCCAAGAAATGCAGGCATTAGAAAGAGAAACAGAAAAAATTCTTCAACGGAAAGTTGTTTCACCATATTAGTGTAAATAAAATTTACTACCTTCTTTTTAAATTATTCAGAACAATGAAGAATGCCTGTTTTTCCTGTGAAAGTACAAGCACTGGTTAGGGAAAGATTCTGTTTTCTAATGGCAATAGCATACAATTATGAAGACAGAATTGAAGGGCTAATATTTTTTTACTAAGTGCTAGCTATACATTGCTCAGTATCTACTTAGAAGATGATGTTTCTCACAGAGAAATTTACAGTCTGACTCGCCAATTCTTCATGGCTTTTAAAAGGGAAAAGGTGTGTCACGAAACGTTTTCTAAATAGAAAACATTTTCTCATTTTCTCAGTAGAAGTATATTTGGGGAGGATTTTTTTTCTTTCTTTCTTTTTTTTTTTTTTTTTTTTTTTTTTTTTTCCCTGCTAGGACTAGTAGCTTTTCCCTACTTCCTGTGAAAGCTGAAATTGTCATGTGTGATTTCACTTTCAGCATTAGGACCGCAAGAGGAGCAATAAATAGCAAAAAGATGAAAGCCAGGACTTGGCAATCTTTGTATGTGAGTTTGAAATTACTACATTTTCTAGGGCAAAATAGAAGCAAGCAGAAGAAATACTGGGTGGCAGGGAGGGTGACTGTAGCAAATATTAAGAAGATAACTGAGACTTCCTGAATTACATCAATTAAGTTGTCACTTTGCAAGAGGAAATGACAGATCTCCAAATATCAAAGTGAAGTTTCCATACAGCATTCAGAAACCAAAATATTTTTCTTTCTCCACCTGAAGTTATGTTTGCACAAGGAAATGAATCCAAAATAGCCACCRCTGATTTTTTTTTCCTTTCTGCAGTAACTTCCTGTGCCAACTTTTTTATTCCGTGCTAATGCAGTTTGTCTAATTGTAATTACCGGCTTAGCCTTACCAAAGTGGATTAACCTAAGCCATACCAAAGCAGCTAGTGTATTTAAGAATGCCTACACAGGGAGTGAATAGTAGATAGCAGGATTTTAGTCCTCACCCAGTTTGTTTTGTGTTTGACTCCCGTTCAGAGCCCCTGGGCCAATGTCAAGAGAGAGCAGCCAGAGGCTGGCAGCATGGAGCGCCAGGCTCCTGCTTCGGGAAGCCACACGGGGCTGCCTGGTCACCTCTGCCCTACTGGTGGCAGCGGGAGGGAAAGGCAGGCACCTGCACAGGGCAGTGCCAGGGCCTGGTGCATTCACCTTTCAACACGGTTATTAACCTCTCAGTCACAGCTTTGCCGTGGAGAGCTGAGAGGGAGTGTGAGAGTGAGGAGCCGATCCAGAGGACCCAGAGACTTCCCAGGCAGATGAGCAGGGGTGGACAGAAGTAAAGCAGGATTGCCTTTGGGTGATTCTTTCCCCTTTGCATTCAAGACATTTCTTTTTCCAACATTCTTTCCACGTTGCCCAGCTGGAGGTTCTTTGCCCTGTGAGCTTGTGCAGCCAAATTCTAAGCAGAAACAGTAATTATTTGTCCAAAACCATTTTTTTTTTCCAAATCCAGGGTGTGAAGGTAGACTTCATACTGTTAATTGCAAGAAGTACAGGCTTTCCACAGGATGCTTGTAGTTCTTGGGTATTTGCATAAAAGCTCTATACAACAGTCATGAATTGGATATCAAAGAATTTAGCTTACAGTTAAAAAAATACATGGTAATGATTTATGTTTAGCTAGAGCACATCTTACTTGGCCACTGTGCTGCTTGCACAGCCACTAGTGGCAATTTATCTTCTGAATTCTATTTCAAACAAAGTACAAAAAAAGACAGATTAAAATGCAATAGCAAAAGCAGCCAGCCAACCAAAAGACCAACTTTTTATGTTTCTACTTAATATCCAGAAATCATAGCTTATGCTCTGTATTAATGCACAGAGCCTCAGGTAGAAGGGAACAGAAATAAATGCCAGTTGCTGTATCATTCAGTAGACCAGTCCTTTAGCATTAACTAAAGATTAGAGTTTATCATGTTTGGAATCTCTTAAAACAGTGTTTTTTTCAGTCTTCTTCCTTATAGGCCCTGTACTATTTTTTTATGAGAGGCATGAACCTAAGCAAGTTTAAACCTCTTGGTAGGAAGTATACTTTTTGGAATGTTTTATGGACCATTTAGAAATAGTCCCATTTCACATTCAGGAGTTGGAGATCACATGCTCAAATTGGTTTCTTAAAGAATTTGTTTTATAAATGTTTCAGATTTTTATTTATATTTTTTGCTGATATATGATGTATGCAGCAGTTATGTTTGTTCACTTATACCTTTGTGATTTGCCTGTCTTTGCCATGGAAAGAACTCTTTTGCTTTTAACAGTTTTAAATAACAAGTGGCACTGGCGTACCAGATTTCAAAAGGGCAATTCTGCCATACTCCCTGTCTTCTAGCCAACCACAAAGCTTAGTTTGTGATCTACAGAAAGGTGAAACCCCCATGATCATTTCTGTAAGCATATGGGAATATCCATATGACAAAAATAATTAAATTAATCCCAAATGCAGCCTTCAGAACCTGCAGAGCAATCTGCAGACCAGAGGGGCAGATTGTATAAACTAGTTGAACTCCATTGACTCGATTCCCAAGTGTCCTAATAGAGCAATTATCAGTCTAAATGAGGAATTAAGAGATCATTAGTACATTCATTAATGATAACAACACAACATTATGGAAATGAGTACTCTGTCTCAGTTATACTCTTGCCAAATGCCAGTCACAGTTTTTACTTTTATTGCTGCTATATATAGTAATTTCAATTGATCCTAATGTGGCAATTGCATGAATAAATGATTGATTTGTGTGAATGTTTTCACACTGAAATAATTTCCAGTCCACATTTGTAGAACAGAGAAATGAACTAGGGTGATGTACATGGTACTTTCTTGGGGATTTATAATGAAAACCTCACTTTTCTGCTCTTTAGTGATCCTGATTTCCTTGTAAATCATTGCAGCTCCATCTATTATTCTCTAATATGCTGCTTGATGTGAGTCTTCACCCACTTGGACACTTGCTTCTGTGTTTTGCTATAACTAACATTGAGTCTGATTGACTGTAAATAGAGGAATCATTGCCTTTGTATATAGTGCTGTTACCTGTGACCTGCTACTCAGTTTTGATGCCAAACCTTCTGGTAAAAGAATAAGCTTCTTCTTAACAAAGAATAACCAACCCAAGTCCACTCTGGGTTCTGAGGCTGGAAGAAGGGGACTTGGGGCAGCTGGCAATGGGGGTACCTGTGTGTATAACCCCTCCTGTGACAGGCAGGCCCTGGACGCAAAGCAAAGTATGTGAATATGCCAAGGGTTTGTGAAGGGGGACAAGTAATGCCTTCCAGGTAAAATAAGATAATACAGAGATGTCTTTATTACAAGGACACTACGTATACAGAGTTCTGTGCCTTTTCCATAAGGAATGTGTATCCACAGTGACGTGGTTCCTGTTTGGTGCTGCTGTATGAGTCAGTGTTCAATGCTATGTATAGAAAGAGTTTCTGTTTTCGTGCTTATTTATTTGTATATGATTTAACCTCATTCTGCACTTGGCTGTCTTATCCTGGATGAAAGAGCTCCCAGTACTTCTGCACTCATTCTCCTTCTGGCTACAGCAATGAACACACAGATTCTGTTCTCTCTCAAGAAAGTAGCCAGCAGTTCCTGCCTCTCTACCAGCTTCTGCTGACTTGTGCCGAAAGCCACTGCTAATGGGTCTGAGGTGCAGAGTGAAGATGGAGCATCCACGTGAGCATCCTGGCCACAGCACTAGGGTTTTAAGTCACCTGCACCCGCAGCCTCAGTATTGTGCTGAGATCAGCCACGGACTCGTGTCTGTGGAGCATCCTTGATCTCCCTGCTGTGCAGSATTCCATGGTGTGGCCAGGCTTTCTGAGGCCAAAACTTACTTCAGAAAACCAGCAAAACTGCCCAGCTCCTTAGGATTAGTTCCTCGACTTTCACCCAAGGGCATTCTAACACCCTGTTCTCTGCCATGAGCACCAGTGCCCTTGGTGCTAAGAGCTTTTAAATAGGGTGGAGCTGAGTCACCCTGCCTWTCCAGGGCGATGCTCATTCATGTCAGGATCCGTGCGGAAGCTCCCCGGCCAGCCCTGCGCTGAGCCTGGAGTCTCTGCTGGCCTCGGGCCCTCTGTGCTGTCGCGGAGGCCTGGCTGGCCGCTAGGAAAGCCCTGGAGGAGAAGATCATAGAARCTGAAGCAACAAGAAATCCTAGCAGTGGAGGGTGAAAATACGTACCATTGATTCAAGCAAATAGCAGGTGTTTTCTTATATGTGTTCCCCCAACACGCACTCTTTGGAAAAATGATTTAATAAYTGAGGTGATGAACATTTAAAACTTTTTTTTTTTTTAAACTAACATAATTAATTAAGCTGGGATGTGGATAGGAGCTCTCTGTTGCTAGTGCAATATACGGTGCTTTATGTTTGTGTAGCTTATTTGCTTTGCTGAATCTCAGTCAATGATACCATTATAAGGTTTTTCTGTTGATATAACTGTCCACACTGGAAGGGTTTTGTGTTTTCACTATGCTGGCATAGTTAAGAGCAACAGTGCCCTTAGTGCAGGCCAGGCACTGTGCATTTGCACAGTGAATAAGTCCCAATTATTACTTGCACTTGGTTATCCAGTTTGTGAGCCCTTGTATGATCAACTGCTTGTGTAAAAAGCTGCCTGATCTTTTTTATTCTAATCAAATTCCACTCAAAGTGGAACAAAGTTTTAAATGTTGCTTTATTTTTTTAAGATCTTTCTAATGCTAGAATTGAGGCCTCTGGTTAGGTAATATAGCATATATTTAAAATATATATATATATTTAGTACCTGGTATGATTAGTGCCTTTCTGTTTTACTTCCTAAAGATGGTGTTACCTAAGGTGTATTGCTGTTTTTCTAATGCACAAATATTCAAACTATTGCAGCATTTGATGGCAAGTCAAATCTCTAAGAGCAAATTTACTGCCAAAAGTATTTGAATTCCAGATCTATCCAGCTCTGCAAGCACTTAATTCTTAGCTGGATTCCATAGTCATTTCAGGAGCCCACAGGAAGGTTGGAGAATAAACATTTCACTGAACTTGGGTCCAAGTTTTTAATCTTTGACTTTAGAAAGAAAATTTTAACGTGTATCTAAAATGCAGCTGAAACATGGTTAAAGAGAGATGAAGCTTCACTTTGGGAAAGCTTCCCTTGCACTTGAAACTTCACATGGGAAGTAAATGATTTTAGTTCATCAGCCGCTTGAGTCACTCACTGTCATCTCTTGTATCTTGGTATGTTTGGGACATGATTTTTTAACTATTTTAAATTCCAAATAATTAGGAAATAATATTTGTGACATTGGTAGACTGACTGAACACACTTGCAAAGCAGTTTAGTTGGGGAAAGTTTGCCAATTTTTTACAGGATATTCAAAAGATCACCTTGTTTTCTTAGCATTTATTACAARTGTAACGGATCCAATGAGGTCAAGTATCTCCTGCAAGCCAAAGGGGGAGTTCAGAGTAGTGGGAAAGCTGTTTCAGTCTGTGGTTTCTCTCCATGCCACAACTGTGTGTGTTAGCAGACTTTCCCTTGTGAAGGTATGAGGAAAGCTGCTTTTCTCAACCATCAGCTCCTCACGGACAGCTGTGTGAGCAGATCAAAAGTTTCTGATATGAGAGATGTATTTTGTCAGTCTTCTAATTAATCCCCACCATAAAAACATAAGTATGGAGTATRTTCTTCAGATATTATTATCTTGCCTTTACATCATCACCATATGTTAAATCTCTACCAATTGTTGCTTTTAAATGCTAATGTGCCTTATTGTCATTGTAGAGGATTTGTTAGCACAAGAATTTTCTATTAAATGTGGTAAAATCTTTGTGGTTTCTTTTGCTACCAGTGAAAGATGGTATTTCTGGGTTTTTTTTTCTGATTTTGGACATAAGCATTAGAAAATACTGCTGGTGTGTAAATTAAAAAAAAAGAGCAACAAAAATGCACATTTGAAGAGTAAATCCTTAGTTCCTGTGTTTTTTTGTTTGGTTGTTTTGTTTTGGTTTTTTTTGACAGCAGCACTCTGGTTTGCTGAGATACTGCTTGATGTTCTCCAGCACGGTGTTTGATGCACGTGCGGCACATACAGAGATTTCCTGCAAACATGAAGCGAGGCTGTGACTGCCTCATCCTCACTTTCAYGCTGTCTGGAACTAGGCTACGGTTTGTCCCATGAAAAGAGGCAGTCAGTAACAAGACATGGTAACGACAACGTGCCCTATGGGCAGCCCCTCATGCAGCCCCGTGTCAGACCCCCAGCTCTCCAGGGAGCAGCATCATGTTGCCRGCGCTTGCAAGTGTACAAGCTCACAGCACACACTGCTACGCAGGCAGCCTTACAGAACTGCTGCAACGTATTTCAGTGTTAATTCCATTTTGCAGATATGGAAATTGAGTCATAGTAGGTTAAATAACTTGATCGGTTTTAATCAGCAAGAAGCAGAACAAAAAATACACCAGCTCTGGGTGCAATTCTAGGCGCTTACTGTAAGTGTTATCTATGCTTACATGCCCTTGGGATACACGAGAGATTTTCTTGATCCTGCGTGACTCAGCTTTTAAGTGCAGATGCCTTTTACCTTAGGAAACCTCACAGCACACTCTGTAATTCCTGTGCTGGTGCCAGCAGAGTGACAGGAGCATTCAATTACAGATGATGCCAGCTGGATCTTTCTTCTCCCGTGAAAAGCACAGCACAGCCATTCCCTTTTAGCAGAATTAACTCTGATTCCCACTGATAGACAGCTGAGATAATTGAGTTTCAGCCAGGAGCACCATTCATTGGTGCCACTCAGGATCTTGCCTTATCTGCAGGCAGCTGCAATTCTCTCCTGTGCAAGGTCAGACGTGCCAGCCCGGCTGGGCTGGGACCTGCCTGGCGGAGGCTGCGTGGCCAAGGCTGTGCCAGCAGGACGGGGAGGACCCCACTCCCTGCCAGCCTCCCAGCTCCTGGTAAGCAGCGCGCTGGGTACTCCCTGAGCGTGCAAACAAATGGGTCCACCTTTTACCAGCACTTTATGAAGCTGCTTAATCCCTTCTCTCAAACCCTCTGATTCCCACACATTCTGTGGCAACAGGTTCCATAGAATTTGTGTAGCGTGGGATAGATTTTGATTTTGGTCGAAACTTAATAGCAGATACAATCTTGCCATAGGGCAGGTAGCTGGAGAAGCATCGTCATTCCTGTTTCTCTCCTTGGCTTCTTTACTGCTGCTGGAGCATTTTGCTTTCACGAGACATTGAGTCATGACCTCTTTGGGGTCCCTCTTCACCAGTCTAAGCTCTTCTGCCTTGGTGCATGATGAGCTAGAGCTGAATGGCTGAACTATCTCTGCTTCTGAGCCAGCTTGGGAGCCAGCCAGAGGCCTCTGCCCAACTTCGTGGCTGCTGCAGTGGGGAGAAAACTGTGTTAACTGCAGAGGGTGACCTGATCAGCCAGCCTACAGCTACGGGGGGAAGCGGCATCCAGTCAGCACAGCCTCAGTACCGTGGAGGACTCGGATGTAACGCGAGCAAGTCGAGCCTGAAATGATGCAAAGCCGCCTGGGCTGAGGGCCAATCAGTATAAAACACAAATGCATCTTCCCATTTTTAGTCCGTTGTAATTCATCTGGAATCAATTTAATCCATTTTCAGAGCCATTAAAGAATTTTAAATTGTTTGCCTGATAATTTGAAAACGGTCTTGAGCACTGAACATTTGTCATGTGGGAAAAAAACATGAAAACAACAATCCCCTGCAAAAGTGAGCACGGAATCAGCCTCTCCTTTAGAAATGGAAAATGCTCCCCAATCCTCAGGCTGATGTACTTCGAAGTACTCAGGCGGTCATTTTGCATCTTCTAAGAGTGCGCTGTGCTGGGGCTGGTAGCTGGATGTTTACAGGATGGACTCCAAATGCCACGTCCTCGACAGCTGGAAGGTTGGTGTGGCATGTCTGACCTCTGCAGCCACTCCACATCTGTGTACATCTTCTATTCCTATGCTGATTCTCTTTCCAAGAATACATATTCCATTTTATATCTTTGAAAATTCACTAAAAATATTCCCCATGCATCAGTCTTCATGGCCCGTGGTTGGGAATAAGCGGTAGCTTGAGTAGATGGTCTTTAGGGTTATTTATTTGCAGGTTTTGTTCGTTCTTCACAGCCTCTAAAGCATCGTGACTGCACTGACAGATGCAGTCAAAGGCAGAGTGATGCTTTCGGCCTTGCAGTGTTCATGTCCAATGAGGATTTATCTTTGCCTTCCATTCTCTGCTGTGACACCCTGCACATTATCATGAACTGCCCTACAGACACCAGGAGGCTGGAAAAGCGGTTTTACTGTCTGGAATGATTTAATGCAGGGTTTTCAGATTTTCTGGTGTCCTCTTATAAAAATGTGTCTAAGTTCCTTTCAAGAGGGAGAAGCCTGTCCAGCTCTTTTGTCTTCAGGCATTTGTGCTGCAGTTTACCATATCTCAGCAATGGAAACAGCTGTGGGATTGTCTTCTTTTCTTCGTTTTTCTCTGAAAGAAAAATATGATGCTTTGCAGATGTTGGTGTCTTGACAACTCTTTCCAAGTGGAACTGAACCAGTAGCCATCCAAAATGACAGTCTGAAATCCAAGAGGGGAAGGAAAATCAGCTCTCTCAGATATCTGGCACCACCACCCAGCCTTCTTGACATTTTTGAAAAAGAGACGGCATGTTATKCATGTTATTTAAATAACCCTGGAGTGGCAGGCACACTCATGTATTGAGACAGGCTAGTCCATGTATGGAGCCAAGGCATGCAGGATGTGACTTGAAAGGCTTCCAGGAGCCACGTAGCCATAAGTGTATTTATAAGCCTTAAATCCAGCAAAAACTCCCTGCGTAGTGCAGTTAGTGCTGCTCAAAAAAAATATTACTATATTTACTATGATGCCCGCTAGTCCTATTAAACACAAATTACTCATTGACACAGCAATACGGAAATGAATTCATGTTTACCCATCGCAACAGGCCTAGGTAGACGAGGCCAAAAACAAATGTCAACCCAGACTGCCTCATCATAACTTTTTCTACTGCAGAATAGGATAACATGTCACCAACTCGCTGTAAGAATGAAAGTGTCTACTACTGCATTTTCGTCAGACTTAGAATTTGGATTTTGATGCATTATTTTTAGCTGGTTGCAATGGCTGTTGCATAAATCAATGTTACATTGCCCTCATACTGATATCAGGGTTTTGCACTCTCTGCTTCTCTTAAAAACAGAGGGATGTCTTGTCTACACTTCCATTGTTCAAGTTAATGCTGACCAACACCCAACCTTTCCCAAAACTGAATTAAAGTTAAGTGAGTTTATGATGGCAATAAAGACCAACCTTAAAAGATGCTTTTGAAAACAAACATTTGATTTTACTCTTTTAACTACGGTGACTTTGCATTCGGAAGACGTTGCACTCATAGCAGCTCAAGGTCATGAAGTTCTGTTGTAGGTTGCTTTTTTTAAACTTGTATGTTGYATATTTTCTAGACCTAATGTAAAATATTCTTAGTTTATACCACTCTTACCTTACCTCATACAGGGCAAGTGATTTCAGAGATGTGTACAGTATTCAGTGCAAGGAAGTGTATTATTATATCCTCGTTGTCAGGGTGRAATATAAAATTATCTCAGTGCCCACTGACTCTATTTCCACTGCGAAGACCAAGCAAAAGTTGTTTTAGAATGAAGGTCTTTGGTATCAAGGAGGTCAGTGTTGCAAACCTATTGACAGAGCGAAACCAGCAGGATCAAAACACCCAAGACTTAATTGCAGGGTAAGTTTGGAAAGTTGTCACATTTTGAAGTTGAGGATACAAAAATAACTGAGAATTTGCTCCCRAAAAAGGGAAAAGATCATGTAATGAAGGCTTTAGGCTTAGTTAGAAGGATATTTACATTAACAAAGAATGACAGAGGACATAAAAAGTCTACAAGCAATGGAAAAAAACTGATCAGCAGAGAAAGGTGTGCCTGTGAGAGATGAAATCAAGACTAGCTAAGCCAAGTGGTAGAATAAATCATAGCAGACAAAAAAAAATCCACTACATAAATGAAAATGGAACTTGGAAGAACTATCAAACAGTGAAAGCAACGTAGAAATTGAGGGTAGTCTAGATACTATCTCAAATGGAAAGAGTGCTTAGTCTCATTTTTGTGATGGATAATAAGGCTGAACACATTGAGTGGTAAAATTGGAGATGCAGAATTGGAAAAATAAGATCGAAATTCCTAAATAAGATCGAAAATCAAAGAAGAAATTGTGCTGAGATATGTTTCATCCCAGAAAGCAAGCAGACTTAAAAGACCAGCCTCGCTTATCCACCAGTTACTCAATGACTGAATTTTCAAGGAGAAAGGGGAAGTTTTGTTCACTTACTGAAGAAGATGGAAAGGAGAATTAGCAAATAGGTACAACATCAGCAGGMCTAGATACAAAACAAGATATGACTAGAATGAAATATAAATCATMTGAAAAGTATATCAGGAATCAAAAGGCTAAGGAAAGAGTTGGTCTACTAATGAAAGAAGGATACGGAAAGAAATTTTATGTATTGTTCCTCTTGTTTAGCAAACAYACTTGCAGCTACCAGCAATACTATTATCTGACAGGAGCACTCATCTGAACTCCTCCAGTCATTCTTAATGGACAGAATAAGTTTTCATCAAAAATACCTTCTCAGAATGATGTTTGTTTTCAAAATACAGCGATGTTTGGCTGTTTCCATTGTCTCTATCAGCTGGAGTGAAATAAAAAGGCCAATTGTTTTGCTGGATAATTCAKCTCTCTCCAGAGAGAAGCAACGCATGATCCAGAAGGATTGCAAAGGAAGCAGGTTTGCAGTTGTTCACCTCATGCTTTTTCTTCTCCATGTGCATTGAGAAGRCAGATTACTCAGCAGAGGAGAAGCTCCAAATAGTTCCTGAGGGACTCAAAGGCGGCGCACAGCGTATCCTCCTCTGCTCCCTGCAGCCAGAGGTAAGAGCTCTGCGTTGGGACCAGCAATGTGAGATGAGGGAAGGGGATTTCACACGATCCTGGTTCTCTTCCCAAACTGCAGCCAGGTTAGGTCTCCTTCAGGAGAAAACAAATGCTTCTCTTTGTATAGTCCTTGGTTTTGACAGAAAGTATGGGGGTGTTTTTTTTGCAATTTCATTTTGACTGAAATCTTTAGAGTAGTTTGGGAAGTATATATGTTATTTAATTAGATTGAAAAAAAAAAAAGGCATGCATTCATTTTATAAATACCAGCCTTGAAGCTGTTTGAAGCAAGACAGCAATACAGCAATATATTTCTCTTTCTCTTGTCTACTGCATGCTTTCCAGAGACAGTTGCTTTCCTGATAATTTCCCAATAGCCAATAACATCAAATCACAGTTGGTAACTGCAGGGGATTGTTTTTAGCCTCAGTCATCTGGAGCAGCTTCAGAATGGGATKGTCTTTGAGAAAGCACAGAAATATGATTTGGTGAGCTTTCTATGGAATCTCCCAAGGTAACATGATTTTATGTTTAGTGAATGATTATGAYAATTTCTGGTGAATAAGATAGAATCATTGAAAGGCAGCTGGTTACCTGGCATCATTCAGAGAATATGTAGTTTTCTTGAAATTSTTCCTAGACCTCTATTATTTCACTAGTATGACATATTCATAACATTGTCATACAYTCTGCATTTCTGCCCTTACTATAAAAATTTATTGTTCAGTCAAGAACAGAAGAAGGGAAATGGTTAGGCTCAATTGAAAACCTTTCTTTATACCTTGCTGTTTTTAATGCATACTTCAAAACTTTAAAGGAAAAATTAATTTGCCAGTAGCCTTCTTTATCCACATGTTACATTCCTAGAACGCTRCATGGAATATTTTGTCATTCTTGAAATATCTCTCATCTAAGTGCAAGTGTCACCAAGACATGCAGGRTTTCTCAAGAAGTTTTAGTTTCAGTGAAGAAATATTTTCTGATCTCGGAAGAGTCCGCTGTCCTATTGAAGCCAAGGGGTACGGTATTTTCTGTAGGTCTGTCCTCAGTGTTGGCATCTGTGGCAGYGTGTGTGCAATATAAACCACATTCATTCAGGACAGCGGCTAATCAGGTCCATAACGATAACAAATAAATCAATTGGCATGGCAGGAAGGCTTGATTTGTCTGAGGCTATTTGCCTTCCTCTGTTTATCTATGCAATCTGCATGGGCTTTGGAGCTAARCAAAGCACACTATGTACTTCATGGTCGTGCCTGGTCTCCTGTCTCACTTAGATCTCCCGCTGCAATGGAGGACAYGTCAAGTCAGAAGTCAGAACACAGCAGAGATGCACAGAGCTCTGTCTCGCCTGAAGAGTCTCYGGTCCGTTTTACACACGTCAAGTTAGAGGAATATGAGCCTGTGGACATCAGCACCCGGGATCTCATCCTAAAGAAAGCCAGAGGGATCTGCCTATGCAATTATCAAACTATCATYACCTTCTTCTGTCGCCTGTTTCCAGTGTTGGATTGGCTTCCACGTTACAAAGTCAAGACACAGTTGCTTGGGGATGTCATATCTGGGCTGCTGGTGGGGATAGTTGCCATTCCTCAGTCCATCTCATACTCCCTCTTAGCAAACCAGGATCCCATCTATGGAATCTACACCAACTTCTTCTGCAATATCATCTACTTCGCTATGGCCACTTCACGCCATAACAGCGTTGGCTCCTTCGGTGTCCTGTGCCTGATGATTGGGGAGTCTGTGAACCGGCACCTTCAGCTAGCAGGGTACAATGACGACAGTGCTGGCTCATTGCTGATGGGGAATTCCACCTTCTCCACTAATGGAACAGATGCCTGTGATAGAAGTTGCTAYGCTATTACAGTAGCCCTTTCCTTAAGCTTTCTGGTTGGTCTTTACCAGGTACAAATATTCAATATTGTGCTGTTTCCTCTCTGTTCCACTCAGCTCAGTTCAGACTTGAAATTACTAGACCTCGACACCCTTGAAMTGTAGTGACTTAGAAAACCCCAAACACACCTGGCTTTGGGTTCATGCTTTGCCCAGATGATAGGTCAGATCCTTAGTTGTGTCTGAAACACACTTAGGATCCAGCTTAGTAACAGAGGGAAGGGAACTGTGAAGCACCTTCCCACCATTCTAGTCCTGGACCTGGGCTGATGTCTGGCATAGTTTAGGGCTGATCTCCAGCTGTAGCAAGTCCTCTGAAGCCTATGCCATCAGCAAGTACTCCTCTAAGGCCACGCTCACTGCAAATGTCTCCACTGCCTGAGCCTAGCTGTTAGTAGGCAACTTGAGCTCCTTTTACTAGTATAACGAAAATTCACTGTATCATACTGTTTTTATCAACAAGTGATACTCATATACTGCTTTGATTTAGCAATCCTCAGACTTTCAGTGTTAACTGTAGCCTTGTTTCATGTAAAAAGACAGTGACAGGAACCTTGAAGTCTTCTTTGTACGCCAGTTCTAGACACAGAAAAGTCTCTTAAGTTTTACATAACCCAGACTAAATAGTTAGGAAAAAGTCCTCTCTCACACAGAATGCTCAGTGGACARAGTAGTCATATATGTTAAAAGTAGAAGCAACTGACATAAATTGCTGGTTACCTCTTTCATGGATGTTAAAAGTATTACTGAATTTCTTTTCAGATCCTGCTGGGAGTTTTACAGCTGGGCTTTGTGTCTGTCTACCTCTCAGAACCTCTCCTCAGTGGCTTCGTGACCGGCTCCAGCCTCACCATTATCACCTCCCAGATGAAGTATCTTCTGGGACTGAAAATCCCCCGTCACGAAGGAGTGGGGTCCTTCATCTTGACATGGATTGACCTTTTCAGATACATCCAGAACACCAACATCTGTGATCTGGTGACTAGTGTGGTGGCTTTGGCTGTCATTGTGCCTATTAAAGAGATCAATAACAGGTATAAAGACAAGATGAAGGCTCCACTCCCTGTAGAACTGGTGGTGGTCATTGTAGCTACAGTGCTATCATACTACTTCAAATTTGAAGAGCGATACAAGTCTGCTGTTTGTGGGGACATCCCTACTGGCTTCAAGAAACCCATCCTACCAGATACAAAACTATTTTCCAGCCTAGCAGTTGATGCTTTGCCAATTGCTATTATTGGCTTTGCCATGACTGTCTCCTTGGCAGAAATTTTCGGCAAAAAACACGGCTACACTGTCCGCTCCAACCAAGAGATGATCGCCATTGGCATGTGCAATTTGATTCCTTCYTTCTTCTACAGCTTTGCCAGCTCCGCAGCCCTGACTAAGACTCTGCTGAAGGAATCCACGGGGAGCCATACGCAGGTCTCTGGCCTGGTCACCTCCTTAGTGCTACTGCTGGTGCTGCTGTGGATTGCTCCACTCTTCTACTCACTGCAGACATGCATCCTGGGGGTTGTCACCATCGTCAACTTGCGGGGTGGCCTGAGGAAGTTCAGTGACACCCGCCGAATGTGGCGACTGAGCAAGGTGGACACGTTGGTGTGGTGGATGACCATGCTAGCCTCCACGCTGATCACTACAGAGATTGGGCTCCTTGTGGGTGTCTGCTTTGCTCTGCTCTGCATCATCTTCCGCACTCAGAGACCCAGGGCCACGCTCCTGGGCAAGGTCAGCAACTCAGAAATCTATGAGGACCAATCCACTTACAAGCAACTCATCAGTATTGCCAATATCAAGATCTTTCGCTTTGAGTCATCCCTTTATTATGCTAACAAGGACTATTTCAAGACTACTGTCTATCAGAAAACWGGGGTGAACCCTACTCTGCTGTCTGCTAAGCATCGAAAGGCAAAAGCACAGGCAAGTGCTGACACAGGGAAGAACAAGAGAATTTTCTGCCCCAGGTTTAACTGTCTGAAAGCCAACAAAAAAACGTCTGAGAATTCTCCAGCAGATGTTGGTCCTCCTTCCATAGATATGCACACCTTAATCATTGACTGTGGGGCTATGCAGTTCATAGATACAGTGGGTTTCTCTGTGCTAAATGAGGTACACCGTGACTATAAGGATATTGGCGTCCAGGTACTCTTGGCCAACTGCAACCCTTCTGTCCGCCACCTGCTCCAGGAGGGAGGCTGGGTGGGCAAGACAGATTGTGGCAGCCAGTTGGCCTTCCACAGTGTCCACGATGCAGTGAAGTTTGCTGAAAGGTGGTACCATGTGCAGCAAGAGAGCAAGGAGAAAAAGGATGATCCCCTGGACCTGGAAGACCTGGACTTCCAGGAATCTTTGTAGACCCATGTGCAAAGAATKTTTTTATTTGCAGATGGGCTTGATATTTACTTTAGAGCAACTTTAGAGCATTCAGAGCATGCACAAAATTTGTCTATGAACGCCTAGAAGAAGGCACTGGGTAAAAGGTTTGGGGAAGGTGTGGACTTCAGAAAAGACTGCTAAAAAGTAAATAACTGAGAGGTATTTTGAGATCAGTCATTCAGATAAAGAGCTTAAATGACTTTTAACTCTTGTCTCTTTAACTCTTTAACTTGTGCAGAGGCTAACTGGCATAAATGTGCTAGTCAAGTTTCACCATTCTTTTATGGAGACCCACAACATGAAAAATTGGAAGTATGGAGGAACAGGAATGAAAATGCTCTGTGTATCTGTCAGAGTGGGAGAAACTTGCTAAGGACCAGAGGAGCCATGGCATGGTTTTCTGCATTGGGTTTGCACAATAATCTTCTGATTCTCTTGTGGTGAAGTCTGAGAGTAGAAATACGGTCCTTTGATTCAAACCTAAGTGACCGAGAGGTGGGCTGGGCATGAGAGAAGGTTATGGGAAAGATGAGAGAACGGCAGAAAATAACAGCGGGGTCAGACTGGTGCTGTCAGCCCAGATGGATGATCCTTAGCTGGAAGGACCTGCGCCTCTCCTGGCCTGACCTTGAAAATTTCCTCCAAAGGGGCATCCCCAATCCCTCTGGGCAGTGAGCGCGGGCTGAGCGGCRGTGCCCTGGACTGGAGTCGAGCACTTCGAGCCATGGTGTGAACTGTGCCACCCCTGTCCTCCGAGCCACGGGCTCTGCTCTGCTTCCTGCAATCACATGATTCCTGTCGCTGTTTAGCAGAGCAGTGGGAAAACCCCTGCCCGGGCCAGGGCTGAGGGACACCAGGGGTCTGAGTGGAGCCTGTCCTCATGGTGATGCCGTCTGTCACTGCAGTGCATCCCCTGAGGGATGTGCCATCTCCCCGGGTGCCTCCGGGAGACCTCCTTCCCAGACATTGTGTGAGCGTGTCTGGAAAGGGAGACTGCAGCAACAGGGGACTCAGAGCCTTCAAAAGGAGCTTTTATACAAAATGCCTCCCTCCATTGCCTCTCTTTCCCCCTTGTGGATCATCGCTTTGAAAATAAAATACGATAAATCATTTCCCGACACTCGGACTGGTGTTTGTTTCCCTCTTCTGCACTAACATTTGTCACTGGAGGGCACGAGTGAGCTGTGCTGCAGAGCCTGGAGCGGAGCTTCCCTCGCCTCCGTCTGCCCCATCCCTGTCCTGTTCCTGGCCCTGAGCCCTGGCCCTGGGCACTGTCCCTGTCCCGTGGGGCTTCCTTCTAGTCACTCAAACAGGCAATGATCCTGATGTCAAAATACTGCCCAAACCAGAGGAATTAGGGAAGGGGTGGGAGTTGGAACCATATCCCGTTCTTCAATCTCCTGGAAATTGCATTGCAGAGAAATCCCAAGACAGCACCGGGTCCCAAGGCCACTATAACCTGCCTCTTGGGAAGTGCAGCAGCAGGGTGGCTGTGGTCTGGGCTTGCTTGTGCCGGGACGAGAGGAGGTCAGTGTGGTGGGTGACACCGGACAGGGCTGACCCTGTCCCGTGGCCTGTTGGCCCAGCAGGCAGGATCCCTGCCTTACCTGTGCAGCGCAGGCCACCAGGCCTGTCGGTAAAAAACACACGCTTATTCCCTCCACTTGTCCGTGTGCATTCCTCATTTACTGCCTCTATTCTGGGCTGACCTCTCCCACACATCCATTTGGGAGTCAGGGTGGGGAACAGCTCACCCAGACTCGTGCAGCTCCCCAGCACCCTGCAGCAACAGAGCCTAACTGTGCCTCAAGGGCCTCGAGAAAAGAGAGAAAGAAAAAAAGCRACAGCAAAACACTTTTCTTAAAACAAAACAAACAAACAAACAAAACCCAAACCAAAGTCTTAGAAAACTGCCCCAAGTTTGTTTGCAGTGCAGACAGTTTGTGTGGCTCAGGACGCTCTGCTTCAGAGGAAGAGAAATGCTGTTCCCTTCTGCTGTTCACAGGAGGGATTCACCTGACTTTCAGCAGTGAAATCAGATTCTTGCTAAAAAATGTTTCTAGAGTCACCTGCTGCTTTTCATAAGTTGTAGATTATGGGTACTTACGCTTAGCAATGGTCACAGTTTTCCTGGTACTTGGTATAAGCTGTGCTGTCTTCCAAATACACAGGCTTTCAGATCATGACTACAGGCAGACACACTTTAGTGAACTCTATCTGAAAAAAACAAACTTATATTTTGTGTGTTCAATATAGGATTACTCCCTTTGCTTCTGCTAAGAAATGGGGCACCAAAGATGTCCGGCTGAAGGGAACTCTGGTTTGGACGCACGGCGCAGGGGGATGACTGTGATACATAAAGGATGTGGGAAAGGAAATCTGTTGTTTCTGCTCTGAAAAAAAAAAAAATACTGTGATCATAAGCTCTTTTAAATGGATTCAAGGCTGTCGTATGCCCAGTTTCTTGCAGGTGCTCAGAGCTGGGTTGTGTCATATGACAGTGAGGGGACTGCAGAGGCCTGTTCCAGCCTGGCAGTACTGAGTGTGGCGTGGGCACGGGCAACAAGGGCAGCCCATGGAGCTGCAGCCCCTTCTCCTCAGGCTGCTCTTCCACGGCCATGGGAGCATGAGGCAACTCTGCAGGGAGGTTGCATCAGCCTTTGAGCAGAAGGGCAAAGGGGCAATTTTTGTGTCTGAGTAGAAGGGAATCAACAAGTTGTTACCTGTGAGGATTGTGAACCTTGCCTTCCCTTCGGAATGGTGTTGGCACCATTTCCCTCGCAAGGTCATTTATAGGGAAATTATAGTGTTTTAGTTAGACTTTAAATACATTTACAATGCCAACAGGGCCACAAAGCTGCAGCGGGAAATAACAGTGCTGATAATCTATGGGCACAGCCAGGCGCGAGATAGCGCAGATGAGATTACTGTCAGAGAAGGGGTTCCCACAGCTATTTGTAGTGGAAAATAGTTGTTTATTTAAGCAAATTCCTGCTTAGAGTCCAGGAAAGCTGTGAAAATGCCAAACTGTGGCAAGTTTTATTGGACACCTTCACTCTGGATGGGGAACTGCAACTGTGGGGCGACAGGGGCCTGGGAGCAGAAACCCAGCGAGACCTGAAGCAAATGACCCATGGGAGCTGGTGTTCACCTGGGTTGTCCATAGGCCTGAGCCTGTGTGTTCCTGAGAATAGCTCTGCAATTAGTCCCCGCATTCCCGTAGCCCCACAGATGTGTCAAGGACTGTGATTTCCTCACAGCACTGATTTCTCTTTGTTTATAGTAGTTCCGGCAACAAGGGCTGGGCAAAAGGGAGAGGGAGCATGGACCTTTCCACTTCTCTCACACTGATCACTTAATGATAAAGCCAAAGAGGCAAGCGAAGGGCTAGGAGGGCTGTAAAGGAAGGCTCTGTGTTACTAAGACAATAATTTATTATTTCACTATCATGGACAATGGCTCCACCTAYCCCCATCTCCTTACAATTAGCTGAGTAATTTCCTGCTGTCCTGGTGGCAGATACAAGTCTGCAGAATTAACTTATGGGAGGAACTAAYGAAACATCCACCAGGCAAAGCTGCAGGGCCAGTGTCATACAGAAGTGGAGGGTTTGATCCTGAAAGTCCCTTATAACTTTACCAGCTCGATCTCTGCACTCRGCAGTGAAATTGCAAGCCAGTGGGGCTGGATGGTCCCTGTGTATACTGGGAAGATGGAGAGTTTGAGATAGAGAGGCTGGACAGCCTTGCAACGGCTGATGAGGATGAGGTGTCCTTGACAAGAGAAACCAGTAAGTCATTGAACAAGCAGGAGGTTCATTATGGCARGTGACAGCCACGCTGAACTTCAGTAACAAGTGGAGAGACTCAGGATTGTTCTGACTTCTGGATCTATTAACAGAAAGTTGCCTGATGGGTCACCTAGAAAACAAGCAAATGGGTCTTCCTTGTGCTAGGCAGCTCCCTTGGTCAGAGARACCAGAGACAGCTGCAGTAGCCCCAAGTGTTTCTAACTGGGAAGGCAGTTGTCCCAGTGTCACAGTACTAGCACGTTCCCAGTGAGCTGCTGTGATTGCTGCCAGAGCAGGGTCAGTTCCAGGGCTTAAGGTGACCATCCCCTCCATTGCAGACTGGCAGATTTCCCCATAGAGAAACAAGCGTGCATAAGGGTTGCTACAGTCCAAGAGCATCTGGGATTTCTCTGATGACTTGACAGAGGGACATGCAGCAGTCCCACCTTGGCTTATAATTAGTGTCTGAGGAAGTCAGCTTGGCCTCACCTGCTGTATCTCCTGTCACAGGCAGATACGCTGAAGGTTCCACCACAACTGCCATCCTGTTCTTGGTGAAGAAAAGCTCCTCTGCCTCCTGCACCTGGCTCTGCTCTGACACTAACCAGCCAAAGTGGGATCATCCGTTGTCCCTCAGAGAGGGAACCACCCCATTTCCTTCCCAGCACGATCCTGTCACCGTGTCCCTGTTGCCAGACAAACARGACTTGGGAGGATCTTGTGTGCCTTTCTCTAAAGCTTCAGTAGGAACTACAAGAAATGCCATRCAGATTAAAGAAAACGTTGACTTCCCTGGTAAGCCGCTCACCTGTTTTTTCACCTTCTCTCGCCTTGCTCTGGATCTGTAACTATTCTGGGCTGCTGTTAAGGCGTCATGAGCTGCAGTTGAAGCTGACTGCCCAACCGTTATGCCTCAGCAGCTGCTGGACAGGTTTAAATCCTTTTGATGCTTTAAAACGCTCCCTCTGGGAAGTCTAAGCCGTCGAGGTTGTCACGGCTGATGGGTGTTTACCTCACCTGCTAGAAAGCACGCAGGAAATGGATTGCTGCGAGGAGGATTCGTCCTCCCTTCCCCTGCCCGTTCCCAATAACATGCATTGTTTATGTCGTGGCCTCCGCAGATCCATGAGCACCACAAAGCATTTAGCGTGTTCCCAGCTCTTGCCTAGGGCTTATCCCAGGCGTGCTCTYCCTCGCAGATAAAATTCAGCAGCAAATACAGAAAGCAGCAAGCTGCAGTTGGTGGCATTATGTTTGCWTTGGTGGCGTTAGGTTTCCTGAAAGACTACTAGGGCCAGCATTAATGTTTCACTGGTCGCTTCCCAGTGAAGGAGGCCTCACTGCACAGCGGTTTGGGGGTAGCACAGTCCAGGGGCAGGGGGAAAGCTCCAGAGGTGTGTTCAGCGGGACCAGGGCCTTTCCTGAGGAGCTTCCCAGGCCAGGCTGGTGTATTCCTGCCTCCACTTCAGGGCTTACTGCTCCGATTTGTCCTATGGTTTTACTTTGCCATACTTCTGCTTGTGTTTCTAACAAGAAAGTCTCTGCACTGACATATTCATGCCAGCTTCTGAGTTCTTCCACTCACCGAGTGGGGCCATTTATGCAATTTAAATCCTGCTTTAACACATTCAAAGTCGTGGAATGGTCACATCAGAAAGCCTTCCTAGTCCACCATCCACCACTACCCCCAAATACTATGTGATGCTGAGGATAGGTATATCCTGGTCTTCAAAGTTTCAGTAGAAGATCTAGTCTTTGAAATTTTGCTTCCAATCAGGGCAAGAATATGTCTCCAAATTACTATGTTGAGAGTGGAGCAGAAATGTCCGGGGAATTCTTGACTCCACTGAACAAACCAGACAGTTTTGCAAGGGAAGCTGTTGGTAGCTTCAAACAGAAGCTTGGTGGCTAGGAACAGCAAGGGGGAGATTGTTAGGATTTAATCTCAAAACTTGATGTAGGTTTTGAGATGAAAATGTGCCCATTTCACTTCAATGGAAGGTGATCGATTTGTCCAGTACACTTTGCTACAGGATCTGTGCACTCAGGCCAGGCCCAACTCCTGCTGCAGCACAGACTAGTGCTGACTCATGGTTATGAAGGAAGATCCATATGGAAGAGATGACTCCTACATGCTTGTGGCAGCAGATCAACTGCAGTGGAATGATGGATTTATCTCATGCAAGAAGGGCTTTTTCACGTGATTGGTCTGATTAATATCTCCTAAGACCTTGCAGGGTCAGTCAGTGTCACAACAACCCTTTGCCATGAAGCAAAGGAAGGAAGTGCTTGGACACAAAGGAAGGAAATGCTCGGAGAAATGGGGAGTTACCAGAGGTCAAGGGGGCCCTGTGGCCCTCCCTGCTCACTCTGAATGGTGAGTCCCATGGGACTGTAAGTGCTCATCCTGCACTTGGGCATTTTTAGAAGTTTAGCCTTTAACTAAGCGCTGGTAGTCTCACAACCACGATTTTATGCAGACATAAAAACAACTGCTTTATACACACCATACTAGATGCTTTCCTGAGCAATCAACAACCATTTTCCTGGACAAATCAGCAGCTGACGCACGTAGATAATTGTAATTGCAAACTGGAGGAAGCCACTTTGGAAACCTAGACATGGGCAAAATTAATCTCATCTCGCTTAGGCTGCACAAGCCTAAAAGAGAACACGAGGAGCCCTCACCACCGAYGAAGACAAAAAATGGGAGCTTCATCCTGCCCAAGGTGGGTACCAAAAGCTGGGAGGGAGGCTGGACTTGCCCTTGGGCTCCCAACTGCTTACAGACCTCAGCCCAAGCTATAGTTGTAGTTAGAGAGAGGGAGTCCTGGTGCACCGAAACTGAAATGGGAGGCTGTGCTATCTCCCCACTGCCTGTTTATGGATATCAGTGCTCCATGGTCACATCCTAATTCTATTGCAACTAAGGCTGCTTCAGAGGGGAAGGAGCTGTCAGCTAGTGGGGAGGGAAGAAAAAGGAGTCAGGACAAAAATGAAATGAAACTAGTGTAACTTATAAGAGGAAAAGTCCTCAAGGAAAAATTCATGCAGTATCAAGGATATTCACAATCAGCGAGTAGCTTCTAGTCTCTGTAATCTCCTGCAAAACAGTGGCAGTGTCAAGTGAGCCTGTTGCTTTGGGAATCTTTCTGCAGTTCCCATTTCCCTGTTGAACTAGCTTCACTCTTTGCTCCCTTTTCATCTTTGCCCGGAGATGAATTGGATAGAATCAATCTGCTCCACTTTGTAGCTGATCATTTTCTTCCCTTTAATCAGAGTGTCCGTCAGATGGGGAAACCTGATCAAAGCATCTCCTTTTAGGCACCACTGTAAGCCCGAGGCTCCCCAGTGACAAATAATGCCGCCCTCTGTCATTGCTCAGGAAATGAAAATTTGCCCTGCTCACTCGGAGATGGTCTCTATTTATAAGTTAGAGCTGCGCTTCTTGACATGCCATTAGTCACGTTGGAGGCCCACATCTTGCTACTGCTTAAGAGATCTCACGAGGGAAGAAAAATCTGTAGTTCTTCCTCCCCCATGCTTGAGAAGTTCATTGGTTTGGTAGCGAACGTATCCTGCAGCCTTGCTCAGACAAGGGAGGCACTCAGTGCTGCTCTGTGAGACCTTCAGAAATGCTCTGTGTCTCTGGTCCATGCCTGGCACAGTGGTTACACCTCCCATAAGAAGACTTTTGGGAAGTGCTACCAAATACCGCRTGTCCAAGTGTCCTCTGGGAGTGCCTTACGCCGCCTCGAAGGGTCCAGCACTGCCATTTTCCCCAGGAAAAGGGGAAAAGGAGCATTRCTAGCTTATGTTGTGGAGTTGTCATGACAGCCACAGGCCAGTTCTCAGATAATGGTGTGTTAGGGGAGGATGAGAGAAAGAGCAACCAACTGAGAAAGCCTCTGATGTGACAAGAGGCTAGAAAAATAGAGGGCATGATGAGTTAGGGACCAACAGAGATCCAGTCAGTGCAGCACAGACAAAGCAGTTTGTGGGCAGGGGGAAGGAGGATACCCATGAGCCAACAAACCTGAAAGATCCTCAGGTACTAGTTAATAAACTGACTCAACTTCTAATTTGAATGGTCAGGAAGGACCAGAGAAGCCTCTGCTGGAGGGATGGAAACAACACAAAGAGGAGGCAGGATGTGGGAGAGGAAGGCTGGGCACCTGCAGTGCAACGCCACGAAAGGGACGGCTTTAAGTGCAGCTTGGCACAGGGAATGCCGTGCTCTGCACCACCTTCCTGGCCGCTGCCATCTGGCCAGGTAATTAGTGCATGTTATAATGTCCTTTGGGAGTTTAAAGTGCTTAACAGTAATAACAATAACATTAGCACTAGTAGATTAAATATAATTAAGAAAGCAAACTGTACATGAGATTGGAAGCACAACTGCATGGATAGTCCAGGGGATTTCCCCAGTTTCCTTCCTTAGGAACAAAGCTAATAGTACAACGTGATGGTCATGGTCCACCTGAGCAGGACAGAGGTGTGGAGAGATTTTGGAAGCTCCACCAAACYACATCTCTCTGATATATTGTTGTCCTTGCACACTTTGAGGGTTGTTTAGCCCAAGAGCACCTCAAAGTCAATGAGATGATGGAGAAGAGTTGATGAGCAGACTCCTAGCCATGGGGACACTCTTGCCAGAGCTGAGGAAGCTCGTGAGCACTTGGAGCACTTCCAAGGCCAAAGTTCTAGGAAAGTAGGAAAAGGTTCAAAACAGTGCAGGAAGGTATGGTCAAAGGATCAAGAGCGRTGGAGAACTGAGATGAGTTTCATTTGCTCAGTCTAAAATAATCTGAGACTTTGAGGATGTGAATTTACAGTTGAACTTAAAGCTGGTCGCTGGTCCCAGCACACTGTTAACCTGCCTGCCTTTGGCACTGCAAAATAATCCTGCAGTTCTGTCGAGCCTTACAATTCTGAGACTGTTTGGTGATTGTGTGRACAGCCCGGCTCTGTGCAGTCACAAAAGTCCACAAAGATACCTGTTGTATCTTTTCTTTTAAATAAGATACATGGCCTTCATAGTTGTGGGGAAAATCACAGGAAAGGTGCTTTGCACATTTGCAAAACCCCTTCTTGGAGCTACCAGCCCCCCCAGCTGTCACAGCACAGGAGGCTGCTCATGGGCTCAAGCACTTTTGCTTGAACATTTGCTGCAGCTGTGCACTAATCAAGCTTGCAATTGCCAGGAGGAGCTTATAAATCACCTGGCCTGAGCTGTCTGCCTTTCTAGGGCAGTGCTGCCTGCAGTCTGTATGTGTGGGGGGTGCTCCTGGGCACACTGCTTTACCTGTTGAGGTAATTCCAGCAATCCTGCAAAAATCCTCTGGGAAAAGCCACCAGCAACCTGAGGCTGCCAGCACTGGCCAGAAAGTGAAGATTTCCTGAAGATCAAAGAATGGGAAGGAAAAAAGTCACTAGTCTGGTTTGTTTTGTCTTGCATTTTAATAGTAGGGCTGCTAACTACAGGAATTGCTGAACTGCTGCCATGGAAACACAGCGTTTGGTCCCGTTTACARCCATCCACAGCGGAATAATTGCTGGCCTGTTTGAGTGAAATAACCCAGGACAGTGGAAAAAGACCTAGTGGATAAAGAGTTCCAGCTGTTAGCAGGCCCGTGGTGATGCTGCTCGCTGASTGCTGGCCAGAGGGGAGTAATGTTGAAATGCTGCAGGACACAGCTGCCCCTCTGACCAATGTGACATACAGATATATGCAAACACGGTCCATAGCATCCTGTCTAAACAGGGCATACCGTGCAAAACTTGTGCAATGGAGGTGGCTCAAGTGAGGGATTGATTCCCAGTGGCTGTGGCACTTTGCAATCAGTGATCTCTGACATCCATTCTAGTGGGTTTTCAGTTTGGGTGAAAACCAGGAGCTSCAGACAAGAAAAGATCTTTCTACAGAAAGAAAAGTATTTCATAATTGTAATTTACCATTTGCAACTGTATAGATGTCATTCTAATGTCTAAAATAATCAGTCATCCAGCAATGACAGTGCCTYAACACCCGGTGGCCTAGCTGAGCAGGTGGGCTACAAGGCAAATGTCCATCATTCCAAGGAATGMCAAGAGAATGAGAATGAAAAGCTATGGTCATCAGCAGAGCTTTCCTGAAACATCCTTCTCTTGTCTTGAGCTTTGGGCTGGAAAGCACTTGCTAGTCTTCAACTGGATGATGAAATCTGGATGGACACAAAGCAGCAGAAGACGAGACCACAAGTTAGAAGGTAAGAGCAAAGGTAGATACTTTTTGGAGGACTGGAAGAGAGCAGCTTGCTTTCAACTTTGTTCTGAAACTGCTGAGGGGGCTTCACCCCTTACTATAGGTACGGGGGGTCAAGTGTGCTCGGAGTCCATGAGGAAAGGAGGGCAATCAACAGGCTGGGACTCTACTCCCCATGTAATTGAAGAGCAGTCCCTATAGCAAGGTTCCTGTATCCATATTTAGGCACTAAATAAATGGCTGTGTTTTTCAGAGTGTGGAGCACCTGCACCTCTRCATGAATTTGCTCTGCCTTGCTGAAGGAAAATTAAGTGACTCATTTTAAAGCGCAAATAACTTAGAGGTGTTGTTGCACACCCAGCTTTGACAGCTCGGCCCTCAAAGATCCCATTAGCTCTTACAGCTCCTATTTGAATATTTTGCTTGTGCCTGTGTGTGCATTTAAACACCATGGAGCTAAGCTTGCTTGCCTACTGCAGTCCTTCCACTCCTCTTCCCCAGAGCAAGTGCAGAAGGCACTGCCTAACGAAACCTATCACATCTGAGCAAAAATACTGGTCTTTATTTTACTTCATCTCCAAAAATACTTAATAAAGGAGAGAAAATAAATGAAGAGTGGCTTGTGGGCATCCTGAAAGCAGAAAGAGAGGTAGAATTAATCATATCAATAACCCATGATGAATGATTCACTCGGCTCTTTTATTCACAGTTGCAAATAGTTATCCTTTTTCACTCAGAGATGCAGCACTCATAGAAATATATACAGACTCATATGCATATAAATTAGGAAGCCCAGCACAGGCTCCTACGCAGCCAGGATTGCAGCTCCAGCACAGTTCCTATATTATACACATTTGTATGGACATGAATCCTTTTCTTCTGTGCACTTGCCCCTAAGGAGCCTTAGAGCTATTAGAAATTTAATGACGTTTCTAAACAGATGCATGTTGTGGCTTGGCTTGGCACTTGCATTTTCATGGCAAGCTCCYTGAGGCTACTGTAGCTGGTAGTAGTAGGGCAGGAGGTCTGAGTTAGTTGCAGAGTGGGGAGGGGGACACTTATAAGAAGGAGCAAAGAGAATCTCTTCTGTCAGCTGCTGTTCTTTCAACAGCTCTGGCATCTTCAACTGGAGGGAATTGTCTGTGCGTATTTGGGAGGAAAACCCAGAATGGATGCAGAGCCAGAACTCTCCTGAAGGCTGACCACCTCTTGCAGATGTTTGCTCAGGCTGAGGATGTTTTAATAAGAACTATCATTTAGTGCTCTCTCATTCTTAAATTTCTGATGGGTTTAGTAGTTTCCAGTTCATAGGTTGCAAATAGGGAATTTAGCTTAAAAAAAAAGTCTCACAAAAGACAAAACTACCCCCAGATCTCGGGCTTACTTAATATTCTATCATKCCTGACTGTAACCATGAAAGGAATAGTTAATCTTGTGCATCTCTGGCCATTTTTAAGTTGGGGTTGTGTAGTTAATGGTTTTTACAAAGCACAGCTCAATCCATCCTTYTAAGAGGGGTTGTCCCACTCTCTGGAGAGCCCCCTCTCTGCAGTGGACAGCACAGGCCTGGTCCTACACCAGCTCTGCCACCAACTCTAGCTAATGCTGACACAGTTGCCCTTTGCTTGGGTTTCTTCACTGGCCCTGACATAACAAATACTTTAAGCAATTGTTGTGAGAATACATTTTAATGTTTGTAAAGTAACTGAGACCCTCAGATGCAGATTTATGAAGCAAAGTCTGCACTATGAATAGTCACTGTTACACAGCTAAATATGAATGCAAATGTTATCCTTTAAAGCTAAAAGTCATACCTGCCTCAAACTGGATTTTAGATTTGTATTTCTATGTAGTGTTATAAATAAAGTATGATGAATAAATCACCTCAGCAAGATGTTCTCCTCCTGGAAAATGTTGAATTAGCACAATGAAGAACAGAAAGATAATCAGGCATTCTCCCAACTTGGAACAAAGCAATTAACACATGCATGCTCACAGCTACAGAGCCCATACACCCACCAAGTAAATASGTGTAAGGAATGGCTGGGCTGGAGTAGAGAGAGCAAATGCCACTGCACTGAATTGAACTCCACAGAGAAAATAGCACTGCAGTTGTAAAAGAAATAAATGGAACTCCTTTAAAGCACCGTTTAAATAGCAGGAATATATCTGAATCCGTTCTAAAGCAAACAGATGATAGCACTATAGTAGAACTACAAGTCATACTGGAATTAAGGGAATTCTTAGGAACTTTCAAATTCTTGTGCCCACTGCAGAGATTATATTCAGACAAGGAAGCTGATCTATTGAGTAGAGAGTTACTCTTTCCATGCTGACTTGATCCATCTGATGAACTCATTGACCATGGGTCCGCTGGAACTGCTGTAACTCAGTGCCCCAAGAAGATCGCCCTTRTTTTTCTGGTTGCATCCAGCTGTCCAGCCAATACCAACCCTCTTCTGTATTGCAGACTATGTCTATGTGAACAACTGAAATGATTTTCAGGTTCAAAATTTGGTAGTATCCAGTTGCAAAGGTTTTCAGCTTGCTTAAAATTAAAGACCAGCTCTTGAGATTTGGGTGCTGTAAATGTTGGCATAGAACTTGTAGTGGGGCCTTTAGCATTATTCTTGGTCCATTAGACAATAGGAACAGCATGGAAATTCATGTGCAAGCCATCTGCTCTGCTGCTGTCTTTCCCCAGAGCAGAGCCCAAGCCTCTCTAACACCAGAGAGATGACGTGGGAGCAAACATTACCGGTGTATGTAGGCAAATCTCAGTGTGGTCTTCTCCTGGTTGAGGTCAAGCAATGAGAAACAGAGAAGATGGGATGAAGGCTTTAATGTTATGGAAGAAATATTTGCAAACTATAATTTACTATCAATAGGTAATAGAGTTTACACATGATGGATACAGTAAAAAGCCTTTTTTCCAGCCTCAGAGCCTGGACCCTGCCAATCTGCCTTTTTCAGATAGCACTTCAAAGTGCATTGCAAATAGCAAGATTTTAGACCAAGTGAATCTATTTTCTGCAATGATGCCACAAGCTCTGCTTTATTTGTGAACTCCTGCAGTTTCAAGAGACTTCCTATAAGTCAGATATCTTCCACTTTTAAAAGGCCATTGGAAAGTCTGGTYAGCCTCCTACTGTGGAGTCGTAATGGGGAAACAGAGGTTGACTCCTAAGACTGGGATGTTGCTCACTATCCAAAAAGTTTTAAATCTTGGTTAGTTGGTAATTTGGAGGCATATTTGGGGCTCCTTGACCCCATATCAGATTAGGTGKTAGAGTATGATCAGTTATAATGCCTGCCTCTTTAGAAATCACTAGCATAATCTGTCCCAGGATGTGACCCTCTGTAACTACTTCAGTTTGGAACCACTCCCTCCTTATTTCAGGCTCAACCCTTGATTAGATGTCTGSAAACTTGCATGGAAATGATGTGGCATTGAGAAAGCTTCCTGAACTAGGTAATGGATCTTGTAAAGAAAGGAGGCGGTGACAGCAGTGAGAATACTGGTTTAGGAAGAGGTGGACCCATATCAGCTAATAGATCAGAAGTGGATCCAAAGTTTCCCGATAGTTGACCTCTTCACACAAGCTTCACTCTTGGAATCTACCAAGATTCAAACCACCGAGAAATCTGAAGTGTTCATCTTCCAGATCTGACTTTCCAGCCCCATTTGGAGGCTGGTAGATGTAGTAGCTCACAGTGAGAGAGCAGGGAAACTCACAGTTAACTCGGAAAAGAAAGAAGGAATAAGTCCTTTCTTAGCAGAGTAATAGGACTAMCTGATCTATGCAAGTGTAAGGCTGATAAATATAATTTATTCGGGGTTTCTTTTTAATAAAGTTCATCACACACAACAGTGCAGAGGAGGTCWTGCTGTGTTCAAAAGGACCAGGCCATGTGCTCCAGAAAGCACCTCAGTCAAGCTGGGTTTATCTCTCTCTTAGTGCCTGAAACCACAGCCTATGGTAACCTAACAAAACTACTACTGCAGGAGCAAAGAACTAATTCCACTGCATGATAACTGTGATTCAGTCCTGATGAATCACTCAGACTTTTTACAACTAGATCTTCAGCTTCATTGTTGTTAGAGAAGGAAAAAATTAAGAAAAAAAAWGGAAGAAATAGCCATTGCATTCTCTCTATAATCTTTTCAATTTCTTCATTTTTAAAAATTAAATAAATCCCTGTAGATGTCCTATTCAGACTGAACGAACGGCCCGACAAACCTGGAGAGGATCCACACAGAAAGGAGGTGTCATGTAATATGACCTGAGTGATGACAGCATTAGGATGCAGGCTGGCCTGTTCTCGTGGTTCAGAAATATGCAGTGATAAAAGAGTCTTGCATTCTGCCTCCTTCACACATCCACATCCGTTCCCCACCCATGGTTTGCACTCACTAAAGCCAAGAGACTGGCAGGATCCAAAGAAGCAGTGATGAAGGGCAGCAACTGCACACAACTTCCCTCTGCTTGGGGACTGTTTGCGTACAGGTATCTTTACCCAAGGGCATCAGTCATGTTCMAGTTTCCCAGTCATAACACAACTACAAGAAAGAGCAACCCTTCCCATGCTGCAGACAGGAGCCACTTTGCTGCCTTAGGTGATCTGGACTTGGCTGGAGGGGAGGTGGCTCTGTGTAGAGCCGATGCTCACTGTGCAGAATATCCTGCAGAATGCACCGTCCTGCACGTATGGGCAACACAAGCACTCCAAAGGGCCGTAAGGTAAGGAACTGGGTAACAGAGAGAGAACCAGGGCCCACAGCTCATGAGGGGCAGGACTGCAGTGGAGGGTCACAAAGGAGCTGCCGTCCTACTGCCGTAGAACATAAGCAACTGCTGTGGGGACAACACAGGTCACGACTGACTCCAGCCACAACATCTGGAAGAGTGAGTGCAAGTAGCAGCGGTGACCTTCTCACTGCAAGCTCTCGGCTTCTGACGTTCTGCTTTCCAAGGTCCCTAAAACTGCTACAGAGTCAATAATGGTGGGACRGAAGACCTGGGGGAGTTTGCTGCTGTGCCACCAGAAAGAGTTTTCAGTCCTCTCTTCCTTCTCACTCTCTACCCTGGTGGACGTGTGTGAACAGCTTTACTGCTGCCCCGTGGTACTGCCATGCACATAAACCACCCGACTGCAGCTTGCCTGCTCACATGAAAGCTGAAGTAGGTGGATAGCTCCATGCTCTGAGGTTCCCCTTCCATTTCCTCAGCCTTATTCCTCTTCTTGACAGGCTGCTGATTGAGATCCGTGCACAGAACAACTAGGAAGGCAAGAGAGCGGCTGCTCGGAGGACTAAGATTTTGTCAGGAAGAGCTACGGCTGTTTGCTCCCGTAAACAGAGATCCAGTCAAAGAAATATTGATTTTGCATTAGCACCTGCGGCTGTAATAATGAGCGGCCCAGAAAGCTCATGCTACTGATACCGGTAGGGAATGGAGGCAGAGCAGATTTGTTTCACGAATGCTTTAACTTTCTCTTCAAGTTCTTCTTCCTTCTTAGCCCCATCCACACTTATTCAGTTTGTCCTTGGGGGTGCAAAATTGAGAGAATCTAAACTCAGAAGCGTAATGTGCTTCTGCAGAGATTAAATCCCAGTTTTACTTTTCTTAACGTTACTCTTACTCTGTCTTGCAGTTACTATAGAGATGAACAAATGCACGTGACAAACAAGATACCTGGCATCTTTGTATGGCAAGTTTTCATGCAGAAGTTTGTCTAAACTGAAAATACCACCAAGTTTATAGAGAGGGCAGTTGAAAGATCTCTGTCAAAAAAAAGCAGATCTTTGATGTATGTATCCCATTGCAAACAAGTTGATAATAAATTGAATTTTATATATATATATATATAATCTGAAACCTTATTTATCTTTTCAACTGGTTTGGGGTTCTGGAGCACCAAAGGACGTGGAGCTTCTAGAGAGGGTCCAGCACAGAACAATGAAGATGATTAAGGGACTGGAGCATCTATTGTATGAGGAAGGGCTGAGTGAGCTGGGCCTGCTAAGCCTGCAGAAGACTGAGAGRGGAATCTTATCAATTTATACAAACACCTGAGGGGAAAACGTGAAAAGGATGGGGCCAAATTCTTGTCGGTGGTGGCCAGTGACAGGACAAGGGGTAACAGGGAAAAATTAAAATCCAGGAATTTCCATGTGAGGAAGAGCTTCTTTATCGTGAGGGTGACAGAGCCCTGGAACAGGCTGCCCAGAGAGGCTGTGGAGTCTCCTTCTCTGGAGATCTTCCAAACCTGCCTGGATGCCACCCTGTGCCCCRTGCTCTGGGTGGCCCTGCTGGAACAGGGGGATGGAACTAGATGATCTTTAGAGGTCCCTTCCAGTCTCCATCTTTCTGTGATTCTATTCTTCCTGCACCTGCAGAGAGATCCTTTTCTCCAGGTGGAAGCACTTAAATTGTGCTTAAAGGACATGAAATGGTTAGTTACAAATCAAATGACTCTCCTGAACTTGGCTGTGTGGCTCTCCTGGTGGCATCCATCAGGGTGACCCATTATGCCCAGAAAAAGCTACATGAGCCCAACAGCGTTGTAAACCAATGTTGCGAATCTCAACATCTTCAGGCTCTTGGAGCCGGATCTGCTGATGTTTGTAGCTGAAAGAAGTAGCACTGGGGCTGCAGAGGCCAAATCARAGGGCTGCCCTGCCCTGGAGGAGCGAGGCACCTTTTGTGACTTATTCACATCAGCTGTGGCTGTTACGTAATTGTCTTGGGGCACAGTATGGAGTCCATACAACTACAGAGAGGGAAGTGAGGACCTTCAGTCTTGCAGGGGGCTAGAGGTGAATTCTGGTGATGGAAGGAGTCAGGCTAGACCCTGGAGCTGCACTCAGGTGCTTGGAAAAGACTTTCTGTGTTTTCAGGACCAATTCTACTCAGAAATCCTCTCAGTACAAGCCTTGGGGCAAGAAGATTATAGACATTTTTCAAAGATGAAACTGCACAAGAACTCTGGTGCTTGAAACCCTTGTTTCAGAGAAGAAGCTGTTAAAATAACTCCACAAAATTCAGGTGGAGATGTAGAAGACAAATATACCTGAAGATGGAGCTGCTCAGACTCGGCTTTTACACTCAGTCCATTATTGGAGTAAGTATTTTAAAAATTCAGATGATTCAGATGATGAGTTGGATCCTGGTTTCCACCTCTGCCAAGACTAAAGTTTGTCTGGGTCACAGGGTCAGATTTTCATCTGCCAAAGCTCTAATAATGTCAAAGCAGCAAGGCTGAGATTGCAAGTGGGAAATGTGCTYGCAGCATCTCACTGGGCTCCGTTTCACCCATCCCATTTTCTCACACAAACAAATCATCGACACCGGCTTTTAAAAGCTAGGAGATGGAAAAGCATCTGAAAGCCGGAACAGGGGTGGAGGGAGATTAGCCCGACCCAGAGCCAGCAGGAACGAAAAGTTGGAGGGAGAGCAGCCCGGGAGGCGTCGGAAGGAGAGGAGCGGGACCGGGAGCGCGCGGGGGCTCCCGGCACGGGGCGGCTGCGCTCGGCAGCGACTTTCCCCCGCGGCGCCGGGGAGCGGACCGGGACCGGGGCTCGAGGGGCGGGGCGGCGGCGGGCGCGGAGCGGAGCGGCCCCAGGCGGGCAGCCCGCCCCGCGCCTCGCACGCAGCGCCGCCGCGGGCAGCGCCCGAGCCCCGCGCCCCGCCGCCCGCCCGGCCGCCCGGCCCCGCCGTGCCCGCCGGCAGCAGGATGCGCGCCTAGGGAGCCGCGCCATGCGCCGCCGGCGCGGGCAGCTCGCACGGCCATGGTAAGGCAGCGGCACCCGCCTCCCGTCCCGTCCCGCCGCGTCCCATCGCGTCCCGTCCCATTGTGTCCCATCGCGTCCCGTCCCGTCCTGCCGCGTCCCATCCCATCGCGGGGACGCGGGGGTCTTCCCAGCCGCGGGTCGTTCATACCTCGCGGCGAACACCAAGGCAGAGCCGATCTCGCTCGCCTTTTCTTTTGAATTACCTGCTCTTATAATTTATTGCATTCGCGAGMTATTTTTTTTCCCTTTGTTTTTATTTATGTGTCCGTTTGTTTTTTATTTTGGCACCTTGGGCAAATGCACGTGCCTCATTTGGTTGTGAATGGCTGTCGTTGTGATTGTGCGCCCAGATGGAGAGGAACGTAGCTGTGCATTTGGATGCGGAGTTAAATGAGCTTCTCTAAGTGCCTGGAGCTTTGGCACGGAGCCCTGCGGATTTGGGTTGCCGCTTGTGTGGAGGTAGCTGGGGAGCAACGGGCTGGTGCGTGTGTAATGGTACGGAGAGCGCTCTAGGGAGCGGGGAGGATGCCTCCGTGTGCATCCATAGGKTTTGTGCTGGCATTTGTTACCAAAKTGTGTGCCTGCTAGCTGCGATGCTAAAGACATTTTGCTAACTGGTCAGCTGTGGGGAGTTATCCATAGGAAGGCAAAAWGACTCTGCTGGCCAGGACAGAACAGGGGTCTGATGCCACTCGGGAAGTTTGCTGTCAGAGAGGCTTGTTTGGCTTGACAGGAATAGGAAACCTTGGTCAGTGAAGCTGCTGGAGGAAGGTGATTTCCAGGAGCCGTGGGAACTCGGACAGATCTGTGCTCCAACAGCCATGCCCCGGTGCCTGTCACATCCAAACAGCCACRCTCTGTGTACCAAGCGTGCGTTGCTCAGGCTAAGTGTTTCCTTGCTGCTGAACGCACTAACTCCAAAGCTGCGGAAAGTTAGTGGGATTTTTTTCTGTTCATTTCTTAGGGCTTTGATTSAGGTACTGGGAAATGGGTTAGTTTGTGGATCTGATGCCAGGAGAGAGGGAACTGTGTGAGTGAAAAMCTAGTGTCATTTCCTTGAAACCCCAAGGCATCTTTCTTAGCTGCAAAACAAACTTCCCCCCCGGAAGCCTYATAGGAGGCTGAGTAATTAAAACACTGCACGTTGTTGCTGCTYCGGGGCAGTGAGGAACAAATAGGTCCTGGTTTATCAGCTTTAAGCCTCTGGACAGCAGTGGTAATTGGTCTGGGCAGTGCCTTGAATATATGATGATATAAAGACTTAATTTCTTTTTAAAACGGAATTTCATTTAACGGGAATAATGTATTGTGTTTCTTGAAGGAGAATGCTTTTCTGCTCCCACGTCACAGCAGCTGGCTGGTTTTGCTCGGGATAGCACGAGGAGGGTAGAGTTTTCAGGTGATTAGACGTGGCCATCACTTTGGAGAGTGGCCACTCGCCAGGTGGGAGGGKTGGTCCGCAGGGGGGCATCGCTGGCTTTTGCTGGGGGCTGTGCAGTACCAAACACGCGGGTGCTGACCCCTGCCCACAGGCAGGGACGGTGTCCCACGCGTGCCCTCCAGGAGGGGGAACCCCTGCTCTGTGCAAGGAGCCTTCCTCTCCTCTGAGCGGATCCTCTCCGCTGCCTTCCTCTGCCCCCAGCCCGAGCCCAGCACCGTCAGCACTGCCCAGTAATTACACTGAAAAACAAACATACGAGTGAAACTGTGTGTTTGCTTAAATAATAAGTATTTACACACTAAGGTATGTTTRTCTTATTTCTTAAACAATCCCCCACTGGGGAAAGACGTAAATAGTTTAATTTCCCCAGGACTTTGTAAACACTGAGTTAGAAGTAACAGGAGCAGCGTGCTCGCTTGTTCACTCATTAAAGCCCTCTAGGAAGTCTCCAAATCGTACATGCAGCTCCTCTCCACCAACTGTGTTCCTGCGAGTGCCATCGCTGCTTCGCCACCTCCTCCTCCTCCTCCTCCTCCCCTGTGTTCCACAGCCACCTGTCACGCCTCGAATCTTCTGTGTCTGCTCCCCTCTGCCAAGCAGAGCCCATCTGCAGGAAACCAGGGAGAGGACCGAGAGCAAAGCGCTCCTCCTAGTGCCCACTAGCACGGGTGGTCCTTGGGACAGGAAGAGTCTCTCCAGGTCTGTCACAAGGTCTTGCYAGGAGAATTCAACAAGTGACATGTTCACAGCTGGCAGGGAGGCAGAGTTGAGGTGGGAGAGAGAACTGTGGGCAGGGTGTGAGAGGGATGGCAGCGAAGGGCAGATGGGAATTCCCGTCGTCTCCTTGAGAGCACCGAGGTGTCTTCTCCACACTCTGACCTGAGCCTGGTCTGGAGGCAGCTGGAGGCAACGCTGGGGATTGGACAAGCTGCATTTTCCATCTCCAGGTCCTGTGGAGCCTGCGAGGTGGGAGGAGACCTGGACGCTTGTAGATGTCTGGCAGGAGGTAATTGTGGTTCCTCCAGTCTCCTTCACTCCTGAAGCAGCAAGCGAAGGGTGGGGAGTGTATACCAAGGAGGTGTGAGGAGGTAACATATTGCCTTGCCCACCAAACTGTCACGCTACACAGTACGGAAATCTTTGTAGTGGGTTTGTGTTTGAAACCAAAGCTCTCATTAGGTTCTCATTTAGAAACATGGCTGTTTGCTCTAGTAAAYGGAGTTTTTTCTTTCTGAACACCGGCTGCGAGTATGCTGAGGAGCAAGGGGACCCTTTCTGCTTGATCTGCCACTCAAAAATTTAGCCCAAGTGAGATCACCTGGTGATGGCAACACCTACCTCAGGCAACTGTCTTGTAGCTTGTGGCCTACACTTGCCCTCAGCTGGTTTGTTATCTGGTTCCTCTGCTTGGGTAATGTTAAAGAAAAAAGTGACATCACATCCCACGGGGCGTGAATTACTTCTGGAGYTGGAAAGCAGGACAGTTCCCTCAGGTGTCCAGAGAACTGAACACCAGCTGATTTTCTGCTGCTGCCTCTTGTACATGTGGTAGGAATAAAACCATAGGAAGGGTCAAATCCATGTTTAGCTTAGGACCAGCTGCAGCTCCGAGACTGCTGAGATGTGGGCTTACGTGACTGATGGTGTTTACAYAGGCAGGCTTCATTCATTTAGCAAGAACCTCTTTTGTGGTGCAATTTATTGCAGGGAAGGTACTCCAGGCTTTCACATTTGATCTGCTTGCACTTCTGTTTCCTGGTGGTCGCTCTTCTCCCTAGGCATTCTGCTGTCGTGCTGCCTTTTTCCTGAAAAAAACGGTGTTCCTCCCTGTGGTCTTTTAGATCAGTGTGGAGGACAGCGTATCTCCTGCAGGAGCCTTAAYGCGTGGGGCAGGAGATGGGAAAGGGGTGATCTGCATATTTATTTGCATCTCTAACATGAAACTGAAACCAGTATTTTCAAAGCATCTGACTTTAATTAGGTCATATGTGTAATTCCATTAGACTTATTGTTATTAGAACAAAAAATCTAGACCCTTCCTCAATCCCAGTGAATTTGAGTGGATGCGGATACATGGGTGGCAGTGAGAGACACAGGCAGCAATATGCATCAGAAAACAAATTACTCTGTAAGAGGACAAATTTAACTCTGACAATTTTATTTAATTAGGGGAGCAATTAAAGAAAATAGTGGGCCATGCACTCACCCAACGGCTCATGTGCTACTGGGGATGGGTGGTAGAGCGGCAGCTGCTCTTGGGGGCAACGAGTCACTCTTGAGCACAGGGTGACACGACGCCGGGGTGCAGCTGCAGCCCACTGGAGTCCTATTTTGAGGCGAGGGTGGGAGTTTTTAGTGAAAAGCTGGCTGCTGGCCTTCTGTGCTGGGGYGCTTTTTTCCTGCAAGCTGGTGCATACAGGGGTGTTTGTTTATTCGCAGATCAGGGGTTTTTCAAAGCCATGGCTTGGTTTTGTTTGCTGCAGCAGGAGTTGGACCCAAGCCCATTGCCGCGAGTTGGGCAGGGAGCGCTGTCCCTTCCTCCCGAGGTCCCTGGCTCTTCCGCAGTGCCGAGGCCGGGGTACCATGCCCTGCCCTTTGTTGAGCGTGTCTACACCGACTCCTCCACACCCACGTCTCCCCCGTCTGGCCCGGTCCACAGGGCACCCAAACACCCACAGCACTGTTAGATGTCAGCGCGCTCTGCGTGGGCCCACGGTCCCCGGGAAGCAGGCCCGTGGTGTCATCTGCRTCCCCCGCGCTCCCTCTGCCACCCACCCCGGTCTGGAGCCCGAATTTCCATCTTTGGCTGGTCTAGAATTGCATTCAGCCAAACACTGCAAAACTGGAGTCACGGTCACTGACGCCTGCTCGGCGTTTGTGCTTGGAGCAGCAGCACCGGAGCGTTATCTGCTACGGCAAAGCTGCAGGGTAAGGAATCCATTTACTTAGAGTAAGCAAAGCAGAGGGACCGCCAGGGTGATGAAGGGGCATTTGCTCATTCCATCTGCTCAGGCTCAGCTTGTTTGGAATCACATTGCTGYGAGGCTCATCATTTTCTTCTACATTTTTTTTCTCCCTTTCAGTTTGAGATGGCAAAGACAAAGTTCTGCCCTCCTGATAGTTCCCATGGAGACAGGTTTGATGCTGTACATTAAAGGGGGCGAGGCAGGCACAGTCAGCTCTTCGTATGGGCCAGCAGTTCCTGATGGCTCCTTTGCACAGCATCCCTCTCAGCGGGAACTTTGTCAACTCGCTTCTCAGCTGAATGGACTATTGCAAGGGCAAAGCATGRGGGCTTTGGCGCGTTATATCTAAAGGGAGTAGCTCCGTTCTGTTCATGCAGGTGTTGGAGGAACATTCCGAGTTGTCCGAGCTGCCCAAGCTGCCCGTCATCTTTGGAGCTAAGTTATAATAAGATATAGGGATGTGAGRTTTATGAGTTCTGCTCTTTGCTCCAGTACTTTCCCCTTGCCATCTTTCTTGCACCCTAAGACCCATTTTTTTCCGTTTACATCAAGGATGCAGAAGGTGCCTCCCTTCCTCAGGAAGGAGGGAGTTAGAGCTGCTTTCCTCGCAGAAGTTACAGAAGGCTTGGGGACGCCCTGCTCACCATAGGTCTGGATGATGCTCCTGTTCACGTGGTGTGAGCAGATCCTGTTCTGTGCAGCCATCCCGCGGCAATGTGCGGGGTTATGTGGGAGACCGGTCAAACCCCTTTGCAGTCCAAATCCAGGTATGATGACTGAACCTATGGAGTTCTTAGTCTTCAGAAGCAGGAAAATCAATCCAGCACACAAATCATGTCTGCCTGTCTTATTCTGTGGATGTGAGGCCGCCCTGGCATAGCAGAAGTGCCGACTCTTCTGTTGCCCTGGGGACACCTGTACTGCACCTACTCCTGCCTGGACATTTCCACCTTCTCACTTCGAAGTCCATTAAAGGGGTTAACTTCAACCTCATCCCTTTTAGCACCTGAGCAACCACTTCCACCAGAGCACCAGTGAAAGGCTCACAGCATGTCTTCAAATGCAGAAGAGTTGGAGTGAGTGACTGGCAGATCTACCACATGCATTTTTCTGAGTCCTTGTTCTTCAGGTAAAATGCCCCAATGAAACTGGGCTGTCTTCACTGCACAAGCATGTGTATGACTGTCTCCTGCACTCCTAAGCAAATGAAGCAGCAAGGTGGGAACCAGGCTGGTTTCATATGGACCAGAGAATATTTGTGGAATTTTGCTGAAATACTGGCCTGTTTTATAGCGCATCATGGCTACTTTAACATTAGAAAGGTCCTAACTTCTAACATTAAAGTCTCCCTTGGAGATATGCCTGGAAAGTCATGAAGGATACAGCTGATTTTAGACTCCTTTTTTTATGGGCCTCTATGGAGATGCTTTCCCTAACAGGAAAAAATGTATTGAGCAAAACTTTCCCCATTCATGAGAGTAGTGAAAGAAAAAATACAAGAAAAAAAACCCCAAAACCAGTCAGCAGGCATGCAGGAAAAATAAGGGAAGGTAAAGGCAATGAATATAAATTAGAAGCCAGAAGGTGTAGGTGTCTGATAAGAGAGGTTAAATGAGTCAATGAAAGAGCAATGAACACGAGAGCTAAAGATGAAAAGAAAATGGCTTCCAACATATTAGAAAACAACACAGTGCTGAACTTCAGCATAAATCCTTTGCTAGATGCACACAATAAAGTCATCATAGAAAAAGTAAGTTAAATCAAAACTCCAACATACAGGTTATTGTCCAACCTTCTCACTGTCTACCCTTGTTATCACTAAATTACCAGGGAAGAAGAAGAAAAAAAGTATTGGCCAGGTATTCAGTTATTGCAAGGATAATAACTAGATCTTAACCTAGTCCACTTTTTACTTCATGCACTTACTGAGGACGGCAGTACCACYACTTCATTCCTTCAGAGGGGATGCTGCGAGAAAAAGCAATCATCGAAATCACCACTCCTACTTAGCAGCCGAACAGGGAACATGACACTGGTCTGCAGATCCCATCCACATGCAGGCAGGTGGTCCTGGTAGCACTGGGGACCCGCTCTTACGTCAGCACAGACCTGCACTGATTTATGCCAAGGAAGGTTTCTAATCCAAAGAGCAACTGCTCCACAGAGTGCCGATCCATAGAAAAACAGATTCCAAAGTAGGAAGTCTTGCCTGTCTGAAGTCAGTGCAATTATCCCTGATTTTGTCTATTTTTTTTTAAGTTATAGAAGGATGTCTATGATTATCTTATCTGCTCTCCTGTCTGCACAAGGAAGACACAAACAGAAGAAAACTTAAGCTGTAGCTAAGCAAATGTTCCTGGGATTAATTTCAAATTATCAGAGGAAAATAACAAAAAATAAATAGACCAGTTGTTTAACAATGAAAAAAAATACTTGTGAAGACTTAAACCGGCTGTGAGTATTTCTAAATGGCACATATAAAAGTGTCTGGAAAGAGAAGATGAAAGGGAAACATTTCAGGCCCCTTTTTGTGTGTTCTGGGCAAACTCCAGACTTTTTGTAGGAGTTCTGTTCTGGGCCAGACAAGTATTATCCTAGTTGGTGCAGTGCCAAATGAAGCAAGYGTGAAGGGAGAAGAGAGTCAGGACTAGCCCCTGGAGACCCAGTTTGGAAGGAGCTCATGGTCTGTTACAGCGAGCAGCAGAGCTTGCAAATACCTTGCTGAAACTTAGAGGATCCCTCAGTGTTCCAGCTGGCCCTGCCAGGTGGCAGGTCTCAGTTTCGGCTCTTTCTCCCAGACATGGTGCAGAACTGCAGAGGCACCACCGTTGTCTTTAGCTGCCTCTAGCCATGCAGCCTGCACAGAGGGACGCCATCAGAGATGTGTCGCTGAGCGGTCCTGCTCCCCTGCAGAGGAGCTGATGTGATGATAGGAAYGTGCTGTGCTTGTGCCTGCTGCTCCTCAACAGAAGGTGGTCAGGAGAAGTTTTGYGGCGTTCAGCACGCTGCAGATCCATGGGATGAAGAAAAGTGATGCTGCCACTGCAGCTTCGTCTTCAGGAGAGAGGCCAGGCTGCCCAAGTCTGAGGAGAAACCRCAATTCTGGGTGAAGTTTCCTGGAGGAAAGCACAAGAGGAGACAACCTTCAGAGCTGCCCTTCCAGGCAGTGATACCCTCCTYCTTGCTACCTCGGTATCCTCTTTCTTTTGTTGACCTTTCCCATCCTTGGTGAACTTTTTGCACARGCTGAACTCATTTCCACTCGTGCCTGCCCTTCATGTTGCTGAGATCACTGAGTCCACCGAGATATACCATGTTCTGTTCTTTCTAAGCACATTGCTTGGTATCTTGTGCCYAAGGTACCAGCTGGACAGCCAGCAAGACTAAAAGAGCTTGCTCTGCTCACCAGCTTGCTCTGTGCCATTCGTTACAGCCATGAAAGCCTTCTGTCAGGATTTGCAGAGCAAAATCATATTGATACTCAGTTGTGTTTCTTCCTCTTCCTGATGATCCAAGGGCTTTTGCTGAGAGAGCATCCATCAAGGAATCTGGCGCTGATCGGTAACATTCAGCTCTTAAATTCCAGGATATCCAGGGCTTTGCAGAACTGCTKCTGTGCCCTCTAGAGAAGCAGAGGGACAGAGCCTGTCAGGCTGGAGAGCTCTAGAGAGCTGATGTTTAAGCTGCCTGTGTTTTGGGCACTTTCCATGTGTGCACTGCTGGGCTCTGTGACAACCAGGCTTGCAGGATAAGAGGGAGAAGYTGGGGAGAGGACATGGAGCAGTTATTGGTCTCCCCTCCCACAAAGGGAGCTACAATCTGTATAACTAGTATGGGGGGAGATCTTACCTCTCCTTCAGCAGTGAGCAAAACATTTAGGAGACAGTGAGCAGGTAGGGAGTGCCAGGCTACTAAACTTATGAAGTGCAGGGCTGTGCTGAGACTCCTGCCATGACCATCGTGAGGAGCCTGATCAGGAAAGCAGTGCTGGATTAAAGACAGGGTCAGGCAGCAGGGCTGGGTGTGGAGAGCAAGTATGGAAGCCAAGTTCAGAGCGCTGTCCAAACCCTTCTGTTGCTGTAGATATTCAAGGGCTAATTGACTACAAAGAGCCCTGTGGTGGGAACACTGTTCCCTCTGGAGGTAGGTACTGTATTTTCTWGGTGGCCCATCTGGCAGACCTTATGTTATACCCTCCTCTAAGGAAGTCAGTCATGTAACTCCTGCGGAGCTGAAATATTCTAATGGAAGAAGGAACAGGACAAATTAGCGGAGGTCAGAAAACTGGTCTGCTTGTGATTTTACATGGTTGTTACATAGAGAGACTTCAAAACCCTCGAGAAATTGGTGAACAGGAATTTCATAACATTCAGCAAAGGTTGCAGAGTCCTGCACCTGGGCAGGTGTAACCCCATGCACAAACCGGTGCAGAGTGGGGTTCGTCTGGCTGGAAGGCAGCAGGTTGAGGGAGGTGATCCAGCCCCTCTGCCCAGTCCTGGCGAGAAGCATCTGGAGTGCGGGATCTAGTCCCGGGCTCCCCAGTAGAAGRGCATGGACATACTAGAGTGAGTCCAGAGAAGCTCCATGAAGARGGTTAATGGAGCAAAGAGTCTCTCATAAAAGGAAAGGTGCTAATTTTTAATATCTGCCTTGAAATATTGACATAGAGATTTGGGTTGGTTTTTCATGGAATTACCTTTTCAATAGTAACATTAAAACTTTTATTCTGGAATTATCACAATAGGGGGGCAGGGATGCAGAAAAGGTTTTACATCGTAATGCCATGACAATGGGATGCCAATAGGCTGTCATAAAAYTCACCGTGGTATTGTTATTTGACGTATAAAAGCTGCTTGGAAAACATACATTGCATGAAAAAATCTTGTACTCAGCAAATTGTGCTTCCAGTTAACTACACAGGAAACATCAAAGAGAATTAGAGCCATATGAAGATCTAGCTTCTTCAGAATAACTATTGGAAAAAAAAAAGAATTTTGGGCAGGTGCTTTATTTGGTATAAGAGTTAAAATCATGGCGTTAATGTGTAAAAGTAGTTAAAAATACAAACATAACTAGATGTGTTTGTTCCAGTCAAATGGAACTCGTGTTAGCTGCTGTCCTGCAGCMGGGCTTGGTGGGGCTGAAAAGTGTTTTAGTCCAACCTGCTCTACTCACATGGAGAGCAGAAGAGAAGCACCTTTGAGGGATTTTCCCATCCTTGCTWTAAAGGCAAGAGAGATCATCAGGGCACTCAAACCGTCTTTAAGAGAGGAAGAACCTGCAGTGAGATAAGGCGGGCAGAACCTCAGCGTGCTGCCTGGTGTCTTTAACACTTCAGTAGAATGACAGACACTGCAATAATGAGGAAAGATGGTAAGTGAAACAACCTGACAGCGTGTACTGGCAGGGAAATCCCAGCGAGAGAGCAAATGCTTCACCTCGGGGCTAAGGAAGAGACACTTTATTAATGCCTAATGAGATTAGATAGAGGCAGGAGTGCTGCATGTAGATTGTGGTTTAGGTTATTGTTCTTCAAGGGGTAAATGGAGTAAAATTATATTTGATAAATAAATTTGATCTTAGCTTTTATGCTAACCCTCARTCTGTGCCTTGGGACTTTGGGTCGTCTCAGGATATTTTCAGCCTGGCTGTAACTATACTGGTGATAAAGCGATGAACAAATCTCAAGTGTCTGCAGGCCTRGTCAGAACCGGAGGGTTATTTGGAATGAGGACAGGCTGGCTGCAGTGTAATCACAGCTCAACTAGGGTAAGAGCTGAGCATAACTGTGGTGTAATAGAAATAGAAATGTCTTCTGTATTGGGAAAAAGTTTGGTTTCTTCTGTGCGGGGAAACCAAAAGCCTGTCCTTGGTAGGTATCCCTTACAGTCACAATTTCCTGTCTCTTAAACAGAGTTTTTGGTGAACAGTGCAAAAATCATCAGAAAAAGACCTTTTTTTTGCCTTACAAAGTGGTATACCTTGCATCCCTAGTTTACAGTGCCCAGCCTGGGTACTTCTGTACTGGCTTGCTATCCCCCATGCTGCCTTGGCACTGCTCAGCAGGATTGATTCGGCCAAAGAGGACAGCAAGGAGGAAGTTGGGATGCTGATGAAGGCCTGCCATTAACCAAGCATCTTCCTGCTAAAAGGCACTTTGAAGATGAGGAGGAGCGTGGTCTGTGAGCACTCAGCATTATTTACTGTTAGCAAGGATGATAACAGTGGCAGCAGATTCACTGCCTCTCTTTGGCTTGCATGCATTTATCCGCATCCCTGGAACTCCCTTTAGCTTCCTCTGCTGCATTGCTGTCTGACAGATAAGTGCTGAAGTGTTCAGGGATGTCTGGCTCTGTAATGTTGCCCAGGTAGTTCCTCTCTCCCACAGCCACATTCCTCTTTTTAACAAATATCTCTTCCTTCACTACTCCTGGGTCACTGGTCATTTATTTTTACAGTTTCTGTTTATTTAAAAACAAAAAAAAAAAAAACATTGTAAGGAGAATCCAGATAAAGGAGCCAAAGATAGGGAATCCGAGAGACATTCCAAGCTCTGTCCTGGCAAGTGAGAACATTTTTAGGTGATGAAGACTTAAAAAAATACCCTAGCTAACAACAACAATAGCAAGGAAAGTACCGCAAAGACATCTGCAAAGAAAAATGGCAAACACAGTGTGCACTGATTATCATTCCTCAGCCCAGTTCAGACCTCAGGCAGAAACAGCACCGGGCGCAGGGCGCCATGCAGCCTAGCGAGCACTGAATCAAGCATGGGGCAGTGAGAGCTGGTCYGGGCAGGCCTTTCACAGCCCCACGTCGCTGCCCACAGGCTGGACCGCCCAGCTCCAGAGGAAGGTTTTGCCTGGTGGGAYTGTGAGATGAAATCCCTGACTTGGAGAGATGTTTTTGGAGCCGGACCCGACTGTGGGCCATCTGCAGGAGGCAGGGGATGGGGAGCAGCAGGTCGCATTGGTGCTGGTGGCTTGGTGTGCCCCAGCCTGGGACAACCATGGGGCTCTCGCTGGGATGCAGGACCAGGAAGCATCAGGCTAGCAGCAGGATAACACCTCCAACAAGACATGGAGGTCAGATGAAATTGTGGAATGAGGGATGGATGGATGGATGACATCCCAAACAAACTTATAGTTTACATCCAAGAGCACTGATAGAGATTGCTATGGAACATGGAGAGATAYTATTTCCCTCCTTTTGCAACAGCAAGATGGATTATCCACATCTGTTGTGGAGATTTGTRGGGAAAGGCCTTCATCCCTTCTGCTTTCCTCTGGCCATCCCTCTACCATGGCATTTCTTAGTGAAAACCCAGCTAAAGTTTAAATTTCTCTGCCCCTGCACTTTTTAAACAACCAGTGACTTAGAATTTCTTCTTGACTTAAGGAAGGCCAGGGCCCCTTATCTGCTCCGTTGTTAACAGGGGAGACTCTGCCAGACTACGTGGAGCCTGCTCTCTTGTAAACTTGTCTCCTCAGCTGTCCTCTGGCTTTGCCTYGCATGCGAAGCCGCAGCAGGAGCCGTCAGCAGCGCTCAGAGTGGTGYGGGGAGTGGAGTGGTCTCAGGAATGCTTCTCCTGTACTCCCATGATAAACAACTGCATGTGAAGCTGTGTCTTAACAATGTATGGTGAAGCCAGGGTCCCACAAGAGGAAAAATTCCAACTGAAGGCACCGAGTAGCTGGTCAGAAACCTGGAGCACCAAGCTGTTGCTGTTGCTCTCAGTCATCTAAGTTTGTCCAAACACTGTTAAATGGAGGTGTTTTTGTTCTGGCAAGTGCCCCGCTGGGTCAGGTGTTCTCTGTCCTGCAGCCAGCCCAGTKCTGGGGGAAGCACGGGGCCGTCCAAGTGTGGGATCGCGTGCTCTGCTGCGTGAGGAGGGCGGCATGATGTGCTTGGGTCTCACCATCGAGATGCCGTGAGATGCTTCACGTTCTCCCGTATGGGAGAACGTGAAGCCCTGGTCACACATGTGGGCTTGCTTGTAAGTACTGGCACTAATACTGACCAGTCACCGTGATCAGAGTGCAGCAGGGTTTCCAGTGTCTCYCAGCACCAGGCAGGCTTCTTTCTGGGGGATCAATGCCACTTCCACGGGGACATGGCTGGGTGATCCACTCCCCAGTTTCACCAACTCTGCTCCTTTTCACACCTGTGTCTGAAGGCAGCTCGGGTGAACTGCAGGCCAATGCACAAAGGTGGGACAAAAACCACAGAAATATCTCTCATGTGACTTTCTTTGGACTTTTGCTGTATTTATCCCAGGGTAACTCTGGCAGAGTAGGATCTTTGTGTGAAAGTTGGTGACTYGAGGGCAATGAGCTGTGTTTAGGCAGGACTGTGACCGCATAAGAAGCGGATGAGGATTACTGGTTAAAAAGCATTGCATGGTTAAAAAAGCAAGCATTGGTTTAAAAAAGGCATTGCATGGGAAAGGACCTGAGGGTTGTACTGTGTCATAGACACATAACAAGGAATAGGCAAAAAAACCACCACTCCTGCTCATTTTGCCAAAAAAGGAGCAAACATAATAGCAGAAGTCATAGAGGAATATAATGTGTAGGGCAGGGACCTTTCTCTCGACCATCTTTCTAGGTTGGGCAGTTATCCATCAGAGAAGGTGCAGAGCAGCTGGAGAAATCTCAGAAGATGGCAACAGAAAGGAGCAGAGGTCTGAGACACCCGCTTGGTGCGATGGGCTCAGCCTCTGTGCATAGGAGACGAGGCTCAGCAGGGTTCCCAGCACTGCCCTCCAGGTACCGAAGCTTGTGCAGAGAAGAGACTTACAAACCTCTCTGCTAATGGGTGATAGGAAAAGAAGTCACAGCAATAAACTGCAGCAAGAAAGATTTAGGCTAGACCCTAGAAAAATGCCCATCACCCTTCCCCCAGGAGGCTGCAGGCAGAGCTCATGGAATCTCCATCACTGACTGTCGTTTACAGGAGGTTAAAATACAGCCGATTCTGATTGCACACATTCTCAAGGGCTCTCAGCACATTTCCCCCCTGTGATTTTTCTCTCCAAGTCTTAAGATTCTGAGTTCCGTGGAACAGAGGCTGGGCAGTGCTTGTTTAGCCAAAATGAACGTTGCGATAAATCATTTTCCATTTCCCTCTCTCCCTAGAAGGTGGATTTTTGTTTGTTTGTTTTTGTTTTTAAGTTCGCCATTGTTCACTAAGTGGTGGTATTTTATAAGAAAACCTCTCTATTTTCCATCATTAGCGATCCATGCRTGGACTCAAGGCTTTTGGGTAGTCACCAGCCATAGCATTTACTCCTTATAGTGATGTCCCTACAGTTTCCCTCCTCTCTCAATATCCCAAAGCAATTAGCAGGAAATTCAGCTGTTGCCTGAATGGACACATTTTCAGCAATCTTCCTTAATTATTTATTTACTGTAAAATAAGCAGGAGAAAAAAAAAAAAGTGCAAAATCAGTTCCTCTTCTGAGAATGGATTAGTTCTCTTAGCACATCTCAGGCTGCCTCTCCCATCCCCTGCCCCCAACCTTGTCTCAGTTTCTGATGAGCTGTGATAAAAAACAGGCAGAAAAATGTCTGATTGCTGCTCATAATCTCCCCGAAAGACAAGATGTCAAAGGTAGCTGGCATGGCAAAAGCCAAGCAGTTCCCAGTCAGCATTCAGAGCTGACAGCGTCTTCCTGCAGTGGACAAGCACCTTGCACAGAGCGGGCTGAAACTTCACTTCTGCATTAGCCGTGGCAAGACCTAATGTAATTCACTGTCAAGCAAACAAAAAGTAAAATGTCCTATTTGTTGTTTTTAACAGAGGAAGGTGTGTAACAATGGGTATGGGATAAGTGGAAGCAGTAGAGGGCCTGGATGGGGCAGGGAGGTGGATGGAAGCAAGACTGCAGGCTGACAGGGCAAGGATAGCGGTGTCCGATGCTCTGACCACTACCTCCCTTCTTAAACACATCCATGAGGGTGGCTGCTGCAGGAAGGGTGTGCTCTGCTGCGGGCCCTGGCCTCACAGGAAAGGGGCCCTCTCACAGGGAGATGTCCCTGACGTCCCCTTTCGAGTCTGGGCGCCACAGAACAAACAGACTTGCTTGAGGCTGGCAGCTGGGGCAGCCCTGGTGCTGCTTTCCGTGCTTGTAATTCATCACAGCATCCCTGGCTGTCTCACTGAATGGAGATGAGCATCAGCTCTAAAGCTCTGCTGGACTCAGAGGTAGGGAAATAAAAAGGCTGTGAAATCATGATGCGTCCATCAGCTGGCGTGCAGCTTACCAGTGCTTCAGCCTGCAGCCAGGGCATTCTTGCCTCTTCTCCCTACTTCTTGCTCTTTTCAGTTCCACCATTAAATCTGCTGGACAGGGCCTTATTCCTAAGGGAAGAATGARTTGCTTCTATAAATTATTTACACAATTTGGAGCCAAGCAACTCTGATTCAGCCTCCCAGGTATGCCAGGGATGCTCCGTGAGGTCYCTGCCTCAGCCTCCTTCTCCCTAAACTCATATGGTCCTGGGTAGCCTTCTTGTAGCTGTTCAGCACAACTTGTAGAGTCCTCTGAACTGTAAATTGCTAAGTTAGTTCTTATCAGTCATAGCTGACTGAAACCATTCCAGAGAATATTGCCTTTGTTACAGATAGGCAAGAAGGGAGACATTCTGATTAGGTATTTCCTTATCATAGGTCTCTATTTAACAGGATCATCTGGGTTAGAGACTTATCTTTATTCTCATCTTTGTAACAAAGTCCAATTGTGACTTCCTGAGAACGTCCTTGTTACTCAGAACTATGTTCCTACACCTCAACTAAATCAGCAGGATGTATTGTTGTAATMTGAGTAGCTGAGAGCTGCATGAGAAGATATAAACTTTTTGTAAATAAAAAAAAAGTCCCAGAATGCAGGTGCTCAGACCATCTGAGCCTTTGGAAACCTTTGGTCTGCAGCTCTGAGATAGCCGTATTGCAAGCCCGTAATTACTGGATAACTTATCTATGTGTGAAAGCTTTGCAGTTCTTATATCATGTTCCCATATATCTTGTGTGGTCCCCAGGTACAGGCTAGTGGAGTAATTTATTAAAGCTTTACCACAGGTGATGCAATAACCTTGATGACCCGTCATAATAAGTTGCAAAAATAAAATCCTACAAAATGCTTTCTTGCCTCGGCAATGATGTGTCCAGGAAGCTTTAGTACAGAAGATCCAATCCAAATAAAAATCCACATTTAAATTTATTGGCAAACTTCGGGCAGCGTGACCTTCCCTGTACCTTCCCAGCCTCCTGTGTAGAACATATGCTTTTCAGCTTTKTTTTTATTGTTATTTGCCTTTTACCACAGTAGTTTTGAGTCACACCGAGTCCGTAGCAGCTTGCTGGGCTAGAGGAGAATGGTGTGATTGTTCAAAGGCAGCTCCAGTGTGCAGTGACCTGCGAGAAGGTTCACTTTGCTCTACCACATGGGTGAGGTTGGCAGCCTTTCCTCCAAGAGGCCCAAGAATCAAGGGACATCCCTAAAGCACCTGGAAAAAACAGCCCTGTTTTCAGAACATYTTTTTTTGTCCTGAAAGTCAATGAAAAACAATTTTTCCAGCCTAAYGAAGTGAAGAACTCAGTGTGCTATTACTACTGTTTTATTCAGGAGCATGTCCCCAAAATGTGGGAGTTTCATGCACTTGTATGAACAGGTTATGCATCTGAAAAATGCATTTGGGAAAAAGCAGCATTTATGGATYCAATCTACATTATCCGCATGCCTTYACTGTTCAGTATCTATTTTCTGGAAAAGTTTAAGGCAATCAACCAGCTTGGTTACTGTCCGGCTGTTTATCATARAAACACCAGAGTCATAACAGCATATTGATATTCACGGATTTTTCTGTTTTTCTACCTTCTGTGCCCCTGAATGTGTAGAATAGACACAGTACAACCTGTTGTGAGCAACAGGTGAGCGGAAACAATGAATGTTGATGTTAAAGTGAATATAGAGCGTTCTGTATTTGCATAAACTTTTGTGATKAATATGTAATGCTAACATATTAACAACCACAGTTATGATTAAAAATCAATAAATTAGTGCTGGCACTCAAAGATTTCTGAGCTAGAAATAATTTCCAAGGGATTTGCAGGAAGGGTATGGCTACAACACTGTCAGCTAGATCTCTTGGGTCTGRGATTCTTGGCATAGAATCTACTAGTTAATCTACTAAGCAGAAAGGTATGTGATTAGAAATATATGTGCATGGAGGGATCTGAGAGAGTTGCTGAGAGYAAACAGCTTGTGCCGTGCTCAGGGTCATGTGAAAAGATTCCAGCACAAATTGGACTTTCCTTGGACCCATCTGGAGAAAATGTCAATTCTCATCCTGAAGAATTTTTGGAGGAGTGATATATAGGGAGGGAAAAAGACAAAATGACAAATTATTAGTTTCAAGTGACCACGGCGGCTTTCTTGGCTTAAAAGTCATTTTTGCAGATGGTGATTTTATCAGTTTCCCATTGAGAGATAATAAACTTGTGCCATGAGCACCCGATGGGGCTTGTGTGACCTTCTCTTTTCTTGAGTTCCRTATCGTCAGGAATATGCTACGGAAGAGACGGCAGGTTTTGAAGGGGAGGTGTTTAGCAGGAAGGSTGAGATGTGCGAGAGCGTGGTCATCAGGGACTGCCACCTGCCCCTGTACTCGGCAGACTCTTTGTGGGGAACACCTGCTTCTTGCCTCTCATTCAACCTCTTCTGGTGTTTCTTGTCCTCCAACAGGGACCAAAGAGCACAAGGAATCAGAGGTGTCTGATATTTTTCTCCCCTGTTGGTTTTGGACAAATATATTGATTGGAGCGGACTTACCAGTGATTTACCTTTGTATAAACAGGAGATAAATCTTAGTTAAAGCCTGTCATGTAATTGCTATATAGCAAACCTTCCCTGAAATTATTTTTCTCTCCAGCAGATAGAAATTACATTACATTTAATAAGAGAGGTTTACRAAGTCTTATAAAAGCTTCTCAAAGCTAGACAAGTGTTCGTATCCATAACCCTTCCAAAGCACATGTTCATTTGCTCACACAATGAATAAACATTTTAACAGTTACAGCCATCAAAAGCGCTGCTGGCATTCAGTGTGTTTATAGTGATGTGGTCAGATATGGGTGAACTTGAAAGGACCTTGCCTGATATACCAGAGTGAGTTATGGCCACTGTTTGTCTGGAGGGCCTGAGTTGTATTGGAATCAGACAATAAAACAAGAATTACAMATTCCAGTTGTGCAGTGTGAGAGGTTTGCTAGTTTATTCTGGAATCCCATGCTCTGACACTGGCTGGCAATTAGAGTTACTGCTGCACCTCTGTTTTGCAGGAGGAAAAGGCAATTTTGGGCCAAGTGACGTATCTACGTGCAATGTTCTGAGATCATTATTTTATGGGATGAAACCTGCCTACCGGCTTCAAGTTCCTCCCACATGGGTCRGTGCTGTGAAGCTCTAGTGACCCTCCCCAGGGAGCCTCCTCTGAGGCGTTTCTGGAACAGGAGCATSCAGTTCACCTGGTGGAGGACCTGCACGTCCCCATCTGTGCACAGCCAGAGCAGAGAGCTGTGCCATCGCTTGAGTAAGCCCGTTACAGAGCCTCCCAGAAGGGACGTTTCTCTCTTTGGGAAGAGCTGAGCTGTTACTGCTGGTTGTTACTGCAATGCTATCCTAGGCAAGTCCAGCCATGGACCAAACGAGCCAACAGGCTCCCATCAGCAGAGCTCTGCTGCCATTCACACAGGAACCAGCGCTGAATGGCTCAGGAGCCACACGTGGAGCTCAGTGATCTAGAGGGTGTTAACAGAGCTCTTCTGCAACCATAACATCCAATTCTACATCAATGACTATAGGGTCACCATAAGAGACTAAGGTAAAACAGGTTACTCAAGGGAGCTCCAAACTCTGGAGTCATGTCTCATCCTCRTGAGAGGACAGTACAGTAACTTTTGATAGTGCAGATGTTGTGCAGACTCAGGATGGGGAAAGAATGACTTCTAATCTCAGCTCTACTACTGATTTCCTGCTGTAACCCTGACAAGGACTCGGTGTACCAAAATTAARTTCAAGTTTCCATATCTCAGCGTGTCCCCAGAGTGCCTCAGCTCACATCCAGAGAAGATCAATGCATACCTAGGGCAATCCATGCAGACACTTGCAAGACTTGCTGCTGTAAACAGCACTTCTGTTCCTTGCAGGCAGATTCCTTTGTAACTTTCCCATCTTTACAACATATAAAACAATGAAATAGTTTTTAAAAATTCACTTTATAATAATGCTTGTTTAAGCTCTCTTTGCTTAAGCCAACTGTTGGTTAAATCAACTGTGCTAACAGTCCTATCACTTTCAGCAGGTAGGCAGTGCTCCCAGATGCCCATCTATAAACAAGCCCCCAGAACCACAGGAATGAGCCTTCTCCAGGAGTATTCTCCAAAAGGCAAAGCCAAATGCTTTTGTACTGAGCATAAAAGGACTCATCCTGGCACCTTTGGAGTGTGCAGGCAGATATGTGCTGGCAGCAGACATGAGTCTGACAACGTCGCTCGCCCCTGAGCTGAACCTCTGCAGGCTCCAGGAATTCGGCCATTGTGCTGAGGACATTGTGATGCAGACCCTGCATCACCTCATGTTCCGTGGCAGCTTTTATGAGTTGTACCTCCTACACTGCAAACTGCAAGGAAGAAACTGAGTCCTTGCAGGCCCTAGCAAGAAATCAGCACGAATGGGTCAATTGCTGTAAAGTTTCAGGTCAGTACCAAGAACAGGGAAGGTTTTCACCTGCTCTTAGATCACTTCTGAGGATTAAATTAKCACTTAGATTTCACTTTGCAAAAATGGGCTTCTCTGAGCCCAGAGCAGTGAGCCCAGCTGGCTAGAGAGCGTACCCTATAGCCTTGTCTTTGTAGATCCGGTTCACAATCCTTCCCACAACAGAGGCCTTGGGGCCAAAATTAGAGCCCTCAGTTCTGCCTCACCCAAGGAACATACCGTGTTTCAGGAGCCATAGCAGTTACGGAAGTCAAAGCTATAGGACTCAGAGCCCCTTTCATGGAGGACTTGCAGGTTTCCCTAAGACCTCTTCACACATCCCGATGGATTTGTTCAGAGGGTTGTCTGCCTCTCTCTCTTTTGTCTAGTTTCTGGAGTCTCGAAGATGCCAAACCTATATTAGGCACTGTCCCTTCCCTAAGGGACACTGTTCCAGTCCCTGTATTGTAAACCCTTGAACACTTCAGCAGGTTTAGATGGAGGGAGCCTGGCAGACACATCTGGAATTTGTTTCACAACAAGAACATTGAGTTAGGGTTAATGTAGTACACTGCAGCTCCTTCTTAGAATAWTTTTTTTTTGTTTACTTCATGATAGACTGCTTAAGTATGAATAAAAGTTGGTTGTTTCATTGGCAGTGAAGAAAACATTAAAACTCTTTTGCAAACACCCACATAAAAGTTTTTAAAAGCAGTCTCAAACTAAACTACATCTGTGGGCTGCAGCCACTCTTTCTTCACCATTGTGTATCCCTGTACTCTAAAAAGAGACTGCAAAATGACAGGAAATCACAATAGCAATTTTAAAGCCATTTTTTGTGTTATTATAAATAGCTACATAATTTGCAGATCTATGCTGAATTGTCCTCTACATTGCTGTATTTACTGTACTGCCTCCTATGCTCCTGGAGACAATGAAAAGAAATGAGAGTAGTCGCAGCATCCTACAGATGTTCTAAGCAACGTGTGAACATCCCTCAGCATCTTCTCAAGGGAAACTTGCCAACTTTGGCTTTTCTATTTCTACGGCACGATTCAGCTTCCCTGCAAATACTCAGAGCTGGCCAGACTTAGATCCCATCTGATGCATCTTAAATACAATGAGAGTTTGGCATGACAAGTACTGACACCACAGAAGAATTAAGCTTAAACGCTTAGGCAGAAATAGGGTATTATTAGTCCAAACTGGCAAAGAAAACCTGAAGAAGAAAACATAACCTCCATGGCTAGCAAAGTCTCTTTCTCCACATCAGACTTGTGGCTCAAACTGGCACTCTTCATATCGTATTTTTGAGAGAGAAAAATCCGTGGTCTGTTCTTAAGATGGTCTATCTGTTTGTCTTCTTTAAAACCACAGAATTTCAAATTAAAGAGCTTTGTTGATGCTGCTTTTTACCCCCTTCCCAGTAGCACAGATTGCTTCGTCATCATCTTGTTGAAGTTGTTCATGCTGCAGCCTCCCAACTTGCTTAGCACAGGAGGAATATACCCCAAGCGCCCTTTAGCTCAAGAGTAAGAAAGAYCTCGCTCACTAGCAACAACTATGGAGTGTATATGACTAAGTATCTATATTTATACTGAATAATTTTACATTTTAGACTAAGAAATTTCAGTTTGAGATGAAGATATATGAATTTGAATAGAGTACAATATTCAGTTTAAAATCTGCTGTTCCCATGGGCTTTCTTGCCAGTTAATGTTTTTGCTAGAATATTTACCAAAAGTGAGCCTGAAAGGAGAGCACAAAGAGCCAAGAAACATTAGTTTAAATACAGGAATTCAAATTTGTGGAATGTTTTTGTACTATTTACCCTGTTCTAGTCTTAAACAGATTGTTAGAAAGGGGAAACAAGGCTGAGATTTCACAACTTCAAGGATGAAGCACAGTTTGTTTGGTTATGATCCTCTTGCAATACATACTCTCCTAAGAGGAAAGGTAAGGGAACTGCCTGGAAAACTAGGCTGGACTGCCAGCCTGATGGGGAGAACAGTCTTCTCCAAATGCATATGCTGGGATGAAACATCTGGGGCTGGATGATATCAATATATCACTGTGAAAAAAATCATACCGGCAGAATTCCCAGCCTGTTCACCAGACCTGGAGCTCTTTAGCTGCAACTGCTTGTGCTTTCAGCTACAGAGGATCTTGTCTGAGCTCGCGGTGTGTTGGCCAAGGCAGTGGCTGTCACATATGCTCAGCACTTATATCCATCACTTGCTGTTAATGTGCAGCGCAGAGCTCCCACACCCCGCGGGCCTGAGCTGAGCTGAGCTGGCTGGACAGCCGGCAGTTGGTTTTAATGGGAGACTGTTTACAGCATTGACTCGAGGCTGAATGGGAAATTAGTTCTGTAAACATTGTGAGAGCACAGTGGATATTATTTATTTAGTACAATAATACAACAGCAGTGGGTAAGTCAAACAGTAATTAGCAACAGGTCATGCTATAATTTCAGAGTCTGTTGCAGCTGGGTACCTCTTTCTAAATGCCACCAGTAAGTCACCAAGTATTTTTGGGGTAAAAATGGGATTAGTTTGGGGAGCAAGTGCTTGCAGGCAGTTAGGAGTGTTTCAGAAAATGCAGATCTTTTTTTCTCTGCCTGCCTTTATTGAAGCAATTATCATAACATAAGGCTCTGAAGTGGCACTTGGTTCTCAGTCAGTTGCTCAAAATCTTGAACAAAAGCTCCAAACAGCTCTCTAGCGTGAATAAATCTCACTTGAAAGAGCTTGAAATCTCATAGGGCACAAAGGAGTAACTCTTTTCTCTCCTCTTACAAAATGGGTGAAAAAGAAAGTTCTGTTCCTCAAGCACAAATGTATATTTTACATGTGGCATTTTTCCCTTTATGCTATTTTAAGAATCATCTTTCACAACGCTATTGTCTGAAGAGCAGAAGTTTCTCTCACATRGGCAGGGAGATTTCTGTTCTTCATAAGTGAAGGGAAACATCTCAATCAGTGAAGTGCATTCATGGATTTTTACTGAATCTTCCTTCTACTGAGTGATTTGCTGTGTTTGAAGAATGAAGGCCTGAAAGTAGTGACTAGAGGCAGCAAATAACTGCGAGATAAATGCCACATCAGTCTGGATGCATTACTCAATCTTCACACTCTTGGATGCTCCCAAGATCCGTGGATGCCTCTGCATCATAAATTCGTCTTTACAGCCACAGCTTTCCCCTCCTTTGGCCACGCCGTCTCCGCTGGTTGTGGTTTCTTTGCTYCCTTCATCAGCTCAGTTCAGGGATTGTGCCTGGCGATCAGGGGCAGAGATTTGCTTCCCAATAGGAGTTTGTTTGGGCATGCTATGCTGCTTGACTATGACAAGGTACTAACGTTGCAGGTCCCTGTTGCATCACAGATTTTTAGAGGTGAAGGAATCATCAAGGAGTGCATCTTCCTACTTGTCTGAAGCTGCCTGCCTGTGATGTTTAGTTCTCTGCTCCCTGAACTATCTTCTCTCACTAGGGTCCTGTTTCTTGATGAGCTGCTTGCAGCACATATTCAGGTCATTCCTCAGCTCATTCTGGAATAAGCAGAAGAGATTACAACTCATGAGCATACTGTTTCCAGCTCTTTCTGACATCTCAAGGCTTTTCTCCTAAGCATTTCCAGGTTTCAAGTTCTCCCGTAACATCAACTCAAATGGTTTTCTCAGAGCATACTACAACCGCAACAACTTATTACGGCAGTATTTCTGTTCTTGGTCAAACTTTATTTTATTATCAAAAATATCAAGATGRCAGGATTTATTCTCCTCTAATCCACTTTGATTGGTCAAATTCTATTTTCCATCTTTAATTCTTGATGACTTATACTTTTAGCAAAGCATTTTTATTGTGCTGGAGATCAGACTCAGATTGATAGGCTTATAATTACCTAGATCATCCASTGTCCTTCAGCCACCTCTTTCAAATGCTTATTAAAGAATAAGATGCAATTATCTGAGCTTGCTAATTTTGAAGTGTTTAGCATTAGTAGTTGCTGTCTAACATTTTGTTTAATCTCTGCTAGATGCAAGAGTTCATCACCAAGTAATACAGCTCCTAAAAATAGAACAGAAGTGTCTTCTGGCTATGTCTGCCCTTTTCTGAATCATKGTAAACAATTCTACCATCTTCCAACTGATCAGCATAACGTCTATTTCTTTTCTTTTCTTCCTAATATACTCAAAACCTGCTTGATTTTCAGACTACAGATTTTTCCTCAACTGTTGCTGCTGACTTTACAGGTTCAGACCATTTCCTACCTCTGGAATACATAATCACAGCTCCCAGCTTGCCCTCTCTTGTCTTTATAAGGTTTTTGGAAGCTCTGCCCAGCAGTGACTCCTGGCCCATGCAGGGCTGGTGCCACAGAGGCTCCGCTGTGAGCCGTGGTTATCGCTGTCTACCCTCTACATTGCTCCCTCTGTTTTAGCTCATAGTTCTCTGCTTTGCTAAAAATGTTAGGCATTGTGTAAAATCTTTAATATACACTCCTGTCTCAATGTATCCCTATTCTGGCTTTTTTTTTTTCCTATTTGCATGTCAGAAACGGAGAGCTGCCACTGACCATTTCTCGCATAAGGGAACATTTCCTCTTAGTCGAGCACCACCACGTCATGGACGGGTGCACTCGCCCTGATCCATCCGTGTGATTCAGTGGGATGAAGGACAACGCAGAGGCAGCCCCGGCATTCGCAGGCTCAGCTGCTTGGCCTGGGCTGCCTTGCCTCCTGTTTTGGCTCATCTCTGAGACACACATCCAACAGAGTACTGCCAGAAATGAGGGATGAAGCCTTCTGTGCCTCGTCCTGCCAGATTTCCCACTCATTCTTTCCCTTGGGGGTCTCTGATCCCCTGCAGGGCTGGGGAGTACAGAGGGATTAGGAAACCTGCCCTTCTCTAGCAGTACAGAGTGAGGCAAGTGCAGGCAAGCATGGGGTACAGAGCAGAGCCCTGACAGAACCCATCCTGAGATCACTCTTCAGGACCTAGCAGCCTGAAAGGGGCCTTTTTTCAGAAAAAAGGCGCTTGGCCAAAGTATACATGATAGTAGAAATAACCGTGGTCTATGGAAAAACTGATAAACAGCCACATGACAGTTTGTACCTGCCAGGTGTCTGACACTGGACAGAGCTGGCATCTCAACTGCTCATTTTACCCAGAAAATGTGGCTGGTGAGCCCACATAAAGCGTGTCCTGCTGTTATTACTTGGGAAATAGCTGTTTGAAGGCAGCTCGCCCCGTGAGGTTATTGATCTTTTCCCATCAAGACAGTCACAAGGCTTGCAGCTTTAGCTCACCATAGAATGATCTCAAATGCTCAGGGCCCTGTGATTCCAAGTTCACTGTGGTTCTTTCCTTTTAGTATCCTGGGGAGGCTACAGCAGTTATTAACTTAGCTTAAGACAAGCTTAGCATCTCACTGTGTTTTGAACAAGCTGTACCCAGCATGACTTGGTAAGGAAAGGTGCTTACTAAGCATCAGAGAAGCACCAACCCTGGTCCCTACCCACCCTTAAACCACAAATCTGGTACTTGCTCCCCTACAACCCTTGTGTTCAGGCTCCCCTTTATAGCTCAGCCTCAGGGCTTGTGACTCATTAGCTCCTGGTCAGAGGCTGGGTCACTTATGGCCTCCAGCTGGGAAGGTGGGCTGCCACAGGTAGGGATGAGGGTACAGTTTTTCTTTGAGCTCCCTTGGGTCAGGGCTGTTGGCCCAAGGGCAGCAGCACTGAGCAGCCTGGTTAGTTACTGAGTTTGCAGCAATTGTTGGAACTGCTTTTTTTCTGTGAAAAAGTGCATTCTGTGGTCATTCATCTCTGATCACCACCAGAGTAAGTCTACCTTTCTCTACCTTTTTTTTCCCCCCCCTTCCTTTCCTCTCCTTCAATATGTAGCATGTAAATACCTGTAATCTCCTTAAAGGAGTCCTGCTACTGTTCTGAAATACATGGAGCAAATGTTTCCCTAGGTAAGACCAGAATGCATGTGCTAAGAAAGTACTTCATCCCCTTTTACCTTATCTTCCCTTTCTAAAAAGTCATTAATTAATTAATTAATTAACTTCTTGGCTTCCTCAGTGATACAAGCTTCTTAACTGACAAAGATAACGCCCAAGTCCTTTATGCGTTTTGTACAGATCTGGAGAAATGCATGGTCTCTTGGGGATGGGATCCTTTTAGCTTGTGCATCAAAGGATGAGTTTTTGTGAGCTAGGGACACAGGAGGTTTAAGATGAATATGCACAGCCAGYTCTCTATCTGCAGAGCCTGCCATCCTTTAATGGAGTGTGAAGCAATAGCAGCAGAGGCGTGAATCAGTTGAGTTAACCACACGTATCTGTGGTGCAAAGCTCTGGGGATTCTGCCTATGCTTCATTTTTAAAACATCGTATGGACTTGCATGGTTTTATGCTGCAGTCCAGGGGTAACAGGAAGCTCCTGGGCCTGATCTGCTGGAGTTGGGTGACAAAGTTAATGGGAAAGCACGTTGAGATGCAGAGTGCTAAAACTGTGCGAGATCAGTGCCCTCACTTAGAGAAATGATCCTGTCAGCAGTAGCTTGTGCACATGATAGCCGACCTGTTGAAACTCCCCAGAGCTGGGGAATTCCTGGCGAGAGCAGCACTTTGCCTGCACTTGTGCCTGACCAGGGATTTTCGGAGCACACTTGCTGATGCCCTTGGGCAGGTTTTGCAGGAGGGGGCAAATTCTGCCCCTCCAGGCTTCCATGTCATGGCTCGTGAATTTTCCTCTAAGCCTTCATAAGATGTCCCCTGCTGCAAATGTATTTGCCCACCTGCACTCCGCAGCTTCCTCTCAGTGCTCAGTTTGGTCAGGCAGAAGCGATAAGAAATTTTTACAGATGAGATCTGGAGCTTAAGCTAACCCTTCTGCACAGTGGAAATCACAGTAGATAACATCAGAGCACGACCATCCTGAGTTCGTTAGTCATAGCTGCACAGAAGTAATTGCAAGAAGCAAAGATACCTAGGCCATAAAATACTCCTTCTGAAGTTCAGGGATTGCAGACACAAATGCAGGGACTGATGTGTCATGGCACGAGGCTTCAGAGCAGAGGTTATTTCCTGCTTGTGGTTCACAAGCTAGAAAATGATCTTGCGGCAGCAATAAAAAGGGAGAAATTTGCTTCCAGCACCCTAAAGTCACAGTCATGTGTGACACACAGATGGAGAGCGGTGCATGCCCACCACRCAGTGCTACAGATTGGAAACCAGGCGGTAATAATGCAAAGCACAAGTCGCGCTCTCCCTCATTACCGTACGAATGAATCAGTGCCCACAGCATGGTGTCACCAGGCCTCTGCTCTGYGAGGTGCAATGAGGAATCTCGCCTGGCTTGCTCATCTCCTTTGASTCACTRTTCCCCTTTTTGGCCCAAATGCCGYGGTGCTGTCAAGTGGGATTTTGCAGGCAGCACGGGAATCTGAATCAGGAAAGAAAACAGACAAAAAAAGGATCGTCAACACAGCTGGGGGAGCAGAGTAATAAGAAATACTAAGATGCTATAACTGGGAGTGATTGCCAGCTCTTACACCTCTTTTGGTGACATTTCAGGAGTTGGATAGCACTGGGGGGATGTTTCCTTTTTTCCTTGTCCATCTCAAGGAGGGAAGCGTTGCATTAGCAAGGCTCTGAACAAGAGTGCAGGATAGTCCCCTGATACGGTGAATGACCACGTTTATGKGCGTTTTCGTTTTGCTCCACGGCTCATCTCCTGCCTCCTTAGGAGCAGGGAGCTCCATAGCCCTGTAGAGCAGAGGGGAGCCCATGGTCACATGGGCTGTGGTAGCACCCTCGGGGTGCTCTTGATGTTGCGAGGTCGCTGCATGTTGCTCCCTGTGCTTGGTGGGTGTGCATGTGGGGACATGTGCTACCCTCTGCCATGGGACTCTCAGCACTTTGGGTAAAGTTCGTTTTCAGTTGGAGGGTGATAACCTGGCTAATAATTCATTAGTGGATTAGTGGATGGGACAATGTGGTGAGTGGCTGTGTGTAACGAGCTTGAGGTGTCTCTGCTTGTGTATCTGCCATGAGATGCAGCTGAGTTGAATTAAGGAATGTGAGTCCACTCATGAGCTGTGATTTCCCTGCAGGATCCTCATGCCCATTTCCAGGCTGAAAGCTTTCCCCTTTTCCTAAYGTATATGCTGCACCCTTCTCCACTGTATATTAATTGACTGCAGTTGATGCCCTGGATTGGTGGTGGTGTCCCGAGAACAGCGTAGCTGGAAAGTGGGTACGCTCGGAAGGACAATTTACAGTGAACCATGGGGAAACTTTATGACAGGTGAGCAAGAACGAAACATGGTAGCCCTGTACAAATCCCTTTCAGACGACRTAGGGCTCTCCCCAAAAGCTACCTGGAATCCTGCACTGTTCTGCTTTTCTTGTCCTTTGTGATGACGAGGGAGTGTTAACATTGCGGTTTGTCCTTAAAAACCCAAGAACAGTTCTGTGACACTCTCCATGTCCATCTATAATTTCCACTCTTGTTCCTGATGTGCTTGCTAAATCCAACCTCCTCTTCTTTCCTTTWGTTGCTGGTTGATATTGCTTAGTGTATCTTGGTCCTTTTAAGAGGCCCAGAGTTTCTTGCTAGATTTTTCTAATAATTTCCTTCACTGAAGGCATGATATTGCAGGAAAAGCCTTACAGCATTTTGATTACCAGCTGATAGTAGTTGCTAATGGTGAGAGCAGTAGAGTTTGAAATTTCGCAATAATGTCATAGCAAATAAYGCCTTAAGTTTTATAGTTGTTTTATAGTTTTCTCTTCTTGGAGCTCTTACATAAACATGGATTGGTGCGCACAAGGATCTCATGAAAATGTCTCTGGACTGGAAGAAAATCACCCTTGAACTGTCCATAAAAACTTTACTGCCTTACATATAAAGAAAATATAAGCTTTGTTTTGCATTTAATCTTACTGCTATTGAAAACTCTGAAATAAATTTTGCTTTGGTATCCTTCAAAAGGATGAAATCATGAAACCAAGGGAAATACTCTTGTGATATTTTTTGCTATCCCTGGCACACACAGAATGGAGTATCTCTTACGTGCAAGCAAAAGACAACAATTATTAATAGCCTAAGAACGAGAATATAACACGCCTGTAAAAAGACCTTAGTTACGAGCCTTTGCAATTTCGGAGACGAAAGCACGGCACTGAAATGTCAATTCTGGGCTTTGTCAGCTAGCAGGACTCTTGAAGAATTTGGCAGAGGGTCTCTGAGTGTTTGCTCCATGCTGTCAATGGTGACATCTCCTAGGCTGGACGTGATCAAGGAGAACAGGCAGAACTGCGGCCACACATCCTTTCCAAAGGAACAGCTGTGACTYTGGGGACGCACTGTTATTATTTTGATACGCAAACGTAGCCTTTAAACCTCTCTCTCTGAACGTGCGAATAGCTTAGTGGTGAGGTTGCGGGGGCACGGAGGTGATGGCTGCCAGGCTGCAAGCGCCAGACAATGAAGAAAAGCCCGTCTGTCTGCAAATACTCGGGGTAAGGTGCTCATTTCCTCCGCGACCTGGACGCCGTCTGTGGCTCCTGCGTCACAGGAATACGAGCCAGTTATACTTAGCACCTGCGGTTTGGGTTTTGAAGCCAGAGACTCTCTCCATGCGTTTAAAGAGTCATTTTGTAAAATAATCCTTCAGTGAAAGGACTTTCTTACGTCTTCCTCTATTTAAAGCTGGCCTCTGGTTTTCTTTTCAGGTGACACATCAATTTTATTTTTTATTATTTTTTTTTTCCATTCAAGCGAAGTACTGCATTTTAACCTGCTGGGGTAACATTCTTTCAAAATCAATCCAGCAATCAGTCTCTGGCTGACAAAAGAAGGACAATTTAGCACCTTAGTTCTTCCTGGGGAGAAAAGAGCTATGGCAATGACAGAGAAGGCAAGAAGTGTTGAGGGAGGGGGAAATAGCTTTGTCACAAATGGAGAGTGGAAATTGAGCTGTTTTCTCTAGAAGAATAATTTAGATCACTCTGCTGTTTCCTGTTCCTCAAGTGTTGTTTTGAGTGGAATAGCATGATCTCTTGCAACAACTGGAGGGCTTTGGGCTGCTCTGCAGTGATGAGCATGAAGTTACCTTTGGATTGAGGTGACTGTCATGGCAAGGTGTTGGTTTAATGTGAGCTGGGAAGGTCTTGCCCACTTGACCTCTGCTAACGACTACTGTTTCTCTGATAATGATGGGGGTGAACTACAACAAAAATCACAACCCCACGTAAGAAATATAGAAGGAATGGAGCAATGGCTCTTTTATCCAATTCCAGATTAAATTTGGCAGATGTTCAAGAAGTAAGGAACCTTCCAGAATTGCAGATTCAAGTGTGCTATAATGGAGAGTGGAGGAAAAGGCCTGATTCCACTGTAAAAATCCAGGAAGGAAAAGTCCCTTAAACCTAAATAATGTGACTATTTTAGAGTCCTTTCATAAATGTTTGTTGTATGCTGCTTCATGTGGGGAAAACCCTGAAAGTACTGCAGGGCTCCCTTATGTAGTGATATGATGCTCCTATTCCTGAGAGCTCTTCAGCGTGGTGCTTRAAACGCATTACCATTTCAGACCTGGCTGTTGCTTGGATCCATATTTATGGGGAAAAGATAATATAGTTGTGGAAAAAAATATTAAAAAGGATTTTAAAAACTTTTTCAGAGTTATAAAATTCAACAGTATTGGAACATGTCGTGGAACAAATAAAACTTATGTCAGGGGAAGTATTAGAAGTGTGGTGAATAACTCTCAGACAGTGTTTGGGATGGATGCCATGAACACACTAGCAGCGCAGTGAGAGGAGATTGRATATTTTTGGACAAAACTAGTTTCATAAAAAACCTTAAAACCTTCATTTTTTTCCTGATTTGTACTGAACATTATTTTGCTGCTGTTATTGGTTTCTTACATAGCAGGAAAAACAAAAAGGCTGAAGAAAACACTAATGAAAAACAAAGAAAATTTTCTTGTGTTTTTAAGCATCTCATGGTCACTGTGACTAAAGAAACAGAAACTCTGGTGCGTAGATGAGAAATCCCATTTGAGTGTGTAGGATCATGGATGAGAACTTTGGTTATGTTGAAATTACGAATTTTGTTTCAGAAACTTTCCTGGAAGACTCTTAAATCTCAATACTGAAGCAAAAGAAAGATCAGTTTAATGGCCCTATATTGYGTGCAGTAGCTGGTTCTGCTCTGCTTTGAATTGTCTTGTTGGGTTTCAACAAGCTCTTCATATCTTGGTTGCCACCAGAAGAAGATGGCTTATTGTCCAGGGATGCTATAASATAGAGCTGATTAATGTTCATAGTGTGTGTTGGCAGGCAAAGAAGGGTTGAGTTTTCCTACGTTTTGACTTCAATCTGTTGAGTGCTCTGTTTCATATTGTTACTTCAAATTGAATTTAGAGGTCAGTTTGTACAAAGGCAGGGGTGAGTTAACCAGAAACTCTGTGCCAGTCCCCTTATATTTGCAGAATAAGTGGTGGTCTTCAATCCATCATGTTCCAAACTCGCATTAGAAAGACCARTTGTAGGCTTAAATTATAAGGTCACCAAATTCTATAGGTTCTCATGCTTGGATAAAATATCCTATAAAACATATGTCTRTACATATGGAAGTGCTAGTCCTGGTAAACACTGAATCAGCCCTAGATAGTGGGTGTTCACTTACAGTGCAAAACTGGCATTACATCCAGGAAGTCTGAGTCAACATTATTATAACCTTTTTTCTGAATTCAATAAACCACAATAACATTACTCTTATTTGCTTTATTATTAATAGTGCCACAGTGATACCATTGTACTSTGCTCTCTACAGACTCAACAGAAGGGGCAATCCTCAGTCTGAAGAGCTGAGATTATATTTTGAATATTTGATCCYGGAAACTTAGCCCATTTATTTTCTCAGCTAGGTCAATGGCAGCAAATGCTCGGTCTTTATTAGTGTGGTATACTCATTTCTTTAGACTCATGATGGAATTTTGGTAGAATTAAAAATCCCATTAGTGTTTATACTGCTTAGGGCTGCTRAGAGTAAGTAATTTGCTTTAGCCTGAGCTCAGATCGTTTAGTTTTGTAATTACAGTATTGTTATTAAGTATTCATAAGGCTGTACAGCATGGTGTCACAGGAAACCTATTTTAATTTAGTGGTAAGTCAATGTTTTAATTTCATGTAAAAAGAGAAGCTAATTTACCAAGCATTTTTGCTTGTCTTTTCACATCCAAGTTTTGCAAGCCTGCTTCAGCTGGTTGTCTTTAAACTATTTTAAATTTTGAAAGCTGGAAGTTATTGTGAACAGTCTTAGTTCTCCTCAGTTCCAATACAAGTTACATAAGCATGTTCTGTTGCATATCTTTTTGCATGAGATCATCTGAGCATGGGCTAAGAGGGGTTCCTTTTATCACACTACCAGCTCTTTGTATCACCAGCACTGCAATGGATAGTATTTTCAGAAACCTCTGAAAGCTGTCTCTGGRCAAACAAATCTCAGGAATGGTGTGTTACTGATGGCTTGTTTTTATTCTAGACCTACAATTACYTCATCTGAGGGAGTCTTTGATGAAGTGTACAAATTCACCTAAGGATATAGAGATTTTTCACCTGCAGAATGAAAGATGGGATGGATTGATCAATGGTGGTTTTGGTGTGCTTCTTCCCATKCCAGCATCCAGACCTGACTGGGCACATGCAGTGGGCACAGGGTAGGGTCCTTTAGGTTCAGCTCTCTTCATATTAGCTCTCTAGCAACTTTTTTTCTGGTAACTGGATGGAAAGTGCTGCTTCCATAGGAGGAAAGATTGCATGGCCAGAATATGTGTGTGKGGGGKTTTTTTTTTGTTCATCAGTAAAATAAGATATTAACAGAGGACTCTGACAGATACAGTGTTAGATGTATGATCTGTATCCTGTGCACTTTCTTAAGACTTCTTCCTAAGCAACTCTTCCTGACCACTATAGAAGTGGGTGGTCAGGGTCTACCTTTTTGCATAATCTGTTTTTAAGGGAAAAGAGGCCAGAAGGGAAAAGCAAAGTGTATGGGGGTTCCTTCACTGGGGTAGATATGTCCTTTTGACAGATATGTTAATTTAAAACTATTCTTTCTAACTTTCTCCACTGTAGGATAAGGTCTCTTCTATGGGTATTGAACTCCCAGCTCCCTATGCCTATTGCCTGTGATGGAAGAACTTGACGTTAATGTGAGGTAAGATAAAATATTTTTTGCATAATGAAATTTGGCTTGATTTATTAATGTCAGAAGTATAGTTGGATGTTTATGCTATTGCTCTTCCTTTTTCTGTAAAGGGAATTAAGCTGCTGACACTAGACATTTTTCTTGACAGTCTTCCTTCCTTCCTGTGATGACACTAAAAGAAATTCAATTCCTGAGTGTGATGAAAAACTTTCCCAATATATTTTTATCATTTGCATTCAAAATATATAGAAAAAAAATTATCAGTTCATAAGCACAAAGAGACACAGGAAAACATTAGCTTGGACAGTGCCTGAAYCTCAAACGAATGGGAATACAGGGCTTATATTGCATTAGGGAGGTATATTGCATTAACCTTACATTTACATTAGCCTTACATTTTTTCATTAATGTGTACTATTTGCCCTTGTTGGAGACAGACGCTGATAGGTCTGATCCAGCATGAATGTCTTCTAAACGATATGGTGGATTTTTTAACTCACTTTGGCAGGTGTTATAGGAGCCAAAACATTGTCCTTTTCTTATTTTTGAGTGTCACGATAGTTTCTAGCTGCCCTGATCATGGTCTAGGCCAGGGTGACGGGTGCTGCCCTGCCCGTTTACAGGCTCTGACTGCAGSTGTGTCCCCTTCAGCTCTCGTAGTCACTTTGCAGCCACCTTGGGGAAAAAGCCCTTTGGAAGCAGTCCTGCCAGAGACGGCTTCTCCTGGGAGCTGATCAGTGCAATCAGCTCGTTTGGTCCTTCCCTGGGTGAGCAGGGCAGGAATCTCTGAGAAGAGACTTCGCTTTGGTGAATTATTTCATCCTTCCTCCTGCCTAGACYATTTTTTAAAAAAAGGCAACACTAAGTATTTTTAGCAGTGTGACAAATGCTAGTCCATGRGAATTTGAAAGCTTTCCTAAATAAATATTGATCCAACATTTCCTACTTGTTTTGATCAAATACAGTGGTCAGAGCTCACTTTCATTATACTTTAGGAATGGTTATATATATATTTTTCCTAGTGGTTCTACTTTTTAACTGCAATAACAGTCCTYTGTTTTGCATGATTGGTTGTATATATAGTACTTCCTTCTATGCATATGTATTTTGATTTTGACTCATATTCTTCTAATATATGAATTATTGTTTTTAAGCATTTTGGTTGTCAGCCACAAGTAAGTAGCTGCTGTTTCTCCTTTCCGTTCACTGTTTTCAGCGTCTTTGACATGAAACATTGAAGTCTTTCTGCTGAAACCAAGGGTTTCCAAAAGTTGCTTTTTTCAGAGTTGGGCAAAGGCACATCATGAGTCAGAGAGATTAAAGCACTCCAGTTTCCCCTTGCCCTCCCTGAGGGGCTCACAGATGATGCAGTGGAAAGTCCACACATGAAGGGAGTAAAGCCTGGGGGAATGGAAGGTACTTTGACCACATGAGGACAACAGCGTGATGGATAGATGGCAAAAGGATGGCAAGAAGATAGAGAGCAAAAGGATTTTGTTTTGAGCTGAGKGCTGTGTAAACAGTCTAGTGCTCTTTTGATCGGAGGAACAAGTGTCTTGGTTATTTTAGTGAAGTACTAAACCTTTCTGGTGATGAGCAGCTTTACAACTCTCTAGTACCTGAAGCTTTGCAGGAGGATTCAACAATTTTAAAGAGAATGTTTGATTTATATGGAAAAATGTGGTTATAAATTTTATAAAGGCTGCAGTTTGAAGTTAGAGAAACATTATTGGAAAATTTTAGACAGTCTGCTTTGTGGCTTGTATTTATCACAGCCGAAGGGGTGGCAGACCTCAATTTCTCTAATTCTGRTGTTGAAAAATAAATTACCTCCTAAGCATTTCAGATTTATATTTTATGGATTTTTTTCTGATTTCTTATGACCTGGTGATTATTATTGGACACATTTATTATATGCAGTGGGTTAATGAGATACTGTGGAGTGGTTTAGAAGGAAAATGGGAACCTTTTGGTGGATTGGAACATGGAGGAAAACTGTTCTATTGTTAGACAACTTGGTAAAAATATTATTTGGTCACATCATACACAAGAGTATGATGACTCTTCCTACTGACCACCTCTGGCGATAGGCACTTAATGGCCACTGTCTCTATATGCAGTTTGCTGCTCACACGTCCCTGCCAAAGGGCAGAAACCCCTGCACGATGTCACCAGCTGSACTCGGTGACACAGGCTTTGAGGARGCACCCACACTAGCAGAGGTGGAGGCCCCTGTTTATTCCCCTCTGAGGAAAAGGTTTGCCCAAGGTTCTGATGAACCTGCACTAACTTTTAAAACATGTCGGTAGTTCTCCTTCAGTTTTGTTGTAACTTGGTCCGTTCATTTCATTTTTATGCAGCAGTGATAATCGACAGCCTTGGAGAGACTGGAAAAAGGCTGAGTCTTTTTCGGTGTAAGAAGAAAATCGTATCTGCTGAATATACGCAGAGATGGCATGGGGCACTTTGTTTTCCGAAGTTTACACTGGTGTTTGGCCTCAGAGCAGTGGTGCAGTTTTGAGTGAATTCCCCTACCACCCACATGTGTGCTGTATGTGCTCAGACCACACAAAACTTAAAGGAGACAAATGGGCTGCGTTCTTTTTTTTGAAGAAATTAAACCAGAAGCATTGTATCAAGTGTCTTAGAGGCATTGATGAGGACATGGAGGTCTGAACAGCTTTGAGGTTSGAACGTGCAATATCTGTGGTCAGGCGTAGTGAGACCATTCAGGCAAGGTCCCTGGCCTAAATCTAGGTCTTCCTCCCCTTCCTTGTCCTGCAGGCGTAGGACCCTCTCTGCTAACTGCTTTGGTATATTCATGTGCTCCCATCGTGCTAAATTACCAGCTGATAGAGGCATAGCTTGTATGTGCATAAGTCACCTGAGAGTCCACGGGCTCCTGTTTTTCTGTTTACCCAGCAGGCAGTTGGCGCCTACTGTGAGCAGTTGGTACATAATAACTCTGCCTATATAAACTGTGAAGGAAGCTTCCTTATACTAAGAATGTCCTCTACAGACCTTGCTGAGGAGGCCCGGGAGGGAGAGCTCTGCTTCCCTTGAGCACTTGCCAGTGCAGGTTGCAAACAGGCTGTGCACAGACAGAACTGAGCAATGGCCTTATTAAGCACTCTTACAKCCTCCTTAGGCTTTGGTAAGACTTTCATCATCCTGCTGTACAGTGTGCCCTCTAGTCGGGGATAAACAAGACCCTATTAACATGCTATTTTTTGTCTCACAAGAACTGAATCTGACTCCTTTTTGCTCCTGGGAGTACAGATGAGTGAAATTCTCCATGCTGGTCTTGAGCAGCCTTGTAGGACAGTTTCTCATTTCTCCTTTCTGAGCTCCAACACATGCTGTTCATTCATTTTTCCCACTGATATGCTGTTTTGCATGTCCAGGGTTATCAACCCCTCGGCTGCCTGAGTTTTGACTGAGCAGGCACCTTATGGCACTTTCCAGGACACAGCTCTGTGACTCTCCCAACGCCCTACAACTGGCTGCTCAAATGTTTCACTCACTACCTTGCTCAGAAGTCTCTGCTGATGCAGTTTGAAAGCCACTGGCTTAACCTTTCAAAAATGCTTTTCCCTTGGCATGGGTTTGCAACAGTCCAAAAGGCTGGAGGGTTAAAGACATATGTTAGACCACAGGTAATCTGAGCACTTGTCCTTGAAACCTGCAAATCCCTGTGCACTGGCTGATATTTCCATTACACAAGCATTCTACTAGAACATGCTAAATGTTGTTAGCACAACATCTTTTAGGTGTCCCAAAACCTGTGTTTTGGGTTTCTTTTAAACATTTCTGTTAAGACTTGGTCTAAGAGGATATGCTGTGGGCTTTGAGCACTTGGTTCTTTTCCACTTCGTGTGCTGCACCCCTGGTACAACTGTGGGCAGACGTTCAGACCTGATTGATTATCCCTGCTGTGMCACCTGGAGTCCTGTGCAAGCCTCAGCACCACCAGCTTCTGCAGTTCTTCAGGCATGTAGCTGGGAGGGAAGAGCTGTATGTGCCCTTACAGCCAGGCCAGGGTGAGAGGCAGCACTGGAGCTCTCTTCATGTCCCTGAGCAGTGAGAGAAATCTCTGCTCTTTGAGTTAGTTCTTGTCAGTTCTGGGTATAGTTCTGGGTATAGTTAGAGCTACCCTCTGTACTTCACACTTTTAAAAGTTTGTTGTTTCCTCGGGTGTTTGGGAAAGGCTGTTATGCTATTGAGAAATAGGTTTTTGAATAAAAAAATTGCTAAAACACTTAGTGCAAGTAAATAGCTTTTATATAAGCATTTTATTGTAGCTGATGGTGAAGGCAGACTCCTTTTGTAAAATCAGTTGTGGAAAAACTATGTATTATTTGACTTTGTCACCACAGTAATTGCTTTTTATTTGAGAGCTGAGCCCCCAAAACAACTGAATTTTAGATTGATGTTAATTGCTTCCAAACTTGGCTTTATCAGCTTTAATTCTCCCAGTTTSTTGCTGAAGGTATTCTGTATCTCTAAATACTCTGAGAAATGTGGGGCCCTCCAGCTGYACATAGAGTATTCATTAATCTTGTCTTGACTTTGAGAAATGAGAAGCAGGGTGAGGGAATGAGGAATCAAATTGGATGAATTAGTTGTGTTTGTTTGGAAGTAAAGAAAACATTTCATTATTTAACCCAACTACCATTCCCAGAGTCCCCATAAAGAAGGATGGCAGATCTTGGATGTTTCTGACAACTTATTTGATGATCGACCCTCTGGAGTCAGGCTGTATGTCTGAATTCCAAGGCTCCGGAATGGAGCCTTGCTGTTGCCGCAAGAGGCTCATTCCTTCATGGACAACAYGGAGAAGATGCAGTGCTGTTGGTGGCAGGCTCTGTCACCTAAAACTGGTGAACTTGTAGGATAGCTGGTCATGGAAAGAGTAGAAAAAGTACTTRACTCTCCTCTCCTCATCCAGACCTGGGTAGAAGCAGGAGCAGTAGCCAGTAGTGGGAGAGTGACAGATCCAAAGTGCTCACTCTGCCCTCACTGAGCAGCTTGCGAGGGAGTTAATATGAATGCCCTTGCAGAGAGCAGGGAGAAAATGAAGCTGGTGCCCCATGGGAGGCATGAAGAGGGACCACAGGAGAGGAGTTGGGGGTGTTCCCGAAGTCACTTTGGTCCCTGTGAGCCCCTTTGCTTAGGGCATTGGCAGCCAGCAATGAACGAGGACTGAGGAAGCCAAGAACTGAGAAGTGAGGCAGGACAGGCAGGAAACAGAGTTGAATGCAGACATGGTCAGTTAGCAGAGACGGAGGCTGTACTGAATGGTTGGAACTAAATAAGCATCTGATTTACTAACTCAAAATGYAGAAAATGGGAAGGTTGTAGAAGAGAGCTTATGAGCTCTGCCAGTGGTGACCTGTGGAAAGCAAACAGCTTAAGGTTCCTCAAACAGGTTGCAGTATAAGATATGCACACAAGCACTTTTCAAAACCTTTCCATATTCTACAGTTTGAGTCATTAAATTACTGTTTATCTCCACGTCTCTAATCACATTTCAGATGAAGTGAGAAATACTAGTCTGAAATACCACTGAATAGGACAGAATCAGCTTAGAGCTTCCTTCCTGGTCCCCTTTCTAGGGGGAGATCAAGCCTAATCCTCCTGTAGCACCTCCAACCTCTCTTCAGAGAGGTATTTACCCCTGCAGTTCCAGGGAGATGGATGCACTGACAAACCTTCTGTCAAGTCCTACCTTGTCTGGGTGCATCCTCCAGGTAGCWGTTGGGCAGTGATCACAGGAGTAGTTGAAAGCTGAGTATTTTCATCCCYTGATCTACAAGTGAGCACAAAGTGCCAGAGAAGACTCCTGAGTGTACTTGGTATTTCTGCAGTGTCTTCCATGGGCATTCCCTGTTGTGTGACACTGGGGACAGGCAGGGGCTAAGCAGCAGGGCACAGTGAAGGGAGGCCTGGTATGGAGGTTTGTTTTTGTGTTTGGCCACTGAGAAGTTTTGGCAGATGCTGCAAAAACACAAAAATGAACCAACGTCTCTGCACCTACGTGTCTGCAGAGCCAGGCTCTGCTCGGCAGGAATGGTAGCTGTTAYCAGCCCCGGTGCTTCTCATACTGTTGAACTTTTTTCTGTTTCTAGGGAAACACTTTATAGYGCTATATTTATCAGAATGTCTTTCCAAACACCTCCGCCAACTCTTAATTAGTGGAATTTTTAAGCCTGGCTCTAACTTCTGCAAATTAATAGTGTGCTCCCTTACAGCCGCTGTGGAGTGAGACATATATACACCGTGTTGTAGTCAGGAGGGTGCAGATGCAGAGGGAGGTAACTCCACAATTTGTCTGATTGCTGGGCCCCCTGAGAGAGACCAGGCCATAACACACTCCTGAGATGTTACATGCCACTTTATTAGTGCGCCCTGAGGAATCTGCACAGATGGAAATGCCCTTGACAAAGAGATGGGCTSTAAAAATTGCCTTTCTGGAGACTTTCAGCCAAGGCTTCCATTAGGTTCAGGGTCTCTCCACAAAATGGCACCTAGTAAGGATTTTCAGTAGGATTTAAAAGGCTTTTTTTTTAAGAATAAAAAAAAAAAAAATGTACCAAAGCCTGGGACATCCCTGGGACTTTCCAGGATTTTCCTCTTGGCTCTTCAGACTTGACCCTTTTCTTTGGCCTGGAAAAATTTAAATTTGTCTCTGTWTGGGACTCTGTGAGCCAGCTGTGCTTGGAAGTCATGAATGAGGAGTCTGACACATGAATATTAGGGTGTATTGAGACACAGGGCTCTGAAGCCAGAGACAAATGGGCCACATTTGGGTTAATAGTGAGTCACACKGACAAAACTGTGCTTMATTTTGTAATAGATGTAATGTTATRCATCAAAAGTGGCATTGGCATTGTGGTAGGTGGAAATCTAATGGCTCTTGCTTGCTTCTCAGTTAGATAATAGTGGATTCCCTGAGTGGGTTTTGGAAAAGTGATGGAAGACAATCCTGAGGTCYTGGAGAGACATCTATCCTAGGAGTGCTGTCTTAGGAATTGGGGCTGCAATGCTGAAAGCTGCAGGGTGCTGTTACCAGCTGCAGATTGCTGCTGCAGCGCTGCAGTCCTACCTGCAGCTGCAGAAAGAGCCATTCACTGCTTTGGCAAGAGCATTTACAGTGCCTCAGATATGGAGGATGCCATGTCAAAACACGCTTAGTGATGTTTGCATATTTCTGGATTTAGGATATGCTGTGGATAGTGCAAATGATTGTTCATAGACTACTACCGTGGAGCAAAGTGCATCTGCTACGCAGACAATAATTGCATTCTTACAGAGTTTKATATTTCCACTATATATTTTATTCTTACTGTACTATGGCAATGAATCATCAATTATATGACTCCTTGATCTGGCAAACAGAGTTCTGYTCCTGTTACTGCTGTTTGGGGCAAACTTTACTCACTGTCTGGATCTAATGTCTTGTCCYGCCTGTTAACCGAGTTGTTGTCCTTGTGTCCTGTGAGATGCAGCCTCTGGCTCCTAAAGACAGGACAYGATTAGAAGAGAGAGTTGCCAGTACACAGGCTTTTGCACCTGATGAACAGAAATCCTGGAGAACTGATGCTTTYGGGGAGTGTTTTGTTGTTTGAAAATGACTGTTTGAGAGAAGGGGTTTTTTTTAAAAAAAAAAAAAAAGTTTGAGGCCTGCTGAAAAACCTTGCAAGGCAAGGGGCTCTCGCATAAAGCAGAGCATTTTCCTTGTCTATATATGTAGGTTTGTGCCTACCCAAGATCAGAGGAGACACGTCAAAGCTGGTCTGGAGTCACATGTTCTTTCTTCTATCCCTCCTTGGTCTGGGCCTAGGGAGGCCAGCCTTATCTTGGAGCTCATCTCTAAAACTGTGGCCCTGTGGGCCCACATAGGGGTAGTGTATTCCTAACAAGAGTAAACATGGAAACTTTCCTTGCTTTCCAGTGTTCCCAAGGGTTTAATAAACCYCCTGTTTGTCTGTTCTGCAACGTGAGTTTCACAGCCTGAGCGTTCTCCCTGCGGGAATCTTGGGTCACCACTCCAGCAYGTGCTGGAGAGATGGAAAAGCAGACTCCAGCAATTAGAGCCTTGAGCAGAAGTATGTCCTGATGGGTCTGAGTTCTTTCAAAAGCCAATTCCAGAAGTCAAGTGCAAGTAAACAAATGACTTCACTGAGTCTCTAGTTTTCTCTAATCTGAGAAAATGACCAGAGCCTCCTGTTGGCTCCTAGAGCTCAGATGCTGTTTTTTCTTTTTTCTTCTCTATTTAATCTCCTTATCTCCTAATATGTATTTCTTAACATTCAGTTTCACTTCAATTTTGTATTAAAGGCCAGAAGCTAAAGGCACAAATGCTACTTGTTYCCAAAGCCTTTCTACAGTGAGACGCAACGGGCTCTGATGAGACAACTCGTTCCTCGTTGTAATTAGATTAGCACGGAGGCTCTCCAGGGCTTGCTGTCCTCTTGAACCTCCTTASAACTGTGAGGGCTTATCTGAAACCTGCTGTCTTATCTACTCAACAGGGAGTGTAATAGGACAACAAATACATCTCACGTAAGGAGAAGACGGGCAGGAAGGACATGGCTGAAGCTAATTTAGACCAGAAATTTCAGGACTGATTGCTCCARAAGGCAAAGGGGCTGCCTAAAAGCTGTCTGATATGTCTGAGGAGGCTTAACCACACATATGTAAGCGGCGGATGTCGCAGGAGTCCAGATCTTGAGGTATCCTGTGGAAAAGGGGCATGGGAAAGGCAAGGGAYATTCCCTTTCCAGAGTTTGCCAGAGAAGATTCTCTGGAGCTTGCGCACTGAGATACGAAGCATCCTTCTCATGGGTACAGATCACTGGAAAATAAACTGTCTTACACTTTTTGTGGTATTTTGGACTGTGCTGGAGTGGAGGAATGCAGTTTGTCTCCATTTCTAAGCAGCTGGGATGGATTGGATCCCATTACTGCCATTATTTGCAATTTCCATTTTTATGGGCCATAATGGGAATGTGATTCTCAGTCGGAGTTGGCAGCTGCAATGAAACAGGCGTGTTTATTTCTTGCAGCTCAACTACTGTTCAATATGCTTTCCCAACCCCAGCAGGTCTGGGTCTAGTCCAGTGCAGGCACCTAGTGTTTTTACATTGCTTATRACTTTTCCTGTAAGCCAGACTCTCAGTTCTAGTTAATGCTGTCTCCTTGCAGCAATGTGATGATCTGTTTAGATATAATCTTGGTGATGTGTTGTAAAACAGAAGAAGTTTTCATTGAAGCTGAAAACTATAAACTGATTTAGCTAACACTGTCCTGTACCTGGAATACCTATAAGTTTAAAGGGCCAGAAAATCACAGAATTGGCACAATTGCCAACATAAACTGACTTACAGTACTGACCCTCACTTAAAAGCCACTATGCCAGTTCTTCAGAAGCCCAGTGGCACTATCTTAACTGTTTTTCAATATTTTCYGATTGTCAGATTCTTCAAAATTATGGCTTGGCTGACCAAGCACTGAATTTAAGCCAAGTGCCAACAACATTCCCTRTTGACTTCTGACTGAGGAGGCTGGATCTGCAGATCCAAGCCTAGGTCTCCCTGTCCTAAAATGGAGCAAAGCACCCATGAATAGAAATGGCTGTTCATAGCCCTTTGTCATTTCTGAGCCTTGTGCAGCTTTTCTTGGCCTGGCCCTTCTCCAGCACCTTGACAGCAGTAGCACTTTATTTGCAATGACATTTTCCTAGTGTATCAAAGATGGTGGTTGCAGACACCTCACATTTTTGTTCTTAATTTTTATTGTAACTTCATAAGAAAGGTCAGAAGGTCTCTGAAGGTCAGTGAATAAGCTGGGAACGGTTAGTCCACTCTGATGCCACCAAGGACCTTGTAGGTCGTTGTACTCCTCTGCAGAAGAGGTACCTCCGTTTGTGTTGCAGCGTTCTCCAGGAATGCTTTATTTCTAGGAATTTCCATCAAGGGCTTCTGTGGCCAAGAACTGTGAGACGCTGCTGGAAGTTCTGAACGTTCTTGCACATGCTAACCTTAGGAAAGCACAACTGAGCAAATGCAGAGCTGCCCAGGCAGGGCGCAGTGAAAGGTGCCAGTGGAGACTCTTGGGTGGGATCTGGGTTGCATCTGAGCTGAGTGCGGGCACTTATCTACAAAATGGGCCTGGCCATTTGCTTTTTCACTGCGCCTTGACTGTCCTACTGCTTGCCCAGGCTGACATTGTTTGTTTAAACTGAGACATGTGATGAGACTTTTGTGGGGAATATTTAGAATGTGCACTTAGCTGAGGACATAAAACAGGGTTTAAATAAAACAAGAGATTCAAGTGCTCCGTTCGCTATTCAAAGACTTTCCATATTTTTGCTGAGAAAGGACTCCATTTCTCTGGAGCCTAAACATAAAGACAAGATAAAAACAAGATTCATATATAATGAATTGACAGATGCAGACTGGGGGTGGACGATTTCTGACTATGACCTCTGGAATTAGTGGTTCCAAATTGTTATGACAAAACACAATTTTAAGTAGCAAAGTAGGAAATGTCTGACCTCTCAAAAGTACTTTTTGGCTTTAGGACTGATTTATTCAGTGTCAGGATGCAGTGAGCTGCTTGGATGTCTCAAACTGAGTCACGGGGGAGACCTGATTCCATGGAAAAAACAGCCAGGCAAATATTTTAAGGTTGCACTCGCCAATGAATGCTACCTTTCTGTGCCTTAATAAGGTTCCTATGTTGTCTTCAAAATAAGAAGTAAAAGTCATTGCTGTGTTACGAATGAAGTGTGAGCCCATTTCCTTGTGGCTGAGAGCCTAGAGGTTTCTTTAGTATGTGTTCCTAAAATGAATGTTTGTTCCTGCCTCTACCAAGACTTCTGGTAGCAGGAGTAGCAACAAGAATTTCRTGGTTTCATTTGCCATGGTTCTGCAATTTCTAGGAAACATTAGAAATTAGTCAGTAGCTGCTGTTGTCTTTCATTGCTCAAGGTTCAGACAAGAGGTGAAGAAAGCAACACAGCCTGGTCTTTTAGTGCCAGGGTGGGTAATGGCAGGGCACTTTCAGCAGCCTCAACCATTGACCTCTCATTTAAAATTAGTTCCCTGAATGCAGACGTTGCTTGCAAGGCAGAGCAGGACTCTTACGCTTCTTGATTTTTAATTCTTATAGCACACTTGCACGCCTTCAGCAAATATGTAAACAGAGGCCTTTCCCTGGTTCAAAAATGAGACTTCAGTACCAGAGTCAGAGATATGTGTGTGTAACAGAAAGTAATGGTTGTGATTTTAATTATGTCTGTATACAAGTGAAATTATTTTACATGATATCTAAATTACAGTTCCTTATGGTGTAAAGTACTTGCTAGACTTTGTGTTCATCACTTGTGGAATCTAGAAGTGAATTGGATGACAGCTGATATGAATGTTGCTAAGAAGATAAGGTGTTTCATTAAATCAGTTCCCCTGAGCATGGCTATATCATTGTCGCTCACACGTAGAGCCTGCTCTGTTTTGGACTTACGTGTGACATGCAATAGGCAATAACCAGTTATCTGGAAGAAAGAGGATAATCACATTATTCAGATAGCAGATACAACAAAAGGCAGATTAATTTTCTTGTTTCTTTCATCATCTTCTGTTCTTTATTAAACTGACATGTGGTTTGGTAGATCCATTGGGCTTGCTTCTGAAGAGCAATTCTAATTAGGAAGTACTCAGGACATTTTTGATTAAAGGCATGTTTGATCTTTAGTTGTGTTCAGGGTTTACAAAGGAGAAATGATTTCTACAATATCTCTGCTACACTTTGWGGATATAAAGAAGAGGGACATAAACTACGACCAAGGGTTTGGCACAGCAATATGGTGCTTAAATTCCCACCCGTGCTAAAGCAGAAGTTTGATTTTTTTTCATAGCTTTAGAGTATTTGGTAACCTCATTAACACAAGGAGATTTAGCTTACTCAGAAACTATTATTATGAAGTAAAAGCAGAGTATTCAGCATARAATGGGGCATTGCCAGTCACATTTAAACTTGCAAGTGCATTGTAAGGAGCAAAACCCTGTTCTACGGTCCTGAAAACTCTAAGTAAATGTGTTGGACTGTTGTGTGTGTGCAGTGCTTTGCCCAGGATGTCTCTTAGGGTAGTTGTTAATGGATCAGAAAGTGAAGTACCAAGAGCAATTGCAGCCGTTGCACTTCCCTCATGTAAACATCATGATCTTAATCTAACGTTAATTTCACAAGTTAATTTTAGCTTTTATTTTAAGTGACAGTCTAATGGTTTTTAAGAATCGTACCTGAATGCATAAGTGTTAAAGCAGTATCCTTTTATATGTGGGTGTAAATTATGTAATACTGATGTGTTACTTGGGAAAGAGTAGAGCCAGGTGGTTCATCCTTCATTTTATAAAAAGCAAACCAGACCTGAATTCTAGACTCTGGTACACTTCCCCACAGGAGAAAAAGCCTTAAATTTTAGGCACTGCTGCAAGACTCCTGAGATCTRTATTTGTTTCCATGTGATGTTGCACATTTCCTATATGACTTTACAAACCACTCTCTCTCTTGAGACCTCAGACCTTTTYCTCTATGATGAGGATCATGTCGAAGGCTCAATATTCAGTCTCAYGTGTATTTTTATGTAGAAAAGGCAGGAACTTCTGCCAATGCAAACTGAGGAAGCTCCACAGAAAGGAAGGAAGCTCCTCCTCCCTGGGACTGCTACGCAGAGTCTCTTGTGTCTTGACTAGTGCCCCTGTCCTGAGCTGTCTCAAAGCCTGCAGTGGGTGCAGAGCTGTGCCAGGCCCCTGGGCTGTTGTACTGAGCCACATCCACCATCACAGAGTCTCTGGAAGAGCCTCAGGCAGGTGCTGTTTCCAGCACGCACCTGCTATCCAAATGSAGGGAGCGCTCCCAGCACATACCTGATTGACTGTGCATCCCACACAGAGCAATTTTTAAAACATTTAAATGGCCTGTCTTTGCTTGTTCTTGACAATCCATTTTAATCAGTATTATTAGCAATTTAAACACTTAATTCTGTTGAGCACCATAGCATTTGGCCTCTAGGAGATCCACGCAATAGGGATGCRGTATCAGTGATGCTTTCAGTAATTTTGACCATGTGAAGCTGTCCTAAAATCCTCTTTTCGTAGCTTGTGGGAATGTTTCCCAGCAGTGCTGAGCTGCCTGTGTCCCAGCATCAGTGCTTTGCATATAGAAGCAATGGTCCAACTAGAGCTGCTGTTGTCTGCATTATATAGTGGTTTTTTACTCCCACAGAGGCAGAAGCACACTGGTTTGCAGAACTCTTCTGAGGTCCAAAGCAGTACAAAAGGAAAAAAAAAAATGCTGTTCTCCGCTTGCTTCAAATTATTTAGTAAAAATAATACACTCAGTTAAACTAACAATCAACTGAGTTATTTCAGTACATGGAATGCTGTTTGTGGCTTGTCAATAGTTTAATTAATCTGGATTTGTTTCTAAACCAGAAGTGAAGTGCGTAATTGATTTGCATCTGCTGGATGTGATCCTGCCMTCTACATGGTCTGAAGTGAAGCAACATCAGTAGTGTAACATTTAAACGCATTAAAAGAAATGATGCACTGCAGGATTAACACTGATTTCTGATTGAAATATTTAGGTGGTAATAGAGAAAAATATGGTAATGATGGAAAACTGTAGATCAAATAATTTCTTTCCTATAATTGTGTCTTTGTACAAGCGCATACATTATGTTTATTCATAAAAGAACATAGCTTGATTTTGAAGTGTTTAGAAAGCAACCTTAGATTTTATGCCTAGCAATAATCAGGGAAGTGACTGCCCACCCCATTTTCCACGCATTTTGATGCCACCGTTAGATCAACATGACAGGCCAGCCTGGTAAAGCTCATCCCCGAGCTTTGAGTCCCTTTCAGTGACAATTCACATGCACTCCGTTATGAAAGTGTATTAAGGACCCTGCTGCCTTGCAGGGGGGATGCAGACACCTCTCTGAGCAGAGTTATTCCATCCTGAAGCTGCTCTCTGCCCATCTGTGAGTCCTTCAGCTTCTCTCTTCTACATGTGGAGGGAAGTCTGTATTACTGTGCTCTCTCCTTTGCTTCAACATGAACATCTCAGTTGTCATCTCTCATCTTCTCCCATCCCAAGCTGTCCGTGCTCCCCACCAGGCAGCGAGGGCTGCACATCCAGCCTGAGTCCGGATTGCCAGGGCAGGGCCTGGGCAGTTCTCAGTGCTGAGCAACGTGTTAGCAAGGTTATTTTATCCCACCACAGCAGCGGGGAGGTCATGATGTGGCATGTGCATGGAAAACCCAAAGAGCGATGTGCCTGGTCCTACTGACATGAGTGATCTGTGTGGTTTAATTGCAGTATAAAATATGCAAAAGCACTTGAGGTCATTTAGAAAAGTTGAGGTGTTTACAGGAAAGTAGAAATTGAGCTTGAAAAAATAATTACACTTTTTTTGATAATAGTAATGACTATGCAGGCAAGCCTTTTAAATGCCTCCACATGTGGGTTTTAAACATTAATTCCTCATCAACTTTTTACCTTTTTCCTTAAGTGGTTTCTATATTCCTAGTAACCAACAATCATTCTGTCTGAATCTCATTTCCTCATAATAGCAAACCATCAATCTCTGCTTTATTAAACAGAGAAGCCTGCTTGGAAGCTAAAGCATTCAGATTTGATCAAAGATGTTATGCAAACCATTGATTTTAATTTACAGCAATATCCACTTCTTTCATTATTAACAGCTTTGAATTAGTGAGACTGAATAATTAACAAATATTCCTACTTGATGATAGATTATTCAACAGRCAACTGCATAACACAAATGAACGTGCTTCCTGTGCCTGCTGCCGGTGGTGCACAGGTCTGTTGGGCATTCCCCTGCAGAACATGAAAGAAAAGCTCTGGAGCAATCTCCCAAGCTCTCTTCAATGCTTCCAAAATTATCTTCACAACAAATGCTCCATAGATGAGCATGTAGGGGCATGTTCTTGACCTGCCTATCTTCATTGAGAGCCCTGGGCTATGGCCAAACAAGTGCAAATGTTGTAGAGCAGAGTRACACCGACTTAAGGGCGACCCTGTCAGTTCACTTCATCTGTGAAATGTGGCCTTAAAATKATTTTCTGTTTCCTGCTGGAGATGCTACTTGCCACCTCCTTGTCAAACAAAATAGATTAAAACCCGTGCCTTTTAGAGATTTGCAGRGTTGTGCCTGTCTGTTGCTAAAACATCCGTCAGTTTTTCAAGCCGGGCAATTATCTTGCACAAAGTGGCTCAGTGCTGGCCTCTGTTGGCAATTCCAGGCGCTGTTTTGACCAGTGAMATTCCAAACCTCYCTGTAGGTTCCAAACCAAAGACCTYTGGACACAGGTCTCTGCAGCTGAGGGGCCTCGAGGGCTGGAGGTCTCCATCTTCCCAGGAAGCCTCTTCACACAAGGTGTTTGCAAGCACAAGGAGGGAATCTAAATTTTTACATCCTGTTAYGATCTGTATCCTTCCCCTTGAGCAAAACTTGGAGGAAAACACTGGAGAGTCTTGCAAAAAGATCACCAATTCCTCCCTTGCAAAGACAGATCTTCATCCAGCCCAAAACACCTCCCTTCTCTCCGAGTGTTGTTGCTTAGCTGGTGTCTTCTCCTGCATGGAACTGGGTGTACCAACTTGGCAAGTGACGATTTCAGAGTTGTAACTTTTTAGCTGTAGGAGCCTTTGCAGCTCCTGAGAGAAGGGAACAGAAAATCCTGCAGCTAATAAGTGAGGGGAGAGGTGTCTGCAGCTATTTCTGTCCCAGCTGCACAGTGAAAATCATGATTCCTCTCCACCCCCAGAACCCTTTCTCTCTGGCATCTCCAAGCTCCCTTCTCCTCCCAGGCCTGCAGAACAACCTGTGTGAATCACGATGAAAGCACGYGGACTAAAAAGTCAGCGATACCCAGGAAACACCCAGCTTTCCACCGTTGTGCTGCACCACCGGCTGCCTGGCATTTGGATGCTGTCGCAGCCGTGTAAAGAGCTGATGAGGGTAGAGCTTGACAAAAACGAACCAGCACTGGGGAGGGAGAGGTGGAGGTGTTTGGTGCAGTGTGACCGTTTCTTCACAGATGCTGACATGGAGCAGCGCTGGTCTGTTATTGGTTCAAGTGTTGGCCCATTTAGATGAAATTACAGGTCCATGATCAAGGTGTCTGTGATCACAGTGCTCCTGATGCTCCTGGAGGCTTTTCAGTCCTCTATGTACCCAGTGTGGTGGTGGTGGCTGAGAGCTGCCTTTGAAGTTGCTTCTTTTTCTTTCCCCCTAATTTTCATGGGGTCCTCTTCTGCTGATGAACATTATCAATGAAGGCTGTGGTGATCAATTTTGCTCAACATACGTATGTATTGTCAAAATTGTATGTTGTATTGTGTTGTATTTTGCTCATAATATGTATGTGCCTAGTCTTGCCCAGCAGTGCAAGAGGCAGGAGGACAAGCAGTGGCCCAAGAGTAGCCTGTGCTGCTCCGGGAGAGGAGAATTGCCTTGTGCACATGGGAAGGAGCTGGCTCCTGTTGCTCCTGCTTTTCCAAAGCACTTTGTTGCTACAGATTCATGTGTCRCCAGCTCCCAGCCTCCCAAAAGGTGAGGGAAAGGACTTTGTTTCTGGAAGAAAAGAGATTGTTCAGGTCACATATAATTGAAGATGGGCAGGAAAGCAAGGGAGTGAATTTGTGGAGGGGGAAAAGTGACATATTTTTTCCTAGGACCAGTGACTGATTCTGTAGATCAGCTTAGGATTCTGGGACAGGAATGAGGGATTAGATCCCAACTGCCTTGGGTCTTTTTTGCAATCTGGAGTGGCCACTAGTGACCAAGGAGCACAGGAATGGATACTCGGGGTTTGAATTCAGCATGTTATTACTAGCCCTCAGAGGAAAGTTGCCCAGAGATATGCTGGGAATTCAAAAACCAGAACAGAGAGAGGGAAGCCAAAAGAATCCACCAGGAACTATCAAAACCAACCCYCCTGGCTCTCAGACCCTTGGAAGATGAGGGAGCACGCAAGGGAAGTATGAGTATGTGCATGGGGACATTCATGTCCTGCAGGCCACTGTCAGAGGTAGAATGATGCAGGAGACAGACCCTTTTGATCGATGTGGCTGTCCATCAGGCTATGGGAAACAGAGCTCTCAATAAATACTGTGAAACCCCCATTTCACAGAATCATGAATCAGTTATGACAGAGGCTTCTTGATGTTCCTGAATGGACAGAAGAATGTGCTCAGAGCTACTAGTGGCTCAAAAAGCATGTGGGTGATTATGAGAGCCTTAATTGCCCTCACTGAAGTCACACTAAACTCAGTAGACAGCTCTTTCTAATTAAGTGCAAACTCTTTCAGATGCTGCATAAAACCCACTCTTGACTTTGCCTTTCTCCTGTCTCAGCACCCATAATTGGCTTGTGCAAAGATAAGTGTCTTGCTGAATGCAAACCCATGGCTACATCTGACCTCTTGAACACAGTRCCAGAAACCTTTCTCCATTAAGCAAGAGGGGTTCCACTGACGCTAGCACTATTAGAAAATCATTAGGTTAAAAAATGAGCCCTACTTCTGCCRTCTCCACTGGATCATTCTGCTGAATGCAAATGGTACAGGTATCTCTCAGAACTTCTGCGGGTTTCTAATCTTTTCTAGCTTTTGCCAAAATCAGGAGAATTGAGTGAGCTAAAGCATAACAATCTGGAATGCATTTGGTAAATAAAAAATGACCCTAGAGGAAGCCAGACAAACAAATGAGGCTAAAGCAGAGTAACAGCTCAGTGCTTCAATTTCCTGAACAATCTCACATTAATCCTGGCTGCTGCATACCAGCTCCATACTCTGTTTTTCTGCTGAAAATTTCCCTGCTGAATTAGGGTCAAGTGCTGCTCTTATTGTCGGTTTATGTCTAGTCACACTTGATTATATCAACAAAYACCCATTCTCACCTGTCTAATGTCATGCTTAAAGTTACACAAGTAGGTGAAAGTTTGAGATGCCTTTTGTTGTGGAAACATAATTTGAAATAGCCTGAAAGGAAAAGTTACTCAAAAAAAATTCACAATAGAGCAACTGAATGCTGTTTATTGCATGCTATTTATTACCTTCCTCTTTTTGCAGTCTCCAAAATGGATTTTTTTGGTAATATTTAAGATAATATTTGTAGAAACACAAACGTAAAGTATGTCAAATATTGTATTTTCTTGTTTTTCATAGTTTTTCTTTATAGTTTTTTTGTCCATATCAACTGAGGGAAATTATTAGTGTCATGGTAGGGGGGTCTGGGTATTTGCCTTTTTTTTTTCTTTTCCTTTGCCCAATGCTGAAAAAAGTTGTTAAATAGAAAAGGAAAAAAAAATGCCACCCTACGTCTTATTCCATGGCACAGTGTGAAAAGAAGAGCAAAAAAGAGGGAAAAAAAATATACAGAAAAAAAGAAAAAATATTTTAAAATAGAAAATACCATTTTTTAAATTGGAGTGAAAACTGAATGGAAGCATTTTCATCCAGAGCTTCTTAAGCGGAAGGGACTTTCAGAAAYRCACTCCCATTTTRTTCTCKTCATYTCTCTAAAGCAAGCTCCTTCATCATCCTGTATTCATCGTTTTATCCCCCAATGGGGCAACATGAGCTCTCGTGGATGCTGCAGACACTCCCCCTGCGTCGCCTTTGGGGAGGTGGATGCAGCTCTCGCRGCCTTTTCCGTGGCTGTGAAACGTTCTCGGTGGTCCTGGTGCTTGCTGGGACGGGGCGGTGGGCGCTGCTGCCAGCGGSTTCCCTCCAGCCTCCGTCGCGTTGTCTGTTTTGTGCTCCCCAGTTCGAGTGAGGGCTTCGGCGTAACGGAGAAGATCGTGCTGCTCACCTTCATCTCCGCGGTTATACTCATGGCCATCCTGGGGAACCTGCTCGTCATGGTGGCCGTGTGCAGGGACAGGCAGCTCAGGTGAGCCCCGCGGCCCCGTCCTTGCCGCTGCAGGGACTCGGGGCCACGACAGCCCAGCRCTCTGCGTGCAGCCGAGGATGGACRCTGCTGGCACYGACATCGAGGCCTCCTCGCCCCTCTCACTTGGTCTGGGTTCAGGTTTATGCTACAGGAGTGTGATCGTTTTTATATCCATCCAGGGCATTTTTTAGCTCTCCCAATGTCAAGACCCAATAAAGAGTGAAAAACAGAGCCAAGTAGGGATTCTGTAGAGAAGCAGGTTGGCCCCTGTCCCATTTCCTTTGCTGCTTCAAATTGCTTTTCTGCTAATCCTGCCAGTAAAACACACAGACCGAGACACACACCAGGCATGTCCCACTGCCACAGCTTGGCAGTTGTTCACAGTGGCTTTCAGGGGGTCATCAGCAAAATCCCCGTCTCGGAGGATTGCTGCTAACCATGGGATTTGTCAGGCAAGCCCCAGGAGCAGAGGGAGATATTCAGCAGCCGTCAGCTGTCTTCTGCGTGGGATTTTTAATGGATTTAATTTTATTTTAGTATTATGATTTAAAAAATGCTCTTCAAGTTAAAATTATAGCTTCAGTCTAGAGTCTTCTCAGTGTTTTCTGGAAGGATTTTCTCAATTTACAAGTTAAAAAAAAAAAAAAACCTCTGCTACCCCAAACTTTTCAAAGCACCTCCTGTGTTTCTGCTTTCAAGAGAAATTTGAATCTGAACTTCGTTGTCCACCTTTGACAGTGCAAGCTGGGAGGCTGAGCCAAAGTGCCACTCTGCTGATGCTAAGGCCCATGAGCACTTCTTGCCCCTCCTGTGTGAGCAGAGATGCATTTATACAGGGAACTCTCAAACTAAATGTGACCTAAGGGTGACTTTATAAAATGAAAAGTACATTAGAGAGGGCTCTGTAGTGTGATAAAGTTAATTAARCACAAACACAGGTGAAAATCTCTGTCCAGAGTGAGCTACTTTGAATCTGTCCCACCATGATTTTTATTATCTGTCTTGCAGGAAAATCAAGACCAATTATTTCATTGTTTCACTTGCCTTTGCTGACCTGCTGGTGTCGGTCCTGGTGATGCCATTTGGAGCCATTGAGTTGGTTCAGGACAACTGGATCTATGGAGAGATGTTCTGCYTGGTCCGAACATCCCTAGATGTTTTGCTCACAACAGCATCAATCCTTCATCTGTGCTGCATTTCACTGGACAGGTATGAATAGAAAAACATAGAAAATAATACTCTAAATATTAAAATATTACTCTAATTACTCTAATTGCTTTAAGTTTTTTTCAGTTTTATTCCTTGTCAACAGTAGCTGAAGGGGAAATATGAGGTAGTGAGACACTGAATTATTTGGCCTTCTCCAAAACTTTGGATATATCTTAAAGGTGCTATCAGAACTRCTCTTCCTTTTGTTAGGAGCTGCACATCCAGATGAAGACTGATACTACTAAAAGATGCATCTTGACATATATTATAAGATTATGTAGATAAAAATAGGAACAGCAAGTGCCCAAATTTTAGAGGCTATTTTTCTAATACATCCATTTATATATCTGCCCTAGACTAGCAAGGAGGTAAGGAGAGGTGGTGAAAAAGGTGAATAGGCTTTCTGGGAAACTTAAACATTTTYCATTTCTTTTAAAATTTTCTTATAAAATTAAAATGATCCCCAAATCCTAACAAATTATGGAAAAATCTTATTTTTATTTGCAATTTTTCAAGGAAAACTTCAGAACTCTTTGACTTTAACATTAACTGTATTTTGCTTTAAAATCCTACAGAGTAASAACCATTTTTTGTTATAAAATTACTTGGAGGAAATAATTTTGAACAGCTATACTAATAGGCAATATTTAGAGTCTCCAGCTGAGTACGGTGGAGGGTTTTCAGTACCTTTAAAAATACTATTACTTAGTATAAATAACATGGCTAAAATAACCGTAATCATTCTCATCATCTTGACAACAGATATTTAAATAGCTTCTTTCATTCCAAGATTTGGTACCCAGCCAGACTTCAAAAGATACTTGATTAAATTCTCCATCGCCTGACAGAATTTCTTTGTTGTGGGAGTCAGGGCCACCACCAAATATAATAGTGTATCCAGAGAGAAACGCATGGGTGATGAGTACAGCGTGCTTCCTTTTCTGGAAGTCTATATGGCTGGGACATGAATAGGAGGCTCATTATCTTAAAAACATTGACCAGTTGCCACTTTGAGCCAATTATCAGCAAAGCAGATGTTAGGCATTGTGCACTGGAAGCAGAAATGTTATATAAAATGTTGGAGTTAGATCCTCTGCTCTCTTAATTAAGCACAGGAGGGTTTTGTAGACAAGGGAACATGAAGGATGGCACCGTTTCCTCCCCAGCCCTTGCCCTTGGCCTTTGGCAAGTGCAGGGAATGGCTCCAATGTGGTTGCTGCTGTGGGACACCTGATCTGTGGGTCCAGCTCTCTGCTGGGTGTGGAGGCTGAGGATTGTGGCAAGTGTTTGTCTGCCTGCTGCCAGCATTGCAGCAGTGGTGTTGAAACTGGTTCTGCTGCTGTGAAAATGCATCGCTYGAGTTCATGTTTTAGGCTTGCAACAGAGGACTCCCAGGTTCGTAGAGGAGGAATTTTGTTTTCTAAACAGACCTGAGGTGGCGCGTGTGCATACCCAGCSCGTTAGAATGGATTGGAAAGGGAAAAAATACTAGAAAAACCTAGAATGAGATGTAAGATTATTTTTTACTAAATACAGCATGCTGAGCAAGAGGTGAACTTGGACAGTCTTTAAATGCTCAACTCCAGATCTGCTTCCCTTGCCGCACTCTTGTCCTGGGGCCGTTTTCCCTGCCTGGCCCAGAGCTGCCGTGGCAAAGCRGTGCACGTCGCTCCTAGAGCAATGCCTTGGTTACTGCCCTGTTTGTTGGGTGGAAGGAAAYGGGGCAGCTGGGCTCTGAATTGCCCCATCCCAGGGCAATGCTTTGATCACAGGACTACTACACAGAAAATGAGTAGGTCCTGGAGATACTGGGGGTATGGGGGCCAGCACCACCATGCTGTGACTCTGCTGGGAGCAGCACTGCTGGGGGTTTGGTCTGTGGTCTCTCCCTGAGAAGGGTACAAGATAATTTCATCCTTTACTTCTGTGCTAAGAGATGAAAAATGAAAATACCCGACATGGCATAGACTGTATTAAATGCAACCAGAACTGTARTTGTGCTTTGGGGGAGACTGAGCCTCAAGCTTCTTTCCTGTAAGCCTGGAGAAGAGCCAGCACATTAGGCTTGGGAAGGGCACAGCACAGGTCTAGAGGTGGGACCCAGTGCTGGGCTGGGCAGGGAGTAGGAGGGGATGAGTGCATTGCTGGTAKGAGACCCACATCAGCACTGCTCCACGTGAACAACTAGGCAGCAGCTTGGGCTTCAGGGATAAAATTATCCTGGTTTGGAACATTCCCAACTTTAAACCTGTTGCCTGTGCAAAAACATTCTTCCTATTTCTTCGGGACTGAAAAAAAAATCCTGTAAAGTACAAGGAAGAATAGGCACACACCCCCACAGAGAGGCTAAAAACAAATCAAAGAGCTCTAAAAAAATCCCACAGATCTGGATGACAAAGTGATTGAAAGAAAACACCCACTTATGGTTTGGAATGTAAAGGTCCCTGGAGCAGGAGGTCACCTTAGGTGAATGGGTCATAGCAGATGTAGTCKTTAGGATATGCCTGCAAACTTTCTCCTCATGAATGCCCTGACATTTAGAACCTGATCTGCATTGCAGAGCTTCAAGAAATCCCAGAGTATTTAATATTTAGGCTAAACAATGTTAAAATTGCTTGTGAAGAAGGGTAGAATGAATTCACTAATGAATCATAAGTGCCAAAGACCTGTGCAAGTTCAGGAATGATGAAGCAGCATAGGACTGACTGGGACACAGAAACACAACAGTGATTTTGACAACTAGCAAACCTAATTTTGTGAGGTGTTGGTAGTCATYTCAGGAGAAACAATACTCTTTCTCCTTCCCAGGTAGCTTCCATACCTGTGCTGTTGTATATTTTGAGGCAGGGGAGGCATAAGTCTTCTCCAAGCTGATGACTGAATGCAGCTGGACCCAGACAGTTACTGCAGAAGTCATCCTTTGCTTGGTGCTTTCCTGCAAACGAATGATGCCACTGCAGTAGCTGAAGAGCTGATCTGAATTTTAGGCAACTCCCTGGTATTGCGATTTCCCTATCTCTCCTCTCAAAATGGCTTTATTAAGTGCCAGTTAGAGCAGTGACTGCTGCACACAGCAACGCTACCAGAGTTCTCTAGGGAACGTGCCTGTGAGAGGCTGCTGCTCTCCAAAGGTGCTTGTATTTGCCATAGAAATGTTTCTCTGTCCTCTAATCTMTGCAGGGTGCATACACCTTGGCTTGCCATTACCTCTTGCTGTTAGCCTAGGATGTTGTTATGACTCCATSGATGTTTTGACACTGACATGAAAAAAAAGCCAAGATTTCATCCTGTGGTTTTCAAACGCTGCATTATTTCTGCCGCTGAAGAAGGCACAGTTATGCCTGTGTTGGCCTACAGTGACTGTCAGCTGAAAGAGAAAGCCAAAGTTCTCTCTGTCTCGTGTGAAAAGGGAGAACCCAAATTCACTGTGTGCCTTTTGTTGCTTTCTGTTTGATCAGATAGTTCAGTCTAAGTTTGATGTCAGTCCCAAGATGATGGGCTCTTAGCTTGCTCCAGGACCAAATGCTGTATTCATACTAGACACTGTGGGGCTTGAGAGAGACAAGATACCCTCTGTTGCTTTGATGTTCATAATGAAAAATTGATGTTCATAATGAAAAATTCAGACTGGCTGTAGTCTTTGGCTGCTTGATCCAGGTCACTGATGCATTTTATGGGTTCTCATGCTAGGTATGTGCAGTATGTCTGGCCAAAGTCCTTTATGTGCTGAAGAACTGCTAGGGTGTAGGTAGTCACCTTCACTACTGGGTGGAGGAGACAACCACCACCAGTGTTCAYCATCTCCCATTGGGGCCTGGAGGGCTGAATTTTGGATATTTAGCACTGTAGTAAGGCTTCTGCGGTCTGAAAGTCTTAAATAAAAAAATACCTTGTGTGAAAGCAGTCACTTTCCATCACATGAGCAGCAGACCCTGGTGACTGAAGATGCAAAATACCTGTCTCCTATCCAGAATACTGTCAGTAAACATTCACTAAGACCATGGAAGTTAAGAAAATTTGTTATTATGCTTCTTTAATTAAACATTCTTTTATGAAAATGAAAYACGAGTCCTTTCCCTCCTTCTTCCAGAGGAGGTATTTGTTTGGAAGAAGGTGGGGAGGATGCAGATAGTTCGAGTATGGCCCTTAGCATGTCCCTAAGGATGCAGCCCAGCAGCATATTACCCCTGTGCTGTGTCCTGGTGCTAGTGGCAGTCCCACTTCACTCCCTATGTCCTTTCTGTAGAGATTAATTCACTTCTGCTACCCTGAAGCTGGCTATTGTTTCAAACCTCCTCTGCAATTAGGACAAAAGGGACATTTTACAGCTTGGGTGGAGAGGGGAATACAAAATAATAATCCATTTTTCATGTAAAAGGAAGGCTAAAAATACCTTTTTGTTCCACCTTTTTCTCCTGTGGAATTTGCCACCCCCTCGCTSTGAATCTTTTGGAAGCGCCACTTCCAGGTGTGTTTTGATCTGTAGTCACTTCTTGAGAAGGACAAGGAGATAATTTCAACTTTTGCTTCTGTGACAGAGATGAAAAGTGAAAATGCCAAAACGCAGCCACATTTTAATAGATAGATAGTACAAAAATTTTCTGAATTCCACCTGTTTCTTAAGCCTGGCTAGAATTCTTTAAATCCTCTTCCTTTTGCAAAGTGAACTCAAAATCTTGTGTTGTTCCTGGYGCAGATTAAATAATAAAAGACCTGACCGCACAATCTAATAGTGATTAATGACTTGACAGAGAAACTAGTCTGTAATCCAGAGGAGCAGTGTGCCCACCACATGCCATTAACAGAAGGGATTTAACGGTCTAGCAAAGTCACCTAATGTCTAGCTGCCACGCTAAAGCTTTCTTTCAGGACTTGGACTACAGGCTTTCCAAACTTACCTGTTACCTACCTGTGCAAATATTGAGATTTGAAAACGCTTCCAAATRGTTTTATATTTGACAATATTCTGCAGTCATCTCCAAGGAAATATTCAGCTCCCTCTGATGTGGATAAAAGCAACAAGTMTTTCTTTTGCTCTCTCATCTGTAAATCCCCACGGCTAAGCTTTAAAGGCTGTTGACAGAAACTGGAATCTCTAGCTATTTTTTTTGCTTTGAGGTTGCTTTTATCCCTGGTAAATACTCCGAGACAGTAGTTAGAGCAGAGAGTAGGTGGGGAAATAGCAGTGGACGCCGCTGAGCAGATAAGACAGGTACATAAGTGCCAGGTTCCTGTCCGGGGCTGGATGACTCAGCCCGTCATCTGGCCTCTCCTTATCGCTTCTGCCTCACCAGTCCTGACAAGTGGGTTTGCAGAAGCACACGCTATGCCCTGGCATTGCACTCAGCCTAGTTTGTTTTAAGCACAATTTGACAGCACTGCTTCCCTCACAGCACTGTGTTTCGTTTGCTCTAGCTGCTGCCCTTCTGTTCATTCAGACTTTAGGGGGGAGAATGTTTTTTCTAGCTTGTGKTTTTTTTCTGTGATTCATATGTCTCATGCCTTCTGTTTTATTTCAGGGCATGCATTTTTCTTTGTTTTTTTTTCGTTGTTGGTTTTTTTACCGGTTCGTTGCACAATGCTCAGGATGCAGYTTAGATAGTCAAGCTGTTCAACATTTTCAGAAAGGCTTGCTAGAAAAGATATTTGCCTAATAATATTTTCTACTTATTTTCATGACTAAGGAAAAAAACAGAAACAAAAGAAAAAAACCCCACATTCAGGCTTTACTTCTGAAAAGTATTTAGTAAGATCTTCAGAATATCCTGATAAATCGCCAGATGAACGGAARAACGTTCTTACCAATCAGACACAAGGAGCAAAATACTGCAGAGACACTCAGTCTCATCTCAAAATGTATTTTCACAAGGTRTCAGAGGTTTCTCAGGGATGATTGTACCTAAATTTTGCTGTGATTGGGTTACACTTTGTTGTCATTGTTTTGCTATTCTAATATGAAAGAAATATTTATCCTCAGATTATTTGTTATTGTATTGCATATTTTATGCAAGCCTATGCACTCTTTTTGCCTATGCCTTAAGTTATATTGCATATAAATAGATCAAGAAACTGTGATAGTCTCTAGTTAAGATCAGGAATAGCAATTTTCTCTTCCAAGACAGAGTTTTGCAATACAATTATGCTTCAAAATGCTGAGAGAGAGAAAAAAGGAAAGAAAGAAGGAAAGAAGGAAGAAGCAAACAGACTTCCTAAGTGTTTGTAGGTTTTGACTGAGGAAGACTCAAGTGAAGAGTGGTCCAGGCCAGAGATTTTTGTGAATGATTGCTGCTACCTAAAGGCAAGGATTCTTGAATTGTCTGTCTTAGAGCAGACAGGGAGTGGGAAACATCCCAGGCACTCGGTGTTCTGAGTGAAATGAGGTGGAATTCGTGGTTCCCARGGGGCAGGTGGGACATTTAGTGGTGAGCCTGCATCCTCCCTGCATCCTCACTGCATCCCTAATAGCCGCGGTCCCTGAGAGCTCACCAAGAGTAGCCCTGCACCACAGAGGACCTGGTGGCTGTTTCTTTTGCAGGTGATAGAAGTCCCTTTTCTCCTCAGCTAAGGGAGGAGGTCACGGAACTGGGCACAAATTGGCCGACCAGCAGCTGGTTTCTTAGCAGGTACCAAGGGAGGTGAAACAGTAGAGGAGGTCAAGCAAGAACCACATGCTGTGGGCTGCCAATGCACTCCTCAGGCTCCCATCTCTCACACACTGCACTCCTTCACCATGTCCTCTGTCCCAGCCAGCTCCTCCAASCCTACATTTCTGAAGGGCATTAGATACAGTGTTTGCCTGCAGCATCAAAAACATTTGTAGATTTGCTGTGTAACATGCAGCRTAACAGACCTAGATGTATATTTGTATATTCAAAACTAATCTTAGCAGAATCCAAACACAACCACATAATCGTTGCTAAATAAAGGCTAAGGCAGAGCAGATGTACCCAAAGAGTGTTGGAGCACYAGAGTGACAGATGCTCATTGTGCCATTTACAAACATTAATTAACATTAATGTACCATTCAGCTGCCAAATTAGCACAGTCCCTTGAGACAAATGATGTTTTAGACACGTAAAATTCCTAGCAATCTGAGCCCTGCTCTGTGCCATGGGTTCCCTCCTGGAGGGTTTCTCAGGGAAGGTGGATTTTGGGGGTTCAGGAAGATGGGTATGAGAACCTTTGTGTACGTCCRTGGGCACAGCGAGGGCTCCTTGCTCTTTCAGATGCTCTGTCGTGCAGCTCTTCCTCTTCACTTCTCTYTGCACTGCTCTGGGTGACAAAGCGAAGCGAGGAGGCTCACACGGCTGCCCAGGATGAACCCCCTGTGCTGTTCAGGGATAGAAGCCAGGAGCTCCCTTTGTCCCAGCTGATGGGACATGTTTTGTCCTTCTTGAGGACAGAGAGAAAGCAGCTGAGTCCGAGGGAGCTTTGTGAAACATCTGGTTGCTGGTTAGCAGGGAACGTGTTASTGGAGGGACTGATTAGGCTGAAATCTCTCAGTCGGTAATGATTAGGCACTCAGCAAGCTGATTATATGACAGAAATCCCAGCTTTCCTTATGCACCATAAATCCCTTGTCCCCTTTTCAGCCAAAGCGGCATCTTGCCTCCCACGGCACCTCAAACAGGGCAGAGGGAAGGGGAGCTGAGCAAGGACGGACAGAGCCCATCTCCTGGGGCCAGGCACATCCTTCAGYGCTGGGACAGCCCATGTCAGCACTCGGCTCCAGGCCACTTCTCAGCAGGAAAACTAAGCACAGGACTCACAGTCTTCAGGTCTGAGAGTCGTAAGAAAAAGAGCAGAGCAGATGGTCACAGCACAACCTGAGGGAAGCACTGGCCTTTATTAAACATTACAAACCCACTAGAAATATGGTAATATATTTTGCCACTGTTGCTGCCAATAAGCCCCACACACGCACACCAACCCACATAGGGACCATGAAGGAGTCTACTCTCCGTTTGGCAGCATATGTTTGTTTGTATTAGGAGCTAAATTTATTGAGTTCCAATCAACTGTTCTCTTTAGCATTTTTCTCTGTATAATTATTCCAACACCAGCAGGACATTGCTTTTCTAACAGGAATTTAAATTTGTTAGATAGATAATTTTAAGACATTTTTGTTCTTGACCAGCAATGCATAACCTGGACTTATTTGGCATGGTTAGAAGCRGTAGTTTGTTTGCTTTGGGGAAAAAAGGAAAAGAGAAAGAATTGTTCTCTCCAAAGAATTTAACTGTCTGGTTATKTGGAGATGAGAGTCTAGTTTGCTGAAATATCTGCAAAGCCAGTAGTACTGATCTGTTTTTACATAGGCACAAACAACCTGGGACTARTTCTTTAGCTTTGTACAGTTGTTAGGGTTCAGCTGAAGGCTTTGATCCAGTTTTAGGCTGTTGAAGGAGAGGACAAGTGTGCAAAAACATGTCCTGTTGTAGTTTTGTAGAGCACATCAGAATAGGGCTCCAAAAAGACGAGCTAGAGGATTTTCCGCATTAGTCAAATTATGTAACAACCATGATASAAAAAGAAGCAGCTTCTGTCTTCTAAAATAAAAGTGCCCATCACTCACAAGAGTTTTCCAGCAGTTGAGTGTCTTCAGTATCTGAGTTGGCGGCCTTAGGAAAGGTGCACACTGCACCCTAACTTTGAGAAAGAACAAAAGCCCWTTTTTTTTCCCCACCCTCTCATCTTCTTTTTCTAGATTCTTTCAGCGAGTTAAAAAAGTTATTCAGTATGAATATTCAGTACATTTTCCTCAGCTTATTTTTGCCCCAGTGATGATAATACATATGGCATGTGTATAGTATTATATATGCACGTGACATAAAATAGATTCAAATGTAGGCCACCCACTTATCCAGTCTGTTTAGTAAAGGTGGATGTGTACTTGTGCGTCTATGATATCTATAAGGCTCTTCTTTCAGGATGGTGGCTACAAACACATTTCTCAAACAAAATTGAATTGCAAACCAGGGAGATACTTTCTCTCTAAGTTTTCTCTAAGGTCAAGGAATTACTTAACATAAACAAGTAATTATGTAATGCCAAAAAACTAAGTTGAGAGCTATGGGGTGATTAAAGCTGGGGGAATGGAGACAGGAGCTTAAGACTGCTGAACTGCTCTCTGGAGACATGCTGAGGGCAGCCATCATCCTGACATGGGTCTGTGTCATCTACAAAATCTTAATTTTTGATTCATTTACAATTAGCAAACTGTCTGTCATGAGTAAGGAAAAGTATTTAATAATCTTTTGTTTTTGGAGCAAGTTGGATGATCTACTGCTCCAGGAAGGGACTCATGTATTTCCCCTTTGGTCAAGGGTGTCAGAAGCAGAGGAAGTGTTTTGCATCTATTCTGCTTTAGGTAATGGAGAAGTGCAGAAGCATGGATTTTGGCTGATACTAGTAGGAGTTAATATTTAATTGAACTTGGGCATCATATTAATCATGCAAATGTATTACATTTTATATCCATCCATCACATTGTCACACCAGTATGTAATAGATATTCTATATGAGCACAGGAAAACAACCCTAGCCTGAGAGAAAGTAGAACCATAACAACATAAGAAAATGTCTTTATTTCAGCCTTTGACTAGAACTATTGATAATCTCAGAGATATAATTACTTTTCTCTCAGTGAATAAATAGCTGTTTAAATGCCCAATCCATCACATACATCAAATCGTCAGCTACTGCAAAAAATTGGTGTGACTTCAACGACTTCTCTTAACATATACAAATTTCTATTATCTGACTCTCTGGGCCATTCAATAGAAGCCCTGCTGAGCTATGGAAAAGCAGCCTGCATACCTCTCTGCCTTGCTCGCCATCAGCAAAATTGTCACCCAYGTTCTGATTGCTGAACCTTATTATGGATAACGATGTAGAGACAGAAGGAACCCAGCTCGGCTTTCTGAATGCAAAGGAAGTGCATGGTGGCAGCAGCTAGGGGAAAAAAATCTTTTCACGTGTAAGTGGAAAAAAATTGCTGCTGAATCACTGGGAGAAAAGAAATATAAGAGCTTAAAATGTCATTTTTTCAGGCATAATTTTTACTCTAATGGTCGGTAATAGCATGTATAAGTCAGTGTGCTGGTGCCAACTGCAGCAGAGATAGAAGTGCAGATAAGTAATAACTGTGGAAGAATTGTTTTCCCTCTGTTGTTAATTAGTKATGTCTRTTTTCTTTTTCCTTTACTGTTTGCTGATTCAACTTGTGAAAAGGTAACTGGAGTCTTGGTCTTTTTATTCTCTCTTGTTTATTTATTGAATAGCTACTTTTGCCCTTTCTCCAAATAAATGTAGTGTCTTGACACTTGCAGTAACACAGGAATCACAGGAATTTCACAGGAATCCTGTGATGTCCAGCACTGGATAACACCTTCCAGGAGCTCTTTTTCAAATTATAAACAAGTTAATACTCCAGATTCATCTCCCCAATGTTTAGAGTCACCAGGGCCATTGCATATAATGCAAAGAGGAGCACCATCTGTCCTAATAAGCAGTTACCAGAAATACCTGTTTGAATTCAAAGGTCAGCTTATTTCCCGGGAGAGAGAAATGTAGAGAAYAGGAGGAAATCCAAACTCAATAAACTCCAGTAATCACAAGACAAGGTTATACAAACACACTGTGGCTGTTGTAAGATAGATAATTATCACAGGAACAGAGAAATATTTATTATATTCTCTGAAGTCGTTAAGATATTAAAATCAGTTCATAATGATCCTTGTCCCTTGGACTTAGAATTATTTGGGAAAGGATCTCTGCAGGTCTCAGATCCAACCCATTGCTCAAAGCAGGGCCAAACTCAGTATCAAGTCCATCTTCAGTTAGATCAGGTTGCTCAGGGTCATCTCCACTTGAATTCTGAGTGACTTCAAGGATGGAGATCCTCGCTCTGTAACGTCAGTGGAGTGGGACAACATTTACACAGAGCATTCACAGCATTGCAGARCAGCTGAAGTTGGAAGGGACCTCTGGAGATCATCTAGACCAACTCGCAGCTCAAGCAAGGCTGCCTAGAACACATTGCACAGGATATCCCTTGCAAGATTTAATTCTAAAATGGTCCTTAACCTTCCTCACTGCATTCTTGCATACTCTGACAATATTCCTATATTCCTCCCAAGTCGCCTGTTCATTTTTCCACAATCTATATACTTCCTTTTTCTACTGCAGCTTTGCCAATGATCTAGACTCATTTGAGTGTTGATCTGGTCAAGGCAAGAACCAAAACTAAGTGCTTCCTCTTTCTGTAAATTATTCAGATACTTACTCTCCCTTGTGCTGCCAGAGTGATTCTAGGATCATGTGAGTAAAAATGAAAATCAGGTTCACTGACTGTCATGGTTGCTAACATTAATGCCACAAAGGGAAAAGTGCAGGTAATTCTGTAAAAAGAACCGTCATTGTCATATACACAATGTCTTTGAAAGGGAAACTTTTCAGAACACGCTGATTTTCATGCACACACAAAACCAGAAGAGAATGTGGAAATGCTCAAATTGAAATTGCTCAATTCAACATATTTTCCCCTGTGACATTTTGAGATTTTATTTGAAATATATATTTTTTAAATGTTTCTTTTGACATTTTGATTTTATTTCAACCCTCTGTGTGGAATATGCAATCTTATTTTACCAAAATACAGCAGTTCAGTTGACTCACATGACATAAAAAAAATACTCAATAAAATTCAAAAATTCTTAGATTTTTGTGCCTTTTTACTTCCSAGTCTGGTCTTGATGAAATAAACTATGCAACTCAAGATCATTTTATACATATAGTATGTATTTATTTGTATGCTTCTTATTTTAATGTACTGGCACTTTAGAAATTCTCATAGGCAACTCCCTTAGGTTAGTGGTTCAGTTTTAGGGGATCTTTGTTGATTTAATGTCTCTATCTAATGAGCCTACTGACTTCCTAAGACAGATGTTGATAAGCACTCCACAGTGATGCTGTCTTAATGCAAGATGTTACTCAGAGAAAAAAAAAATCTCYTTGACAGAGATTGTGCATTCCCATTGGAGAAAACACAGCTGTATTTTTGGAAGACCTGGATGTCTCCTCCAGTGATGGGCACTCTCTTGCTTTCTCCTTGCAGGTATTATGCCATCTGTTGCCAGCCACTGGTTTACAGGAACAAGATGACTCCACTGCGGATTGCTGTAATGCTTGGAGGGTGCTGGGTAATCCCAACATTTATTTCTTTCCTCCCTATAATGCAAGGCTGGAATAGCATTGGCATCATTGATCTGGTGAGTAGACAAAAATATATATCAAACTTGTATCAAGTCTAKTCTGTGCTGTGCTTTTTTCTTCAAAAACAGCGTTGAAAGTCGTAGCTGAAATGAAGCAAAGAAACACTACAGGAGAATATACTTTGTGATGCAGAGGGCCCGTTGAATTCCTGAAAGGTGTTTAGGGGATTTGAGCTGTGTTTTTCCCTTTGCTTTCTGCCTGAGCTGGGCTGGTAGGCCGGGTTTCAGTAGGCAGGTTGAAGCCTCTGCAGTGTTTGGCATGGGCTGTGACATGGTCCCCAAATGCAGGGACCGTCAGCACCATAGTGTCCATTAAGGCTRAGCAGAGGCAGGCTGGGTGGGTAGCAGATGGGCCAGACGTAACAGGGGACAGAGGGGAGAGAAGTGGAGKGGGTATCACAGCGAGCAGGCTGCTCTTCAGGGGTAGCAGTAGTCACATCCCTCTCCTGTTCTCTGTGCTYGCCCTTCCTCCCCAGATTCAGCAAAGACAGTTCAACAAGGCTTCCAACTCCACTTACTGCATCTTCATGGTCAACAAGCCATATGCCATTACCTGCTCAGTGGTGGCCTTCTACATCCCCTTCCTACTGATGGTGCTGGCCTACTACCGCATCTACGTCACCGCCCGGGAGCACGCCCGCCAGATCCGGGTGCTGCAGCGCGCGGGGGCCCCTGCGGAAGGCCGGCAGCACCACCCGGACCAGCACAGCACGCACCGCATGAAGACTGAGACCAAAGCTGCCAAGACCCTGTGCATCATCATGGGCTGCTTCTGCCTGTGCTGGGCCCCCTTCTTTATCACAAACATAATAGACCCTTTCATAAACTACACYGTGCCAGGGAAGCTGTGGACAGCGTTCCTGTGGCTGGGCTACATCAATTCAGGGTTGAACCCTTTCCTGTACGCCTTCCTGAACAAGTCCTTCAGACGTGCCTTCCTCATCATCCTGTGCTGTGGTGATGAGCGATACCGAAGGCCTTCCATCTTGGGGCAGACGGTCCCCTGTTCCACCACCACAATAAATGGATCGACTCACGTGCTAAGGTGAGTGTTTCTGAGACCCTGCAGAAYCCCTTTGGTCGCTAGAACGAGTACTTCCCGTGAATGCTCTTGAAGGACTGGTTTCTTTTTTGCATTTGAACTATTCGAAGGATTAACTGTTCAAAAATGGGATCAAGAGAAGCACCTGGAAATCCATTGGCTGCTTAGAAAAACTTGGGTCTGCAGCTATCAAACACATGTTGGTGTGCACAGCTCCTCCAGAGGCGTGGTGAGGAAACAGCTCAGAGAATGCAGAAAATCACATATGCATTTCAGCGAGTGCTGCTGTTTTGTTTGAGCTGAAAAGCTTCACCCCGCAGGGAATAGCGTGTTCCRTTTCCTCTAGCAAAGGGATCATTACAGCCCCATGCCACTTCTCTGGTGCTGTAACCCTCCAGGCATTGCTACAGCTTCTGAACTAATGAAAGGAGGAGAACAAAATTCTCCAAATGCCCTGATTGTTGCTGTAGCACCTTGTTGTGTGTCCAGGGGTAAGGGCAGTTGCTATTTTGCTATATTTTCTAAGCTAAATAGCTTTAGAAAATGCCTTTGCCTGCCCTTTCCTGTAATTGAGCCTGGGATTCCCTGAATATCACKCTGAACTTCCACTCCAGGGCAGGTGGGAGGTCACAGTCCTTCTGGGACCTGAGCCTGGTCAAAGCAACCCGTGACAGCTCTTGGCAGCTGGTGACAGGCAGATGTCTGCTCCTTAAGATCCTGACTGGGAACTGAGAGTCCGGAGAGGACTCCTAGGGACAGGACAAAGCCGGGCTGAGGCATGTGCCTGCTCTGGGCTCCTGCTGCGCTTCAGYCTGCACAGCTCTGCACCAGGGCGGGAGCGCCGCCTTCTCCTGGGCAAGGCAGCAGCAGCTGGTCCAGTCTGCAGGAGGTGAATCAGCTCACTGAGCGATGATGGTTTGGCACTTTGGAGTCCAGGGAGTTAGAACACGTTTGCTGATTACTGCCCTTCATTTGGAAGGAGATGGGTTGTTGCAAGGGCACTGCTGGCAGAGAGCTGGAGCTGTGCATGGTGCCTGTCCGTCTCCCCAGAGCAGAGGTGGTGGCACAGCATCTGGGAAGCGAGGGAGGAGCAGTTATTCCCTGCATGCACAGAACAAGCTGCCTTCTCTGAAAAAACATGGGTGTCTTTCTACATAGTTGTCTGGAAGAGATTTGGTTCTTTTTGTAAACAGATTTGTATAAATAGGCACTTGGCAACCAGGTTTGTGCTCAGAGCTGGTCCTGGCTCTGAAGGCTGGATCCAGTGCTGTGCATCCACTGGCTGTTCTGGCTTTGCAATAGTCCTGGGCTGTGTAACAGATCGAACAGCAGGCAGGGCCTCTCACAGCACCAGCACAGACCTCTCAAGCCCTGCAGAACATYACAGCATATACATCATCTGCTGATTAGAGGCTGTGTTTGGGGCTATGGTCCCAGTGCCCTCAATCTCTGGCTCGTGGTTTCCTTGATTCTTTCTGAGCACCTTTGCTGTTGATAAACCCTTATTTTGAAGCTCTTTTTAGACATATGGATGTCCCTATGGCCAAAGCAAAGCAGAGCTATCTTGCCCCCAGAGCTAGTGATGGCCAATGTCTCAGCTGCCCTGGGCAGCTGGGCAAGTCCTGATTGGCTACAGTAAAAGCTGGATCCCATCATGTAGCTGAATGAGGCTTCTCATTTCCAAGTCTTCTCTCCTACTTGTTCCTCTCTGCTCTCACCTATGAGTCCTCCACAGAAATCAGCAGCAAGCAACTGTCTGTCCAGTTCTCCTGTGTCCCTATAACCTTCTCAGCTGAGATGTGACAAACATTACAAGATGCCCCATAAGAACTGAAACTGTGCAGGACCTCTTGTCCACTTMTACCTTTTGTGAATTCTTTCTGCATAGCATTTTCTCTCTCCAACATTTTACAAAGTCGAATCAAATCTCCTGCCTTTTCATACAAATCCAATTATGTACAACAAAAATTAGGCACTTGTTTCCCATTTGCAGGCATCCGCTCCTCTCTGGACTCCAAAGAGGAGCTGCTGAGGAACTCAGCTCTGTGCATCATTTGCATTAACTGCAACTAGACTCTTTTTTTTTTTCTCATTCAGTTTTGTAGCTGATGAGTAAATGATGTATCTCTTTGGTGCAGATTTTGTACTAAAGATGATAAAGGTTTGGGTGTTAAAGGAAAACTGGTTAGTTGTAACATTTGGACAGTTAAAGTCACTTGAAGAATTTTTAATTTTCTGTGCTTTTCTCTTAAGCACAAAGCAGGTTGAACTCAGCAAAGATGGAGGAAAAATTCAGGGAAGCAGATTCTCTCAAGTTACAGTGTATATGTTCTTCAGTAACTCAGAAATACAAGGGTTTGGTGCTCAGTAGCTGAAACTCTGAAATCTTCCCGTATGGGTTGGTTTCCCAGTAACACAACCAAGAAGCTGCTCAGGAGTTGGGCACTTCTTTTCCAGCTGGAACTTTGTTTCTTCCYGGCCAAGAGGTTTTGCAAATGGGGATGTTGTGCCAGGGGGCATCATGGCTGTTTTTTTTATATTCAGCAGGCTGAGCAGTAAAGAGAAGGAAAAGAAAGAGAACAAAGTTATTCAAGCACCTTGTGCTGAATCTAGGGCAGAGTTCCTCCTTCRGAACCTGCAGAGAACTGCAAGTTTATATTAAACTGGTACGTCATATTTAGCCTCAAAGGGATAGGAGTGGTTCAGGCAGTAGGACTGGGATTTCTAGCTCTTGCATATTTCCAGTCTTGAGAAGATCTGAATTTTCCTCAGCTCTAACCATCTGAACTGCTTTATTTGTCATTACAATCAAGTCACCGGTGCATTTGAGGAGTGAGGATTTCCTAGTGTTCACTTTGCTCTTGAACTCTCCCATTAGCTATTGTGAAAGACATCCATTCCCTAGGCTAGATAAGATACGGTGCAAAGCATGTTTTGAAGATATCACAAACAGCTATGAGAATAGTTTTAGTTAGAACAGGATCTATGTGCACCCTGGRGAAGAATATTAGAATTAAATATTCACTTAGCAAAAGAATTTTGATTTTTTCTGCTTCCAGAGCTTGCATTCTACAGGTGTAGAAACTGCCAGATTTTTTTTTCCCCTGGGATATTTGCTTATTTCAATTCTGAAGTCTATCAATAATCAATTGCAAACATTAAGTAGGACTCATGCAAATGGTCAACTGAAGTCTGCAGGTGTGGCTGCAATCACAAATTCATGCTCTTTTCATTTTTCARTGGCAACTCATGTCATTTACAAAGGTTTGTTTCTCTGGTTGCAGTACAAATTGTGTAATTCATTATAAATATTTGCAATTCATAGTTCTAATAACCTATAGTTTGAAACATCATTCACTGAAAGGGTTTGGGATTGATTCCTAAATAATGAGCAGATAGGAGAATTTACAATGAGCACTCAGCTCACGTATGGGAGAATTTGGTACAATAGCAGCAATAGATACGGATTTCTGGATGGCTGTAACATGTGCCAGGAGCCTGAGCCTGAAAACAGAAAGGCATAATCATCTGAAAAATTCTGTCTTCAACTTYAAACTTACTGCTTGCATATCTTTTGCACAAAAGAACGGATTCACAGCTTTTACAGATCATTAAACCCTATTATATCACTAGTGGATTGCAACATGGATCATCATTGCTTGAATTCTTGGACAAAACAAGCTCTGAAATTTTGCCATAGTGAATAATATGACTTTGAGAGGAAACAGTGAAAGTACCAAAATGACCTCCTTGACCCATATGTTCTAGAGTTTGTCTACTCTCATTATTGCTCAATTATATTTTACTCAGAGTGCACTGCTCAGTACAGYACAGTCTATCAGTCCCTTCTGGGAAGGCTGCAGTAAGTGGTTTATTTACTCATTTTCCATTTCAGAGAGGCCTTCTTAGACAGGGTTGATGCCAATTTTATTTCTCCAAACTAAAGCACATTCTGATTTTCCTTTCGTGAGAGCCAAGAGAAACAAAGAACAAAAAAAGCATGCAGCTTGAGGGCCTGGAAGTTCATTATCTTCATAAATATGAAAATAAATAAATCAATCAACCACATTCCTCAGCTCACTGAAGGTGCACAAAATGTGGGAAGAACTGCCCGTAGACTACACACACACACCACGACCATGGTGCTATGGACTCCTATAGGTCCCTATAGGGAATGTAAGTAATTGTGGCAGTGAAACTCCTAAACTCCAGCACCCGAACTGGTGCTTCTTTGCTGCTAGTTGAGTAGGCAACGTAGCCTCTGAGGGCTTTACATTTTGGAAGTGTAGCAGCCTCATGGCTTACAGCTCTATTGGAATAAAAATAAATCCATCCCAATGGTGGGGGAGAGAAAGTCACAGCTGCTGCTGAGCCAAGGGGAGCTGTGCACTCCTGGAGCTCCCTCCCCAGACAGGGTTCACGAGGGGCTGCTCCTGCCCCACAGCGCAGACCTTGGCAGGGTGCGTTGCATCGGGTTTGGTGCTTTGCTTACCTGCTTCCAGGCCGCTCTTAGCTTCATGTCCTCTTGACTTCCACGCACCAGAGCCGTCCCTTGCTGCCTCCCAAGGTGAAAGCTGTCCAGCACGGGCTGGTCATCACCACGGACATCCTGGACTGGGGAGTCTTGCCTTTGTTGTCACATTTGTGCCACCTATAAACACATCAGCAAGATAAAGACTGGGCAGAGAGAGGTGTGATTTAAACCAAGTTCAGACTGTTGAGTAGAGGAGCTGATATAAAAGAATCTGAAAAGACAGGGAAATGCACTTACCACGAGTAACCAGAGATTATGAAAAGTAGAYCTCAGTTCTGCAAACTGATTTGATTTACTTAAGGAGATTGCAATCTGCCARAAATGTAACACATTTGACTTGGTAGCTACATCCGCATAGTATATGTTAAATAGATCATCTCCATAGTTTCTAAGTSCTAATAAAATTACCTTCTGCTGGTGGCTTTATTTCTGGCGAAGATTATTAAGGAACGTCTGTTGGCCCTAAGCTGTTTAATTTTAATCATCTGCTCTCTGGAGGAAAACAAAATAATAATTGATAAAATATGCAGATACCAGAAGATTGCAGGAATAACAATGATGAGAAATGGCACCCCCGAGTTAATCTGCACTCAGAACTGCTTGGTTAACTGAGCACAGGGAAATCTAATAAACAGCCCGCTTGAAACAGGCTTCGATCCTGAACATAAACTCCCATTAAATGTTATTCCTAAAGGATGAATGYGGCCCTTCCTGCAGATATCTGGGACTCGTGTGCAGGAGCTGRGAGTCAGTGCTGCCTTTACAGAGAGCACAAGCAGAGTTAGTGAGAATACGACACTTCAGAGGAGAAAAATGAAACGGATTAAGAGAACACCAAATAAGATTTGGAAAAGAGACCATGACAAAATATTCCTGTCCTGTAAGCTATTTATCTTGTACTAGAGAAGGTAAAGATACACAGCAATGTATCTTTAGAGGCACAGAATCTAACGCCCATATAGCAACAGTGAGAGCTGGGCAAATCAGCATTGGAAACGAAGCACTCATTTTTAACAGGGAAAATTATGAGCCATGATGACATAACYTTATCACATAACCAGTTTTCTATTACTAGAAATTAAAAATCAAGACTGGCTTTCCTTGGAATGATCCCTCTAGTCCAAGAACAGGTATGGAACACAAAGCAAGAGTGAACTGAGGGAAAACTAGATAATCACAACAATCTCTTTTGGTTGAGTAACCTTGGCCTCCAGAACAGGAATRTCCCATGCCTCTTTCCTTCAGTACCTGCTTTTGTTTTAATAGCACTGAAGGCAGCCACCCTGCTACCATTTGGCAGATGCTCTACAACTTCCAAACAGAAAACCAGCCCAGCCCTCAAACAAATAGGTCTTCRTATAAACTAAGACAAGTGGTGACAGCCCGGGAGCAGAGGGACACTGCTGAGCTGCTGCCCGGACAGAGATCTAAGGTCACCAGTGCTCTTATTTTGTAAGCAGCCCGAAGATTTTATAGCAGGCCCGCAGAGAGTTCACCCAGTGGRGAATGAAAGAAAAGAGAAAGTGTCRTCTTCAGCTGTCTCTGAAGCATTAGCCAGGGAGCGGATGTATATTGGTTTGCATTCAGCTCAGCACAAAGACTTTCAGTGACCTTAAAGTAACCGCCATTTAGTTCTTAAATACATTTCTTTTGTGCCTTTGTTCCTGACTTCTTTGGTGTGGATATTTGATGGTATGAACATTACATGCAGACCTCTAATCTCATTCTGCTATTCAAAATGAGACTGGACAAAATAGTCAAAATTAGTTCAGGGAACAATCTTGCACTGGGGAAAAGACTCAGAGAGGGGAATTAGAGTTTAACAGTCATTAGGTCTTTCCTTTTTCTAATGCTGTTAATCTTAGTCAAGAGACAATTCAGTTTTCATTTAAGTTTCATTATCTGCAATTCTGAAAAGGTATTCTATAAAAATATATGAGACCATTAGAYTTGAAAACAAATAGAAGAAAGTTTTCTAATTTCTTGGGGGAGCTTTCTTGCAATTTTTTAGGAAGCTTTGCCAGTATTTGCAATCAAACTTACATTCCAACTTCACCAGCACAAATTTACAGCTTGGCATCAGTCTTCTCTGCGGTAACAGACTTCTAGTGTAGCAGTCACAAATACCAAGATTGCTGCTTGTGAGGGATCGCAAGGCAGGACTCAGTTATAAACACCACAATGAGTGCGATAGCTCACACACGAGACACGRGCTGTGGCAGGAAGTGCAGGGTGAGCTCGTATAGTCTGCTATGAAGACAAAGACAGAAGAGCCTGGGCGCTGGGAGCTTATATATTCAGCACAGCAAAAAAGCACAAAAATGAGAGCTGCGCACACTGCAGAGGAATTGGCCATGTGTTGTTTTGGGCAGCATCAAAGGACCTACAAACTAAGGCATGAGACATCATCACCTGCATTGACCTTCCTCTCCCCATCTGAAGAAAGTTGTGGGTATTTCTGCTTAGCTTCTACAAATACCTGCATGCACTGGCATATGCATATGTATGCACCGTGATYACTTACGACCTTTACAGTCCTTCCAGGCAGCTGATGTGCCCCTCACAGAGACTAAGACCATGGACAAAAATCACTGGCAAAGATGGGAGCGCGTGTCCTGTGCAGGAACGCGTGCATGGACATGCGTGTGGCGCAGCGGCCCGCACGGGGAAAGGGCCGCGTGGTGCAGCAAGGGAGGCTCTCCTTTCCTTCGGGCCTTCCCACTGCCTCTCCGTGCTGGGCACCCTGCTCCAGCCTTTCACAAATGTGGTCATTGSTGAGCCCCATGACAGCAGCCTTTGAGCTCCTTCCTCAACCTCTGCTCACCCTGAAACCAAGGGAGTTGAAAAGGAAAATGGGGAAAGAAGACTAGAGAGTCAAGCCCTCAGCTATATCCAGTCTAATTRCACCAGTTAATGAAAAAGAGCAAGAAAAATACTGGTTTGTGGCAAGAAAAAAACACTGGTAGGGCGGAATCCACTGCATGCACAGCTGTGTGTAAGCAGAGCCTGCAGCAGTGCAGGTTTTGGCCCTTGGTTCTTAGCAGTGACACCAGACACATCTCACAGGCTGCTTCTGTCCTCCTGAAACRTCAGCCTGGGGGACACAGAGCAAGTGCTGCTGAGCTGCCACGGGGCTCTTGTGGCACATAAACACTGTGCCGCAGCACCACGAGTATGAACAGCTCCTTATGCACCGGGAAAACAGACATCCAAAGAACCCAGCAAGGTCTTCAAATAGGGAAGGGCAAGTCCAACACAGTTGGGAAAATACAGAGCATGATTTGCACTGGTAAGTGAAGCCAGAAAAATTGCAGAGGGAGAGAGGGAAGCAGGAGGCTAGAAAWGGCAGTGGAGAATCTCTATGGGCTGTGCTTGGTGTCTCTGCTTTGCTCCTGTCGTAGCTTGGGGGAAGGAAAGCATGTCTGCAGTTACTGAAGCAACAACCCACTAGCATGACAGCACGCCAAGTTGCTCCAGTTTGTGCAAGGGCGGGCTTAGTTTTTGTGGGGTGTGTTTTCTAAAGTTATTGCCAAATCTTTTCTATTTATAAATGTAATAGGCTCTTTGTTGAAGACAGGTAATCGCCAGGCTAGGAAGCTGAGACACTAATTTCTTTTCTGTTGGGTTTGTCATCTTGGGTAAGGTCTCTTCTTCCTCTCCTTTTCCTAATTTTCAGTAATCTGTGCAAAGTTTAAATGCTAAGCAGTTCAGACTTTTTTAAAAAAAGCTTAAAATTCTTCTGCAAAAAGATAACATGCATTGCAATAAGTCTAGAGGAAGGGTGTGGCATGATCGCAGCTCCCCTTCCCTTCTATACAATACACCAGCTCTCTGAGATGATTAAAACCRAGGTGGCATCACGGTGGCTTCTGCACATATATCACTTCCATTCCCTGATCCTCACTGAATAGACATCAGCCCCATRTCATAACCAAGCCTCCGACACCTTAGGCCAAGATATATGTACTGTCCTGTCCCCTATGAGGTRGCTGCATGCGGATAAGCTGATGCCAGCATCTACCCCGGGTCTGAGGTGGTGGATACTTTCCTGCAGCCCATAGTGCACCTGCACTGCTGGTGATGAGTCAGGGCGCTGTGCTGAAGTGTGCTCTGCAGCACAAARACTGTTTCACCAGAGGAAATGGAGAACTTCTGATAAGAGGAAAGCTGCTTGTAATTGTGCTGAATGAAATCAAGATACTTATCTATTTCCTACAGAGGAGAGAAGGGATTAGGGTTTTAAAATACCACAGTTTCCTTCAATTTTAGTAAGGTAATCTCTCTCAGTATGTCTATATATTGGAGAAGGAGATTAGAGCTAAGATAAACTCCTTTTTGTTATTTGGATTAAAACAAGATTCATGACCAGAACATCAATTCTGCATCACTTTGCTTCTGGTAAGGAAGCCAAGGTATGGAAGGGCACCTTGAGCTTGGAAGCAATTGAAATATCAGCTCATTCTTGTCTATTTTTAATTGCATGACTTGTGCTTTGGGTGATGAAGACAATTAATGTGTTCTGGTGGGGAAGGATCCCTATCAAGGCTTCCTTCTGGCCTGAGATTTACCTTTGCTGCTTGCTGGCCTGATTTATATCTCCCTAGAGAACACCCAGGTGCTAACTGAGCAGCTCCCCATTGCTCTATGACCCCTGACACTTCTCGGTTTCTTGGAAAGCCCTTTCTGCAGGAGGCAACGGGGATTTTGTGCTCCTCGTGCCCTTGGTGAATTGAGCTTCGATAATTCCTGAAACCAGCTGGCTTCCCAACTCCGGTACTCACTTTTTCTATATACAATAGGCATGTCACCAGCAAAAAGGACATTATCAGACTTCTGGTTCAGCCCAGTTACTCTCTGCAAGGCACCAGTTAAAGCATTTATTGTTTATGAAAAAAAAAGAAAAGTAATTTGGTTTACAGAACTTTGCAAAGAATCAACTGCCAAAAGGCACTCCAGGGCTGCTGGAAGGCAGTGCTAGAAGGATGGGGAGCCTTTATGAAAAGGAGAAGAGAGGGGAAGAAGCAACAGCAATGGCTAGTCCTGCAGCAGCTCGGTATTTATTCTGTGTGCAATTATTTCGGGTTTCACTTCACTGTCTCCTTGATTTCAATGGAAACTTTAAGTAACTTACGCTAATTGTTGTCTTTTCCAATTAAACCTCTCTGGTCTTTGACACGCATGACTGTTTCTTATTTCTCTCTACTCTGCACAGCCAGCTCACAAAATGAACAGCATGTCCCCAGCAGTTGGGAACTGCTGGCTTGGAACAGAAATGCCATTTCCCAATGGAGCTCTGGAAAGCCCCGACAGCTCTCAAGGGCTTCCTGCATACTTCCAGATGAATCCCCGGCAACTTCTCCATTTCTCCCATTCCCTTTCCTCCTGTTCAGCCTTTCTGCAGTCAAAACTCAGCATTCCCTGTGCATCCCTCCTGCATCCAATAGCCTGTGGAGGAGGCCACTGCTTTCCTACAAGCTTTCTTTCCACTCTCCTGGAAAATACAGTGTGAGGAAACAGCTGAGGAATGCACAACAAAAACAGGAACGTCACCTGTTCATAGGACTCGCTCTACAGTGAAGATGGGCTAAGTTTCCAAATATTTATGTTTGCATCCTTCCAGGTCTCCTGACAGTAAAGACCAGCAGCTCCTGTTCTACACAAATTTATTTGAATAGCATTATTAATTGATTTCAAGGTTTTGATGAGAAAGGAGGATATTATCTGTTGGAAAAAGCTCTAATCTGATTTCACTTGAGCCCTTATCAATACCCTGTACTGTTATTGAACATAAATTTAATCTCAGCCCTGCTTCCTGAATCAACTTTATGATGCTAGATAATCAGGTGTATCCATCTAAAGTGGAAAACTACTGCTGAGAATGAGTTCTCTCTCATGTAATGATGTTTATCTGGGCCTTTCAACACCAATGAGTCCTGTATTAGGAACACAAGTTTTATAGCAGCCTGAATACTGGCTGGGAGTGGAGTGGTAAGCTGGGTAAAGAGGTGTGCAGGTTTTCTGCCTTCCATCTCCACTTACAGTGCACTCCCCACACCTAACAGGAGCCAGGACCATTGACACAGAGGGGCACTAGGTTTGTGTATTTATTGCCAGATATAACAAGGATTTCTTCCTGCTGCAATGCAGCTTAATATTTTTTCCCATTACATGTCAATGCACAAAACTATTGAAACCATACTACTCCATATGTATGTAAAAACATACATCACTCCTAATACATATTCATTATTTGAATGCAGTTTTGAATGCATTTCAAAATCCTCTGGGACTCTCTTCATTCAAATTAGGAGTCTAAATTGTTTTTTGTACCTAAATAAATTCTATTTTGGATAGTCACCACTTACCTACTCCCCCTCTGTGTTTCAGTTGTGCACAAGAGTTTTTGCTCTCTTTCAGCCTAGGCTTTTGCACAGCTTTGCTTTATGAACCACTGTTTCTCTTCTCCCCAGAGGCTTCTACCTTTCATCAAAGTGATTTTATACAATGTCTATCAGTCTTTACAAAGAGCTCCACAGTTATTGTTAGACTGTCATATAACATTTTAGAAGCTGACTTCCTTATCTCTAAAACTTGGGGCTATTAATTTAAGTGCATTTTAACTTTAGTTAATGTCTTTTTTTTTCTTTTCATTTTTAAATAATCCTCTTCCTTCCTGACTTCTGTAGGAGAAGCTTTCCCAGAACCTCTCGGACAATTTCAGAAAAGCTTTAATTTAGCTTGATGCAATAAGGAGATACCTTGGGAATATTTCACAAGCCATTCCTCAAGCTTTCCTTCATAACGTAAGAAAAATGTAGCCATGGGATATGGTAATCAGAGGACTGGCACCTTGTAATAGAATATTATAAAGCATGTGGATATAGAAGTAACGAAACAAAAGCAATCACAAAGAAAAAAAAACAAAAAAGCAAGAAACAAGGCTAATACAGTAAAATTTTGATTATGTTTAAGAATTCTATGTTTTTATATTTTCATCAGGGAAATGTGTAAATATGGTCAATCTCCCACTGCCACCCGGGTTTCTTCCTGGGAACACAGGTTTACAGCTTCTCAGATTTCTGCTGTGCAATCTCCTACATCACTTTCCCTTCCTTTTCTTCTCAATCTCATCTTACCATGAGCTGCCTCATCACACCTGTACCATGCTTTCCTATTTCTCCTGATTTTGTCTCCATCAGCTAATAAATAACAATATTGGTTCTCTTAAGAGCCCTACAAGTGTTTTTTGCTACTATGACTTTAATAGAAGCCTTATATGGGGCATATGGCAGCATTATATGCTATTTACCTGTAAGGTAAATTCTGGAACCCTTCTGTTGCTACCGTAGGAAAAATTGCACTGTGGGCTTCCTGTGCCAGAACTGATGCACAAGGTAGAAACATCTCATGACATGAGTGTCTGTTCCTCAAAGCATGGATTTGGTATTGTTGCTTGACAGCTTGGTTTTGAGAGGGCTTGTTTTAAGATAATTGATTGTGATACCTCATGGGATTTTCTCATATTTTCAGAGTAAGTTTTTGTGAAGGGTAGCACCAAGAGTGGGGAATAGTTTATTGCACAACACCTCCAGCAAAGTCTTAGGTTGYCTGCCCATGTTTACATTGCCTAGACACTTACACTGCAACGATGACAGTGGTGAACAGCAGCAGAGGGAAYGCAGGTCTGCCCTGAACCTCTGTCTAGCTGCTCTCCTTATTGCAGCACATTACATCGAGCAACTTGCTCTTGATGATATGGACAGCTTTGGGTGGATTTGCACTGGAAAATGGTCTGCAGCACATGTGCATGCAGACTATCAAATGCCTTTGGAAAAATCAATGAAATTGAAGTAAATGGAGTTCTGCCACTCCATGAAACCTTCTGTGATGAGACTTACTGTGCAGATCAAGTCTCTGGGTTGTGGGTTCACAATGATCATATTTAGGCCTTGCACATGCTGCCTGTTTCATTCTTCCTACATTCACACTGTGGAAAAGCTTTCCAGCTGCTGTAGTTGTTGCTAAGACTACAAAGGCCTTCAGAGCATCAGGTAGAGAAAACACTGAATTTCCACAAAATGTTTTGGACAGCTCTTTGGTATCTTCAGGGGACTTTCAGCATACAGCTCGATTACTTTTCACCATTTTGTCAATTTTGGATCCTTGACTACTGCCGTTCTTTTTGGTTCGATGTAGTGTTGGGCAGCTGCTGATGCCAGCTTGTCTGGTTCACATGCTTCATCAAATTCAGATATAGATGTTGTTTGGTCTGCTATGAATCTGTCTGCAGTGCTCATCCACTTTAGTTTTCAGCTGTAAGCATCTTTTTTTCTATTGAAAATTTCAAACACAGTAAATTGGCCATTTTCAGGTTTTTAGCTTTGTTTATGTGTCATAGTGAAGATTATAGCTACTGCTAACATCTGCTGTTCAGTATGCATTAGCATGTTGAACAGTTGACCTGAATTGTGAATTGATGCAGATGTGCTTCTGTCTTGTTTTTGCTACCAGTAAAGATGCAGCATTTCCTCATGCATGCCTTTGGGAGTACAAAACATCTTGTAAATACTAGATCAGTCATTACACACAGCTCAGCAAACCAACTAGCGATGATTCCCMGTGTTTATTCCTGCATTACACCCTCTCCTCTCTGACTGTTGCAGGTTACTTCAGCATTAGTGTCATCCATCACAGAGGAAGGCTTTTTTGTTGTTGTTGTTAAATCAGGCAAGCAAGCACATTGAGAAGGCAGTTCTGGAACTCATGATTTATAATGTGACATAGCTGATGTCTTCACTGAGTTAGAGTCTATCCAGCAAGTTTGCTACTGACAGTGATTCTCCCGCTGTTTCTCTTTAATTGACATTATTTCTCTTGCTTTAAGAGCTCATTAAACTATATTTCTTGCCTTTCTCACTGCTGACAAAGTGTTGGATATCTTAAAGGAGATGAGTTCTTGAACAGCTCTTGTTTTGCAGAGCTAAACTATGGATATTTTCTTGCCACTAATCTCAGACCTTCTGGTACTTTGCAGTTTGTAGACTGACTTCACTAGGACCCTTCATATTTTACAGGTGTTGTAATCAGAGAAGTAATTATCTCTTAGTATATAAAATTAAGAACTCATGGCTTGAGAATGCTGCAGTTTAAGTTACATTAACAGCTCTGAATTGTGTCAAAGCTCTGAGACTTCGGTCCAAAACTGACATTGAATCACATTATGGTCTGGTTGGATTTTCGTCTCTGATTCTTCACTTTACCTTCAGAAAGGTTTTACTACAATTCTCTCTACACAAAACAAAGAATGAAAAGCTTTTTGGCAGGCCTCCTAGTTTTCATTTTTTTCAGGATGGGACAAAGAGAGCAAAGCAAAATGAGCAAAGCCTGAGTATTGGCTTCAAAGGACTTCCCAGAAACACTAGAAACTTTTCATCTCAGGTACACGAGGATGCGACTCAATTTTCCGGCCATGTGCTGGCTCCAGCTGCCAGGAATCCTTCAGTGCAAGGTGCAAGTCAATATTTGTTCAAGATGGAGAGACAAAGCCCATCTTCAATAATCCCATCTGTTCACAGCGGTTCTCTTTGTTGTGACAAATACAGTAACCGACCAAGCTAGCAAACAAGAGAGGCCAAGAGGTCTCAAGCAGGGACAATCACAACACACTGTTTTGAAAGGCTGGCTAAGAAAAACAGAGCTCATGATGATCCAAGGTGAAACGTGCATTTTTAAATTTATCCAAGTTTATCCATTGTAAGAACGCTGTGATTTCACTATCTACCTCACTGCAGCCTTCTGCAGCATCAGCATGGAAGGACACCAGAGCGAGCAACACAAAGGAAAAAGGACAGAAAAGACAAATTCTCCCCTGCCCCTTGGACAGTGATGGAGGCTTCTCTGTGCCACAGGTATTAGAACAGTGCAAAGCAGAAAGTTGCCTTCAAACTGTCCCCACAGGTAGGCATGTCACAGGTCCATGTCCCCACAGGTGGGCATATCATCAACCTGCATGTATCAAGGGTGAATCACCTTTGACCACTGGCATGAATATAGAGGACCAATGACAAAATCAACTAACTTGGCTCCAACTGGATCAAAAACATCCACAACCGGGCCACCTACTCTCAACTTTATGCAGACAAAGAAGATTCCTTGTCCTCTCAGAGGACTTAGAATATTAGAAACTCATGATTTCTAATAGCTCTCATTACACGTTTAAGTCTTTGTGCAGCTAGAGTAAACTTGTCTAGTACTTTCAGTTCTCCAATATGAATTTAAATACTCACTGGCCAGAGGCAGCAAGTGAGCAGAAACATCCTAACAGATCCAAATGTGAAGGGCTGACCTACATCTCACAAAGCTTTTCTGGACAGGGCTGCAAGGCTGAAATAGCGCCCTGGGGGAGTTTACTGCAGGACTCCAGACCACCAGCCATGTGCGTTGAGACAACGGCAAACTGATTTGTTTGGATTAAAGAAAATAATGTCTTCAGGAAGCTCAAGTGGCCCTTTTCTCAATAAGGAAAGGGAAATCAATATTGGGACACAGTTGCTGATTCCTGTGGAGGAACTTACCTTTTATCTTTACCTTCCTCCTTGCAAAAGATTGTTCCCAGGAAGCAATAGCATGTAAATAGCTGGTCTTTAAAAGCAAGGTTTTCTTTTATAATTATGATATACTTGGAGCAAAGCTATGCTCAGCATTTCCAACAGAAAACATTTATAAATCAGCTCTCAGATGCAATGACTTGTGTGACCCTGAAGGAGAACTGAGGGTGTAGGTGTTAGATGCAGAGAAAGCTGAAAAGCCTAAAAATCTCTGAACTTTTGTGAGAACTATTACTGTTTGCATAGGAAATTTTCTTCACTCTCTGTACTTTAGTGAACTCTCAGGAGCTGTTTAGAAGAAATACAAGAGTAAGAATGGGATGTAAAGTTGGTAAGTGCATTACAAGGCACTGGTTAAGAGGCTGTTAGACTTTGAAGAATTGGTGAGGACCTGAGTACATTCCTCACAGCAAACAGCAGTATGGTATTAAACTTTGCACTGGTGCTGGCTAGTAGCCAGTTATAGTTAAAAACTTCACTAAAAATTAAACAGTAACTACCATATTCTTGCACTGCAGTCTGACAGATTCAAGGATTTCAACAACTGTTCCCCCATCTGTACTTAAAAACACGCACACACTTCCAATATAATACAACTGCCAAAAGGCTCTAGGATCACCAGCCATGGATCTAAAACTGATCCATATTTCCTCTGTAAATAGATTTCCTAGGGCTTGACACAATTTGTTATGAGTAGAAGTTAGGGGGCCTAAACATAAAAATCTTACTCCCTAGACTTCTGTTTAGAGGATGCAGGTTGCTTCCTGAAGAGATCCTCTGCTGGGTCTCAAACAGGCTCGTGGCAATGATGAAACTAGCAGGAGGGAGGCAGCAGTTACCAAATCCCATCCTAACCCGAAGCTCAGGAGCTTTGGAAGACGAGCGGAGCAAAGCATTGCTGCCACAGAACATGTCAACAAGAAGGCAGAAGAGCACTCCTGGAAAGCAAAGAGGAAATGCTGAGTGATCCCCAAGGTGTTTATTGGAAAAAGGAGTCTACTCAATACCTCTTACAGTCCTAACCCAGTTAGGACCAGCATTATAAAATGACATTTCTCTTCCTTCAGTGGGAGATTTTGGGAAGCACCTGGAATCTTGAAACGATTGAAATGTTTTCTTGATGTTTACTATCAGGCTAGGTGTATTTTCCTGTTAACCATCTCTGTCTTCTTTCCTTCCTTCCCTTACTACCTCACTGTGTCTGTCTTTCCTCCTTTCTGCACTAAAGTGACTCTTCCTCTGTCTCCAAGCTCCTCCTGCTGTTCTGCAATAGACCTGTTCCTGTCTAACCATGAACGTGCTCTGTAAGTCCTTCATTTTATTACTGTAGCTCTGTGTGAATGTGCGTGTGTTCAGTATCCATTGCAGTGCTTTTTATAGCCTCTCTTGAGATATGGCCTACAGTCTGCAAGGGTAAAGCAGAAGCTCCAGGTATTCACATGTGTTTTACCCCAGGACATTGAGAACACAGATCCTGAATGCAGGACACTGCAGACAGTGGCATGCAGCAGAAACTCTGCCTTTTGGCAATAGTTTTCACCCTCAAGGAACCCAGAGCTAAGAGAATCCAAAAGGTCTGGGGCAGGCAGATTTCTCCCACCCCCTCCAGTGCTTTTGTTTGTTCTTCATGGGGACACTCAGGTATCTAAAAGACACGCAGCAGATTTTAACAGTTGCTTTGGTACAGCAGAGTTGAGGTTGCAGTTTGCTTCTGCCATCTGTAACTTTCTCTAACCGTATTCCCTGGATAAGCTGCAGCATATGCAGATCCAGAGCCGGGATCAGGCTGCAATCTGTTCCCCGTGTTGGGTCTCAGCCTGTTTTCAAATCTTACACTGCAAAATTCCCATGGAAATAACCGACAGGGAACTGACACCATCCCTTTAAAGCCAAGAAAACAATAGAGGTTTTTTTTCCCCAGCAACAAGGGGGTACAGAGTTAGTGAAATCCCCATTAGCTACTAGGTAAGTAGAATATCATGAAGCAGAAAACTCAGGTAAAGAGAGAGAATCCCTACCTAAATAAGATGTCAAAATGAATGGCAAGAATGCACTTCAAGAAAAAGGAAATAAAACAACTTCCAGCATCCTCTGACCCTTTTCCACCACTGAAGCTTGAAGAAGTAGCAAAAGAAACCTGGGTATTTAGAAGGCCAATTGGACTATTCCATGGGCTCACTTCCAGGTACAAAATTGCCCATTAACCTCAGTTCCTTAAAGGAGAGATATTGCAGGGAAGCCTCCAGACTCTAATATTTAGATGCTGCCTTCCTGTAAGCTTTAAGATATACCATATATCTACCCTGGCACCTATGTTCCCATGCTGAGAGCATGTCCCTCTGCTCACACAAACTTTCCTAGACCTTTCCTTTCCACAGGGAGAGCCAAGAGGGATGACACCAAGAGGACAGAGCAGCCCTTGGCACAGGCCGGCTCCCTCTCGACCTGAGAAGGCATCAGCCCCAGCTGCACCCCCCAGGTCACAGCTCGTAGCTCTGGACCTCAGCACGGAGGCCAGGCCACAGCCAGCCTCGTGCCCAGTCACTTACAACCACACAGGCAGAAGGAGACCAAGTACATTTTGCATCTAAAAGACACAAAAGCTAAATAGGAATATTTGGAGGAGCCCAGGTACAACCTCTTGCCTCTTCAGCTATAACACAACCCTGCCCGCCCCAAACCCAAAGAGATTTCCTGCCCCAGAAAAAGTCAGTGAAAATCCAGATGAGCACAACCAGCATCCTTCTCCTGTATTTTTTAACACCTTTCCATCACTTGCTCAGCACTAACCTGGATAATCAAGCACTAAAGAGTTCCTTCAATCACCACCTCCACTCCAGCACTGCTGCTCTCCCACCCTTGTTCTTTTATCTCCTTCCCCCAGCACAAAGCACTTGCTGCTAATGAGCCTCATTAGCAATCCAGGTGCCCTGGCCATCCTACCAGTCCTCTGCAGGTACAGTTTTCCCAGTCATACTCCATACACAAGCCCCCTGTAACCACATTTCAGCTGTGGAAATGACCCTGCACTGCAGTACTGAAGGATACCAGCGTCAGGCAGTGTTTCAGTTCAAGGAGCCCCTGTTGCTGATGAGCACTGTCTCTGTACGTTGACTCTTCAGTACTTTGTGCTAGGTGCTCGTGAGCTAACTGATAAACTGATACCTGATAAATAACTGATAAATCTTGTGCCCCATTAAGGCTGAGCAAGACACCTTTCCACGGGCTGCAATAGTTTCATGCTGCCCATGTGGTTTAGGGAAAGGTGTGGATCTAAGGTTACAGAAACAGTAATAAAATCAATTAACTTGGAAAGAAAAAGAACAAAACAACAACAGAAAAGAAGGTATCTGGGAATTCTTTGGGAAATCCAGCAAATGGTCCTCCTGGGTTCCCTTCCTTCTCTCCAGTAGCTGGACAGCTGGAAAGCCAGACTCAGGCCTCGCTTGCTCTGCTTTTCCTGATTTTGACTTTATCTATGTTAAATAGTTATGAAATGTTACCAGCCTGGTCCGGTAGGATTTTACACTCTCTTGCTCAAAGTAAAAAGCCAGCCCTTATTTACCGCAGGCTCTGAAGTCACCATGACTTTGATTAGGGGCTGCAAAGGAAAACAAGCAGATTGCCAAAGCAGTCTCCGAACCAAATGAATCATTTGGAAGTAAATTTAGCTGTTCCAAAACACGGCATTATGATGAATGAGAAATGCTGGCAAGCTGAAGTGATGGAGTTAGTTAAGAATGATAGTTTGGTTTGGGATTGCTTCTCTTTTTCATGTGAATTGCTCCATTTCTCTTGTTGTCATTAAGGAGGTGGGTGGCTTAACCTCAGTGTCACTGATGAGAGAATTAGAATTTCATCTGGCAGTAATTCCACATGCACAGGAGAATATATAATATTAGGGTTACGGGGTTATGTTCTGGTTATGAAGCTGGTAATGCGCTGTCCAGGCCTCATGAGGTTGACACAAACAGAACAGTGTTTTTTTTGGTCATTTCTATAATTTCAAACGTTCAGTTTTTTTCTGAGCTCTCCATAGCGTTTTATATTCTGTTACAAAAATACATAGATATGGAAAATCATTTTGAAACAAGAATTGAGTCTTGAAAATGCCAAAATGATGCTTTCTGAAAACACCACATTTTCAGGGCGGGGAGGAGGAATTTTGCCTTTTTTTTCCCCATAGATGGGCTCAGTTTGGCAGAATACAATTGTTTTTCCCTCCCACTGAAATTCTCCACCTCTCCCAGCAGAGAATTCTCTCCTCACCTGCTTTGAGTATAACTTTTTTTCCAGAGATTCCCCATCCTTTCTCCAAGAAAGGTAATTTGTGAATAAGGGCAGATTTCAACAGAACAAATATGCACTGCAATATTTTGGTTACTAGTAATCAGCCGCTTTAAACGTTTTTCCTAGATTATTTGGCCAGGAAAATATGCTCCATGGGGTCCCCAAATGGAAGTTCAGAGTGACAGTCAAAGGGAGAAATTTTACACCGCTAAGCAATTGCTGATTATTAAGCATTGCTTACAGAGTCCAAACAACACAAATGCGTTCTACACTTCTGGTCCCTTACACCATTTTTATGTAAGCACGTACTCCCTGAAAGACTAAAGAAAACAGAGCCGTGGCTGCAGAAAATCCTGCAGTCAAAAAGAAGGATTGACTGCATTTCTGAACAACAACTTCATTACAAAATACTGAATCTGGCTTAATAATATTCCCTTCATGGGCCAAGAAAATTCAAAGTGTTGCCAAGTCTTAAAATGAAGCTGCCACATAGAAAAAAACATGTCCAAAACTCCTCAGAGGTTTTCTCTGAGAAGCAAGCATTGTCCTTTGGATCCTTTCATAGTATACCATGAATAGAAATGGAAGTATTTGATGRGTATGTGATATATAGGACACTATAGGACAAGGACACTCAATATAGCTGAAGATGCAGCGCGTGGGGAGATGATGTAGCTACTGCTAAGGAGACACTCGAGGAGAGGAGGGGATTTCCAGTTGTAGGGCTGGTGCAGGACACATCTCAGCTGTGCTGGAGCTGGAGTTTCCAACCTGGGAGACAAAGTCAATACCCAAAAGGTGCTGTCCCATCTTGGCTTCCCTCTCACGGACACGGCACAGGCCAGAGCATGTCAGGAGTCCTCTGGCCGACTCAGTGGGACACAAACACTGACCATGGGTTATATCAGCCCCAGAGCTAGTTTAACACAGGCTGGAGATAGAAGCAGGACTATAAAACTACTTGCTGTTCTTCTGTTTCTCTTTCTGTCCTTGTTTATGCCCCCTAGTTAATTTTGTCAGTTATTATTGATGAGGTATTCAGTGAGGCCGGCAGAAAAGTTATTTCAGATGCTGTCTGGTCTTCCTGAGGCTTTAAAGCACTGAGAGGAAAGCTCCTTGTGCCTGTCATAGGAACACAGCTGATTCAAACACTTCAAGTTCAAAAATCAGGCAGCACAAGAAATATTTCCAATTTGTAGCACAAAATCGTCCTTGGAGGCTGCAGGTAGGCACAAGGGCCAGGGAGGAGGGCAAACTCCCTTTAGTCCTTCTTCCTCCTTTAGTGATGCATTAGTGGGACAAGGATAATCACTGGTGGTAGTTACGGCTGTAGTCACATGGCAATTACCTTGGGAAAAGGCTTTAGCAACACAAATGAGGGCTGGAACAATTTCCCAAAATGCAAATATTTCAATTTTGAAGACTATTCTCAATGAGCAACTGCAAACATCCAGCTGAGAAGTGGCTTCCAGCTGGAAAGGACAATAATAATTATCAGCACTTTATTTCACGCAGCCCACTGGGATTAATTGGAAAGTATCTGGTAATTTACTCTGTAGGTGCAGCATGCACGTCGAGCCATGCAGATTTCCAGGAGAAATTAATGTCCAAATATTGTGCTGTGTTTACTCACCACGCTAGTCCAGGAGAGGAGTGCAGCACGCTGCCATTACGACATCTTAACATTATTTGAAAGTGAAGGGGAGAAAGTGTGCCAAAACACAGGATGCAAACGGGAGCAGAGGAAGGCTTTGCCCTGTAAAGCTGCAGAGTGAAAGAGGAACCGGGGTGTGCATGTGTGTGTGTTTGTGTCACTCCTCCTCATCTACACCGTCATGGTGTGCTCCTAAGCATGTGTCAGGAACAGCTTGCGGAGGACTGGTGCTTCTCCCAGCTGCCAGTGGTAACAACGACAGCAGGAGGCTGTGCAGGCTGTATCTCCTTTTCTCCAGCTGAAATGGGAACTTGAAGGGTGATTTTCCTTCAAGACGAATGGCAAGGGTTTGCCAGCCAAAATMATGTCTCCATTCTCATTTATTCCACTTCTGTACCCGGAAGTTGCCTTGTGTTTTAGCTGGAAACTTGAGCACTGTAGAAGAGCAGGGCAAAGGACTTGTCCTTCCGCAGGACTGCTCGGCGGGGACCAGACCTGCTGCACCATGGTGCAGATGGCAGCGCCATTTCCAGAGCTATAAACAGTATCATTGTCATAGCTCTTTGAATGGTACTGCCATATGTACCGGACAAACAGCATTCGTGCTTGTAAAGGGCTTTGGGACGGCTGTATTATCTCCCCATTTGGATGAAGCCAATTCCTGAAGTATGAATGAAGTCTTCATGCAGCTCTGGAGTAATTCTCCCTCGAAACTTATTCCCGAGTCTCCAAGGATCCACTTTCTCCTCTGCCTTCTACYCTGCCAAAGGCAAGCGTCCTGCACGGTGGAGAGCTTGTTGATGCATCTAATCTTCCCTGCTCTATTCAAGAAGAAAGTTTCATGGAATTTTGATAGCAAATCAGTCAGGCTCCGCATGTTTTTCTTTAGCAAGTAATGTACTTTAATGGTAAAGTATATTCTGGTGTGTATATGTCTGCGTGGAGAGAGCATGCTCCTCTTAAACGGCCGGCGTTTGGAAGCTGTGTGCCTACCCTGCTTGCGAGTGAGGTTCACACCGTGCTCTGCCACATCTGTCTTGCTGAAGGAGCAAAGTGAGAAAAACAGGAGGACAAGGGCGTCTCAAGCGGAAAACCAGAGAGAAGATGTYGGAACATGTCGCATGCAGAGCGGCACTTCAGGAGTCTGAGCACACCCCAGCAGAGAGTAAATATTTCAATGTGAGAGGAAAAACTGAGTTTCCAGGCACGTGTAGGCAGCTAGAGAAAATTCAAGAGCAGAGCTTTCATTTTCTAATGATGTGTTTGTCTCTCTGCAAATGGTTTGCAACAGATCTTGACTGCAAATGCAGCCCCAGCCTTGCCCACAAGCTTGGGATGGCAGAGCCAAGCCTTGTGATCAAGCACAGTGCAGCTCCCCAAAATGGGAAATTAGGATCTGAGTTCTGCTGGGGAAACCTCTCAAACCCTCCAAACCGGTTCCTCCATGAAATCAGAGTGACTTTGGATTGATGTATAATTTGCAGTCTATCCTCTTCCTCCAGGAGATCACAAATCACTTCTGGAAAACAGGTCTAGCAGATCAGGTGGYGGAATACATGGACTGCTGTCTTGGTAGGAGGGAGGACAAATGGAAACTAGTTAGTGGCARCACAAAGGCCAGGCACAGCTGCCCATGGGATGCCTTGTTGGATGAGTAGTTGGAAGCAGAAACAGAACAGAAATCCTCCCTCATTTCTGCACTGCCCACGTGCACTAGGCAGGAGCCCGGATGGTGATCCCTGGACAGCCGGGTGCCAGCAGCACGGTGCATTTTGTGCAGTTCTGACCCTTCGCCAGAAAAAACAAGTTGAAACCAAGTGGCAGGTTATTTTACCAGTGCTGTCGTTCCACAGGCCACCGACTGCAGTCAGAGCTCCTGGGGCTTGTTGCTTTTTTTTATTATTTCTCACCTTTCCAGGCTGATTTTTCTTGCTGGTGGGAGCCCAGGGGTGCAGGGTAGTCGGAGTGGTGCTGCTGTGGGCCTCAGCACCAGGTAGCTGAGCACTGAGCGTTGCTCTCGCTCACCTTAGTCCTTGCTAGGACCTTGCTTTACTGCAGCGTGCAGCTCTCTGCTGACCTGGACTCTTCTGCAAGGAAATGGGAGAATATTCAACTCTGGGCTTTGTTGGAGAAAATAAATAAATACGCTTTCGGTAAAGATGTGCTAGCAAGAAACAATCTTGGTCAGAAAGTTTCCAGTTCCCAGATTTCTTTCCCTTAACATGAGGGAAAATCGGAGCCTCCTTGGAGATGTTAGGGACCCTGAACTTAGTTTTCATCAGCTGCCCCACTGGCAGGTGGCAGGGAAAGAAGTGTCACATTTGCAGTGATGCCTCCTCACACACTGAAGCAGCTTTCCAGGAGCAATGATCTTGCACTGGGCTCCTTCTGTTCTCAAAGCAGGTTACACACGTATACCAGGTCTGGGGGGCRGCTGGTGGATTTGATGGAAGGGATCAGCCCATAAAAAGAGGCCGCCGGGGATGCTGAGTGGGAGCAAACGTTGATGGAACCAGTGCAAACACTTCTGGGCTGCAGCCAAGCCTGTCAGCTGGCGAGCGCCAGATATCTCTGCTCCGAATTCATCTCTTTTTTACTGCAGAAGAGCCCACAGGGATTTGAGACCCACATAACCCAGCGATGTGCCCCTGTTTCTACGTATAGAATATCAGCAGAAGATTACGATGACTAATGAGTGCAGGCATTTGCGACAAGCACGCGGCTTACTTGGCCACCCGTACAGAGACGTATTCTGGGAACTAATTAATTCTTTGAGTTGCTGGATTAAACTATTGTGCAAAACACCCCATCAAACAGAGAACATTATATGGTTTGTTACTGTAATTAAATAAAGAGATAACCAAGCTTGAGAGATGCCCACAACACTTAATTAGGATTAATTAAACAGGATGATTTACAGCTGGAGAAGATGAAGCCGAGCAATTCCAAACTGGCTGGAGGGAGCAGCTGCGACTCGCTGCATCCTCGCGGGCGCAGCCYGGGAACACGGCGTTCGCCCACACCGCCGCAGCAGCCCCACCAGCCGGGTCCGTTTAGTGACGCGTGCTTAGCCCCTGGAGCACACCCATTCTGGGGCCAAACACAGACATATCTATTAGCCAGCTAGCAGTTAAGAGGTTGGCAACTGGGGACTTGGAAGGGCAGATGAAGTACTGCCAAAATATAAACAAAATTTCCTTTCCAGGCCCTTCTTGAGACAGCAGATGTATTAGCAGGGCTCTTAATTTCTCCATTTTTTTACTCTGATAGCAACACAGTTTATATGTGAACTGAATTATTGCTCCCTGTGCACACAAGCTGTTTAAAGCGGTTGGAAGAAATTGGCATGTGTTGGAATATTTAGGATRCACGGATAACTCAGGCGTCAATGGCTCTCATTTCAGGAGCGGTTGTTTCTCCCATAAAAAGACAGAAACTTAGTTGTTCTGGGTCAACCTAAAAGAAAAAAAAAAAAGCAAAAGTGAGCGAGAGGTTCTTTTACAAGACCTGAGGAATCCCTACGCAGAYGTCCCCACATAACCTGCTACACTCTCACCCTGGTTGTGCCGGAGCTGAGAGCTTCATTTGGGTCAGCGTGCCACATTCTTCCCATTCTTCTGCCCTTCTGTAATGGTGGCACTAAAGTGAGCCAGCAACGATCTCCTGATCCTATTTTAATTCTTGTTTTACCCCTTACTTAAATGCAGTTTAAACAGCTTAGGGTTTTTAAGACACTTGGGCTATTTGTGATCTTAGAAGGCCATAAGCCGTAGGCTGTGAGAAATGGCAAACTGAGCTATGTGGAAGGTACCCTATATCCTATAACGATGCATCTCAATACCTTCAAAGACCCAAGGCCCCTTCCCTCCCTTCAATTTAATTGTATTTGTTTATTTCTATTCAGAGAATACTAAAATTTAGAAGGGGATATGAGAGCTATGTCTCCTTCAGGTCCGTATGGATATGGATAGCACTCTACTCTGTATTTTATTAGTGTCCAAAATAACAAATGCCCAATCTTTCAGTCTGAAGTGTAGTTCCAAAATGAGAATATTGAACCAAGAGCTCAGAATTGAGAGTCTGTGTATCACAAGGGATAKTTGGGCACATTTGCTTTCACTGCTGAACATGGCTGATAGCGTACTACTTAAATGTGCTCATTAGCCAAGGACTTTGCCAGTCCTCCCAAGATGATATGAGTACAGGTAATACTTTCAAAATATCACAACACAGACACAAAGATAAATATTTGGGTTTGGTCACGTATAAATAARGAGTGATAACAAGCACAAGCAAAGGGCTGTCAGGGGCACTGTGTGAAACCTGTATGCTTTGGCAAAATCAGAGGTCTCTGCTCTAGAAAAAAATCTTTTACATTTTAAAAATAAATAATAATGACAGACCATTCTAAGTAGCAGCAGAAGTGCAAGTAAAGGATTTAGGATGAGCACTGATAAAGTATAACAGAACAAATGTCCGTAAAGGACAACACAATTCTTATGGTTTCTCTTTTAAAGGCTAGAGAAATCCACTCATTTTTAGAATCAGGGACAAGTTTACATAAGACAAGGACAAAAAAAAATATTATTTATTTTATGTGTAGCAAAATCATCCAGGTGTGTGATCTTTTGCYGAGGTATTCAGCAAGGTGCACCTTAGATTGCCTCAAGGTAATGCAAAGAAGCATAGATAGAAAATTTGGATTATGTCTTAGGATCAACAGATGATTGTATCAGTTGAGACAAAACTTAAGCCAGTTACATCTGATATCTGCTGGCTAAAATGCAATTTTCTGTTTCATTTAGTACATATATCATTGCTTTCCTTTGCCTCAAGAATGGGAGTAAACATAAATCTGAGCAACCTTTATTTTCTAAGGCAGAGGTTAAGACAGAGATTTATAGAATAGGCTGCCTCCTCTGAAGCAGAAAATGCAGAGGTCCAAAGGGAAGCAAAGARGAGGATAACATAACCTTGAGAAGTTTCAACTTATTTGTTTATTTTTGCACTTAAAATGTGAAGGTGATACATAAAGCAGGTGACCTGCYGGCGTTGCCAGTCCTGTGTGCCCTGAAAGAACAGTTACACCAGAGAAGAAGGGAAAGAAAGCTCAAGCTATCAAAAGCAGCCCAGTGTTAACAGCAGGCGTGTGCACAGGTATTTGCAGAGGTATTTGCCCATGTAAGTACTAACATAAAGGCACACACTGAAGGTGGTGGATGTTCTGTGACCTTATGCTATATTAAGACTCAGAAATGCTCCAGTTCAGCAGGTTCACTGATGTGTTTCAATTACTGTAGAGCACAAGACTGCAATCCTGGGGACATGGGGTTCATTGGTTCAGTGGTTGGGGTCGCCAGTGAAACCTCCATTATGTGAAAGGGGAAAGAAATCTGCTGTGGCCAACAGGGCAAAAAGACACAACTGAATCTCTCAAAGAGGCAAAGCAAATCAACAACTCGATCTCACTTGCTCTGCCTGAAAGACCTAAAGCAGCATAAACTTATCAAAAACTCAGATGAGGTTTTGCTTACTTAATGTCTGGTTTGAGTTTTATATTTTGGACATTCTTTCTTTTAATAAGCAAAAAGTATTTCTTGTGCTGGGTAGATAATAAGGAATGTTCTCAAGTACGCTATTAACAGCTCTTGAGTAGATAGAAGCTTTATTTGTGGCCAAAGGGAATTTTTGCCCCTTAGGTTCAATGTGATATCAGCCTTTATTGCTGTGGTTTTTGTGCCTTGTGAACAAATTCCTGCTGCAGAGAATGTTTGCATCTGTGCTAAAAAAAGTGATTTATGAGATTATGAAAAAGGCAATCTCGCAAAATAGAATTTGTCTGTTGGAAGATTTGGTGGCTTTCTACTTAACCATTCCAGCTGAAGTTAATCAGCCTTTTCATTTAGAATTTGTATAATATTTAAGACATGCAATGACTAGTGCCACAGCACAAGTGACAAGAATATGTATTATCTGTTTTGACAGCTAGTATTCAGATTTAGGTACCATATACTATTGCAGCTCTTTTCTGCCATGTGCTTGTGTAACTACAACATTACTTGAATACAAATTAAAATGTATATTCCATAGAAACACTCCAGCAAACCCTAGAGCTTCATATAATGCTTAAGGGGCTCAGATACAACAGTCAATCAGAAGACTCAATATTCATAACGTATTTTGGATTGTTTTCTGCCAGCGTTTCACTTTCTGTCAGAYAGAGTAGTTGAATAGTTTCACCTGAAGCCTGATTTCCCAAACTTACATTCCTGCAAACTGAAGACTTTATAGTGTCAGCAGGGGAAGGAATACACCTTTACCACCACTTATTGTGTGCATTTTCCTAGCTAGTTGCCAGATACTTTGATTATACCAGTCATGCCCTTTACAGTCATGCTCCYTAGATTTTCTTCTCTTCTGACGCTTGGGGAAGAGTCTTGGGATAGGGTCTGGTATCACACATGCACAGTCCTGCTAGAAGGTGTTTGAGAATAGTCCTATTGAGATTGGAAAGGCCGCATCAGATAGCAGATTATCATCACAGGATGTTTGGAAATACAGCTAACAGAAAACGGGGACTTAGCAACCTCTGAATCATATTGAAATGAAGAGCCACCAAGGCACCTCCTGTCCTTCTCAGCACATTCCTCAGGACTATGTAATAGTCAAACAGCACTTGGCAGGGAAAGCGAATGAACAAATGAAGTCTCATACTTCCTGAAAAACAACATAGGAATGAAAACACAGCCCATAAGCAATATGGAGTTATTGACTTATTTGGTATCAGTTTTATCCAAGCTAAAAATGAGGAGCAACTTTCCATGAGTGTGATGGGGAAACGAAGGTTTATACCGTCGTTTATACAAGGAGCAGAATAGGGAGGGGACCACAGAGGGTAGATCACAGGAAAACAAAGTGTGAATTACAAAACCAAGGTTGAAATACAGAGAATATGGAGATTTTACTCACATTAAGAACCCATTCTAAAGTCACCGTCCATGGTATAGCATTTAATTCCAATAAGATACTTACAAAGTAAGTCCAGTTATGTTTAAAGTTAAAAAATGTCATATTAATACTTTTTGTAATATGTGGCATAAAGTTTTACCAATTCATACCTGGAAAGCTGTAACATAGAAGCAGTCTCAAGCCAGGAAAATGCTAGTTAATGCAAATTGTAGAAATATTAATAAAAAAAAAAAAACTAAAGAAGGCTAAAGAAAAGAAGAAAAGCAAAATCCTATTCAACACAACACTGTGAAAATGCTCAAAGACAYGATACAAGGAAGGTCATTTTCTGAGTGAAAAAGGAAGCAATATTTTTATACTGAAGTGGCTGAGGAGGAGGATCAGAACTTGTGCTAAATGACCTGTCCTTCCTGGGAAGAAGGATGAATGCCTGAGAAAAGGCAGCAGCTATTTCAGCCAAAGAAATTTTGACCTAAGTTCATGAGACTACACAACACTACAGCTTATCCTAAAACACAGTAAATATGAGTTAAAATGCTAAGAGCACCATCAAGGAACTTTTATAGYAATTATAGTCCAATATTGTATTTAAGTTTTCTGTCTTTCTTCCATTCCTGAAAGAAAAAACAGTTTTCAGATCTTAACATYGGAATGCAAAGATGCTTTAAGATATATGCAGCTATGAGGTAGATGTACAAGATATGAGATAATCTAGAGGTTACCAGGATATACCAMCATAGACATTACCCAGGCACATGCATGAACTGGCATTACAAAATGCAGGAAAGGATGATATTTCTCCCAATAATCAGAAAAACTTACTGAGAGGCAGCAGAGCAAGAGGGAATGTATCTGAGCCTCAGCTGTTGTGAGGGAGTTTGTAATGGCTTGCTATCTGGAAACAAGCTAGTGCTGAGGTCAACTATGTTCATATAGTAGACTTTTGTTATAAAACACATAGTTCTTAATAAAAGCACTTGTTCTCTCACACACACAAAAAGAGTTCTCCTTTTCCATACACAAAATAGATGCATGGAATAGTTAAGATCTTTTTTTCCGGATTTCAAACTGGGATTTTCCCTTTTTGCCAGATAGCTCTTTTCTAGTGAAACTACATGTTTCCCATATAGCTGCAATYAGACTGTGGCACAGGTTAGAAAGCAAACACCTGACTTTCTGAGCAAAAAGGTGTTTGTTCATCTCTTGTTCCTCAGGTTCCTCTCAGGTTTCTAAATATTGATGGAACAAATCCAGCCCTCTGCTAGTCTCAGGGCTCATGGCTGATGGTCTTTGCCCTGCAAACTGTTTGAGAACTGTAAAGTCTGCATTGCATAAGAAAACAGCTTCAATTGCTTTTGTCACCATTTCATTCTGTAACTTTGACAAATGGCATGTATTTTTTTCTAGTAGATGAAAGATCTAATTATGCTAGTTGTAATGTGGCTGTTTATGAAGAACATTCATTATCTTCCATCTGAATTTTCTTAACTGCTCTTCCTTGTATTTTAATAATTAAAATACCTTACTTAAAAAATAAGTCTATTATGAGACATTCTACCTGTAGGTAGTTATAAATCTCTCTTAATATAAAACTGTCTATTTCTAGCATAACTGAGCACATCCCAGGACCTATTAGTACTTGCCTAATTGTAAGCAATGGGCCTCTTATGAATTCAGCAATAATTATGGCATATATATGAACTGTAGGCCAAAACCCAGATGTAATTAGAGCACATAATGTAATATCAAACTTAGCCTTAACGAGAGAGAGAAAAGGAAATACAGAATCAACATGAGAAAAAGGGGAACGTGCCTACTTTCTGCAGCATGGCATTGAATGGCCCTTCTCTGTCATTTCCTTGCCTGTTTTCCTTGCTGTTTGTAATTAAAAAATGAACTTTGACCATTGAACACAAGTAGCTCTTTCATCAGTTTTAAAGTTAGCTCTGTTTCTTCCTGTCCGTGTCCAAGATTCTGTTGCAGATACATCAACATGATAACGCTATTAAAATGTTGTGCATCTGTTTGAAGAAAAAATCTCTGGACTGACATCCATCACCTTAGTCACCRTGTGGATCCTGTTTTTTCATCATCAGTCTTTGCCACAAATAATCTTTCATAATATCTGTAGTCCAAGGCCTTTTGCAGAACATCCTATAAAGGAAAATAGGGGAACTGATAAATATATTTCAGATAAAACATCCAAAAAAGAGAAATACATAAAAAGACTGGGAAAACAGAGATCTCTAAGATGGTACTTATGACAAGTCTAAGGAAAAGTACTGTCAGTAAAGCCTGATATCATGATGTCTATTAGCATATGGAATTATCTCTTGAGGGAAATAGAAAAACTGCATATGGTCCAGCCTTGTATCAGCAGAGGGGTGGTTTGGAGAACCAMTAGTTTCTCTACTGTCTCTAATGCCTGCTTTGGACTGTTAAATYGAGGCAAAGTTTCCTGGACGCCTTATGAATGATGTGTCCCTCCAACCCTGCTTCTCTCTGACAGCAGATCCAAGGCTTTCTCCTAGGAACATCTCAGCAGCTTTCAATAAAATATGTGTATGTGCATATATATATATATGTAAAATGCTACAACATATGCTGACATTTTGCCATCAAGACAAGGGGCTCCGTGATGCAAAACAGAGCCATGGCATTGGGTAGATTTTTCTTTCTGGTTCAGACTCCCTTGGATGCCTCCCAATCAATGTGTGAGCGATGCCTCCCAGAGCCGGCGGGCAGGATCCAGCTGGTAAAGCCCGGGCTCCTGAGCCATCTTCATCAGGGTAGAGGTTACCAGAGGAATCCCAGGGGCGGTTCTCACTCGCACAGCCTCAGATGGGTGTTTTTGTCTGTAGGAGTGCCTGAGAGTCTCATCCTCTCACCCAGGAAGAGGCGAGATGCAAACTGCTAAGAGAGGAGGGGTGTGACATGCATTCGTTATGTGCCAGGGGAACACGGCAGCTATTATTCTAACAGAATCAAAACTGTTGGCAGTATAATGAGGCTGATTATTTTTAAGTGAGTTTTGTGGTTTGAAGAGTGACACTTCTGACAGCYTGGGAAGGCACAAGCACCTGTTTGTACATGAAAAGGAGACTTGGATTAGGCAAGGAGACACTGCAGCACTGGGACAGCTGCAATGGAAGTCTATCATCGACTTGAAGACCASAAACTTTTTTCTTATAGGAACATTATTTCTCAGGTGAGAGGGACARCAGAGGACAAGTTTGACAGCTACAGTACATTTTGGATATGTGAATATTTGGCTTATTTAAGGTTCAGCTTACCTTGCACTAGAAAGACCACCCAGCTACGAGTGATCCTGTCTCACAGCAGGGACTTGGTGATCATCTCCTAAAGCGTTAGCCTTCTCCACTATGACCCTGTTCCACGCCAAACCATTCAACGTGTTCAGCTGTGTGCTCCACTGAGGACTCAGTTTACAAAATAGGAGCTAGGAAACATGCAGGCTGGAAGATGCACAAGCCACAGTGCTCCTGGGGGTCACATCCTATAACATCCTCTCATTCTCCAAGTTTCAAGCAGAGGACYTGCTACTCATTTTTAAAATAATTAAAAACTCGGGCCTTCCTTAGCAACCTACCCACGTTGTGACTAATAGCTGGTAAACAACAAACGTATGTCAGATGAACATTCAGAGTAAGCCCCACTTTGAACTCAGGAAAGCAATGGAAAAAAGTCTCGTCTTGTAAATAAAAAGAAAGAGATAAGCACTGCCAAATGATGCTGAGCACAGCTGGAAGCCAGTTACCCTGACTCTACACACGGAGAAACAGGAGGCACCACATTGTATCCAATTTCCTCTCTTTTTCTGTTTAGCCAGGCTGAGAACAYCATTAGAGTCAGCGATCAGAGTCAGGATATTCCCAGGCTGTGAGGGCGTGCAGGGTTTAGTGGAGGAAAGAAGTTGTTCAATAAACAGAATACCTCTTCTACAGCTGTAAACTGTGCTGTCCTGGAAACTATTTGTGACATTTTCAAACTGAATTGTTTTTATGCAAGTGATAAATTATTGCTACTCAAGCACCCGAAACTTGAACCAAGTTTTGTCATATTGTGCCAGGCACTCTTCATATCCATAATGACACATTGTTTGTTCCCGAGAAAGTGAAATTTAAGGACAAGACATACACAGGAGGTAYGGACCCAGTATTGTCCCTGCTTTATACATAGAAATATAAAGGTTAGAGAAATTGCATGAATTTCCTATGATAAAACAGAAACATCTGGAAAAGCCACCTCTGCATTCCTGAGTTGTCTCAAGTCCCTGAACATCTTCTGTAAACAATTTCTGTAAAAACATCACTGAAAAACTTAGACAAATACTGATCAGATATGAATAAAGACCCACTATCTAGTTAGCATTGAAATAGTTGTAGACATCAAAAGCTAAAAAYAGGAAGAAGACTATAAGGAAAATAATTATCATCTTAAGAGTTCATTATTCAGTTGCAAAATGAGGTTTAACGTCATGCARAATGTTTTAAATGGTACCCATATACAGTGACATACAAAAATGTGTTCTTTCTGCCCTATTTTTCTTTGGAGTTTCARTCATTGCTTCTTTACTGACCTATATGAAATGCTTTGACTGCCTCAGGCCAGACTCCTTATTAGTTACCTTTGTTAATCAATMTCTCTCCCATCTATTTCCTGTGTCAAGAGCAGCACAGTGTTAAGGAACCCACCCGAGAGAACATGATTTCCTTCATTCATGGAAAGATAGTCTTTTGAATAAAGGAATAATGGAAATTAAGCTGTGGAAATTAAATTAACTTTAATGGGTTTCCATAATTTTTATTAGACCAAATCCATTGATAGTGCCTGGCAATAAAATTAATTAAAATACCCACACACATATAATAACATAATGAACAGTTGCAATTCCAGGGAAACAAATTGAGTAGATCAAATTCAATGAAGGCTTTCAGTTAAAGTGAAAGCAAAAGARGAGAAACGAGATGCCTGAGTGTTTTGACACTATATTTCAAAATCATATTTTAGTTTATTATTTGCATACACTTTCAAATGAAGTTAAACATCCTGCTAATAATATATCCTCCTAAACATAAAAATAAGTGAACTGAAAGGTATTTGTTTTGCTGGAAGAAAAATATTTCTATGTTATGTTAACTCAAATCRGTATTTCTTCTTGTCTGTCATTACAGTCACATATCCAACATACGTTATTTGTACACTTCTATTTGTGGAGGTGAGGACCTCCCTCATGGAACTCCAATGAGTTTCCTAGAACTGCACCAGGAATGTCATTGATCCATGTCTAGTTGAGATGCCTGGAAAAACATCCTCAAATTGCAGTTAATTAAAGAAAGTAAAAGCCAAAGCTGGTCTGTAAGAGTGAGAGACCGGGAGAACTTCAGCTAATTCAAGCATCCTCCAAAAGTGATGGAACAAAAAAAAAAAAAGAAGCATATTGATAGATGCTTTATTTGTTTTTCATGGCCTTATAGATTCAAAGGAACTTTTGGGGTTTTTTTTTCCCAGTGCTGTGTTTCTTAAACACTTTGGTTATGAGAGAACTCTCTGCTGCTTTTAAGACTGAGGATGCATGTAGAAGCCTTACAAAATGTACCAGAGGCTGGATTATATTCTCTGAAGACAGATGTTTTAGAAACCTCTAAYTGAAATTTGATAAAGAATGATGAGYAATTACTTCCGGCTCACAAGGTCTGAACAGCATTATTTGATTTAAAGGCAATTAACATATTGAGCATAACTGCCCAAGAATGGGAAAAAAAATAAACATTTGTCAAGAGACAGAGAGAAAATTGTATTTACATTTGACTACAAAGAATTTTAAAATCAACATTGCTGTCAGATCCATCTAAATAATTTAGCAAYCCAAATGTTTTCCTGAGATCTGGATGTTCACTGTTCAGTTGCAATGAAAAATTGCACTTGATATTTCTCTAGGTTTTACCCATGTTTTCTCAAAGGACTGCCTTGTTTATACAGGAGGAATAGTCCATAGACTGTTTATTTTCTCTTTTTATTTTTTTTAAACAAAAGACAAAAAAAAACTTTTCAAAAACCATCTCAATGACAGGCCAATTACGCCTTCAAATTTGACTGGGGCATTTTAGGAATTTAGAAATCTCTTCTCTTTGAGGAAAGACTGATGTTGCCTGAGGCATCAGATCTACTGTCTTGTTGAGYTTTACCCAGTAAGAACAGACGCTCCTTCCCCAAGGAAAAAGAGATGGTCAGATGGAGGCAAAGGAAGTTCCCTACTTTGAGGCTTTTTGCAGAGCACGTATGTCATTATCTTCACCATACTACTGTGTCTTTGTGTCCCTGGCAGCATGGGGGACACACAGACCTTGACCATGTTTGGTGGGTGGTTTCTCTGCCAGAAGTGCAGTAGGTGGTTTAGTGAATCAGTTGGACTCGATGATCTTAAAGGTCCTTACCAACCATAACGATTCTCTAATTCATAATGATTCTATGAACCTTTTACCCCAACCTCTTTAATCAGATAATCTTCAGGGGCTCTGCAGCCTTTCAGCTTGCAATAAGGAGAGGGTCATGGGTGGCTCTGCTCCCTAGCAGGGCAGAAGCACCTGCACGATGGCTGCACTATCGAGCCTGGGTTCATCTGCCTTAAATCCTGCTTCCTCCACCCTGTGGAGGAGTTGAACCAGTTCTCATTGTACATTTGCTCAGTTTACACATGCTTTTTACATTCAWTATTATCCCCTCTGTTTAAAAAAGATATTTGCTCTGAATTTGCTACCGATTGGAAAACAGATCACAATGCAGTCCTGATTCAGTGATGAGACTCCTACCTGCAGGGCTCCCACCTTTGGCAACATGCTGGTGTGCTCTGGGTTGAAGGGGCTTAATCAGACACAGCACAAGGATGATGCGACATCAACTTAAACCTTATTGCTAGGAAACCTTGCAAGTGTCTTGCTCACCTCCGAAACAAGAAGAAATGAAAAACCTGCGGAGGAACAACAGGAGCTATTCATCCTGGAAGCAGCGGATGTATTGCTAGTTTTGCAGCAGGGAATATGAAATCAATTCAAGTTGTTCTGCAGCATTGATACGTATCAACAGAAAGAGAGAACAAGCTTGTAATTTACTGCTCACTCTCGCCCCGGGGATGGTGTTCAGTTGGGAGGGTGGGTGTTCCGAACTTGCTCTAGTGGTTGTTTTAACTGATGGCAAATGTGGAAGGTCAATTTAGTGGCTACAAGCGTGAGTCACTCGGACCAGAAAGTAGAGATTCTAAATCTTTGTGGAGTCTGCAAACTTTTCTTTATGAAAGAGGGACAGCTCCTCACTGATATTTTAGAAGTTAAGCATGTGGCTGTACTAAAACCAAATGTTTCATGAAAATGCATTTAATTTGGATTATATACACTCTCATTTTTCTACACAGAATGGAAGCAAAACAACATATTTCACTCATATTTGATGTTTTGTGTATTTCAGATAAAGAAAAGATTTTCTGCCTCTTTCAAAATGAAAAATGTCACAGACTAAAATAACAAATTCCAGAAATTCTTGGTTTCTTATGCTTTTCTCAACTTTCTGATCGCTTCCCAAGAATTTGTTAAGTTTTTCAATAAGTCATCTTTTCAGGGAGATAACAGCACTGCAGTATTTACCTTCAGCTCCTGGAGCCCTAGAGCCCTCTCCTGCACTCCCGAAGCCTTTCTGTTCTTGTRAGACATTCCCAAAGTTTCTTCACAGCCCACTTGTTTTTCAGGCTATCCTCTCTTGGCTCCTTCCGTCACAGACATGGGTAGATCAGGCTAGAAATACACTGTGCTTACTCTGTCTCTGTCACCTACAGATAACAATCTACTGATAACTGCTAGAAAAAAAAAAAGAATTTAAAGACTATTTTCTTCCAGTTCCTGAAACAGGATAAAGTAAGCAGATGCTTCAGTGTCTGGAGGAACTAACACAGTCATTTTAGGCTGTTTTCTCTCTCCCCCTCTCTCTCATAGAGCATTTATTGAATTAGGTTGCTCGCATTTATAATTACAGAACTGAACAGATGGTCCAAGACTTATTTCAGAATAGTGTGTTCATTAAAATAACCTACTCTGGGCTGCCAAGTGATTGTTAGCTGTAATCYCAATTTGATGTAGAAAGGGGTTATTTATTCTTTCTGTCTCTATAAGTCCATCTAAAAAAAAAGAAAAAAAAGAGTTTTGAAATGGAAACCATGGGGTGCAAAGCCACAACAAGGATACTATATATATTCCAGATAGGACAATGCTGAAGAGCTCTGCAACTGTGCCAGCCCTATCCAAAAGAAAAAAAAAAAAAAATGCAAGGAAAAAGAAAGTTTGGACTAGAAGAGTTTTAAACTATAAAGAGAGATTTCAGTTCTTTACTCCCTTTCACTTTATTCACTAAAGCATGACTCCAGGCTGCAAAGATTTATACTCAGCATCTCTTTCTTTGGCATATCTGCACTAGCAACTGGGCTCTACAGTGGTAGTTTCCATTATTAAAGGAAATTATTAAATTGTGCACCATTATTAAATTGTGCTTACCTCCCACCTGCACTACTTTGAGATCCCCCATTGCAAGAAGCCAACCTTCTTCAGCAGGAAATCTGAGGGCTGTCTTGAGATGAGCTCTTCAGAAATGCTATTTACTGCTCTCCTGTGGGCAAAGGAGAGTTCTTCTGCACTAGGGCAATTGGCATCACCTGCACCCCACAGCTGTAGCATAAGGACAGGGTTCACCAGAATTTCACAGTAGAGAGGGATGTGTGAAGGGCTGACCACACTAGGAGCAAAGCTTGAGATAGAAAAGTCAATGGTGCACACTGTGAATAACTGCAAGTATTAATGTTTTCTGGGCTGCTCAAAATATTTTTCATGAGAGCTTTGGAGAAACAGTTCTTTATGTGAAGTGCTACTTGGTAGGAGTCAGTTTGGAGCCATTTGGCTGGAGTGGTGGAAAGCTGTTGTCCCTTGAGAAGTTGGAGAAGGGACCTGCCTTCCAACACCATGATTCCTTCTCACATTTAGAGCATTTCTATACCATCCCGTATGCCTCTGCTCCTTCCTCCTCTCCTGTCAGTCCTCTTTCCCCGCAGGTAAAGAGCTGGAAGTGCTGTGCCAGCTGCTAGAGGCTGCAGACAAATGCTTCCTGCCACGAGAGATTTGGGGACATCTCCTGGACTTCTYTTTAGCTTCCATACATCTTTGTAACAAACCCACCACCTGCTAAACTGCTGATCTTGCACAACTGCTCTCTGATTACAAGAGAAGAAGAAAGGTCTGACTGGGTGTCCTCTGTCAAACCAGCCTGGTTATGCTGCTTCTGAGCAAGCTGTGAGTTGCTCTGAGATGTGTCTGCCTTATTCTCCAAGCAAGTGATCTTTTGCATTGCCATTTGTAGCAGACATACTGTCCTGCTGTAGGTTTCCTTGACAGATCACCTCACAAAATGTGTCACGTCTCACTTGGTCTATAAAATTAAAATTACCATATAATTTGTACACTTCATAGTCATCTATGCGGAGTGTCTGTTTAGTGTTGGATGAAAAATGTCTTTTAGTGTTTCTTATATCGAGTCTGTACCTTACTGGTAGTACAAGTGTGCATTTTTAGAAAGCTTTATGATCATTGTTTAAAGTGATGGAGTGTTGAGATGTTTCCATTGGTATATCCATACATAGTGACCCGTATTAAGATGAACATGCCTGACAATGTTGAAAAGCAATGTCTAGCACACCAGAAAGCARATTTCCCCAGGAGGGTTCACAGGGATAAATGCAGAGAGGCAGTGTAACTTACATTGCTAGTTTCCATTTTGAACCATGATCTACTGGAAACAGTGGAGAGATCGTTTGTAGAAAAGTCAGCTCATCTGTCAAAGGCATCTCAGTTGCACTGTATAAGCAACGACTTTGGGATCCCAAGTATACTCAGTGGGAAGAGATATGCCTCCAGTCAAAATCAATCTTTGCATATATCTATGAGGATTTCCTGATTTCCTAATGATTTTTCCTAATGATTTCCTAATGAACTCTAAGATTCAAGCCACTACTCTTCCCTCTGCTAACAGCAAGAGAACTAATAGAGAATTTTAAATAACCTTTATTGATTTGCTGATACTTTCTTACAAGATTTCTCTGAGATGCATTTGCCTAAAGAAAAAATGTCTTGTTCCAGTTAGATTTGCAGCTTCCTATTTCTGGGCCTACTCAGAGGATGGTTCAATTTTAGTGTAAATGAAATGGATTGCTGAGGGAGGGAACCTGGCTTGCAGGAATTTTGAAAGGAAGGTTGATTATACATGAAATGTTGGAAAGACATACAGAAACTTTGACTCCAGTTAGCTGGAATTTTGCTTGTCACCTTAGACTTGTTTAATCCTGTTAAGCACTGCCCACCACTTCATAGCACGGGAGCAAAGCTGGGTGTCCTCAGCAAACTAAATCAACCATTCTCTTCAGAAAGCCGTGCTGAGATGGGCAGCAGGAAACGAGCTGGTAGAAGAGGCACAGGATAACAGATAATGGGGAGATCATTATAACTGAATTCTGCTTTTTCATTTATGACCCAAACCAGAAAATATCAAAAAAGTATACATGTGTCAAGACATCTCCACATGGCATTAAACCTGGAGAGCACTGATCTGAGACGATATACAAAGGCTGACACTAAACTCAGCTCTAAAATAGACAGTGGCTACATTTTTAGTAAATGGAAATGTGCTGAAATGCTGGTCTTGGTCTCATGATAATTAGCATTCATTTTGCAAGCTGGTCTCAAGTGATTAATTATGTAAATGCTTGCATTGAATACAGTAATTTAAATGTTTTCAATTTCGTCCACCCACAGATGAGCAGTGCTTCTTAGTTCATTGATCTGGTTTCCTGTTGTTCCCAGCTGCACCTTAGATACATGAAAAACAACAGGTTCTTGTTTTTCGGGGATTATATTGAATGAATCAAATTGTGTATTTGTTTTCCCATCATGCAGCAAACTAAGGGTTCACATTTCGATTAGTGTAGAATCTAGATATTTAGAATSTTCTTAGGATGCAATTCTGGGTTTTCAAGAGCTCATTTTAGATAAGTCTGACTTTTTAACTGGTGCTAATTAATCCTTATGTATCTTTTCCCACTGCCAGGTATTCTGTTTTATATAATGGGCATCATCAGGAACATGAGAAGCTTCCCATCCACAATGACCCAGAATCCCAAGAGTCCTGTTTCTAGTCAAGATCCTAGAAGAGGAATGACCCAACTGAAGGGACAGATTCCTATCAGGATTCCTGGACAATTTCATTCTCATCTGCACTTTCATGGTGCCTCCTGCACTGGCTTCACATGAATGCCCAACCGCATCCATGCATTGATCGACGGAAGCCCAGGGATGTATATGATGAGCAGCACGGCAGAGAAGGCACTTCTGTTAGACTCTTTGGACTCTGTTACAGCATCAGTACTTTGCTGTTGGTGCTCTCCAGGAGTGAGCAGATTTCTGTCAGTGTAAAGGAACAACACAGGTACAAGCCACCAGCGGGACTCCAGCCACTTCATTTCAGCTGATATCTTGGTACAAAGCACCTTTTTATCCAGTGGCACCAGTATTGTGACCTTTAAGAATTCTAGTCCTGTCTTGAAGCCCTAGCATTAAATTAAAGTAAATGCCTCTTTTATCTGCTCAAGTTCTTACTCACATGTGACTAGATGTTGTCAGGAGTGAAATAATACTACATTTAGATAATAAAGAGGAAATATTTGCCTTTTTGATTATTGTCACCGGTAAAAGGTTAGTGCAAGCCACTGACTCATCCTACCCGGCAGAGCTTTCTTTGTAAATGCTTTTATTGTGCTTCCTGGCCAAGTTCCTTGGTGGACGTTCATAGGCCTAAAAAGCTGAAGTGGGGCCTATAGAGACATTCCACAGCTAACAGAGAATGCGAGGCTGTGCAAGAGCTGCTTCAACTGCTAGAAGACTGTGACCATCCTCTGCCACTTGCAGACCAGTGACTGGATACAGCCCTCAAAGCCCGGGAAATCATCAATACAGTCCTAAAGAGGGCAAACCTTGGGCATTCYTACTGAGAAGCAGGAGACAGCCTGTAACAGTTCACCAAGTGCCATCTTGAAAAATACATCATCTAAAAAGCTTTTCTAGCTACATTAGGAAGAGGGACTCCTACTTATGTTTTCCATTTTTTTTTTTAATTTGTTTCTGTTTTCTTCCAACTCTGAAGCAAGAAGCTTCACAACTTTCAGAGACCACTGTAGGTATGCACCTGATTGTCAAAACCTCGGTCCTTAGCTGCTTCCTGCATGTAGATGTTGCTCTGTTCCTTGTGAGCCTCTTCCGCTTTGCATGTTAGTGGCAGACAAGGCTGTAAAACTCAGCAGCTTTGGGAGAATTATTTTCATGCAACGGGAAATATGCAGAATCAAGACTATGAAACTCTACCCTTTTTAGATGAAGATCTATTCCTGAGATGCCACTTGAGCCTAAAAAACAAAATTGTACTTAGCTACATTGTGTCATCATGTACAGATATTTTTAATGTAAAGAAAATAGTGATATTATTTATTATTTTTTATCAGGAATGTGCATTTTTTCATTAAAGGCTTCTAGACCGGGAGCTTAACATATATATATATATTATTTAGTAATATTTCTGTCGCTATGTGACAGGTATTTACTGTAGTAAAAAACCAAACAAATCCTAGTTTGAACAACAACAACAAAAAAATGTTGCTCAATATGAAAAAAACAATTGTGCRTGAGAAGAACTTCCCTGTCATGGTGTCTGACTTCTTTAGAATATTCTTTCCACTGAGAAGAGAGTCATCGATAAAGTTTCTTATGCTTTTCCTTTTGGATTCAAAAGAATGCTGGGCAGAAACAGCTCAAAGGGAGTCGGCATTTTACACGTAGAAAATCCCCAGCAGTTTTAGAGAGACAAGGAAATGATCCTTGAGAATATTTGTGTTGATGGAAAGAATTGAAGGTGTTCTCAAAGAGAAGGTGAGATAAAAAGTTTGAAGGAATTCTTGGTTCATCATTGTGGACACTTGTGTAATGACCAGAAAGAAAAACAATTCAGTATTAGCTCAACTCTATAGTTATTACTAAACCAGATTGCACTGGGTCAAAAAAATGGACATTGTGGAGAGCTTTGGAAAAAAAAATCATCAGTTGGATGATTTGCATCTCTGTGGAATTGCTCAGATGGATTTTGTCTGAATTTGGGCATGTAGGACTGCAAAACAGGTTGTCTTGGTTTCATCCCAAGTATCGAATTTCACAAATAAAATCCTAAAAATGCTTTTTTCTGTCCCATTAAGAGGCATCACTATGTTGGTGAAGATTTCTGTGAGTGTTGTAAAATGAGCAGCATGGGGGGGATACAACAATAGTGGCGTTCCTGTGTTTCAACTTTGTTTCAACTGTTGAAGTGTCGTGGTTTTGGTTTTTTGTTTTTCTCTATAATTTAATGTGCTTTAATAATACATCTCTTCTTTATTTAAATTGAACTTCTCAACACTGAATTTTATTCATGAGAGACGTTGAGAAGAGTCTGTCAATGAGATCTTTAGCTCACCAGTCAAAATGGTCAACAGCTCTTGTACACAGAAGGATCCACTTCCAAAACCATAGCTGCAAACATTCACGTTCTGTGTCATCCTGGCTAATGGCTGGTCAGCCCCAGATAACCTGTTGTAAGCAATCTGGCAGCTACTGCTTAGTAAGTCAATAATTGCAATAATGCTTCTGTGAACCCAGTAAATCATATTGTCCATCATCAGTAAGTCAGTATTTCTATTAGAAAAAGCTATTTCATGGAAAGAACGAGCACTCAGTTTCCTTCCTTCTCTAACAGTAGCTGTTCCAGTAGCTTCTGAGTTTATCTTTCCATTGACCTTTCTGACTAGTGGTTTTGGAGTCTCTGCCTGTGCTGAATAAGGTGTGACGTATTGGCTGTTTCTAAAAATAAAAATTCCTCTGTGTAAATTAAACTCTGGCTCATGCTCATTTCTTACCTGGCTTTCACTCAAAATATAAGATTCTACCATGGTCGTAGAATATGTTATATCTGCATTTCCACACACCCAAATAACCATAACAGTGAGGGAGAATCTGGCCACAGTGTTTTCAAAATACTGAATGACCCTTGGGTTATCATTCAGGGTCCTAACATTTCTTTATCTGCCAGAACAACACTGCACCATGTGATTCGAGCATTTCCCTCTTCCTCCTCACATTTCCTAGACCATCACTGGGCCCTTCTTCTCCTTGCCTGTGCTGTGCCCTCCTCACCTCTCACTTTACCTTATACTGATGTTTCACTGATAGCAGCAGGACTCTCAAGACAAGCATTTGCAAAAGGGAGTCAGATAAAATTTTGTGCTGCTCCATTACTATAAGRATACCAGTGGATTTGACTGAAAAAAAGAGGTTCCTTTCTTCCCTCCTTTTCCTCTCTTATTTCTAACTAATAACTATTCTATTTCCTTACATAAATACACTGCTCCTCATCAGCAAATTATTGCATTGCCACATTTATATTCTAGTAACATTTTTCGTTCTTTGCATGTTGTAAGCCTCAGAAGCATAAAGCTTGATGTTTAAGGCAGCTGTTTTCTTGGATTACAACTGATTACACTGTTTCCTGGCCATAGATAAAGTCCTAGTAGAACAACTTGTTAATAAGGAATTGGCTGGCTGGCCCTTTGCTAAAGCATCTTCAGAAGGCTGATCTGTCAACATGCTTGTATTTCCATACCTCCATATTTTCCTAAGCTCCAGAGGARGCGGTTTGGAGATCTGGCACGATATTGTTAGCAGAATTTGCGGCTAACCATGCAAAGCCAAAGACTCCCTGAGGTTGCCTGTGATGAAAGAAGGAGGCAGAGGAACAGGTTAACTTCTTCCAGAGGAAGGCTGAAAACCTTYCCTGAYGCTAAAGCTACCAGCCACTTTCCTCTAAGCAGGCCTTAGAGTGTGTAAGGATACGCARCATTGTGCAAGAAAGCATCGTTTCTTCTGAGTTTTCCATGTTYCTCTTTATTCAGAGAGAAACTAAGTGAGAATCATGGTGAAATTCAGATGCATAAACACACACGTCACCATTGGGAAGCTGTGTTCACAGAACAGAAGCTCCAAGGAAGAGTGCAGAAGAGGCCGTACACTTTAATTAGCTGATTATCAAGACTGTCTGGAGGGATATGAAGCAATAACTGGGTGATACACACTGCAAATGTCAGTGCTTGAGGCAGTCGGCAGCTGTGTTGCTTAGTGAGATGCAGGGAGATATGGCTGCAACCCAAATGTACAAGCAGGTCATGCTCATAAACACCACGCAGGGAGATGAATCCTTGTGGGGAAATGTCCCTTCTACATTTATCCTTCACAGTCCTTTCAGCACGGAATATATTTTCAGTTTTAAGCCTTGGAGAGGGCAATGAATTAGAAATGAAAGGAGAAACAGTATCTTGGCAGAACAATCAGAAAAACACTTTCAACAAATTCTCAAAATCTTTCTCATTTATTTCAGAAGTCTAGACTGTGACCTCCCTCTATTGCAGAATCTGACACCCGTCTAAGCACAAAAATAAAACATTTACCAAAACAGCTTAAAAATAAGGCAACAGCTTCCATTTGTACCACACTACAGGGCACTGCCTGGTGCCTACACTCAGTCTGCAGCGTAATGCTACCGCTGAGAACGGGCTCACAGAGAGGGAACAGGACTGACACGGGTGGAGGTGAAGGCTGGCTATAGAGAAGGGCAGGAAGCCTCTCTTCCTGCCCATATGTGCCTGGCTTCAACKTACATTTCCCCCACACAGCTTGTTTAAAAACTAAGTGTATGCCTGAAGAGGAAACATGTTGTTCACATGCAGAGGGTTTGCATGGGAAATAAACCCACAAAGCTAACACACTGAAATCCCCTCTCTCACTGCCATGCTCCCTGTATTTTTTGTTTAGATTTCGTGCTTTGGATACATCATACTATAGGAAGTAGAATGTCTTCCCCGCAAAGCTGGTGTTTTTTTGCTATAGAGAAGGCTTATCTCAACTAGATAGCTCCATCAATGAGCTGAAGAAAACTTTCTGGTGGCTGCAGCCAGAGTTTTGATTTTTGGATGTCGTGTTACCACATGCAGCACACACGGGTTCATACACAAACACCCCATTCTCTCTATGACAAGGGCTTAAGCTTCGACTGCTTGGACGGGCAACCCAGAACAGATGAGCAACCCAGAAGTCATGAGCATAGGAATGAATCTGCAGCTGCTTCTAACAAAATGAACCTTCCCAAAGAGTCATAGAGGGACTAGAGACAGAATTCCTGTCCTCACCAGCATACAAATTTAACAGGGCTACATCCCATGCAGGAAGACTATTAAGCCTGTGCTGACCTTAAGACGACAATCCTTCCCACTTAATGCTTTCCCTTAAGCCACACACAAGGAAAATTTATGATGGAGTAGAGGATAAAACCTATTCAATATCATGGTTTCCTTCGCTGTTTTCCTTACCTCCTGATTTACAAAGCTGTCTTTGAACTCCAGCAACCAGCTCGCTTTGGCATCCAGGTGAAGATATCGTTGCTTGTCAAGGAGGTTGTAACCTGATCCAGAGTTCATTCCAAAGCTGCCGCTCACTAGCACGTCAAAGCCAAAAGCCCCACTTGAAGTCTGTTGTAGAAAGATGAAGAGAGCAGGATCGCTCAGCCAGTCTTACCTGCCGTGACAGCAGCCTGCTCCTCCTGATGGGGACCACAAAAGAGGCGTCACATTGGATGTAGGTAGATGAGGCAAGTCTGTCACACACAGAGAGAAAGCACCTGGCCTGCTCCCTTAGGAAGGCTTAGAGCGTAGGTRGAATCCTTCTCTTGGCCTCCAGAGTTTCATGAGACAACTGAGTAATGGGCTGCCCAAAAGGAAATAAAATGAAGGCACAGGGGAAACTTAGACACAAAGATTATATACGTAAAAAACTAAATTTGCAACCTTTTGGTTTCAAATAAAGCTGAAAAAAAGATTTCAAGCCTAGCATATCTATATCAGTTTCTGTAAGTCTGGCTTGGAAACTTCATATGGTACATGTGACCTTTTAGAGATATATGCAGGACCTAAGAGAAATGGAATAGACGTAAAGCATCATCTGTTACAGGTGCTTTAGCAACGTGAATTTTAAGAGATTGTTGAAGTATTTTGGTTTGCTCATTATTTGGGACACATACACAACACACTACACTTCTAAGCATCTACATACACCCCTGTAACTTGGGTGGCCTCCCAGAAACAAGTTGCTCAAACAACAGAAAAAGTGATCGATATCTGTGTAGATTACCTAGAGCTCTGATGGAAGGAAAATTATTTATTTCAGCTGTTCTCAGCTGATTTTAGAAGCTCAAGAAGAGGTTATGACCCCGCATCATGGAAAAGACTTGCAGCGCTCACCACCAAGGAAATGGAAAGTGTTTCTAAAACAAAAAAGAAAATCAAATCCCATCTAAAGCAGGAGCAAAGCAGCTCTCAGTTCGTGACTTGAATGGTTTCTCAGGCTAAGCCTCTGGTTTGTCCAGAGATGCCAACAGATTTATGCCTCAGTTTCAGAAAACTAAAGCATCTARCCCAGCCATGTAACCTGGACCCCATCTGCTGGGGCTGAGGCCTCMGAGGCTCCTGGGAGCCACACAGCTCCCGGCTACCCCCAGCTTCCTGTTCCCCAAATGGGAATTCCGATCCCCATGTGAGGATTCCCAGGGCAGCGTCTCCTTCCCAGCTCCCTCCCCGTGGATGGGAGCAGGCCGGGGGTCACAGCGGCACCTGCTGCCGCTGCAGCCGGCCCTGCAGCTCCGTGCACGGAGCCACCAACAGAGACGCAGGGGAGCACACGGCACCTTCCCCGCCAGCTTCCCGGYCCCCGGGTTTTGCAGGTGCTATTTGTTTGATCTGGTTAACTCCRCAGCTGACAAAACTAAAAACAATTTGCAAAAGAAAAGGCCCCTGATGACAATATTGCCCCTCGGCACCTTTGGGCTGGTGGCACAAGCTTTACCAGGACAGCACCTTAGCTCTGTGACACCACAACCAAACCCAGAAACGACCGATCCAGTTTTTCTTCACTGTGGAAAATGCAGCAAAAGAGTTTTAGTTGAAGAGAGTCTTTGATGGGGGTGCTGCCGTGGTGAGTACCCCTGTGCCTACCAGGAGCAGAAGGGCGCTGCAGCCAGGGGCAGCAGCCAAGCCCGCTGGTGTACGGCTGCTCCGGCTGACACAAGCTACACCCATTCAAGCACCAGCAATAACACCTCCAAGGGTACATTAAGACTACTGTGGGGTTCAAGGGCTTATAACAACACATACTACATACAAAAAGTACATAATTTATATAAACACCTCAGAAGGCTGAAGTTAGAGGTAATGCATGGTGGGGGGGCTGGTGCAATACTCTAGAAAAGCAATATTAGGTTTTCCTATATGTGCTGTATTAAAACAGCAAACATCAGCTTTTCCACAACTTGGCTTATTCTGAAATACTGCTAGGATGGGTCACACAAACTGCTACTTTTGTCTGGAACTCCCCAGGCAAGCTCTGATTAAACTTACTTGTTGAGACTAAAGACTAACTTCTTTTAATGAAAGGTCAAAGCACCTTACCAGCAGTCATGTTATCTAATCAGGTATCCCTAGCATTCTACAGCCTGCTAAGGAATACAGAGAACACACTATCTACCTATACATGAAAAATAAAATGMTACTTTACCAAATCTTTCTGCTTCCACTAGCCACCAATGTTTTCCTCCTATCTTCTTCCTCTACTTCAAATGTCAGATTCCTTCAAGAATTTCAGGAGAGGGATAAATRGAAAGAAAAGCAGCATTGCCTTTGCTACATTGAACAGTTTTGCCTCTCTTCTGTTTTACAGAGCTAAAATTTACAAAAATCCTCATTAGGCACATTTATACCAAAGTGGTTAAACTGTCGTAACACTGTGAAATCTGTAGCAGCACTCTAAAATTGTATAATTGTACAAGCTACTCCAGTCTATAGCTGCTACCACAGTAAGTTAGYAAACCATAGCATGCAAACTGAAGAACATTAAGGACAGATCAGCCATAGCTGATAGCATGGCACATCTAAAGGCTTATTTGTAGTGTCACAGGCGTGCTTGCAGAGCAGACGTTATTTTGCAAGGCAAACTGGCCCTTAGGAAGGCTCAGGTTCCCACAGGGCGGATTAACTGCACCAAACCAGCTAGTTTAACACKAACATTTGCATATTTTTACTAGCATGGATTTATCTCTTGCATTTTAAAGATATAAAGGTTACAATATCCAAGAAGATAATCAATCTTCTATTGAAAAAAGAATTATTTTGTCACATTATAAGCAGGATGCAGGAGGTTAAAAAAGTAGCGACTATCAGGCTAGAAAGCATTTCAGAGTTATGTATATTCACAGTTTACCATGCTGACATACACCTGAACACATCTAATCCTTATCAGTAGGACTTCTGTAGGGCACATAGAATTGGCCACTTCTATACTGGACTTGCAGATGTGTCCTGGGCACACACAAAAACAATGTCCAGATGCTGTGGAAACTGCAGTTACTTTCTGTTTACAATAAAAACTGTTCAGGACAAAGAGCAGCACTAGCTACTGATTGTATAAAAAAAAAATCTGCATTTATGAGTGAGCATGAATCAGTCTGAAAGCTGAGTCAGATGAATCCCGTGCTTTTCCTAGCTGCAGACATGTCAGTTGTTATATATCCCTTTTCCTCACCATTTAATGTGAAAAAGTTAGTACATGCAAGCTTACGTTAATGAGAATGGAAGAAACATTTAGTAAATTCTGTTCTTATTCTAAGAGTCAAATATACACTATGCAAGTGAAATAGACAGTGGTATAAAATGCTTTAGAAAATATTTTGATTCCCAGCAATATTTTTCTCCAAAATATTTTCATGAAATCTGGAAAGATTCCACAGATCACTAACTTACTAACTCAATTACATTTTTTTCCCAAGCTTTTGGCATTCTTTGTAACAGGCACAGAACAGTTCKCTCCCTTTGAAAAATGCACACAAGACACAAAGATTGTGCTCAACAGGTTTACTCAGACCAGACTCTGAAATGCTCCAGAAAAAGGCACAGATTAAAAGAGATTCTGATGACRCTTCTGAACACAGCAAATGGTAGGGTGTTCTTTATAAAAAAAAAAAAAAAAAAAAAARAAATAATAAAAAAAATACTGCTATGAATTGTATGGGCTGAAAAATTCAAATATTTCTCCCTGGTCCTAATTATTGGCCTTCATTAAAATGGAATTAAATTAAATTGTATAAACATATGAAATAAAGTCTCAGTATTAGGAAATTTTTCTTTTGTTTCCTCTATGTACAAACCTTAGTATACAATTTTTATTATTCATTATACATTTACTACACACTTTTCCAAACCAAGTCAGGGCAACCGCGAAGTATGTTTCAAAAAAAACCACACTGCAGCCAGAAAGAATCCACGTGCTTTCCTTGCCAGCAGTGCCAAGCAGAATTTAGGAAGAGATGATTGTTTATGTGGGAGATCCACTCAAATATAATCATCTTCTACTGGTTCACCGTTAACATCACAGTAATGGATGAAGATGGCCACAACACGCTGGAATACCCCTTTTTTCATCTGGCGCAGTTCGGAGATCTCCTCTCCTATTGTCTCCATACAGATGTCTGCAGACAGCTGTCCCTTCCTCCGGGGAGCATAAATAGTAGCTGTGGAAGGCACAAGAAAATAAGAGTCACAATCTTTCTCAGAAAACAATTCACAAATTAATATGCTTTGCAGTAAAGGAGCCGGTCTGTGAAAACAAAGCAATAAATAACATGAAAACACGTCAGAGAAGTCAGGTAAATAAAGTATTCTTTTTTTCTAAGGCTATGCACTATACTACAACTCTTAAGTCAATGCTAAAAAGCCATAGAAGCATATAGCCAAGAGAGACAATTTCCTCATCTTGAGTTTCATCCCCTCAAACTGGAGCTAGGTAAGTATACTGCAAGCACACCTATCAAATGTCTTTCCAATTTAACAAACACCTTGATGAAAGATTTTCCTAGTTAAATACTGAAAAAAAAGAAACGATTTATTCCTGCTACCAATGAAGCTAATCACCTCCCAYGTGAGCTTTACCAACTGCCTACTACAGTAGTTTCAAAAGCTGCATAATGGTCCCTGAAGTCTACCTCTAGGTCCTACATTCCTCTGTTCTTCCAAGGTTAATGAACTTCTCTCCCCTCTCTTCAGCTTGCCTCCATAACACTTCTAAAAGCAAAAAATAGAGGCAATACTCAAATATGGCACTTGTCAGAAATGCCAATAAACTCCAAAGGACACAAGTTGCTGGGAATACACATGGGTTTTACTGAATGTAAGAATATGTACATCACAATACTAGTTTTATATGTGTGTTTTAGATATACTCCTTTACAGCTAAAACAGTCAAGAGTACCTGTCAACACTATTAAATACCATTGGTCATCCAAGTGCATTTATTTTGCTAATTACTCACGTGCCAATGCTCCAAACTACAAGTTGGTAAGAAGAATTCTTGTGACTGACTKAAAGCCGTCACAATTTCAGGCTAAGCACCTAAATGGCTCTCTAATTTTGCCAGCATTAAGCCTCTACAGATGGTCACTGCAATATTAAAGTTGTCCCTTGTTGTCCRGCTCCCAATACGTTTCTAAAGAGTTATTTACCAAAAACAGCAAAAGAACTAGAAAACTGAAGAGTAAAGAAACATATTGCCAGCTTGGAAATAAGCAAGAACTTGAATTTCTTTGATTATGTCAAAGAGTACTCACTTCTCTCATCATCCTCAAAATCGTATCTGGCATAGCTATTTGGCTCTGCTGTTCTAAGTGACCTCAACCACGGGAAGTCAGTAATCATGGAGTAAGGGGCTCCGTCCACAATGCCTGAAAGACAGACAGGATGAGGATACAAGGGTGACATCAATTTACGAAGCATCAGCACTCTCACAGTTATCACACAGGTCTTCATTTTAATGCAGAAAAATACCTTCTCACTTCAGTTCCCCCATTTACACCAAGGGTCTTCCCCTTCCCTCAGAAGTATTATTAGATCTCTTGCAACTTGATGAAATCAGTCATTTTTCTTACCAGGAGTCAGATCAGCYTTTGAATTGTTACAAATGCTCACCTTCGAGAGTGTAAATATCTCTTCCCCAAGGGTACTTAGTATATTTCTTCAGGTCTTCATCAGTTCGTGTAGCTTCAGGGAAGAACTCATATTTAATAAGCTCTCTAGAGACAAGGAGGAAGACATTAGAGCAGCAGTGATAAGAAATGTGAGGAAAAAGAATGGAGGGAAAAGAAACAAGTGGGAAATTCTGTTACACAATCTTTCCCTTAATGAGACTCAATCCATAGAAATGCTCCAAGACACTCATGCAACCTCAGTCTGCAATCTCTTGCTCTCAAGAATAACCTTGGAGAATAGCTAAGGTTAGGCAAGAAACCAATTAAGCAATCTTCATGCATAGCCTTCTATCTCAAAAAACGGTTCACAACAGCTGCAAGCAAGCAAAACATTTTTGTTTTCTCTTTTTTAAATGCTTTAATCATTTCAATTAAACAGTGATTCTGTTCTCATGATTAGGTCTTTGGAAATAACCACTGCATACAGTTCACTGCTCCAGGGAATATTTGCACTTCACTAAGGAGCTGAAATTGATTACATATCTTTCCCTCCAGACTAACATTATTTCTTGGAGCTGGTYTCTCTCTATTATTAATAGATAAAACTTGTTTTCTAATTTGAAGACTCCTCAAACATCCTCATTACTTTAACACTGAATTGTTACTGCAGTATAAAACAGAGTTGTAGAATTTTACAGCATTTTTCATGTGCTTAGATTTATTTAATCCAAAAAAAAAAAAATCATTAGATGCGCCTTGATACTGAAATTCTATCACTCAAACCCACCACTAAGAATTCAACAACCRCAGCCAACAAAATAAGCTTTTTATTGGCTAACAAAAGATAGCAAGTCTACAGCTACTAACTGTAGCATCTGAATCAGGATCAAGACCTTMTCTGTACAGCTACTTAGAGACAGGTACTCACTGGTTAATATTTGCTATTGTGTCCATCCAACTCCGAACGCGCACCTTGTTGCGGACATTAGGCGGGTTACTGAATTCGTGAATTATACAAATGTGGTATGGATAAGGGCCACTAAATATCTTCTGCTCTAAAGTCAATGTGTCAACCTGTGAAAAAAAAAGCAGACAAAGACTTGCCATCAACAGAAATGAAGGGAATTTTAGAATCAAGAATAGAGATCCACCAAGACTCACAAATTCTGGGACAAAACGTCACAAGAAAGCAAGTTTTAACAACATAATCAGACAGACAACTGAGCATGGTTGAACTTTCCTAGAACAGTTTTGTAAATGTATCCTAATGTGGACAGTAGAATTTGCTGGGAAATTGCAATTTCTGATGTATTTTTCAATTCTGTAACACAGACTTTTACAAAATGACATTATGCCCTCAACTACACTCATTCTCCCAGAATTTGTTTCTACCTTAGGACTTATTTTTAATACTTTTAGCACTACCCTCCTCACAGCTAAAGCAATAGATCTCATTTTAAAGGTAAGCCAGCTTTTATCCTCAGAGAGGTACACTAAGTCATAGAAAGCTTTACTTTGCATGACAGAAACAGCATTACAGAATAATGGTTAGACTAAGTTAACAAAGTCTTCTGCAGCTTACACCAAGTTATCTTACTATTTGTTGAATGACCTCAACAAGTGACTAAATGCCAATGCTCACTCCTCCTGTGTTTAATCTGGTGGTGGACAGGGTGGTTCCCAGAGCCACAATTGCCTTTCAACACTGGCTGGCATTAATCTAAAGAGGACGCAGCTTTCAGTAGTACTATTGAAAATGCTGTCATCATTAGATCTAGAAGGACAGCGCAAAAGGTTCAAGGCTTCCAGATACCTATTCCTATGTGATGTTTATGGCTAAACACAAATATAAACTGCATTTGCTCCATCTGAGTTCTTAAAGTTAGTAAACCTATAGTTATTCAACTTGGAATTAATTTAATACAACGTGATCTTCCCATGCAATGAATACTGAAGATTATAGCATTAAGTCTTAAAATTCATTAACATTCAAGCCCTAGATTCTTCAGTAAAAGTCTTCACGAGACATGGTTTCAATAAACAAGTTTCCCTAAGTTGTGTTACTGTAAAATGCATATTTTCTTCATTAAATGAAAAATGTATGAAGTCAAGAAGTGAAAGAATACTGCCAGTYTTTCAGTTGTGTTCACGATGAAAAAACAGTTGTTTACCTGCTGCATTGGTCGAAGATAAATGATCCGATTTCTTTCTGGTGGCATTCTGAGAATCTGATCCAGAACTTGATCCATGTTTAACTTCTTGCACTGGGCATAGTCAAACCGATTGACAACTGGTGCATTTTCAACCTTTAAGTGCTTCAGTACACGGCATCTTGTAGCTATAAATCAGCAAATAAAATCACTAAAGCACAGAGAAATATAATACAGAAATAATACCAGAAAGACCTGAAGAGTTTCCTTTCAGAGATTTTCAAATCAGACTCTGAGAGAAAGCAAATCAGTAATGCAACTAAAAAACAAATAATGAGTTGCATCACTAGTTCAAATAGTTGGCAATTTAAACATATTCAAACAAAATACTGTAACTGTTCACTTTTTCCACACTATGATCAAAGACCTTGTCTGTGAAAGTCCAGAAGAAATTCTTTTAAGAAATCATTAAATATAATCTGATCAACAGCATGATTTTTCATATCCTTCCTTTTACAAAGTCCCTTGACACATTTCATGAAACTCCACAATTAAAAACCACTGGCTTAAAAATCAGATCATATACGTCACAAAGTATTTTGAAGTTGTGTGACAGCAAACAGGCTTATTTCCTTCCTAGTAATCCATGTCCACACCATCAAAATTGAGCTAAAAATAAATATATGTTCCAATAAGTACTCTGGAATATAAAAAGGAATTATTTCAGCATTCTCTGCTAAGTCATACTATGAGATATCTTAGTAGCACATCTTCTTCTGATTTAAGTATAAATATGGCAGGAAACAATGACCCAATGCTTCAAAATAGAATTAGTCACATGCCCTGAAAGAGGAATCTAAGATAGCTGAAATGCCATAATTTAAAATAGATTTTTATCTTGTCAAGATGATGATATAATTCTGTCATTTAAATAATCTATGGAGACAAGAAGAAATAAGAAAAAAAATACGGAGCTCAAACTCATTTCATCAACTTCCAATTATTTTATTACAGCCTTTCAATAACCATCTCTATCTTCATAATTGTCATATAATTTTATCTGTTGTTTTTTCAGATATTAATCTTTACTAAACCAGTTACCACTTATAAGACCATGAAACTGAGAAGCACTAATACTTGGTATTCTAAGCATGAGCCTGATGAATACAAAATAAGCTGCAAACTGTTTTTTATAGTTTCAGACACTTTTAATGATCTCAGTTGGAGAGAAAATATCAAATATTTAAAGAAACAGAGAGCCTTAAGATTCTATGTATCCAAATGACATTAACTACATACCATGTATGAACATCATTTTCGGGCAATCTTTCAGCACCAAGTCTGTTATTCCACAGTTCGTCAAGGTGATTCCAACAAGGTTTTTGGATTTTAAAGTCAGTACCTGATATTAAACAAACAAACAAAAAAAAGACACACATATATGAGAGGGTGAAATAAAGGAAAAAAGCTTGATTTAAGGAGATATTGCCAACAATGAAAGCAGCTGCTGTTAGAAACGTTAGAATGGATATTAATAGGATGCTTATTATATACTACCACAAGACATTTGCTGGAAGTGAGAGAAAAACATGACCAGCAGCATCACAAAATATGAAAGAACAACTTAACAAGGAAAATATGTCGTGTCACAAGACATGATTTTAATCAAAAAACAAATCTTAAGTCAACTTGCCAGGAACATTAAACTCTAACACTTCAATTCTATTTTTCAAAAATAACGCAAAGAAAAAAGGTAAGTCTGGACAGTAACTCTGTATAAATACAAATAAAGTTATGGCACAGAGAATCTTAGCTAGTAGTATCTATACCCAGTATGTTTCACTAGTGTGCCTCAGAGAGAGGTGTTAATTAAATATGTAATCTATTGAAGCTGGAAATTAAATGTGTAACCTATTCAAACCTCTATCCACTGTGTGCTACAAAAATAAAACCATCTTTGAGCTTTACAGCAGGAGAGGCATAAGCAGAATACTGTTCCTTCAAAAACAGCATGTTTTAACAAAAAAATCCTGGCTGTATTATTTATGCTAATTATAAAATCTATAATATGTCCTARACATATTAATAACTAGAAGAAGAAAAAAGAAATTATGGGCCCTTCCTATCCTTTCACTTGACAGAGGGAAAAAGAAATACACATAGGTTCCCTTGCAGCAGGACTCGAGAGAATCCTAATTTAGGCATTCTGAGTCTCACTGTGAAGGACTTGTGCTCATCTGGAATGAGAGTCTTGGGCAAGCACCCCTGCTACACTGAAATGGGGCTTTGTAGGTTCTCCTTCCGCGACCGATCTTCACCGCTGAAGAATTAACACACACAAAGAATTTCCACTCTGCAGTTCAAGAGGTGATTTGCTATGTCATAACCACACTCACGGGTAATGGTAGTTACATATCCCTTTTTAATTTTTTAATTAAAAACAGCAGTAGTCTATGCTGTGCTTTCATAAGTAAATGCCAAAGAACAAAAACTTTTCTCTGTGCATCAAAAAAGGCACTGTACAAAGGCAGGACTTGATGCATCATTGCAGCCACAAGCAACTGACAAACCTTAGCAAGCACAGTTTTAGCTTGTACTTTGCTCTTCTTGGGCCAAAGTATTCCTGAGATAGGAATTTCCTGCATAAAGATAGGACCAAAGAAAGCAGCAGCATCAGTTATAACTCAGCTAGCTTCTATATCAAACACAAGCTTGTAGTATATCATTGCTCATGAACTCCTGTAGCTGAGAAAGCTGTAGCAGAAGAAAAAGACCTTACTTGAACATGATCATCCTCAATAACTGGGTCACTTGTGCTTGTGGACTTGTCAGCTGTTCTTTTCCGCTTTGTGGTTTGTCGGGGCTTTGGTTTGGCCACTTCTGAAAAGAGAAAAACAGAAAGTCTTTTGTTTTTTCACATTCTAGGAAAACAGCAGCGGCATTTCCTAACTAACACTTCCAGTAAGACCATGCATTTGTTAAATGAATTAAATCAAAAACACTTATCTGGCTTGAGAACAATTGTGTAGCTTTCCTAACACAAAAAGCATTTTCAGGTTCACTGACAAAATCATTCATGTGAAGTAAAGGAAGAAGGGTAGCTACTAAATTAAAGCACAAGAAGGCTGAACCAGTAGACCAACATCACTCAGTGAGGAAGATGCAGAGTCAAGAGAGGAACAGATGTTGAACTGTGAGGTTAAAATTGGTTTGCTACAACAAACAAAACAGTCTTGACAAATACAAGAACCAAAGTAGCTGAAATGTTTTAAGTAATAGAAATAATCTTCTTTGAAGTCTGCTTTACACTAAGCTTCTGATGTTGTAAAGGAATCCCAAGTTTTTTAAAAAATGAGGTCCCCAGGCTGTCTCTGTTGCCTTCAGTGAGCTATTTTATTAAAAGTGAAACTTTAGCTTTCAAACAGATGGCATGTTTACAAAGATCAAGATAAAWATGCAAATTATTAGAGAAAATATACTTCAGGTTATATTATTATTACTAATATTATTAAAGATGATCTATTCCCTATGTAACATCAAAAAGTCTAGTCATGGATGTGAACTATTAATTACCGTTGACATATGTTAGGCCTGTGAAAGTGCAGAATTTAAGCTACTCCTTTAGGGGATCCAGAGTTTGGAAAATGCAGTGTTAAACAGCCAATACAGCACATCATCTTTTTTTTTYCCCTTTTTTTTTTTTTTTTTTTTTTTTTAAATCTTTTGGACAATTCCTAAAATATCTACAGATAATGAAATACTTCCTATGATGTTGAAGAAATGATTCAATTTTGTAAACACAACGCATACTCTGCCCTAGAACACTGCAGTGGTCACAAGAAGGAACTTTTTCCTTCTCTGTATGAAGTAATGATTTACGAATCAAAACAATGAATCAAATCTCATACCCTGTGTCAAGCATCAGCTAATACTTGATACTTCAAAGAGGAGGAAAGAGCGCATAAAGATGCATGTGTAATTCTATGCAGCTGGGAAAAAAGTTCTGCTTTGAGTAGGCAAATCAGCTTATGGCTAAACATAGGAAATACCAAAAAGTTTTTCTGCATTAACAGAATAAACTTTGCCCCTGACTAACAACATGAAAAMAGAGCTACTCTCAGAACAAGGGCTACTCTCAGAATACTGTAATTTAACGCCTTGACCTGACTGAATTAGCTTTATTTTTTGGCAGTGAGTGGATGAGAATAAAGTCTTTTTGGTTTATAATTAGTAATTAATTTCTAGTCACTATGAAGTAAGCAAGAAAACACATATCTTAAACTTATTAGAAAGACCATGTCAGCAATCCAAAATTCACTTAGCTATAGAACAGCTTCCTAGGTGATTGAAGTTTCATTATCACTTGGAAAATTAAGAGAAACTGGAAAGACAACAGGAAATCCTGTGTTTGAATTACTCCACGTTACCAAATACAAAATTGATTATTTCAGTCTTTCCTACCTCCATAAACATAACTAACTAGCATGTTTAATTTTTCAGTTTCATTTTACTTGCCAGATATTGTCAAACAAAGTTATACAAAGTAATTGTGAAATGTCTTATTGCAAACTAAGAAGATTATTTTGGCAAGGAAGTATACTAAGACAAAAAAGAAGTGTCAGCAAGTTCCCCTCTCACATCTATTTTTTCTTGTCAGTATTTCTGGCTTCATTACAGCCAGAGGGYTTTGTTTATTATTTTTATCTTGCTTTATATGATGTGAAACACAACCTAATAAAAAGATAATTTTCAACAAGTTTGATGATTATGCCTTATGCACACAGGAGCAGAATCTAATATGCAGGCGTGCCATCTTCCATAGATTTTACAGCACATTATGTCTTTCTTTACTTGCTCACAAAGCATCAGTTATTAACTTTTGTTCTCTTGCTAAGATCTTACATACCTGCTCTTTTCTTCCTTTTTTGAAGGGAGGATTTTTATAGGGGAGACAGTCTTATATTCGAATAACAGCCTTCACAGAAAGAGACACACTCAAAAAGTAGCATTTGGTCTTCAAACGAGTAAATCTTATCATCACTTAGTATGGTAAGCATAACACGCACACACATATTTGCATAGAAAAAAAAATTCATTGCCACTCTTTACAGGGAAATTCATTAATTTGCTTAGCCATGGCAGTGAAATCTGTTCCACTGATATATTTATCCTTTAATAATTAATCAAGAACATGAATGCTTAACTTTATTACTACCTGTGAGTGTTGCTTTCATTCAATAGTTTCACATCAGCACAGCAGTTTACCCAGAAACAAACATATGCTCATGGTTCATACCTGACTCTGACACCAGAGGGACATGGGACAGTTTGCTTCTAGCTCTTGTGAGCGGCCGGCGTGGATACTCTTCTTTATACTCCACTTCATAGTTCCTAGGCTGTGAGCCAGTGCTTTCCTCCTCAGGGGTATGCCCACARCCACTCCCACTAGTCCTCTCATCGCCTGCCTCAACTAGAGGTTCACAGTTTGGCAGAGTCCTAAGTGCAAAATCCGACCCAGTGCTGTTTGGTCCACTTCTGCAGGCTCCACTTGTGGATGGACATTCCCCATCACAACACCCACTAGTCCTCCGCTGCATGTCCTGAGGCTTATAGCAGGAACACCTGGAACAAACAGAGCTCTCCTCAGTCTCTCTCTCAGTGGAGCCTTCCCTCTTACAAGGCGAGCAGACACGCTGCCTGGATTCATCTGCAGTCTCTGGACTGGCGCCAGCAGAGTGGCTATTAGCAGTCTGTGCACAGTCAGGGTTAGGAGAAGCAGCAGTGCAGGAAGTGGATGTTCCAGTTGATCCTGTAGCATTGCTGCAAGCTGGGTAGGAATCTTTGCTTTTGCTCCTGTCAGGTAGGTCACTTGCTGCTTTCATGTCTGCTTTAATCTGCTCGCTCGTTACTTGACAGCCTTTCTCACAGCTGCTTTCCTCAGTATGGAACTGCTTTGTCTGGACCACCTGGCTGGCACTGCACCTCTTCCGCAAGGGCGTCTTGCCTTTGCCACTCACTGTTAACAAAAGTTAAGCATGAGGGAACAAGGGAAGAAACCTAATACACAGTTTAAATAAATGCTGAGTGCTACTCTGCTAGTTGGTACTTAAAAGAGAAGGCAGCCTAGAGGCCAGTGACAAATCCTGTGGGGACCAGTTTGGTATCACAGCTCTCTGATGCTACGTAAGCTGAAGATAATTCCATCACCTACTCAATAACTACAACGTCCTGAAGCTAATTTTGCAGTGATATGCCACTGTGTCTGCTAGTAAGTGCGGTACATATTCACCAGAGAGCCTAATTCTTCCACACAGCAGCTCACTGTTTAAAACACAAAAAAGAAAACTATGTAGAGTTTCAATTTCTTAAATATAAGGAATCTGAAGAATTAAGTATTAATGTAGATGTGGATCAATTTTGTGTTTATTAGCAMCCCTTAGCTCCAGTTCTGGGTGTGAAAATGGTGTGAATAGGTAGTATTAGTCTCACCTTATAGTTGAATTTAAAAAACATACTGAATAGTGCCCAAATAGTGCCAAGATTGGAACTTAAATGCCTACATTTTTTAACGTCATTGAATTAGACTAAGCATTAGCTAGTTAGCCTAGAACACATTAGGAGCACTACAAAAGTTTCCAAATTAGCTTTTAGCTATTACAGGTTATTTCAACCCCAAACAAGAACTGACCTCACCTTCATAGCACAGCACTCTACAAGTTGCCAAGTTGAAACCACCAGTCTTGAAGTGTATCAAAATGACAGGGGGGCTGATGTGTAAGGAATATGCTAGTTACAAGCAGGAATTTAATTGTTTYATTATAGCCTTGATTTGCACTAGGCTTTGCAGAAATAAAACCAGTATTAGGCCAGCAAGTTTCTCAGTCCTTCACAAAATAGGAGACTTTATGTTAATGGATTAAACATTCATTAAGTCTTAATAAATATGTACTTCATCTGTCATTTACACAGAATTTATAATTCAAACTTGACTTCCTCCTTACTTGCACACATTACTTAGCTTACTATTTCTTGCAGTTTATATTCTGTGTTGTTAGAAAAGCAGCACTTCCTATAGCATCAGACACAGGAGCTGGATTTGGTATCACCGATGTGCAGCTTACAGGTATAAATCCTACAAGAGCCAAAGGGCCTTCTCCTGTATCCTACAGGAGACAGGAAGCCTTGTCCTATTTCTACATTATGATGCCCCAGGTCTCTAGCTCTGAAGGACATCAACAAACACGTGCTGTCCACTGGTGAAGAACAGAGTACTGGGCGTTAAGCGTGAATTCCAAATTCCAAAGTTCCTGTCAAAGACAAAGTTCCCCTTAAAGTGTCCCTGTGGGGGACATTTGCATTCACAAATCTAGAACTGCTGCAAGCTTCTGCAGGTACAGTAGTGCATTGCTAACATTTTTCATTTGCTTCCCCACAGCAATTACATGATCAGAGTGCTTAGAGAGATGTGTTTCTACATCTCCATGCTAGCACTGTAACAGGATGGAGGAGGTTAGGGCAAACAAATAAGCATGAATTATACAAAGCTGGAAAACTGAATTCAGTTTAAACTAGAAAAGCGAAGTTTAAGAATAAACTGGGTGCTCAGCAGCACTCAGCCCTTACCCAACTCTTTCACACCTGAAGGCTCTCTAGTTTCCACTGGATCTCTAGCTTTCTCTTCTCCATCCGAGTAATTCTGTGCAATGCTGTTAGCGATGCAGGCTCTTGACATCCCCATGTTTTCTTCCTCATCCTCGCTGTCTGAATCATGGACAGTAATAGGTGTTGCTTTCACAACAGGTTGAATGCCACTTGGTCCTGGAAACAGTAGAAAAGTGCCAACATTTCATATTAAAAAAGCCACATAGGTGTTAGAGTACTGAAGAAYTAAGAACTTCTGGGAAAAGTGAAAAGTAGAGATAAATTTGACTGAGCTTAACTAAATTAAAATTTAGCCATCTTTTCTGGAAATGCCTCTTTGAATCCCAAAACTATAGCATTCTAGCTTGCAGGGGGAATAGTGTGTTAAGTAAAAGACAAAATGTAGGCTTTTGAAAAAGTTTCTGTTTCAGAATATCTTAAAGTTCTTCCACCATAATAAAAGTAGTTRCAGAACTATTATAGGTCCCTGAAAGAGACAGGAACGCTGGTCAGGACAACTGCAATTATGCTTTGCCCACAGAAGTGGATAAGATGCTCTCTGAACAACTAGTAGGAACGGACAGGAGAGGGCCCAGAAAAATCTATCAGTCCTTCCCCTAATGGCATAYGGGTGTTTTATTAGTTACCACTCTCGTCTAAAACCAAAAGTACAACCCAATCACAATAACTTACCTGACTACAAACAGTGCAAGAAACAAACCTTTTTAGGAACTATTTTGAGAAAGCAAAAGCATCTGGGACGCTGACTCAGTATTGCTGGCATTTATCTACTAGACAAACATGGTGTCCAGCAAATAGCACATATAAAAGCAATTAAGACTGCTTAATGGATGTCATCAATACAAGTTAAATGAACATTAGAACAAGCTGTTCTGGCTAAAATGCAACCAGAAAGAGATTCCAAGAGTTGTAGTGGAAGTGAAGACAATAACAACAGCATCAGAACAAACCAGGCTTATTCAGGTTCTGCTCAATACRAAAATAAGCCTTTAAAAGCAAGACCTCTTGCTCCATGTGCAGAAGAAAATGGRAAGATTTTAAAAACAGATTTAAAATAAGAGTAAAATTCCTTTGCAGCAGTATACTGTGCTAGCAACATTTTAAATGCACCAGACATCCATGCTAAATAACTTTCAAAAATCACATTTACCCTGAAGAATTTAACCTCTCAAAAAGGGGATTCTGAAAAGTAATTTCCTTCTAAAACTGAAATTACCTGCTTGCTCTTCATCAACCTCCATAGGAACAATAGCCTGGCTTTGAGCAGGAATCTCATTCTGGCTTTGCACAACAGCCACTCCTTCCTCTTGTGCCACCTCCTCCATTTCATTCAATGCTGAAAAGATTGAGATAATATCAACTGGAGGAAGTGAAAGAAACAGAACTCATACACATCACATGAATTCAACTGATATCCACCACGGCATCTTTCCATGGATTTCTTGTATTTCTTCACCTTAGTAAACTCTCCAGTCTAAATTCTGAGTTTACTTTTTTACAGTTTTCGCTCCTCTAAAGTCATGCRCTACTGCAGTAAGCAGTACATCAAAGATTTCCATATTCATTCCTTCAAGTGACTTTCCTGGTAAAGCTTARAAATATACCTGTAATATAAAAATAYACCTGTGATGCACTCCCAATCCCAGAGTGGMCTAGAAAACTACTTTCATAGATCAGTATCATACTGATACTGTAGTACAGATGCTACTGACTTAAAGCAAGTTTCTGATGGAAAATGGAAAAAGACTGTGTTAACTATAAGACAAAATACAAAGATGCTTTTATCATCTGCACAGATATCAGAGGCATGCAGACAGCCTTSAGAAAAATCTTTATATTACATACCAAGAGCTGTAAGAGTAATAAGTTTAACGCATATTCGCATCTTCTGTAGGACCCTTTGTAAATAGCAATGCCAAGCACTCCCTGCTTGGGTTCAGAGATTAGCGGTTACCTTCAGCTGCAATTTGCTGTTCTTCAGCCTGCCCATCTTGCCGCAGCTCATTTTCCTCATTCTGGTCATTTGGGTGTTGGTGATTGTTGTGGTGGATGTTGGGATTATTGTTATTTTGGTGGTTGTTGTTGTTGTCGTTTTCATTGTTAGAGTTCTGATTACTGACCAAGGCAGATGAGACACCAATCCCTGTGCCTGCACTTAAGCCAACACGAGCACAACCCTGAAACAACGAACAGCAACATGGATGGGGAACACTGGTACTCACCACACAACATATCCCAATGCCAACAAAAGATGCTCTGTATCGGTATTATCTAGGATGGCAGAACAACATGTACACATGCCGGATAAAAGACCTAATTCTAATATTTGTTTATGCTACACACTGTGGAGATCAGTCCAAGTTTGACTATCAAAAAAAAAAAAATCTCCCCTCTTACTTTAGTAAAGGCTATTACGTGCTATTACGTACAGATAGGAGACTAYAATTCCCAAGCTTTCCTAAAATACAGGGGCATGTAATCATGTAAATAATACGTAAGCAATGGAAGTTCAAAAGTTTTAGATGAGCTGGTAACATTAAAATACAAAAGCATATATTGAAGGGTTCACCTTAGGAGGTTCACGGAACATCTGGTCAAGAGAAATAAATTCTAAACTTGGCAATAACTCAATGAACTGACTGAAAGAATCCARTTTTATTGCATGGCATCGCACCAGRGTGAGATCAACCAGTCGGGTCCATCTTGAATGATCTGCAGAAGASGAAAGATGCATTTCTTGGAAAATTTCTACCATACTTCTTTTCCATTATAACCTTTCCAGATTTGAGACTGGACATCTTTCATAACTACACCRAGAGCTATCAGCATCATTATGTTTCCAAACCTACAATACCTCTCATCTGCTACAAAAGATAATGAGCAGTAGCATTGAGAGTGAAAAAAAAAAATCTACGATGTTTTATTTCTTCCTCTATATCCTACAAATTTTTAAATTTTAACCAAGGAAGCAAGTGAATTCTGCAACTGTTTAAATTTGTTACACTGTGGTAATCTGCATATAGTTCCTATGAATAATGTCACATGTCATTCTGTTATATTAATGGGTGATTACACAAAATGAGTTTGCAGTTCTGGGTTTATTTTGTAATATATTAATAAAAAAGCCACACACACTTTATAATCTCATTACCAGACCTACAATGATCCGATTTCAAGMAGTATTTATTACTTGAAATATGCACATCAGAAGTGGGAAAAACTTTGTGATGTTTTATTACACTTTAAGTAAAAGACTTCTTTCCTATGAACCAATGCAACTAAACATTTACATTTATATATAGAACTCCACATATGAAATATGCATGCAGTCRAAAAATCTTGCAGGCTTGTGCAAATACATTTCACCACCACAAGCTTTCCTTTTGACCTAGCTGTTATGCTTTTTCAATAAGCAGTTTTAAACTAAAAGGTTGGACCTCATGTTTCATGTGCTTTTCAAACACTCTCTAAAATTTCAGAAACGTACTATACCTGTGATCCAATTATTTGGGTTGTGTAGATGTGGGCAGTTGTAAATTACCAGATACTTGATGCACGAAAACACTTCATTTACAGCTTTCATACCAATATCTGTAATAATTCCTGGATTTTCAACCACATCAGCCAAGCCATATTTCACCAAGTCCCCATTTGTCATTTTACCTGTGGAAAACAGCAACAAATACAGCAAAAATTTAGCAACGTGCCTTTTATAGCATGATTTTCTAATTCTATATTTAGTCCAGTTTGGACTAAACAGATCATATTATTTTGTCAACTCAGCAAAGCTAAGACTTTCCCATTTTCAGTAAGAGCCACAGAATGTGAAAAAAAAAAATATACACACACACAAACATATATATGGCTGTATAAGATCCAGAACCTCAACAACTGCATATTTATATTCTTTTTAATGGCTCTTGGAAAATTAACAACAAATTTATTTTAATCTATTATTTGCCAAATAATTTAGGGATTTTAAAAAAATGTCATACACTGTAGTAAAAACTCATCAACATATCCTAGATGAAGAGTTTCAAACTGTGGGAATTCCAGTTCTGCCATCTTCAGAGCAGAAAAAACACCATCTTTGGTCAAGGAAGGCTGGATCCGCACTTCATGCAACCTGAAATCAATCAAGTATGGTTGATATTAAAAGGTGCTCCAAATCACAATTGCTCTAGAGGCCACTCAAGAAGAGGCTCTCTGCTGGCAGAATGAAAATAATATTTAATAACAGCAGTAATAAGCGGTTACTTGCATCTGTATAGCACTAACAGCTACATAGCAGTATCAGCCACTAAGCTTACTACAATGCTAACAAGAATGAATTCTTTTCAGAAAGATAGAATATTGAGAACAAGGTTTATGACAAAGTGAGTCAGCAGCAGACAGACTCCAATTATTTTTCTAACTACAGAACATTCTCATCATATAAAGTTTACAAGTTCTTTACTCCTTAAACTTTTAAAGGCTGTTCAGCTTCATCATGCTCTGAGATTTCATTACAAAGATGATTTTTTTGACAATGGTAAAAAAAAGATTTGAAGGGCCATACCTACGTGCAGCAGTTATTATGAGGTAGCCAAGATCCACTTCAAGGGCGTTCTTGCAAGCTCCCAGAACTATAGTGTGCAAATTTCTAAAACCACCTGACAAATAAAAGTCGTTCTTTTACTTTAGTCACAGATCACAACCTTAAACTTTATAGATTTGTCTAGTGACATAACCAGAAGTGGTTTAACAAAGAAATACCTTATTTTATAATCAAAATGATATAAAAATATCTCTACACCCAGCTCGCTTAGACCCTGCCAGCTACATTCACCAATAAATGCAATTGGAAAGGTTAACTTGTCAAAAGATAATTCCAGGTAAAAGATTAAAACAATACTCAGTACAGAGCTACACCATAGACTATTGCAACCAGATACCCTTAAACTAATAACCAAGAAAGGGCACGTTACAGATCAAAAAAAGCTAAGCCTCATGTGGGCCGTCCCCCCCCCGCCCTTCTCTTCAAGTGCAGGATCATACCTGATCTCCAGCTATCTTCTACCACGTGCTGGATAAGTCCTCCAAGAAAAGGAACACGAACGAGTTCTAAGTGCTCCAAATTTCGGGCAGAAGCCAGGCCCGTCACTAAGGGTACATACTTCAAAGAATTTGTGGGTCCTACAAGGAACAGACCAATACAAAGAAAATTGCTCACTGAATTAAATTGGAAATATGGTACTAAGTCAAAGATACTCATCTGAATTAGAAAGTGAACATGTAGCACCAAAACCAGTACACAATAGGAATACATTTCCATCAAGCATCACGAATAAAACAATATCATCTTCTGGAATATTGCATAACAAAAAAACCCAAATACTAAGACTTCYATTTGCAGTTGTAACAGTGCTAAATCTTCTACAGGCCAAAACATCTCTTTAAAGGAACTCCTTTCTCTTACCTGCACAATTCCTCATGACAAAAGTGCGTAAGCTGATACAAAGGAAATCTTTAAAAGGCTGTGGTTTGGTGAGTCTCACCCACTTCAAATAAAGGTGCCTTAGCATTGGGATACAAGGAATTTCAGGAACATTCACGCCTAATAACAAAATAAAAGTTCAGATCACAGAGAATATTAAACACACTTTTAAGTATAAATTCTAGGCTAAGTTACTCAAAATGAATCACCTGACTTTAAAAGTTACTTTCTTTGCTACTGAAAGCATGGGAAGAATCATGCCTTTTTTAAACATGAGTTCTTCACCTTAGATTGTGAATACAGTTTATAAGCATTTGTGTTTTGGAACTGCTATCATATAACTAATAATTCAAAATTGCTATATGTCAAATTCACTCCTTTAAAAAGGATGACAATCCCATAGAATTCAAAGTCCTTATATTCATATTAAAGCCAGTTAATTTACTTACCTACTAAGTGCAAAGTCTGAATTTTAGCTCCTATAGGAATTTTCAGTTTGTTCTCAGGAGGAATTGGAAAAGCACCATTACGATTACGAAACTTCCCTAAAATGTGAACCTGTGGCATGTATGTCCAAATAGCTTCCACCAACTCCAGATGAGAGGTCTCAACACCCTGAAGAAAAACAAGCAGAGCAAATGCTCTAACAGCAGCTTAAGCAACAGTATCCTTTTAACCATGTGAGCCTGTTAGTGATGCACAACCTAACACAGTGTGCAAGTTATGCAGAATTATTTGTCTTTACAAAAGCAGGAGCAGTTTCACTGCTGGACTTAAGACCACCTGTGACGCCCACTGCTGCTAATTTTCAAATGAGTATTGTTTTCAGTTGCTTCACATTTGCAGATGTGATTAGAATTACCTGCTACTCTGCAGAGCGAGGTCTGAACACAAAAAAGCCCTATGAACATACTAACAATGGTTGCCTATTTCTTTGGCTAGGGATCATCTCAGCTGTTGAAAGATGTTCTGTCTTGAGTCTGTTCACTCACCAGCAAATTTGGACAGGCCTGCAAAGCCTCTAAAACTCCAGGAATGCTGAAAGCTTCATGGCCACGGACCCTGCGTCTTTCAAGATACCTGGGATGAAGACCATAAAGTTGTTCAATGTCTGGCATCTTCCTCAGCAGCGTTAGGAAACTGGAATCAGTGAAACCTAAGATGACAATAAGACATTTGGTATTTGTATGATAGCGGGTAGCTAGTTGGAAAGGGGAAGCCAGTATGTTGTTCTCATTGTATAGCTGTATAAATTCTACAGTGTCAGAAGATGCATTCAGTGAAACAACAGTTTGTCTTCCATCTCCAGAAATTTATGACCTAAATACTCTTCTACCTTGAATTTTGCAGGCTTGCTATGTGTTATCTAGGGCAGTTACATGGTTATAGAGTTAACTAAATACTCTCCCTTCTCAGATAAAGCACCTCTACAGACTGTCAGACTCTGTGTGCCTCTATCTTTCCTGGAATTCCATGTATCAAATCTCTTGCTCAAAAAATGCCAAAGTGGTTTAGTGATCTGCAGRTCCTCACTATTCATGGCAGTTCACAATTCCCGAAGAAATGAGACAGTTTCTTAAAACAAAATTTTGCTTTATTCTAACATGACACAAGACAAGGTTTTCAAAGCACTGCTTATATCAAGATAAATGTAAGTATAGATAAGTCTGATATCAGATAGATGGCTAACCTAATAAACATAACTTTGCAGAGCTTCTAATACTTAGAATTCACTCATTTTTATCTCTCTCCCCCAACACAAACCCCAGCAGTGTATTTTAAATCCAACAGAAATCCTAATACTCACAGGGTTGACCTAGGTTGCCAAATTTATCTATTGATCTGAAGATGGCTTGAGGTGTGACATCAAAACTTATTTATTCTTACATTGTTAAGTGTTGGCAGATGAGTTGCTCTCTCATTCCATTGTATTTTTTCCTGCCTGCATGCAAACAGCCTCTTCTTGGATTAACCCTTGGATTAACTCCCTTACAATAATCAGACAAACACAGATTGTATTTACAGATTGCTACAGAGAATCCCCATTTCTGCTACAGCAATATTCAATATATACATATATATTTATATACATACACATATATACAGACATATAATTTTTCCAAACCACTTAAGGAAGCCACCCAAATCTCACAAAAGTCATAAGGAATTAAATATCTAACTGTTTTTACTGCATTTGAAAAATTTACCCTGCACGTGTCAGCATAAGTAGCAATACAGTATGACTCAATACCAGATTAATGCCATATCTTAAGTGAGTGCATTACTCACCAGTGGGCATGTATTCCCACCAGCGGCCTGCACATAAATCCACAGCTTTCACCACTCGTAGATACAGAGTGACCGCTTCCTTCAGCTTCCGGGACAGGCATTCCATGCACATGATATCCTGCAAGGGAAGGTACCTTTGGGAGAGGAAAAAACACCCCTCTGATTTATTGAAAGCAGATCCTTTTGAACTTCTTCCAAACTAAATAACACCCCAAGAATGACTACATGAAGTCAGACATTTCTAACATCCAAAACATTAATTCAAACAGAATTTTAGGACACAGCTCTAGGTAGCTGTGAAATTTAGTTARGCAGAAGGACCTAGCATTTTTGACACAGAACACAAGAAAAGGGAGAGAGAGGAAAAAAAAGGAAATTTAAACTTGGCAGTTGCTTCAGTTCTCTAATAATACTTCTGACCAAAACAGCCACATTTGCTACAATGGTTTCTACATAGCATAATTAAAGGTATTTTCATTTTCTAATACATATTGTACTCAATTTACAGATTCTCTGGGGGAACTATTGTTCTTGAAAAAAAGATCAGTAGGACATTGTGTGTCTTGAATATAATTGGCATGGGAGAAGGACCATTTTGGAGAAGGACAGGGCTGTAGGGGAAATTCAGATCAAGATGAATCATCAATATTTACTTATCCAGATGTTTTACTGCATGCACTATGAACTGGATGCAGCAATTTCAAAAAAATGTTTCTTAGCTATTATATTTGCAATGAGATCAATAATAAACACTTGCTACATATCAATAAACAAWTTTTTTTTWWAAAAAAAAAAMCCAATATCATTTATTTCTTCATTCCACCATTGATGACATTCACATAAGTTAATTGTTAAAGGGGCCAAAATGACTCCTGGAATTGAAAGACTGTTTCTCACTCTATTTACCACTTTATACCTTCTACACATACTGTTTCTGAATATTACGTGGCACAAGCATCAGTGCAGGAAAGCACAGTAGCAAGGAGAAAAAAAAAAGAGAACAGTATGAACATAAAAAAATCAATTTAAAAGTTTCTCACCTAAAGATGTGGCAAAGCACTTCATGAGAGAGCTGGTTCATGTAATCTTTTGGTTCATCAGGTTTGCTAGACTCAGAGCCTTCCCTGTTCACTGAGCATGGTTTCACATTTTTCCGCCGGGGACCCATATTTGCAATGGTTTCTGAWGAAAAGAAACATTCAAATGTTACACAAGAACAGTGCAACCAAAAGAGAAAAGGGACAGAGAGTGGAGGAGCACAGAGCAGTCAAGGTTAACTTACCGAAGCAACAACCTAAACAGCAAAACCTCTCAATAAAGACTAATGCTAGTACAGTCAAACTGAATTAGCTAAGAAAGACTTCACCAGGAAGTTAGAACTCGACTTCTGCTTGAGGTCTGAGATCTACATGCCAAATCAATCACATAAACCAGAAAGTCCCTCCGGGGTAAGGACGATGGATCAAGAGGAAGATTGCCACAGGTCTAATCCAAGATCACTTAYTTCATAGTTTCTTTACATTTGAGAGAATAAAATGTCTCCAGAGGTACCATTCACACGCTAGCTGATCAAGACAAGTCACAGCATAGCTGTGCTAAGACTGCATTACCAAGCTAATACCAACTAAACACGTTCCACTGCCATAAAGCAAACAGATCACTTCTGCCGACACTGTATGATGCATATGTTTGTATACATTTATTAAGAAAAAAAGACTCCTACCAACCTTTCCTGGAAAATGTCTTATTAAAAAAGTCTCAAATTAGCTCTTCTTAGAAGAACAGTAAATGAWATACTGATGCTGCTAAACTAGAGATCAAAGTTCAAAAAAAAATATCTTGCCTCAGCAGCTGTGTGCAGAATAACATTTCCCTTTACTGAAAAAGGGGATTAACTTGTTCTGTCTCTATTGTTCCAACAGCATCACACTGTAACAGACTGAAATAACAATGATACATGTTCTACTATTTAAAAACAAACTAAACATAAGTATCAAGTAAACAAAAGTAATCAATAAAACAAAAATGAAAATAGGTTTAATGCTAACATTAAAATAGCTGAGCTACAAACTCATGTGGACAAACGCTCAAAAGAAATGCCTTCACTGCTGCTGTTTAGCTGAGGAATGCTTTTTGGTAAGCAGGGTAAAGTACCATTAGTTTAGYAAACCTGTTTAACAGGTTAACACCAAAATTCAGAGGATGAGGGAAAATATAAAAATGACAGACTTTGGAATACTTCAATTTTCAAAGCCTCAAATCATAGGTGCATAACACTCAMGTAGAAAGATAATGTAGCTCTCAAAAATGAAGTGAAAAAAATCTGCTCTCTCCAACCCATATTTTTTKATGCTGGCACAAAACTTGAAAAACTGGAAAAAAGTGCCTTCACACATTTTCATATGCATTTTATAATTATATATACTATATAATTATATGTTGCCACTATTAATTTTGTTTAAAATGGTAGTAGAGTTTGCTATTTCTTTGTAATACTACACTTTGTTATTTCCAAAGTGGACAATGTCATACTGTTTAACCACACAAAGCCTGAAACTGACTTAGAACTACTAATGAGTCTTACTTTTTTAAGAATCAAAGCCTAAAGTGCACTACTGGAGTACTACAGAACTACATGGATTCCAAGCAGATATCGCCTTATCACTTAATTTGTGCAGACAGCAGCAAACAACTGACTCTGGATCAACACAGACATACAACATAGAGTTGCATTAAGTAGAGTTTTAAAAGGTAAAATGAGTATGTGCTATAAGGTTAAGGTTTAAACCTATTAAGGCTTAAATAGATAGACTGGCACAGGAGAAAGAGAGAGAAAAAAAGACACATACAGAGGGGGAAAAAAAAGGAAGTTCAGGCAACTCACACAGCCCTCTCTGGGGGTCTGGCCTGTAGGTTAGCRTGTTTCCTCAACCCACTAAGAAAAAGTGGGAAAGAAGAATTTCGCCCCTCTTACAGCTGTCATCTCTGCAAAAYTACAAAATACATCTTCCACTGGATCCTACTTTGACCCTACACAGCTATCCCTAACACTTCATACTACGCTAACAACACGATCTCATAAACCAAATTAGCTCCACTGTGTAACAACGTAGGCAAAACCGGTCTGTGCTCCCCAGCTAAATCCACCCACGAGTCTCTTTCGCTCCTCTGTGGGAGCCACGGCGCCCAAGGAGTAGAGGAAAAGCACCGGGGAGGCCCTGGGCCGCAGGCCGGGGGACCCAGGCGCCCCGCGGCGGCAACGGCCGCGCCAGCCGTTGCGGGAACGGGRAGGCTTAAGGGCCGCGCTTCGCGTGGGCATTTTCCCCAGAAAAGAGGAAAAAAAAAGTGAAGTTCGCCCGTGCCGAGGAGAGGGACGCCGGGCGGAGGCCTCCTCGGGCCTGCTCCGCCGCGGCGGCTCCCGGGCGCTCCCCGCTGCTGCGGCAAGCCCGGGCCGGCCGCGGCCCTCCCGCTGCCGCTTCCTTCGGGGCTGTCACATCGCGGGCCGGGCCCGGTGCTCCTGGGCAGCAGAGGACGGGGGCTGGAGGGACGGGACAGGAGAGAGGCGCCTCTCCTCCGACCCGGGCCCACTGGCCTCGGCAGGACGGACACAGGCCGAGGGCGGCCGCCGCTGTCCCGAACGCAGAGCCCCCGCCATCCCTCCCGCTCCGCCACCGCCGCCCGGCCCCYGCCGGCCCCTACCTGCCCTCAGCGCCGCCCTGTTATTGTGGCCGCGGGGGGAGGGATAACCCCGGCAGCACCGCCCGCCGCCCCTTCCGCCAGCACCGCCGCCAAGCTTCCGGCACTGGCGCCGCGCCCCGCCCCGCCGCCATCTTAGCGCGGCGGAGCGCCCCTGTCGCCATGTTGGGAGCGGCGTCCCGTCCGCCATGTTTAGTGTGTCGGYCGCGCTGAGGCGCTGGGGGGAGGCCTGCTGGCTGCCTGCTGGCTGCCTGTGGCGTAACGCACGGAGTGGGACTTACAGCGTCAATTTGCTTTGGTGCCACTGTTATTTATCCCAACTGTGAAATGTCTTCAGGAAAGGCCGCTTTTTAGCTCTTYTGCTGSATGCTGGAAGCACTTCTCACAGTCRGAGTCAATGAACTGCGCTCTCCAAGTGTTACTCTTGTTCACACCTCTGCTGGCTTTAGTGTGCCACGGAGAACAGAGCAGGACACCAGTGTGTAATGTCTCAGGGAAGCTTACCCACACACAGCCTATCTGCTGCCGTATAGAGGGGTGCATGCTGCTCAAACAAGAAGTTTTCTTTGGAAAAAAAAAAAAAAACCAAAAGAAACATAAGAGACAATAGCAGCATGTCCCAGCAACAGGAATACATGGAGGACTGACTGAAGATCAGGAAGCTGAACAAGGACTTGGTGCCATTGAGGCAGCAGAACTTTCAGCTGTGCAGAGCGTGGGGAGGGACTCTGTTCTTGGCAGGCGGTGTAGGTTTTAAGCCTGCCAACATCAAGTTTTAGATCCCAAGTTATAAAGAAAGGAGCCAAACTGTGGCTCCTTAGGAGAAAGGCCAAATAGAAGAGTAGTTCATTTAATAGCAGGATGCAAGTCTCATAATGCTGGGGTGGGGAGCGTTATTTTTCTCCCCCCTGAAAGGAGACTTAGAGGCGATAAGATTTCAAAAAGAGACAAGAGAGGCTTAATTGAATTAAGGAATTTGGGCAGGGCAGTTCTACTGTTAAACTCATAGACAGACAATCAAGGGTTAGGTGGTTACAGACATAATAGAAACAGAAACCTCCTTTTTTTTTAAAAAAAAAAAGAAAGGTACCCAGTAACATCACTAAACAGATCAATTACATGCGGTTCATTGTCAGAGTTGAAGGTAGATGATTTGTTGGTCCTACTTCCTCTTCTCTGCTGCACTGGATGATTTGTAGTTTAAAACAGTCAAGGATATTTAAACAAGAACCTCAAGTGAAGCAATTAGAAACCAGAGATATAGAGCAGCCACCAAGAGAATATATAATAAAAATAACATTGTTATCATCTTAATCAGGAATTCAGATTATTTCAGTAACACCTATTACTGAATCACAAAAGTAATTGACCTGAGGAAATTAATGTGTTCCCAGGAGGGGGAACCCTACTGTCTGTGGACTCTGCATACTTACTGTGGTCTTCTGCAAGGTGCTTTAAAGCTTTAATCCACTGAGAGAACAAACACTTGGTGCTAACAGATGCCCAAAATAGACAGCTTATACATGGCCAATAAAAGTTGGTTAACATTTCAGAATGTAAAGACTTTCAGGGAGCAACATTGCAAGCACCCTTCTAGCTCCAAATAGAAACTGTAAGCTGAGAAAATCTTCCAGAATCTGCCCATTTAAACATATCAATAGTCCCAAATAAAAAATGTATGATCTCTTTTTGATTTTTTTAAGTACCTAGACCTATCAATTTAATTCCCCAAACCCATCATTGCATACCCTAAATATCAACATWCAAACAAAAGAACCCAACTCCCAGAAAAGGGCCTCTTCCCATATTTATGAGAAAAGTGGAACCTCATGTGTCTCATCTGCATTACTGAGTCAGCAGTTGATATTTTGCTTCTCCCTTCACAGCTGATCCCCGATAAGAAGTTAATCAAAGAGATCCCGCCATACTGGGTTCCTCTCACACCTGAGTAATGCTTTTACCAGGGTTTAAATATCTACTCCTACATTTTCCTGTCTTTTCCATGAAGAAACGTACTCTTTTAACAAGGTTTAACTTTAGAAGAGTTAGTTTTATTCCCTGAAATTATGCACGTCTCTCCCTTTTCATCCTGCAAAACCTAAATAACATTTTATAAAATCTTTGGCCCAAGTATAGCACTGGTAATGTAGAAACAGACACTCCTCGTTGCTAACACGTACTGTCGCTGGCCTGTTTCGTTGAAACGACACCCTGCTGTCTGTATCCGGGTCTAGCTGTCACAGCTCACATCTACACTGTGTCTGGTGATAAGACATAATTCAAATGTGTGGTTTCATGATACTTGAACTTAGTTCAGGAAGGATTCTGGGGATACATGTCTGCTCCCCTTGGAGATTAGGGGCAAAGTGGACAGTTTGCAGTAATCTGGCTTACCATGTCCAGCGGGCTCTTGGTAATCAGGGAGGTCTACAAAGTCCTGACCACTTCTCATATAGCTTCTTGTATCTATTAACTGTGGAAGCCCTGGCAGGTTGGGTGCCTCCAGGATGCTTTGGCTGCTCTAAATGGAACAATCTCTGTCTTCCATGACTACAAGCAACCCAGGACTCGCTTCTCTTGCCCTAGTTGATGAGAGCTTTTGGGATTTTCTCTGAGAAGGAGATAGTTCATTTGYCCAGTGGGCAGGTTCAGCATAGCCTGTAATATGCTTTTGCTTATTTCAAAACATGAAGGTGTTGCTTAGACATTCACATATACTAATTGTGTCTAATTTCACACAAGTAACAAGGCAGTTTGTGTCAGTCTGTGGGTTGCAGAGAACCCTTTGGAGCAGAACATGCCAGTGACAATGAGAGGAGCAATCAGCTATAAGTCACCAAACGCAGGGGTGGAAATCAGCCACAGAGAGGAGAATCTGAGAGTGGACACAGCCTTAGAGACAAATCTTCCCCACTCCTTTCCTGCTTTGTGTCACATTAAATCCTGTATCTCCTGGCTGTGTTCCGAAGGGGAGGAGTTGTGCAGGTGGGAGGCAGGCAGCAGGAGACATGCCGAGGTTCTCCCAGGAGGTGGCACCTCCGTGGCGTGGATGCAAGAAGAGCCTTACCCATGCCCACATGGCACCCCTTGTGTGCAGGGTGCTGCTTGTGGGAGGCCCCAAACTGCATGATCACAGCCTGGCCGCGTCAGCAGAAGGTGGAGGTGACATGTCCCGCTCTCACAGCGCTGTTCCTCAAGGAGAATCAATAACCTTTGGGAATGAGATACTGAACTCATGAGATGCCACTCCAGATTCCCTATTCCTTAAAGAACTGAATCCCAGAACCCAAATGTTACCAAATTTTAATGATGTTGTATTTCTCTTCTGCAAAATAGAAACCAAAATTTTTGTTCTTTATTTAATGTTTGTTGTTGTTATTAAGGAAAACCATAATATTTGCAACCGAGGAAAGGGAAAATATCAGTATAAACTATGTATGGACTTTATTCGGTCATCAGTCCCAAAATCACAAAGCCAGGCACACTGGCACAAATAGGCCCCGTCAGTCTGCAGAATGAAGTCTGATGGATATTTTACTTTTATTTAGTGTTGTCTATTTTATTTTTCATTGATTATTCTCTCAGTTCACTAAGAGAAAAAAAAAAAAGTGAGACTGTGGTAAGAGTTGTCATATAGATAAGATGAAATATAAAAGCCTAAATAAAACAGCAAAAAAATAGAGATAATGAGCTGCATGCTACAGACACTGGTTGACTTTTGTGGGAAAGTTTGCTAGGCAGGCCTATATGTCTCACATTTTTTCATGATCATCATGACCTTTTGTTTTGGTTTTGTATTGTTTTCCATGACAGATGCATATTTGTTAAAAGAGGCCACTGTATCTTGTGAGAGAATCRTGTAACCATTTTTCTAAAAAATAAAACACCATATTTCCCCAGTTAACAGTTTATTTCTCTTTCTGAATGTGTGTTGATTGYTGCGTACACAAAAATGTATCTTTGGCACTCTATTGTTCCACATTGTAAGTTTTAATGCTTTGCAGAGAAGGGCAAAATATCCATGCAAACAGAGGCATGTGCATTCACATTTGGGGGAAAATGCCATGTCATTCTTCAGTGTCACTGTTGGGTATTATTCTCTACCAAAAAAAAAAAAAAAAAGAAAAGATAGGTCAAACATAATGTGAAAATTAAGTGCATGAAAAGGATTCCTAGATGCTACAAATACTAAAATACTATAATATAGTATCACCAGTATCTGAGCACAAGAAAGAATTAAGCAGCATGAAATTGTCAGCTGATGGAGGTATTTTACCATTAGTCCTTGTGTGCCTAATATTTACTAAACGTATTTTATTTAGCAGTGGTTTATTGTTAGTATCTACAGCCCCTGGGATTTCCTCCTTCTTGTGTCCCGCACCTGCATTCACTTAGACTGGTGAAGAGCTCGTGCACGGGGCTGTGCTCCTCCCGGAACACRACAGAAGTTCCCTGTTGACATCCCTGCAACCAGGCTCACAAGAAAACAATGAACTCAGTGTGTTGCTCCACCCAATCCATGTTTGTTGTCACCTGTATGACAGTATTTTAGCATGGCGTGCAAGCCACAGGTTTACCCTAAAATGACTGATGTGCTTAGCATTGTTGTTCCACAATATTAGCTTTGGGTGTTGTTCTAAATGCACGTGTTATGAGCAGCAATAAGGCATGGGCTGTAGCAAGGCATATCTTTGAGGTAATATAGGTTGTCATAGCTTAATGAGCTGATGAGCTGATTGAAGRAGCCACATGAAATATGTTATTTCCATTTGCTGATTGGGAGAGTGTATATATGTATATCTCAAGAGATTTTTGAATGCAGATTTGCCGCTGGATTGAGAACTCCCTTAGATGAGAATACTTTGCAAGAGGTTTTACACTTCTACATTACAAAAATCAGGGCCAGGAAGATTACATGATCTCTCCACAGTTGTGTAGAAGGATTGTGGCATAAGGAGGGACAGGCATATTTCCCTATTTTTCACTTTAGGTATACTACTATCCTTCATATTTATCCCTCTTTCTATATTTGAAATACATATTAAAGTGTTCCAACTACCAAAGTTTCTAGGAATAACTTCAATTATCTAAAAATAGTCTCTTGTCAAACAAAACTATGAAAATATTACTTTGACAATTTCCATATCATAATATAGTTTGAAAAGAATGGTCTTCTTTATTGTAGATAAGGGTTCATTCTCTTGAAAAGTGCGTTTGTCAATATGTATAGAATGTATTTGCTCTTTTGGCACACATTTCTATGATATTCTAAATATATTTCGTATTAGGGTTAATAAAGATATTATGTATATAAACTATCCATCATCTCTCCTTACCTTCTTGTCAAGTTCTTCCTTATCTTTTAAATAAAGATGACTCAGTTTCCCCTAAAAAAACAGGGAGGGAAGGCCTTAAAATAATACACAGATTTCTACGAGTAGCATAGTTTAAGCCACGAGATTTGTTTTTTGAACAATTTTGATGTTGTGGAAGACCATAAGAATCAGCTTTCAGCACACGGACAAACTCAGTGGTGCTGGAAATCAAGAAAAATATTTAGAGCTTTAGACATTGATCATTTGTTCAGATTTGGGTGACATTTTTAGAGGCAAGCAATATGGAGTGCTGTATAAAATTCAGAGTTCATCCAGCAGGAATTATTGTGCTATTGCTAATGTGGCACATGATTAACATAGGGTTTATTGCACCTCCATTTCTCATGTTAGCTACATATGCAGAAATAACCTTTGATTTTGGAAAACAGTGAGTTTGCTCACCAGTGAACTGCACAGACATAATGTTTATTAGGGATAATCACGTTTATTAGTGTGACCATAATCAATGTTATTTATCCATTCCCTTCACCAAAGGGTTTGCTTTTAATTTTCTCCTATTTATTTATTCTGTTGGCAGCTGAAGAATGTTCTAAAGGAGTAAATCACCATGAAAATGCCAATTTAGTAAAACAAACATTTAGGAGAAATACAGTTTCCTTTGAAAAATAATTGACATTTTTTATTACAACTAAATCAAAATACTTCATTTCCACAGTGTTAATGGCATGTGTTGTTTGTGCTCTGTTTTATTCCATCCTGGATTTTTTCATGCCCTTAGCTGCTCAGGTTTTAACCAGCTTTGCCTCATCCACATTTAAAAAGAGCTATCTGAACTTTATATCCATGTCTAATCTATGTGTTGGCTTCTGTAATATGACACCTTTTAAAAGTTACTATCATAACTCTACATCCAGTAGCATTTTTTTTCTTATGTTGAGCGGTTCTCTTCAAGGCATAGTAAAAATGCTCCTTTTCAAGTTATTTTGCATCCAGTACGTGTAATAGCATTGAGCTACACAGCTTGAAAAAGTATTATTTTTCATTAATTTTTAATGGAGCTAAACTGAATAATCATACAGTACCTAAAGATTTTGTACTACATCCTTCATGTTTCATAATATTCTACCACTTTGAATGTGTCAGAAAAAGCTTCTGGGAGCCTACCTGCTTCCAGGCTTGACAGATTTTCCAGACGAACTGATTGCCAAAGTCTTCCCACTGTTTCCAAGATGACAGTCATTTTGCATCATACCCTCTAGCTGCAATTCCAGGTGCTTGTTAATTTTAATTTAGTATGGTGTAGAGCTTTTCAAGTGAGTGAAAGGTGGTAATTAGGATAGAAGAACAAATAAATGTTTTGTGAAAAATGTAGATTCTTTCTATTTATATGTAATTATCTTTTAAATATGAATGATCTTGCTGGAGCAGGGTAGATTCATCACATTTCCCTGCTCTGGAAAACACGCTTTGTAGGGTATGGTCTGTGAAGTGCCAGCCAAGCCGTCCATCAGTGCCATCTCTAGCATACTCAGCTTTGCCTTTTTAATGCCTCACCTTGCTGCCTCACATGAATGTGAGTCCTATAGATGCGATAGAAAAAGAGTCTGTATTTATATAGAGCAACACTGACCCAGTAAAAATTTCTTTTCCTAAGAACTCCTTTTTTATTCAATGATCAGATAGTTCCTGGGTGTTTCATTTTACCTCTCCTGTTCAGAAAGTGGTTCAAAGTTTTTTTATTTCCTTTGTACTGAACAACTGTAATTATCAAAACAGCTATGAAAATATGTTCTCATGAAGAGAGCTGCTGTTTCCATCATACCTAAGTGTTTTACATGCATCAGGGAATCAGCCCTTTTAAAAYCTTTTTAAGACCAGGTCGTGTTTTCCCCTGTTTTACAGACAAATAATGTGGGCAGATTGAGTTGCTGAAACTGTCTTCTGATTATATTCTCTGGATTTGGGATACTGAAGGTATGCTTTTCCCCAGTCCTTAGCCTTATGAATCAGTTCAGAAGTACTGAAAAATTGTAGTAGCTGGAAGCACTCACCAAGCCTGAGAAAACCTTTGAGCAGTATAAACAGCCTGAGTAGTATCACACTTGTTCTAGAGCAGGGTAAAAATCCAGGTCTGCTGGATGACCAGACACTAATATTATTGTAATGAAGACAGTTGAACGTGAATTATCTTCCATTATATTTCAACAGTTAATCATCTGATGTTATCTTTTAGCCAGAGATTTGGGATTCTGTTCTGATCTATGGAGTGCTTTATGCAAGAGCAATTCTAAGGTACAGCTGTCAATTTTTCCTGTTGCTTCTGATGCCTTTAAGGAGCTGATTGCTGGTGTAGGAGTAAGTGGACTTKGATTTTGGTTGTGGCTCAGCCATGCAGCCATGATATGTATGAGACTTTGATCAGTGTGGTTTTATGGACAGGTCAAGCACCTTTATTATACTGCTGGCATTTCTTTTCCTCCAGGAATCCATTGTGCCTGGCACTTCTAAGCCATATGATTTTCAGAGCTGTATTTTATTATCTCTCATCATAAAAATGAAAAAGAAAACATTAGAAGTCCTTTCTATTAAACTCCTTCCTTCTCCTCCACAGATATATATTTACATCAAGAATATATGAAGACCTTTTCAGTGTAGAGTTTTAAATATTCTAAAAATCTATGAATGCAAGGAGTTAATTTTTATTTTTTTCCATTCTGTACCCGTATTTGCCTACCACTGTATTATTTTCTAGCAATAAAAATCTGAGAGTACTTCATCAGCTCACTCAAGCTTTTCCTTCCCCATATTTCTGCTGTTGCTCCATCACATAAACTCGACCATCCAGATTGTCTGGCTGCTTCAGCATTTTCTTCAGGTTACATTTATAGCAATTTGCAAATGATCTTCTTTGCTCTGGTATGTGGCACGGGCTCGTGTGCTTCTCAGTCTTGTCTCCAAGCATGAGCCACCACATGATGCTATCAGGAGCTGATATGAGCACAAGCCCTCCGTCTTGAAGAGTACTGCTCTCCAGTTACTCCTCTTTACTGTTTATTACAGAAATAAACTGAAAAGAATAAAAGTCCAGGTGGGCTGTGGTAGATATTTATATTGTCTATTTTAGACTGTTTCCTCATTTGGGCTTTCTCAATTGAGGCATGTTCAGGGCATGGTGACCTGTTGTGAGGCTCTCTTCTGTTGACCGATTTCTGTGCAAAGCCACAAGCCTTTGAGCTATGAGAAACTTTTACAGTATTACCGTGCTCATTTGCATTCCTACAGCCTTATTGCTAGGAAACGGTTTCCAGATAAGCAGAATGTGTGGCATTAATTGGTGTCCTAGGATGGGAAGAAGCACTTCTTGCCAACCTCCTCCGTTAATTCCTCTCATTCAGTACTAAGAATTAGGTTCCTTACCTTTCTCAGATTACCTTTTTTAACAGGAAGCAATAATAACTGATGAGCAATAAAAACAAATTCACACTGGCAGCTGGCAGATTTCTTTTTGCCACTGCTGGTTTATCTTTAGTTTCGGTACCTGCCTACCTCCTTTCCTCCTACATGCCTAATGCATGCCCTAATCCAAAAGATAATAGGCAGAGTGAACAATCTCACTGTTCTTGTGCTGAAGGTGTAACATGGGTGCTACCAGATCTAACCAACAGTTCCTCCCTACCTTAATGTGGATTTACTGTCTCTGTCTTTATTGGCASTGATCCAATTAGTGCTGGAAGTACTAACATGAGACGTTTAACTAAGGAGGAAGGAAGAAACGCACAAGAAAAGGTGCCTGAATAGTTTAGAGTTACAGTTTTGGAGGTGACTCAATGAGGGATTTTTATTGCAATGCTCTTCTAAGTCACGTCTTATCTGCATCTTCAAAACATGGCAACTTCACTAGCTTCTCATAGATTTTCAGAAAATATTTTGGTAATTGGTGATGTCTCCATCTTTGGTCWGAGAGAAAAAGTAACTGTAATGTTACTTAATTTTACATCTGATGTAACTCTAGTGCTACATCAGCATTTTCATACAATATGCCATTGTGCTAGTGTTCTGCGTCGTTTATCCACTGAAGTTCACTCTGGATTGAAGCCATGTAAACCCCTCATGTCTATGTCCATATGTCTCTTTTCGCATTAGAATTACAAGAATTTCCAGCCCCCCTRCCCCTTTTCCTTCATAAGGAAGATAAAAAGATGCCATCTGGACCCAGTCCTTTGTTAGTGACTGTCAGAATGCAGGATTCCTGAATATTCAGCTTAGCTGAATTTATGGAGTTCTCTCCACCAAACCACTGGGGGAAAGGAAGTACGAGCAACGTGTATTTCTGTCCAGGTTTTCTCAGCTAACAGATGGGTCTTTAGATTAGCAAAGATTAAATTGTGCTGATTTATGCACTAAGCTAAGCCTGAGGCAGAGAACTAAGAGAATAAATTGATAAGTTCTCTTTAGCTTCCTGGTTTAAAATCTTCCCTGATATTTCTGCAGAATATAGTTCATGGCAAGGTAAACTTCCCACAGTCAGAAAATATTGAAGATGCAAGGATAAAGATGTGTACATGACAGAAACCAATTTAGTATCTAGAGATACTAAACCTAGCATTTCACTATTCCTTGTTGTTGTTGTTAATTTTTATTGTTTTGAGCTTTGTCTTCTTTTCCAGATGTTCCCAGTCAAAGTGATTGAGTGCAACTTTTACAGTTATTGAACTTTATAGTTCTCTTTCCTAAAAAAGATAGTGTTAAAATTTTATGTTCCAAGTTCTCTTTTTGAAGGAAGTCTCCTCCAAAATAACTACTAACTATCCTGAGGGCGGGAATGTATAAAAAGACATAGAACAGATCAAAACCATTCTGATCAGTTTTATTCCAGYGCAACTAATACTAATATAACAGTTTCAAAGTTTACTTCCTATGTAATCCCAGCAAAACTAGTCATTCATAGGCTTTAATTCTGGAAGATGTATTCCCTGATTGGATGACTATTCAAGTAGAGAAGACATAATCTGGTTTAGTGATAAGGGATTGTAAGAGCAAAATAGGCATTTATTCATGTCTGAAAGAGGCTAGTTTATCAGAACTGAGAAGAGTCATTAATGAACACAGATAAATGGGCAGGATTTAACAGAGACACTGCYATTAAGCTTACAGAGTTTACCACATTTCTTTCATTTGAAGGAAAGAAGCCAGATTGGAGGGTASTTGCCAATAATATGGGGCCATCTAGTGAATATCATTAGGATTACAGCTTTGTCTGTGGTAATTTGGCTTTCCTGGCTAAACTCTGTGATTGTTTTCTTTAATGTGGAAATAGGTCATTTATGAATAACAAATGYAGTAAACTTGTTCTCTAGAAAGAGGACCATGGGCATAAAACACATGTCAACATTTATTTTAATATACATGCAGACTWAGAAGCTTAACATCATGAATGATTCAGGACTGCACAAAGCCAGAAGAAAAATGACACTTTACAAAGCAGCTTCAAATTCTAGAGCAGGAAAAGTCAAAGCATTATCTAGGAAAAATGAAGCCCTTGGAAAGAAGTACTTGCAAAGTGAGAGGAAACGCTTCACCGATAAGAAAAGCTGAGATGATGCCTGTACTGCTTGTGTGGAATAAAATCAGCTGGGAATGCTAGAAAATTAAGAACTGTCATGTGGAGCTGTGGAGGTGAGTTAATTAGCTCACATGGAAACCCACTAGTGCAGAGACAGGGATGCTTGTGACAATCCTGAAGAAGAGTGTTTTGCAGGAGGGACAGCAGTGCCATTCCCTATACTGTGAAGCAGAGAGAAGTATCAACAGACAGCGGACAGATMGGAAGGGTAGTTCTTTCTCTGTGTGCCATCATCGGAACAGGCAGGATGAGTGCGATTTAATTAAAGGATCATGATAGAGCCGTGTAAAGCTGTTCTCAGCACTCTTCTCTGTCACTCTGAATCTATTCAGCATGGGCCTGATTGCTTCATGTGTAAAGCACCTCTGCTTCTCCTGTAGAGGAAAGGAGAACAAAGGCATTACACATTGTAAGCTTAATATTATAAACCAAAACCCTGAAGTTCTCAAGACAACTTGCAGACAGAGAAGACCCTATAAACACTTGCAGCAGAAAGGACTTATAAAAGATTTTTGTCAAAAAATATTCATTTTCATCCACAGGATTTTTTTAATGTTTTTTCCAATGCCAGTTTTGAATTCTTACATGACCTGAATTGAGCCAGATGACTTGTCAGCAAGATTTTGTTCATTGGACTTTTCTCTTTACTGTATAGGTTTCACAATTCCTGCTAGAATGGACAGTTCCTTACAGAAACAGCAGGGTCATTCATTTCGATCAAGTGGACCTTAGTGTTGGGAGAAATAATCAGTCTATAAAGATTAAGCAAAGATGCAGTGGAGATCCTGAACAAACTGGCAGCACTTGAGCGGCATGGAAATACCAAAACCCAACTCAGATTTATATTTATTCAGGAATAATTACTTAATATTGCACTTACAGGACTGCTTTGCAGAAGGAACATTTGTTGTTATAGGTTTTCCCGTCAGAGCCACAGTAAGGTTGATAGAGCTTTTCACAATAAATAGGTCTTCTTGCCTGTAAACTCCTGTATTCACTGCAGTCTACCTGCAAATAAAGTTTAATTTTCCTTTGAACCCATCTTTTTCACATTCTGCGTTCACCTACAGAAATAAGRGAAATATGAAATATTTGGGCAAGCTTGTTAGCTGCTATAGAGCAGCAGGGCTTCAGCATCTAGTCCATCTGAACCTAGGTCTCTCAGAAAAGAGATGTCCCTTCTTTCAGAGGTGTACTTGATGCTAGCTGTGCCGTGTAATGAGTATCTGTCARCCTTTGCTGTCTGCCTGAACAAAAATAAAATCACTATAAAAATATTAGCCCTCTTCCATTCAGCAAAAAGCAGAGTTGTTGCAATTTCTGCTACCTGGTACCCAGAACAGGGAAACGTTAAAATCCCTGGGGAAGTGGTTTATGATCTGAAAGTCACCAAGGAATCCTTAAAGCCTTAAAGCCAAGGAAGCCTTACTTGTCTTCACCAGAYGCCTATCAAATGTCTTGATTTCTCTCTCTCCAAATTTCCCCCTGCCCAGTTTCTAACCACATACTACATTACACACAGCAGCATCKGAGAGCTGTCACGGCAGCTATGGAAAAAACACGTAGCTCAGGAGCGTCTCTGTCTTCTGTAGTGTTTGCTTAGGGCTTAATAAGTTTACTGACTTCATGGATCGTGATGTACTGTTACTACAAGCTATTTGTCTTTATCCAGAAACAAAAAGGAAAATGACTCACCTCATCCTTTCTGGCAGCATCTAATATAAAAACAGAATAACAAAAGATAAAATTAAAAAAACCTCATTGCTAGACATTCAGTTTGCAACTGGGGATGGTTTCTTTAGTACCTTCTAGCAGCACCAAGGCTCTTACCTCCTTGAAAGTAAATACTAACATCATTTTTCAGTGTTTAATAAAATACATGTGTCAGGATCTATTAAACAAGTGGGCCTCATTGCATTGTTTACCTTAGAAAGCCATGTCAGCAGCTAGAACAGCCTTTGCTGTCAGAGGGAATGGGGACTATTGTTCCCCTTTTCATCACATAAAGATTAAGGATGCRGGAGTCAATATGATGTTCAATGGCCAGTCTGTACAGGGTAAACCAGTTGTTGAGCACGACAGGATTGTAATTTACAATTCTATCAAAAAATCATATATAGCTACAAGCAAGTCACATGGTCCTTTATACTTTGATTTTCTGTCTGTCACAAGGATAACATCTTCATTAAAATATAATATCAAGTATATAGATTATGATGATACTGAAATTCAGATTGCAATATGACTTTTTAAAGTCCTTTCCYATGTCAGTCCATATGGATTCCAAGCTATATTGTAGAGAAATGAAGTCCTATTTGTATACACAGTGTCTAACGCAATGGAGCCCCGATCTTAGGTGCGGCTTCAAAATGCTGCCCCAAAGAGCTAATCAGTGATAATTACAGCTCTCAGAAAGTAATCAAATAACAGTGGCATATCTCCCTTATGGTGACACATTCATTACTGTCTTTAGGAATGTATTTTGTTCTCCTGTCCTATAATAATTATCCTGTACCTTCCAAAGGATAAAGGTCCATGGACAGATGCTTCTATGTTGAAGGAGAAGGAAGGAGATGGAGTACGATATAAAGGCCAATACAACCATCGCATTTGTCTCTCTGGCTAAGTACATTTTTTGGGGATATTTGAAGCTTTCTATTCAAACCCATTTTCATGGAGCAGCTCATATCTTGTGATCAAACAGAGTCATCTAAGGCTAAAAAAAAGAACTAGCATAAATAACCCACCATGTCAAATATCAGCTTATGCCACTAAATTTTGACTGAGTTTTCATCATCCTGGAATTTGATCACATTTCACCTACCTCCACAAAAACATTTAGATGTTAGTTTTCTCTGATAACCATTTAGTACCAGCTATATTTGGGTATATTTGAGTAAGTGCAGGAAGATCTGGTTCAAAAAGGCCTAATACACAAAGTTGTAAAGCAGATGAAATAAACTAGAAAATTCAAGAGAACGATTCACTGGAATTCTATTAGAAAACAAGAATTTCTTTTGCTGAAGTTACCGACACATTACTTGAAAGAACAATCTCCATCAAAAAAAGTTGTTTCGTTAAAATTGATACTTTACACACAAACAGGACAAAAAAAAAAAGGTATTTTATCATAGAGCAACCTGCATTCTCCTACTTCTCAAATCTATCGCAAGCCCAGCAAACCCTCATGAAAAGGTTATTCACAACCAAGCTATGTAAGTTATGTGGCTAGTGCATCATCGGCCAACTCCCGCTTGGTTGGTATGGCAGAAGGACCTCAGCAAACCAAGTTCTCAGCTCACATGAGAGAAAGAAATGCTTAGAGTAAAAACCTGGTTTAATTCTGAGGTTTTACAGTTTTTCTTCATTTGCCTTAATACTTTTTAGTTGCAAGACAAAATGCAGCCTGGATTTGCACTACCAAAAAGAAATGTTTCATCTATTCAAGTTGACAGCYGGTGAAATATTGCTTGCTAAACAGTGCAAAAGCATAAAATTTCAAAGTTGCTACCAAAGCCCAGCAACTGTTGCTCAGTATGACCTAGCAGTTTCTTGTGTTTGAACTTTAGAACATAACATTGAGCATTAGGTCTGTTGAAACACATTAGTGTCAGAACATAACATGGAATAAAAAGTTACTCACTTGCTAAGCAAAGAACTGCCAGGATGAGGAGCACAAAAATGCCTGTTATCTTCATAGCGGACATAGGTTCTTGAGCTGTTCTACAGCCAGTCTGTGCTCTTAAGTGTCCCACTGCGCTTTGCTTGAATGTATATTGAGCTATCTATGAGTGTGTATATATATATGTACATGCACAAAGAGCAGGCACCTTGGTGATGAAATTTGCCTGGTAGAAGGCRATTGGAAGAAGGTGTTGCCTGTGTCTTCTTTAGAGCATGAAGGTCATAAGTACAGGGCTGAGAGTCATGGCCAAGATTGTGTTGATAAAGGAGATGTGTTGCGCTTCAGCTAATCCCCTTGCCTAATTAACTGTTCCATCTTCACAAGTTAAAGGAGTGACTCAGTTMGGTGGTTACTTATTGCTGATCTAATTATTGCCAGATTGACTTTTTCAGTTGAGCATTATTCCCAAGAAAAAAAAGAAAAGAAAAGAAAAGAAAAACTGATTTCACTAAGACAGAGGAACTAAATATCTTTACGTAAAAGACTGTAATAGGCCAAGCAGACCTTGGGTCCTAATAACTCTACCTCCTATGTGGAGAGCGAGAGAGACACTAGTCATTTTCTCTCTAAGGTATATGGGCAGTGGATAAAGGGCAAATTTCTTAGTAGAACAAATAAATAAAAGTGATAAAATTGCAGTTCTTATTAAGATGGGAGGACAGAAGAATAGGTGAAGATCTGGTTTCATTTGGAGGCCCACRGGCCTTTTTTTTCTTTTTCTTTTCCCCAGTGCCCTTAGTTCAGAGATTCCACCTCAAGCTTTTCTACCTTGTTAATATGAGATTTGTGCATATTTTGTTTTTGCAAAACACAGGTTGTTATTTAATAAACTGGGASTGGTTCTGGATTCTGTTCTGTGCCTTTTTTTTTTCCCCTCTGGAAAGCTCTAGGCTTTTCTAAAGAGTCTGAAATAGAATGTTCTCATGGAGACTATTCAAGAAACATTTGTTGGTTGATACTGACAGTTACCAGTATTAGGCAACAAAAGCAAAGCTGCCAAAAACCCCAGAGGGTTCTACTAGGCTGAATAGCTTTAAGCAAACTTCAAGACTCTTTAGGACATCATGAAACTGTAAAACTGCAGCTTGACAGAACTTGCAGCTTACTTGACAGTAGTATGAGGAAACCTCCCACTTTGGTTACATTTTCTTGCCTAATTTGGTGCCACAGAGTGTACTGCCTGATGCAACCATAGGATCCATTCCATCACTCTCAAGGGAAAAAATCTGAATTGACTTAGGAAGAGTTTCTGAGGACAAGTGAAGAAAGGAAGACAGGACATTTGTGGGTGAGAGAGAGCTAATGGGACAGGCAGTTTTTGGTTTTTGAATCAGATTTTTCTTAGCGTTTGAAGACTATCTTACCTTAAATAGAATTTCTGATGCCAATTCTATGTCCGTTATGAGCAGACCTGTGGTGTGAATGTTTTCTTCCTGGTAATGCTGAAGTGTTTTGATTAGGACCTTAAGCTCCRAAGGACTTGTCCAAACCATTCAGTTAAGGCACAGTACAGGTGCAATGAGAGTGTGCACCACGGAKCCAGGCACGTAGACTGCAGAGCAGAATGGAAGAGCTCAACCAAACTTTGGCTCAACCAAAGCTTAGGAGCTTCTTGCATTTTGAAACATAAAGGTTGTCTAAAAGTTTTGAGGAAAATGTCAGACACAAGATGCAAGACAGAGTCTGTTTCACTTTCTGAAATGATGCAATACTCATATGCAAAACCTTGACATGAAATTCTGTAAAATTAATGTCACAGTGTTTATTGCAACTCCAGTTTAAGGGAGTACCTAAGCACCTCAGTATCACATGCCTAGCTTTAAGAATGAGAAGAATTCACATTGACAAACTATAAAAAACGCATTAATTGACTGACTGAGATGATGTTTCACCCCGGGCACTTTTCTGAGGCACCTGTCCAAACTTGCAGAGGCTTGTTTGCCCTGATAGGCTTCAGAAGGAGCTGGTCTAACCACCTAAGAGTTGTCATTCTCAGGCAGGCCAAAGGTTCATCTAGGTRAGAATTCTGTCTCCAAAAATATTCACTGACAGACTAATAAAGAATAGAGAGTGTTTCTCCTCTTGGTGAGTTGAACCTGAGTTGACAGTGTGCCCCTATGGTGAAGAAGTCCGAACACGTACTAGGCCACATGAGTAACAGTGTAGCTGTCAGCTCAAAGGAAACTATTCTTTTCCCCTGTTCAGCACTGGTTAGGTCACATTTGGAGTGTTCTGTCTAGTTCTGGGCTTTTCAGTGCAAGAAAGATACCGACATACTMGTGCAAGTCCAGTGAAGAGCTATCAAGATAGTTAAAGGGTTTGGGACAGGGGACATAAAAGGAGAGACTGAGAGAAGTGGGTTTGAACAGTTTTAAGAAAAGAAGAGGGTCTTAGAGTTGTCTTGGGCACTTAATGGGACAGTACAGAGAAGACAGAGACAGATCCTTCTCAGAGGTGGACRGTGAAAGGATGAGAGGGAATGAGTGCAAATTGCAACAAGAGAAATTCTAATTAGATGTAAGGAAAACAGATTTCACAATGACAGTGTTTAAACATTCAAACAAATTGCTTAGAGAAGTTATGGAAATTCCATTTTAAGAGACTTGTTCTGAATTGGCCCTGACTTGGAGGGCAGGGTGGTAGAGCAAGACGACCTCCAGTGATCCAACCCAGCCTACATTATTCTAGGATACTGTGAYTCTCTTGGTTGCGTGATACCCATTTGGTTAATTTACCAACTTGCTACCTGTTAACCAATGTTAACCATAGCTGGCAGTCAGGTATTTAGGGATTTTGTGGTGTGTGATATTTGTCCTTAAGAGTTAACATTCCTGGTCTTGATGAAGTAGACATGGAGAACACAGTRAAATATTGGATTGATTTTAGCTACTTTAAAAAATGCTTTTTKCTGAAAAGCAGGTGTTCCATCTATTTAGTAATATCTACTATAACATCCTGGACTTAGAGATGTAGACCTCCTTACCAAACTAAAACTATGATTATGAAAAGTACCCTGTCTTGATTAAAAATTATAGGTCAAATTTTGACCTCATTGGCTGAACATGTACAAGTTTCCATTGGGCAAAGAGGTAATGTTTTCAATATATGTATGTTAACTGTGGCCAAAGAATAGACTCTTTCAGAGTTTTCTTCTTATATTATTATTGTATCTTTTCTTTCCCTTTTTCTTCTCTCTCCAAGTTGTTATTTTGAAAAACAAAAAGTAATTACTTGGCAACACAAATGCTTATTCCCTTTAATAAGCCKGTTAAAGGTATGTAGTGCATATTTTACTGGGAGCGGGGACATACGTCACAGTTATTGACATATAGCTTTTATTTTGGAGCTMTAAAGTAAGCCAAGATATGACACCAAATATGTTGCTGGAGCAAGTTATTAGTTAGATGCTTGTTTCGTTCTGCGTGGGCGGATGTTATCTGGCTGCATTCCAGGAGGTTTGGATGTGCCGTAGCTTGTTCCCATTCATATGGGTGCCTCACACTGAGGACATCAACAATGCTGAAAAAACTGCAGGTGGGCTGGCTAAAAAAACCSACATTTTCATGTAACACTATATATTTGGGAAGGCTGTACAAGCCAAGATATGTCCTGATATCATCACAAGCAGGAATTCTGACCTCTTAGTGATCCTAGTTCACATTTCTACATAACCCAGTTCACAGACTCATTAATTTCTTTTGTGTGGGGGTGGTTAGGGTTGTCCACCCATGTGCAATTACTGGATCAAACTTTAAGGTCTTGCTCAATGGAAGGTTTGAGAATAGAATGATATATTTCTTAAAGAATAAAACTGTGCCAAAGTATTTGAGTATTTGCSTAGAGGAAGGTGAGCTTCCAGCATTCACACCTTAAGAAAGATCAAATGATCGTTTATGTAAAATTTTAGGTATCAAGCTGGGACAGATCCCAAATGAAAGTTTCATATGTTACTTTGGGAAGTTAAAAAACAATCTGCAGAGGCTAGAGCTGTTCTTTCTTTCTTTCTCTCTCTCTCTCTCTATTTGTAAACCATTCTGCAAGGTGAGCAGCACTCACAGAAAGCCTTGGAGGAAACAGTCTCTGTTTAGGGCAGATGTAGGGAGGTGTGGTGGGTAAAACTAAAGCTACATGCTGAATGTGAATAGCTGGAAGAGGTGCCACCCTGAGAATGGTGGCTTGCTGAGTAAGACTGCAGTTTGGTAGAAGATGCCTTATATGATTGCGTATTTTAGACTATCATATGCTAGAAATAAACAGAGATAGACTTAATTTTGCCATGATCTTATTTCTAAAGCCTTGATTTTGCATTCTTTAGATCTTTCAGGACAGCTTTAGGCACTGAGTCTACACATCGTGGGACTGGTAAGAGGATCTCTAGACTAATTTCAGTACAAAAAAAGGAGTGGAATTAAGAAAGAAAAGCATGAAAATTAACTGATAAATCAATTATTTTCTCCAGTAGATATAAGAAAAGATCTCTAATATATGGAGCCTCCTAGTGAATATTCATGGTATGATATTATCACCTCTTTTACAAATTTCTTAGGCATAGGAGATTGAGAATTTCTACAGCAGATCTTCAGAAGTGCTGGATCCATACAAGACCCAGGAAATSAGTAATAAGTGAATGAAGCCAGTTTTGTGTCTGAGAGCAGTCGTCTTACAATGAACTTGCTTTCTGCGGAAGAAGTGGCAGTTTCAAGCTGTGCTTTGTTATTTTTCTGAAGGATCTTAGACATTTCCTCACAACCAGCTCCTTAGTACCAGGATAGCTTCCCGTGAATTCACAGGAGGTTAAATTCACCTTGTAGAATCATGACACTCAAAGCATATCCCCCTAAGTAAAATATATGAGTCTTGCTTTTGTCTGGATTCTCATAATTATGGCCTGAGAATTGCTAAGAGTGGAAAAAAGGCTGAATCAAAGCTAGACATTTGTCATTGACTTCATAGGTGCAGAGGTTTGACCCCAGATAGATGAAGGACAGGAAGGTCTCACTAATTTTGAACATGGTACCAACAGTATCAGAGAGCAACCTCAAAGGCCTCAGTATACAGATGATCCTCATTTCAGTTACAAGCCTCCTGAAACATGAAAAGCTAATGAACTTCACGGTACCCTCAGATCTCAAAAGAAGAAGTCACTTYTTAGTCTACAGGAAAGAGTTTGGAAGAGGCTCCTGATTAACAGACATCCCTTTGAAGTGCTGCCCTGGACAGTTTTACAGGTCACGAGTTTGGTAACATGAGTCAATTTGTATTGGAAAAGTTAATACTCCTCCCTACAGATTGCCTGTGAAGTAGTAGAGAATTCTGGTAGGGAAGTAACAAGTACCATCAAACACTCACACTAAAAGACTGCAAGGAAATCTTTATTTTTTTTCCACAAGTATTTAATAATTCTTTGTATAGCAAGCAGGACATAAAATAAATTGCACTTACAGAAAAGATAAGATTTAGTTCTCTGAAATATCAGATACTTCCTACATTTCAATGTTTAAATATCTTAAATCACCACCCATTACTGAGACTGGAAAAAAACGAAGCACGGTCACAAGGGGAGACATTTTCGATTCCAGAAATTCTGTATCAGAGTTTAAGGCCTAAATCCTCAAGAGTATTTGAAGACATTAGGCCCTCCTGAAGGTTGGAATTTGGGAGTTTTGCAGGAAGTGTAGGCTCCAACGGGTGCTTCTGCCTCTTTCCAGACTTGGGCACTTACACTGTAAGCAGTTCAAAACTAGACCTTGGTGTTTTTCCTAAGGTTCATGAAGACACCTCTCACACCTTGAGGCACTATGGAAGTAATTTCAAAATAAACCATAAATATCTGTATTCTAAGACTCTCTAAATCTTAAATAGATGCTCAACATTCACATAGAAACCAGTTAGCAGTAAGTCTCTGAAATATCAGATACACTGCAGTCAAACTTTCAAATAATTTAAGYTGTCTTTGGTTTCAGCTGCAGATTTCTGGCTGCTCGTGCTCTGTGGCTGTCCCTGTGGCATGGGAGGTCTCAAGGCATTCATTTTCAGTCCTCCAGTAACCACAAGCATGAAAGAAAAGGAGTTCTATTTAGGTGATGTGATATTCAACTCCTGGATCYCCTTTTCATTCATGTTCATAAGAGGTGGCCACAGGACTTTTAAGAGCAGCTTTGGAGTGAGTAGGTACAGGCTCCACAGACCTGTGTCCACACCAGCCCTCCTGTCGCCTCCGCGCTAGGTTGGGTTCTGCTGCAAGCACAGGACTTTACCAGGGTTTGCGTTCCCCCGACAGCCATTTGCAGTATCCACTGGCTGGTCATCAACATGAGGTGAGCAAAGACAGCAGACAAAAAGCAGAAGCCAACGTTTCTATGGTCCTGAGCTTGCAGTTCCCTTCTTCTGCACAAATATTTGCCATAACACTGGAAGATGGAGATGGTGCTGATACATGATACATGGCTGCTTCATGCAGCCAAGACTTTCTATGCTGCGGCATTTCAACAAAATAAATAATAATAAATAAATAAATAATAAAATAGTTCTCTTAATAAGTTACTTGCCATATAAATTAACACATGAAACATTTTAGCTAGTAACTGCCAACATCTGACATTGCAATATTCATCTCAAGTAAATAATAAATAAATAAATAAATAAATGCAATATAATAATATGCAGAAACTACCACAATAGCTGGCAGTAATGTATCAAAAACACTTCTACAATATATGTTAATATAACATTATATATGATAGAAGAGTTATTCAAATCTAATTTAAAAGAGCTGCCAGAATTGACATCATATTAATCTATTACAATAAAAAATGTCATAGTTCCTTAGTAATCTAAAATGCAGATTTTCTTCTAGTTATTCTTATTTACTTCTGCACACCCATTCCTGCTTTCTTAAGGAACAGTGCCATTCTCCTAGGATTTCTTACTGGTGTCTGTAAAATAAGAGAAAGGAAATTCACATAAGAGTTATCTTATACATATATTACTTTATACCTAGTTAGCCATAATACTTCAAATACTAGCCAGATCCATGAAGTGCATCCATTCTTTCCTCTTCCATTTAAATGGATTCTTTTTTTTGTTTGTTTGTTTGTTTGTTTGTTTTTTTAAGGAAACTTTATTTTAGACAGCCTAATATAGGTACATTTGCTTACAAATCTGTATTGTCTTATGGGTATTTCAAGCAAAATTGTGCAGGAGCAGAAAGTGGTCCCGAGGAAACGCAAATCATAGATGTCTCCTCTTTACAAGAAATCAGATTTGCTTCTCAAATARAAGGGTTCTTTAAGTCTTACCTGCAAAGTGAAGACCACTCACTCCAAGATGAGTCGTAGTAGCGATCCCGAGCCTGCACAGAGATCTTGTCCTTTGGGCCAGTCCTTGGAATCTGAACATGCTGCTCATCAACCTCATAAATCTGCAAAGAGAGCAGAGGTCCTTCAGTGGATGGTAGGAGTCCAGCATAGGGATAGTGCCAGATATATGCAACAGGTATAGGTAATTCAAAAAGCACTGGTAGTCTGGTAGTCTGTTGTTTTGAAAGCACCAGTTTGCTCCCACAGCTATTAATGTAAATGAGGAATTGYGAGAACCTCAGTCTCTACAGAAACTAGAAAGTCCACTTTCCATTGAAGTTAGTGCAGTGATCTTAATTCAAAACTGAAACTGAATCATTAAAAACAGGATTTACTTTATATCAGGGGTTTTTTTTTCTTCTTTTCCCAAAGCATGAACTTCAATGGATAGAAATTCTTGATTTCCAGTATCCATGAGATTTCCCCTGAGGATTTGTGGCTGGTACAAGAAGCAGTCCTAGAACTGGCCAATTTAACTACTAAAGATGCAACAGACAACCCCGCAAAATTCAGTCGGCACTGGGGGAATGGCCCCATCTGCTGGTAAAAGCTTACTTTTTTGGTTTGCTTAATGAGCTGATGGTGCRTAAGGATCATACATATTGGTTTACTGTTCCTGTTGCCCTTCCTAGGAGGAGCAGCMCTGCAGTTAAGGTCTTGCAGTGCAGTCCATGTACTTCTTTCCTKTTCTGCAGTTGACTCCTTTGTCAACCCCAGGCAAAGCACTAGAACGCTCTTTCTCAGATGTTTAGTGTACTCAGGAGTATTAGCAATGGAAACAAAGATATTTTGTGATTTAGGGCTAATACTGATTAGTAATGTTTATTTAATTATTAAATAGTAATAGGGAAGTGAATGGCAAAGGCTTTAAATCTCCACTGAAATACTACCAAATGAATCACTGATTCCCTATTTGACCATTCACCTCTAAAGAGAATCTGAGCTAGCCAGGTACAAACAACATAAAAGGGACTCACTGGAACAGATCTTAGCCTTCTTGATTTTGAAATTGGGATTTTCCCAAGTTAGGACCCGCACAACCCTGCATATGAATTAGCAGAGACTTTCCTCATGCCACACTGGTATGCAACTCGGGGCATGACACCRGCTCCTGGTTACATCAGGATTGCATCCACCACAGTGTGTGTTTGGGCCTTACAGCTCATTGAACTGAGAGGAAGATTGTTTCTTTTCAAGACAGAGTCTTACCACATTTGGGGCTTGGTAAGAATCTTAGGCTTATATTATTTGTACTGTTTGTTAAAGCAAGAAAAGCTCATTTTGAATGCCATACCTCTGACTTTATTTCGTGTGTCTTTGTACTTTCAACTTTGACCCTGAAAGTCAAAGGGAAGTAGGACTTTGGTGTGCTCCAAGTTTTTGGATATGTCCAGGCCACTGTTCCGTTTTTGGCCACGTACTGACATTTTGGTGGGTCAGGTTTTACTGCAAGAGAAAATATAGAAGGCATCAAGTCTCATTAGCAGCATGATGTCAGATACCAGTGTCCTATTGCTGACAGTTTTAAAAGAATAAGCCCTGGAGTCTCCATTAGATTAAGACAAGAGTATGCAAGATCCGTGTTTCACATGGAAAATTAATCACACTCCATGAGCTTTTRCTTYTTATTTATTTATTTTTTGCCTGGAGGGTTGCAGAGAGCTTTGTCATACACAAGACCACCCTCAAACCCTGCTGGCAGCACATTTAGCAAAGCATCTGTTCCCTTAGGATGCTGCCTCACCACTACATAAGTCTGCAGCTCCAAGAGAACATCCTGCTCAGTTACTGAATGTTCTCTTGCTGGGAGACCCCAAGGTCCTTCCCAAACATGTCCCTCTCATAGACACTGCTACAGAAACTTCTGGGAGACGTGGGGAAGAGAGAGTAGGAGGTCACAAGCTATGGAGATCTTAGTTCTTTACTTCCTCATCTACTTCTGGACTGCTGCTATGATTTGTTTTCCCCTGATTTACAGTAGAATAGGGCAGGGATTCCCAAGCATAGTTTAGTTAATTACCATTATTTGTTCCACTCTCAGCAACAAGAATAAAACTAGGAATAAATGATGATTTCTGGTGTACTCACTGATATCTCTGATGAAGAAGCTGCTCGTATAGTTCTCGTATTCCACCTCGTCGATGACCTCCAGGAACATCTCAATTGGCTGGAGCTCTTCGGCAAATGGGCAGTAATTCTCTTGCTGGCACTGGGCTGTGTATTTAGTCACTGTGTCATCGGTGTGAGCCACAGGGCTGCTGCAGGTTACATCTTGAGAGCTGAGCAGAGAGCAAAAGAAGTTATTGGGAATGCTGGCTTGTTCTGAGGAGTTTTGTTCAAAATGATGTCTTGTAGTGGGTAAGATTATATTTCCTGCTGCCTGAATCATTCTATGGCTTCACTTTAACCACTGTCAACACAGTCCGGTGGACAGTCTTACATGTTCAGAGATTGATTAAAAGACATGTTTCCMCTTAGCAGAAGAATTTGTGTTTAAACCTAAACAGGATATGTCCTTTTCTTCTTTATTACCACTGTTCCATGACAAGCTCTGGTATCTAACTTTGTTCCTCAGCCCTTTCCATAACATTGCTGGAATAAGTAAGGCAAGGTTAAAATGCACCTATTGGGAAACAAATAGCAAAAGGCAACCATAAACTGCTACCTGAATCTGGCTCTACTTTTTCATTCAACAAAATAAACCACTTTGCAGCTATTTCCTCTTTAGCAAAATGAAATAACCTCCGCCCGAGTACTSCATGTTTTGGCGAAACCCCCAAGAGTAGTGGGAGGTAGGAAATCCCCCGAGGGTTCCCCTCACATTTCCCTCACAGGTTTCTGCAGTGACCCTCAACTGAGGCTTGTCAATGGACATGTGGCTTTTGCAGTGGGCGCAGCCTCCCACTCCTTCGGTGTCGCTGGATCTGCTGAGAAAGGACTCAGTGCTGTGATTGCTTCTACTTTTGGCTTAACTTCCTCTCTCTCCCCTGCATGGACAGTTTTTCTATTGCYTAAATGACTCTGTGGCTGTACTGAAGTAGCTGTAACAATCCAGGGTGGGTTGTCCCATGGTCAAATCTTTATTATTTCCTGAGAAATTTCCAAACACTTATTAGCTAAGTAGGTCCCTGTGATTGCCCCAAACCCTTTTGCACACATTCAAGCTCTGGAAGTGGGATTCCTCCCCTTCTTATGCTCTCAGTTGGCAACCCATGATCCAGGATGTCCTCCATAGAGTAATACTGAAGGATGCTTTACGAGGTGGCTGAGGAAAGTACAAGCTCTTACCCTTTGAGACTTCTGATTGAGAACTTCACATTTGGAGTCTCATTTTCTGTCATCCATGAACATATGAAAATTCCAGAGTAATTCYTTGCCTCGCATTTTAAAAATGTTCTTTTTGGTTCTAGGAGGAAAAAGAAAGAAAGCATTTTTTTTTTCCCAAGTCCAAGCAGAAAGAACACAGTAATTCAGCACCATCCCACYCACCTTGGCAGGCAGACACAGGCTTAGGCTACCCATAGAACAGCAATTTCTAGTTAAAAAGCCATGTAACTACATTTAGTGGCCAAAGGCTGGTCTACATAACTGAACAYTGCCCACATCTGTATGGTTGTTGATAGGGGCTAGCATGTACCCAAGCTGTTCTAGATGGCTGATGAACCTGTCATTAAAAGCCCTACGTACATATAGACACTGTTTCTTTCACAGAGAAACTTTGCAGCAGACAAAGCAAGCCCGTTGCTTCCTCRCCAGAAAAGTAGTAGGGTTGTACTGATGTTATTCCATGATTTTCATATCGGTCTAATCATTCCTACTGCTACTGCATCCTATGGGTCTAGAAAGTCCTTAATCTCAAAAGACAACCCATTCCCATTTTTCACATCACATGCACAATACACACAAGAAAGGCCATTACTTGCCATCCCTGACACAATAAGTATTTGAARAAGACTCATTTTAAAGTGTATATTTCTCATGCATTTCCCCAGAGAGCTCCCTTGGGTTTGTGAAGTGTAAAGCTGAACAAAAATGCATCCCAACATCCTATAACCTTACCTTTAAAACTTGTCAGAATTGATCTCATCATTTGCCCATCTGAGTCTATTTTAGTTATGAGGAAAAAGCTGTAGCTGATGATTTCGTGGGTGTCAGCTGCCAGACAGGTGTAGTTGCCAGCATCTGGGAACTCTTTAACTTCAGCAATCAGTGTCTTTCCAGTCCCTTTCACTTCTGTGTCCTTTTTCCAGTAGACAGACAGTGCTTCATTGGTTGTGTTGCAGGTGAGCTCTACTCTTGTGGCTGGTGCCTCATCACTCCACTCAGATTCAATGACATACACTGGAYATTGCAGGAAAGGGAGTGTTAGCAACTGTTCACACTTTACAGTGCTCATAAAGRTTGACCTGAGCCCTTTACTCAGCTCCACTCTCCAGAACTGACAAATCTCTTCCTCTCTTGCCTCCCAGTCCTACTATCACCTGGAAATCTTCACTGTAAGAAGTTTTACTTAGAAAATTACAGTGCATCTAAAAATTGTTGACCGGTAGGGATAACCTTTTAATTGAAGAAGAATTTTCCTTTTTCCATGTTTCAAAAGAATCCTACAGTGGTTCAAAACTCTGGGAAGCAGGCAAGGATCTCTGTTTTAAAAAGGAGGATGCAGGGACACAGGGAGCTCACATATTCCCCCTTCACGTTGCCCTTGGCCTTTGCTTACAGAATGGTCTATGAAACCCCTTGGTCAGCACTGATTGCTTGGCTCTTGGGAAGGGCCTCTTCAGAGTCAACGGCTGATGAGGGAGCAGTGGGAAGGAGGACACCTCCAGGTGAGTGATTTGTATTTACCCCTATCTGATGCTTTATTCCCTTTTATACAAGGAGGGACATGGATTCCCAATACCATGGCCCAAATGGAGCAATGACTAAGAGCCACAGGAGAGATAAGAGGACTACAACAGAGATGTGGTCTCCTGAGAGCTGTCTTGTAACTCTGAAGTATCATTGGTCACTCCAAAGGAGAAGAAATTCCACATAATAMAGTAATTTTGGCATAATTCCACTAAAACAATGTTGTCTTCTCCTGGCTCTTTGCTGYGGTTTCACATGAGGAGTAAAATAGTAGTCAGGCTGACTGCAGAACTTCACCTGCACTTTTGGTGGCAAAATTTCCCAAAATGTAACTACTTTGAGCTATTGCTTAAATGCCACTGCTATCACAGGCTCCCAAATGCATTCAGCACCCTGAGAGACTGTTCCACATACAAGAAYAGGCAAAAATCTGTTTCTTGGTGTGTCAACACCTCAGAAAGTACTCAGCTCAGGTAAACACACTTCCAATATTGAGCTATAAGACTTTTTCATCAGGGTATTTCACTACCAAACTGAGAGCATTAAGACTTCACCATAGAGAAGGGACACTAAGAAATACACATGAAATGCTGTATCTAAAATGGCAGAGTACATGCAACCCTTCTTACCAAACTGCTTATGGATATTTGAAGMACAGGCAGAGTCAATGTTAAAGACTTCCAACAGAAAGATACAAAAGTATATTTTCAATATGGTGACAAAAATATCTGTAGTTTTCACTACGGTGGCATTGCTCAGGAAACCCGCAGGGTAAATCCTTTCTTAATATAAAGATACTGAGAAAGGTAGCTGAATTATTCTTTAGAAATAAAACACTTCACAATCAGAGTGAAAATGCTTTTTTTCCCCAGTGATTAAGATCCTTCTTTGTGGAAGATTCCATTGTAATCAGCCTAGATTATGAAGCTGGTCTGGGTGAAGAAGAGCAGAAAATATCATAATCTGAATTTAGCCTAATTTTATGGTAAGTTACTTTAAAGTCAAATTAAAGTCAAATTATCATTGATCCTGTATTTTTTACTAATGTGTTTGCAACTCATCTGCACAAACTCTTTTGAAATTCTGGATTTTTCCACAAAATGTTCTTTTTTGACAGTTCATTCTTCACTCTCTATTTGTGGGCTGTTACCTAAGTCACAAGATAATATTTCTGTTTCTTGACTGCACGACTGAAACTTCTAAAACAAGGGAACAGGAAATAGGGGATGAGGCATTTCCTAATGCAAATATTTAGATTAACAGCTATTGTGTTAGATGTATCTGCATGTTAGGACTCTTAATTAYTTCCATTAATACCAATTAGTTGGCTAGTTACTCACAAATAGTCAGAAGCTTAGCCAAGGCATTGTAGCTAACAAACTGTGCTTCCAGACACAAATATACTTGCCACTCATTTTTTTTAACCATTCAGTCATCTCTAGGTCTCAGAAAACAAAGCCAGCTTACCATTCTCCCTCAGTTTCCACTGTGCTTCCAGAAGGGTAGCAAAGGAAAATAGTGMAAGTAAGACAAACAGAAGGTGAGACATCTGTAGGGAGAAAATAAATTACTAAACATCATTTAGCATGATTGACTGTGCTGAAGCCAACAAGCTCAAGGCTGGACAGAATAATCAGAGGAAGAGTAATTTCCAATGAACTAAGAAACGTTTTCCTATTTTAAGAATTCTTAGACACAGCAAAATTGCACAGCGTCTTTGCACTCAGATTCAGGCCAAAACTTTGGTGTGCCATTTCTCTACACCACAAACCAGTTTAGAGCATATCCCAGAACTGAGAATAAACTGTTGCACGCATAACCCTTGGTCCTTATCTGGTCAGAGGCTCCGAAGACTTTGGACAAAGAATCTTTGTACATTAAATTCCAGTCACACAAAGCTTTTAAACAGGTTCYTTGCTTTAAGTGTGTCAGGAGCCCTACCAAAGGAAAAGTGTGAACAGAATGAAGCACTTAAATGCTTTGCTGGACTACGTTCTTCAGTATCTCTCTTTGTGACAAGTGACTGTGGCGTCAGTGACTATATATAGTGTAGAGCTGGCTTCAATACTGACAATTTCCTCACTGGTTCTGGTACCCAGCTGAGGCCAACTTACTTTTCAAGCAATTTCAGGCAAAATTCCTACTGAAGTCAGTGACAGATATATTTGCAAAAATGTCTAGATACTTATATCATTGTWGTAGTRTTACTTCAAACATACRTTGAGTTGAGATTAYATAGTTATATATCTGTGTTTTTCASGTTCTGGATCTCAAATTATTTGTCTTGAACTCAAAATACAGCTAGAGCTCTTCAGGAAACACAAAATATTTTGTCAAATGCTGTGATAACCACCAGGCACATAAGAAAAACTTAATGACAGTTATTTAAACAGCTTCAGGCATTTTTCTTTAATCGAAGAGTAAGCCAAATGGATAGGATTATGACTTAGAGACATGAATACAGCTTTCAAAGTCTATTTTGACTATCAATGGGCATTTGAGTGCAGAYGAAAAAAAGACAAAATTAGGCAGTTATTTTGGGKTTTTTTTKCTTTCCTCTCAAAGAAGTAATTTTTTTTTTTCAATGACTGAGAAGTATTCCTCATGTCTTCTTCTCACATACTACAGACCTTTACATCCAGATTTATGAAGGAAGGTTGTGTATCTATTTTGATATGCACCAAATCAATAACTTCCAGGTAACTATCAGCAGGTCTTAATCTCGATGGGAAGCCCGCTCTCTGGATCAACGCCAAGGCAAGCGTGCGCTCTGATTTTGTATCTCAAACACCACAGCTCKCAGTGGGAGCAGAAGCTTGGAGTTTAGTATCCTGAAAGGGCATCTGAGAGAGGAAGCAGCTCACAGCGTGTCTGACACTCGGAGGGAGGCASAAACCTCAGTCATAAGCTAGATACWCTCTGGGAGCCCGTTAGCCGCGTGGTGCTTCATTGACAGGCAAACGCTTTCTTAGCTCCTGCTGACTTTTTGCTGTGGTAAGGCCTATCTGTAACTCGTGAAAGAAAAATACACTTTGCATCATCTTGAATGTTGCTCCTGCTCTTTTCTATCATCCTCATATGGCATCTGTCTGTTCTCCTCATATAACTGATATTTGAAATTTCAACTAAAATCTTGGAGAGAGAAAAAGGGGGTAAAATACGTTTTCTTTTCAATGTCAACCTTTCATCAAAACTGAAACATTGAAAATAAGTTTCTTCTCATTTTAGGGAAAAACTGAAATATTGGATTTTTTTTAATAACAAAGTTAGCAATTTCCATGGAAAACTTCAACTTTCCTCTACCCTCCCAAGCTCACCTTCTCATAGTTTTGTTGAAAAATTAGTCAGAAATAAACTCAGTTTCTAAACAGTATTAATCAGTGCAGTTGCCCAAGAACTTCCTAGGTAAGGCAGGGAACCAACACTAGATGTTCCCTGTGATCCTGAGCATCAATTTATAGAGATCAGCAGAGGTCGTTACTGAAAATCCCATCTTCCTGCTAGAAAGGACCTCGGGAGGTCACCAGCACCCATCCCAGCTCAAGCAGGGTACAAATGGAATTACATTTATTTAAAGCAAAGAATGACTGGTCTCCACATGTACGCAATTTATATAGGCACACACCCCAGCAAAATGGATATTCATCAGATATAAAAGATGGTTATCTTACAACATTAGCCATTTTATTAGCTAGCTAACAATGCTATATACTTTATATGTACATGCTATGTGGTTAACTTCAGGCATATAAACACTGTCTGAGAAACGTCTCATGAAAACTTTTAAACACACATTTAAATAAATTACTTCAAGTTTTCATTTGTTTCAGCTGAAGGCAGTTGTGTCTCAGCTGAGGCAGGTTTATATTGTCCCACATGAAGGACAGCAAGGGAAGAAACAAATTCTTACCTTTCCCTGGGGCTCCTGCTAGCCGAAGCTGCCGGGCAGGTTGGTTTCGTGATCTGAAGGAAGCAAAGCGCTGGCTCTCTTATAAATGTAAACTCTGAAAGGAAAGGGATGCTCCGTTTCACCGCAATACCACAGAATTGCAACACGTGGACTGAGTTCCCTTTATGCACAGTGGTAGAACTAAAAAAAAAAAAAAAAACACAAACCAAAAAAAAAAAAGAGAGAGAGACAGAGAGAGAGAGGGAAAAAAAAAGTTTGGGAGTCCCAGGTAAACTTTAAAGAGGAAATGAGATTATTACAATGACCTTTGCGATATGCCAGAGGCACTTCCTTTCCTGTCCAGTTTTCTGTCTCTCATACTGTCAGTCTTATCAGCTGGAGAGGAGTAAATAAAGAGTCAATAAACTTCCAAAACTGCTTGATGGGAAATACAGTGTGAAGACAGAAAGAGAAAGCTAAATTAACTGATTCTACTGCTACCTGGAAAACAGTGAAAAGAGAAATATCTGAACTAAAATCCCACTTACCACTTCAATCAGAATTAGAGGTAGGGCTTTTTTTACTTATTTATTCTTTCAATATTATATTTATTATAAAAATTGAGACTTGGTCCAACCAAAACAAAATCTCATTATTTTTAGTGGCATTTTTAAGATAAAACCTATTACGCCACATATATAGACCATATTTTAAAAATCAGGAAAATGTTTCCATTTCTTTATTTATTTAAGAGAAAACAATTCTCTTTATTCAGCAGGCAAACCAAACTAAGTCAACTAGCCTTGTTCTTAATCTAAATAAGACCAAAACACTACCAGCACCAAAAAATGCACGGCTCGTCAGAATAAAAATGGAATTCAACCTGATATACTTTAAAAATTGCATAAAGAGATACACCTCTATATGGTGAACTGTATAGTGAGAGAAGGGCTCTTACACCAGGAGACCAAAGATACGGCGGCGGCACAGAGCAAGGAAAGATGGTGCCTGTCCCTTCTGCTACAGGCCAYGGCCTTTCCAAGGTCCTTCACAAAGGCGAAGCAGCACAAGCATGGGCAATATGTTACATATTTGGTGTCCCCAAACATGTCAAGAACTTAAAACAAAAGGAGGAACAACCCAAAATAGCAATGAGAAAATTGTATTTTTATAAACCCCAGCAGTTCTCACTGCACCAAGTTCCTGTTCACTGCTGCACGTCTGGGAGGCACAAGAGCTGAGATGGAGGCACGGCCCCATGTAAGCGGAGGCAACCACACGGATGGCTTTAAATGATTGTACAGAATTGCTTTCGAGGTCCTTTACTCAGCTATCCTCTTCAATGAGAAACAGCTCAGATGGGGTCGCACACCTCGGGCAGCGAGCTTTAACGCCCTCCCATCCRGCAGGAGCACTGAAATAGCCCCCTTGCACGGGCCTGACAGCTGCTCTGCTGAGTTCAGTACGTCCAGCCTTTTGCTCCTGTCCTCAGTTGCAGACTTTGCTCTACCAGAGCTTGGATGAGAGCAAATGACGGTTCTAAGATAGAGACAACTACTTAGTCCACACAGTTCATACCAAATCTGGATCAAAGCAGTTGATGGGACCAGAATTAGGACATGGATTTGGACCCAGGCCAGTGCGTTACACATTCAAGATCCATATCAATAATGCAACARGTAAATTACAGTACTGGATATCTCCAAAATTTTAATTAATATCTACAATAATTTCTAAACAGCCTTCTATAGCYAGTCCCCCAAAGTTCTGATTGCACAGACAGTCTCACACACAGTAAGTGGAAGAACGTGTGGGTTACAGCCTGCCAAGACACGTGCTAGTGGGAAGGGGCCCTGTGCAATTGCACTCGACTTGTCACCTCGCAGACCGTCACTCCAGCAGCTGGACCGTGGCTACGCACAGGGCGTCAGGGGCCATGTTCTGTCAGGCCTAGATGGAGGTCCTGGTGCTGCTGGGGTGATTTTTGGCAGCTCTGGGCCTGCTAATTCCTGGTGCTCTGTCTCAGCTACCAGGTCTCTCYCAAATATTCATGGTTCTTTCACACTTCCTTTCAAGATTCCTTTGTTTCAAAGGTCACTTTGTAATTGTGATTACTGGTCAATCCTGTTGCTGCTTGTCTTYCCATTCACATCCTCAGTTCGCCAAATATTCTCTCAGGCATTTTTAGTATTCCATTCACATGTAATGCTATTCCCCTTTTTATCTTAACTGATGCTATGCAGGCATGTTGCCTTGGGAGAGTGGGCTATGGCTCCCACTCCCCAACATGGGCTCAAATGTGTGCAAGAAGGCTATGGCAAAAGCAGATGGGAGAGAAGGCAAAGGGAACGGGATTCAAGTCGTTCCAGTTGACAAAAATGTCTCATTCTTGTCCTAATCCCTGAATACTCCTTAAACATGTGCTGAAAGGAGGCTGGACTGAGCACTAGATCTCCATTCATCTGTTTTTGCTCCCAGAGGAAATCTTGTCACCAGAGGAAGGAGGAATCCTCTGTATRTTTTGATGCCTTCCCCAGTGGGGACGTTCAGGGGACCAGAGCACACCAGAGCACGTTTTTGTGCATGAGTCCTCAGGAACCAGGACTGCAGGGTGGACAGTGCTGCCTCGCTCCCTGGACAGTCTCAGCCTGTCGTGCCAATCACATCCTCCAAGAAGCACTTTGGGCAGCTTCTCCTTCCACAAATCAGAAGGGGCTGAGTCAAGTTTAAGCAACACATTATTCCCACTTAWGACTATTTTCCAAACACTTCTATCAAGTCTCTGTACAAGATTTCTGTCTTAATACAAAAGCCAGCGATGCCCGGAAGCTGAGAACTGCATTCACAGCCACTGAGCAGACACATACGTGCACAAATACAAACACATACACAGTGCTTAGTTCCTTCCCAACATAACTTAACCCTCCTGTTTGCTTATATCAACCATGTCTCACACCTTTCCTTTTTTTTTACTATAGGTCAAACTAACGCTTAGCTTGAACATCTGCCAAACCTGATGGTTATTTTTGTATATCTTTTCAATGTTATAGCATGAATAGATAGAGATTAAAGAAATAGACATTTACTGAATATATGTTCTGTATACACATATGACTACAACACACGTATTTGTCTTAGCTCAGTTATTGATATAGGACAAAAGGAATAATAAAGTGCCCAAACTCTATGTAAAGAACCTTAGATGCCAGTAATGGAATGTAGCTAGATCTGTATGGAATTTCCATGCCAAGACCGCTTGCTATGATCCATCAGAGTGGAATTTTTAAATATTAAAACATAGAGATTGTGAAAATATCCTTTGATGACAGTCTGGGTTTCCATTATGAGCTCATATATTCTTAGGGGGAAATTTGGAGAAGAGCAGCTGCTCTCCCATCATTTTATCCCACTTCCTCTATGACAGTGAAAGAGAGAATGCTGGAAGCTCTGTTAGTTCTTTGCTTTCCTCTAAGGCATTGGAAAAACTCCTTATTGGCAGAAATGATAAACTGAAAGTCTTTACATTAGCAGAAATTTTCTATTGAATACAAGTGTCTATTTGAAAAATGGTTTTACTTTCTTTTGGAGGACTTTTTTTTTTTCTGATTGGAATAACACATCTTTTTCACTACAATCCAGGAAAAAATTGCTTGTGTAGTGTTAGTAAAAGGAACATTTACAGAAACTAGATTACCAATGTGGCTCCTCTGTATGGATTTTCCTTCAGCATCTGTCTGTCTAGCTTTGCATGGTTATCAATTTGCAGGTTAATGCCAAGGATCAGTTATTATTAAGGTAGTAGCAGGGAGATGGGAACTCTGCTCTTTTATATAATTCTTTAAAGAGTGATTTATATGACTTTATCAAGAWATATTGCATAATGTTAACATATCTATGATCTTCAGTAAAAATTCCAATCCCAAGCTATTTGAACTCAGATCAAACTTTGGATGAAATGTGAAACAACAGAGAGAAAAATGTATACCCAAATTATATTTATAAATATATAAGCTTTATACAATATTAGTATATTTCTAGTATGGTACAACTACTGGAACCATACAAGAGGGAGAGGTCAGGTGTGTCTCCTTAGATGGAGAGGGTAAAACGTTGCCCTGCTAACTGGGCACTAAATCCACTACTAAATCCAGAGTTGAAGCTGTCCACCAACTGTTACTGTGGCCTAATTAATTTGCCATATGACCAAGATGGGTTCATCACGTTGCAGAGCAGTAATGCATGGCTCCCCATTACATCTCTCTGCTGGTAAATATAATTCGGCACTCAGCTCCATGATCTACATGCAGGTTGCTCACTTCAGGTGAGCTTCACACATTTCTTGAGTGCCAGTTATTTGAATTCCACTGTCCCAATTGCTTACACCAGGGCATAGAGCTGGCGATGGGGGAAATAACACATCAAATTGCAAGTTAAGAGAAAAACCCAGTAGTAACTAGTAGACTTAAATTCAAGCAACATTTTGTTATTTGACTGGCAACTTCTGTGCAAAACAGATAGGCTAGTTAATGTATGTGCCATTCTAAAATTGCATGCAGCATTGTTTTTCAGGCATGCTCTGTAAGTTAGTAATGTTGAAGGATTAAATCCTGGGGGAATTGATTCAGTAGATTGCTAACTGTCCAGATATKCAATGAAATACTTGTAATCTGTTTTAAGCTCATTGGAATTTCATGTGCCAGATATGCCAGAGAAAGGGAAAGATGATAGAAAGACAATCAGACAGACCAACCCACTGACTGATGGATCTAGTTCATTTGATTGATCAATGGCATTGTTTAGAGTGAGTGATAGTGTTTTAAACCATGAATCACTCTGTGTGACTGGGATCACCAAGTCTATAGCAAAGGACTGTAGCCTTTCCACATTATTTGAAGTTGATAGACCAGCCAGGGCAGTCCTTTGTATTGTTTAAAARCCTGCAAAAGTCTGCATTTTCTATACAGAAGGGCAGTTAATGTATTACATCACAYTGGTTTTAGGACCAGGCAGTGTAAAAAAATCATCTCAGCAAGGACAGTTACTAGAGAGAAGCCGTGATGTGCTCTGTAAAATGCTTTGCTGTTCTCATACTGCTCTTCAAAGTAATTCCTTTGCCACAGACCAACGGAAAAGAAGCAGAAAGTGGAGAATTGTAGAGTAAGAAAACTCCTAGTAGAGCAAAACAACTGTAGAGTTGGAAAGCAGAAAAACATTTACACTAAAATTCAGTTAAAGAAACTAAATTATGTTCAAGTTTTGGAAGTGCRTTAATCATCTAAAATTAACCAAATGAACTTTTCTCAACCATAGGGCTGCATCTTGCAATAGCTTCCAGAAGATCATAGTACGATCATGATCCAGGCAACTGGTTGCATCATTTATTACCTGTCAGAAAATTCCAAGTTCCTGGCAGTTGTGAAAAGGCATTTTACATTATGTAGTAAAAGCTTTAATACCTCTTATGACTGTTAATGATGTCATTCAAAACTTATTTGGAAAGCAAAGATGTTTCACATGTTAACCACTGAAGCATCCTTCAACTTCTGAAAAGCAAGGAAAATTTCTGAAATGACTCCAGTGGTTGTTTTACAATATGACTTTATCTTCTGTAATTACTGTGAACATTAACATTGCTGAGGTCATGTTGTAATAAGTAAGACTATGATATTACCAACCTTAAGCACTAAAAATTCAGAATCTTCAACATGTTGCTTCCAGCAACCACAGAAGTGCGGGGCAAAGAGGGACACTGTATATTGGCAACTCCATTATACATCAGGTATGTAGGAAGGTGACTAGAAAGGGAKGAGACTGTAGCCCCATGAACTGTCTTCAKATATATCTACTCAGTTATTTTCTTTTCTTGATAGAACCTAAGTGTGATTTAATATGAATATTTTAATTCTTACAGTGGAAAAAGGAATAGTCTAGCTTTAAAGAGAAAATACAGGCTTAATTCTGCTCCCTCAAATACAATGGGTGATTTGTCGTTGCCTTCAGTGGAAATAGTCTTGAGTCTACTGTTCACAAAAGAAACCTCTCTGGTACTAGAGCTACAGTGCTTAAACATGAAAATTGTTTAGACTTGTCTGGCAAGCAAATTTGTGTCAAACTTGAGACTGACTTAGTTGCCTGCGTGAAATTAGCCCTATATGTCTATTGTCATCAGCTGAAATATCCAGGAACCACTGGACTTACAGCTGAGAAGTTTTCCACTAGTTTATAATAGGTCCAGAGCAGACCTGAAGTGTGGTTCTGCATTTCTCAAGTAGRAAGTCAGGAAACCCATACCTATCCTCTGGCTTACTTAAGGAATGGATAATGCACATGCTGGGTCTCTCTAAGATATTTTGCAGAACAGAGATTTTCAAACTGGTCAACAGCCTCTTCTAAGAGGCTTACAAATGAGCTTTCTAGAAATGCAATCTCTCCCCAGTACCCTTAAATTCTCAACAGAGATTTAAAATTCCACTGGAAAATTTGAAGAAACGTGAAACCTCCGTTATCAGGGTCCACTTGAGTCATGTAGCACAGAATTTCAAAAACAGAAAGTAAAGATAGTCAGTTCTGTCCGTGTAGGTTGTTTCATATAATCCAACAGCAAACCACAGTATCCTCGACAAGACATAGGTAGAAGTTGGAAGMGTGTATGAGAATCCACGTCCATTAACTTTGCCCATTAAAAGAGTATCCAGAGTAAAACAGAACTTTAAAAAGGAAAACACAAATTCTTCAATAATTTCTTAATGTATACCTTTGTTAATAAAAAAAGTGCAACTCCAAAAAGTTACTTTTAGACTGCCATTTCTTTTACTGCTGAAACACACTTCCTGTAATTCTGCATTATACAGCAATCTTGTTTACTTTGTCTTATACTTTTAGAATTATCTTTCCTGAAAAAAATGTCCTTTATTAGATATACTAACTGCAGCTATATGCCAGGAGATCGGCATATATTTATTTTTATTTCATCTAAACAATACCAGTTTTGTTTGTCAATTTTGGAAGTTGCGAACAGTCCTCGTTACGAGAAGGTTTATGACATCARTCAGCTATTTGAATTAATCTTGTTATTTGAAGGGAGGGTCGAAAATTATTTTTGGAATTTCCTTTACCACTAATATGACATCTCTTCAGCCAAAAGTAATTAAATGGAAAGAAGGCATAAAAAAAAAGACTTTTCTGACCTATTCCCAGCTGCACTGACATACAGACTGCACAAGAATAATGGGAATTGGATCGTTTCACACTTAACCACAGCAACTGCATTTCTAGCCACTCTGCATTTCTGGTTGAGATCTTTGCAGAAGGTTTATTGACCAAGACACGGGCACAGGTGTTGGTGTCCCTATGCTAGCTAATAAGAGCAGAATAATAACAACAACATGAAATTTTATCTTAACATGTCCCCCTATTGCTTTCTTCTTTCCTGGCCAGGGCTCAAATATTTGGCTTTTGCTCACGCCCTGTGGCACAAGACACATCACAACAACACTCCAAGAGCCCAGCTAAAGACCTAGAGGCAGTAGAATTAACTGAGGTATTGTCACATACTGCATAGTTGTGGTTAGTCTTGTTGTTTTGTGGGGTTTCTCAAAACAGCAACTTTCAGGGGTTACAACATTAACTAGCAARCTAAGAAGGTGAACCCCGAGCCAGGTGATGTGACCCAGTGTTCAGATGCCAGGAAGTAAGWATGTGGGTGAGGACTTTGACACGAAGTTGCTTCATCCAAGAAGCAGGTCTCTCCCACCGCACCAGAAGGGATGCAGGAGGGTGAGGATCAGAGCTGCCCTTCTCTGTCCTGTCCATCTGCTAGCAATGTCATCAGACTTGGGTGCAGAGGAAGCAAGACAGAAAAGGAGGTGACAATTTATATTGTTTTTGATTTAGGTAAAAGCAGACATAGCTTTACATGACATCATGGGCTGTCTATTGAGAATCTGGGTGTCAACCTACCTACTGTTCCGTGTTCAGGGCAGATTACTGGCAGGTTAGTAGCTGTCATCCAGCAGACAAACAATGTAGGTGTCAAAGCAAGGAGAAAGCCTTGCATGAGGGAACTTCCACTGAGTACTTTCCCAAAAGAATGATGAAATGGTTTGCATGGAGGGCGCATGGCTGTTTCTCCTCACCATCATGCAAGAGCATGATGATGCGCCTCGAGTTGCTCATTTTGGGAACTGCGTGCCCTCACTCCTCCCTGTCTTCTGACACCATCCTGAGCAAACGCGCCACAATAGCTCCGTGGAAAACTTGTCTGTTAACCAGATGAAACAGCTGACCAASGTCTGTAAACTCCTGAAGCTGAGCAGGAATGAGATCTCCCTTAAAGCTGTCTAAGAAGACATGGATAGAGGAAGTGAGATGGTTTATATTAAAAAGTGTTCATAGATTTCTACACTTTTGACACATAAAAGAAGAAATTCAATAACTGCTTTTTTTTTTGTGAACTTATATATGGGTCCCTAGGTAGCAATGCCAGTGGTATGTAGGTACTGAGTTCTAGTAATAACTGACTCCAGTTATAACTAGCATTTGAAATGTCTTGACATTGGAGAGCTCACTTGATGCTGTGTTCTAYAGGCAGATCATATACAACCTAACCTTGCAAACTGGAGTGGTTGTGCCTATCTCCCACAGATCCCAAAAGAAGAGAGGCTCATCTGGACTCTGCTCTTGTAGTGAGACAGAGAGYATGACATTAATGAGAATAGACATTCTGGGTTACAGAGAGCAGAGGTGCCATCCTGCTCAGTAACCAAACAGCACCTGCAACCACCATGCAGTGAGTGTTGACTCTCATTCTCTCTCACTTCCTACCTCAGTCCTCGCTCTGTCTGGCTGGAGAATGAATGAACAAGAATGAATGAACAATGAACAAAGTCCATTTCCAGCTCCACAATACACATCTTCAACGCTGCATAAATATTGATTACCTCCCTCTCCCCACCTTGAATGATAAGCTCGTGGATCCCCAAGCGTGTCACTCCATTTTTTGTTTTACATTTTCAATCGGCTCTTCCTATTGCCTCTTTCTATAGGCAAAATCCCCTAGTACACTCCTCACAGCACTCCAAAAACAAATTTAGTCTCTCTGTGTGAAGCCAACTGACATTACCACTGAGCATTGACGTGATGAGCACAGCATGGAGTTTCTTCTTACCTCCACCAAGTCTTTCCCCAGCATTAGAAAGTAAATCAAAAGCAGGTTCCAGCCACAAATGTCATTACTTCCTTTCCGTGGTAATAGGAAAGGCAACCTGAAAATAAAACACCTAATGTTAACTCTATTTCTCTCACTTTGTTGACTGAGCAAGGCCTATGTGACATTCCACCATGTAAATTCGTTCGATATTGTGAGGTAAAGATGTACAATTTTCCAGTTAGCCATGGAATTTCTAAGATAAACGAGAAAACACCAGGAAAAAGCCCAGCATTGCTGAACCTCTTCCATAAACACACATGCTGAACTACCTCAGAAGTTAAATATGTTAGTATTYCTATGCAAAGTTTGTATTCAGAGCAGCAGTAATAGTAATATAGGTCATAACTCTTCTGTGGCAACTCTAGCTACAGTTAACACCTGAGAGTGAGAATTAGTTGACTGAGATCTTCAGTCTAACTTTCATAGCAATAAATCCTTTTGCCAGAGGAACTGTTGCTTGCTCTAAACAAACAGGTCAATCATACGTACAGATACCAGGAGCAAAGAGCTTTTACCAGGAAACGTATTCCAGGATAGGAAGCATAATGGTGTGGATATATGAAGTAGAATAGAAATTTCATAAACTGCTCCTTTCTGATTTATTTTTTGTGTTTAACCAGCTAAATTTAACAGGCATATGACTGTACTATAAGTAGTGCCATTGCAGTTAATGAGCTAACTCCCCCTAAGAAACAGTAGAACTCTGATACACCATTATGYAAGCAAAATTGTACTTTCAAGCAGGTAAGATTAATCCCATTCAAGTACTCAAAGTTCAGCAAATACTTTATGATCAGAACAATGTTTCATCCTCAAAAAGATAGCAGTCATTTATAAGAGAGACTACTGTGATCCTATTAACAGTGTAAAAGTAGTATTACCAAAAATGTTTCCAGCATTTTTCATATTTTCATTCCATATTTTTCAGTATTTCCAGACTTTTTGCACAGCTAAATTAACATCCAGTAAACAATACATGATCCAAGTGACAACAGCAGCTAAATCCCTTTGCTCTTATTATTTTGTGTTCCACATCTCCATTTTATGTGTTTTAGGGTGACACTTGCTATTTGATATACTTGCAAAGACAATCCCACCTAAGATCTGCAAAGAAAATTAAGCTGGCAAAAATGTCCAGGCTTACTACAGCTTGGGGTCAGTACCTTGAGTATGGGTATTGCTTCATGAGCTACCTGGCAAAAATACCACTGACAAAGGCTGTAGGACAAGAAAACCACATTCCTTGGGCCTCACACAGCTTTACACAGAAGTTGTCTCTGCAAAAAAAAAAGTGTGCCAATTGAAGAAAACAGGAATTTTCCAATCTGCTATAGCTATAGATGACTAGTGGCACATTTTACTCAGAAATGCTACACGGCAGGTGACCAGGCACAGCCATGGGTTGGAGAACAGTCTCATCAGAGCTAAAATCTCTACTAGTCATAAGTTTCCATGTAGCAATACTATAACTTCCATTTCATTAGGAGGAACAAGTTTGCACTGACAATTTTCACAATTAGTGGTTCACAAGGAGGAAGAAATGGGAAGAACCCAAGAAATACTATGTGATCTTACATGCAGTGGCTCTTGTAAGACAAAACTGCATCACTCTCCCTGCAACTTTACTTACATATAACAATTTTAATGAAGAGGAGAGGCAGGGAGAGGMATTCGGATTCCATGACAAAATTCTGATATTGGTCACAGCAGTAAAGGTTATGTTATGTTATCTCAGGTATTGCACAGCTGATGCACCCTGTCTCTGCATTCACAGGTCTATATTCATAGGTCTACTGGAGATACCTGTGTTGGAAAAGGTGTCAGCAGCGCACACAGTTCCATATAATGTAGATGAGGCATCAATAGATATGTTTGCTTATATATGGCTTGTATAGGATGTCTCAGTTATCACTATTCAGTGTTCGGACACTTAGCTATGATGGTGTGACCTCGACTCTTCACATTCATGTCCCATTTTATAGATGCAAAAGCCTTACAGTGATAAAATCCAGTTGGAGCCACCATGTTCACCAGCTGGTGTGAAACTAGAAGGTCTTCTGACAATTTCCCTTCTCCATTGCCATCTTTTATGTGGAGACTCAGACCTGCCCCGGGGCTTGTGGGAGGATTCCTGCATCTGAGCTTCATCAGGAAGCCCAGGATGGCGCAACCCGCTGCCAGGAATGGCTGGCAGCCTCTGCCCTTTGCTGCTAGCTTCACACCAGAGACTCCTCGGGGCTGGCACAGAAGTTCAAGTTCCCCCTGATCTCAGTCATGACGAAAGCCAGCCTGGCAGTGACTCTCCTCGTTCCTTGATGAAGCTACTTGGTGTTACAAATCAAATGTTTCCTCTGATGTCACCTCGACTGGCAGGAACTGCCATTTTACAGAAAAGGAAGCAAAAATCCAGCGCTCGCATGAGCTGAACAGGCATAGTGATACTGCCGAGCTACGCCAGCAGGATGAGGATCAGATCCCCAATYCCTGGACTGCACTGGCACTGGTCATTAGTTAGAGCACACGGATGGTGCAGAGGAACAGGCAATATCCCATTCAGCAGCTCAGACCTCCCCATGATGCTGATGTGCTCTGCAAGCTGCTAGTGGCCATCAACTGCAGCAGAGTGTGAGCCCTGCTGTCTGTGCTACCTGTTGCTTAACTGTGCAACRCATAAAAGGAAGACACTAATATGTTCAGATTCTGAAAGGAGTTTAAAAAAAGCAATGCAAACCCAGAAACCTCTYGAGACTTCCCTGAAATCAGGTTAAATCATCATAATTTATGCAACATTATCATGAAAGCTTCAACCTTTCAGCAAGGTTCTGCAAATTAGCTTGATCAACTTGAGTGGTAAAGACGGTATTTTTATGTTATTTTATTGGAATTTGTCTATTTTACTACTGTTTCTGAAATACCAAATGATTAATCAACTGATTTACGTATGTGCTACATGCATCTTTAAGTTGGACTGTGAGTCTTCTTAAATGAAATGARATTAATGTTCCAATTTCAGCACATTTAATCAAAGAAAAATAGCAAAGACGGAAAGAAAGGGAGGGAAAAAAAGTGAGAGAAAGAGAGGAAACATGAGAGAAGGAGAGAGAGGAAATAAAGAAAAAAGGAAGGAAAGGAAGGAAAAGGAAATAAAGGAAAGGAAAGAAAGTAAAGGAAGAAACAAGGAAAAGGAAAGAGAAAGAAAAAGAGAAAAGGGTTAAAAATGAGAAAGTATTTGAATTAACACTTCAAAATCTAGTTTTGGGGAATCTTTTGTTATGGACTTTTAAAAAGATATACTAATAAACAATACCTTAACTCCTATTTGCGGTTGTTCTAGCTTCTCTTAAAACACTAACAGCTTAAAGCCTCTGTTTGAATGTTAATATCCACTGTCTCTCTTTCTTAKTTTTACTCAGACTAATCATCATGGAAAGCAAGACAAAAATTTCTTCCCAGATTTTTGGATCCCTTTTCTCTCTCCTGATGCTTATGAGATAATCAGACTTTCTGATGAAAAAGAAAATTCCGTTTTTCTTCACAATTTCATCAGAAAGAAACCACACACATGAAGTTTTGAGTTTTAGCAATATTTTCTCTGAGACAGAAATCTGCTGTTTGCTAAAGCAATGTTAAAGCACAAGAAGCTCTGGAGAGCTCCACAAAAGCCCAGTATGGCTGTCAGGGCTCTGGTTTGCTCCTGCACCTCACAGCCACGTCCTTGATAAGGAAGGACTGGCCACARCGCTCCGCATGCCACCAGGGGAAGCGGTGGCTCTGCTTGTCCCACCTGGACGCTCTCAGTCTGCAAAACCTTTCAGGGTTCCTCAGCTCTCTGCCCCGCTCTCGTCACACGATGAAACAGCTCCACACACTAACACTGGCATCCCAGACTACCTGTGTATTATCTGAAGCCATTGCAATGTACTGAATGTTATTTCAGGAGAGTGATTTTTTTTTTCCACATGCATATATATTTTTTTATTTTCTAATCTTATTTTTTATTTTATCGTATAACTGTTTTGAAACACAAAGAGAATTTTGTTATGTTAAAAGCGTTGTAGTTTCCGTCAGAGCGCGCTGAGGTGGAGTGCACTGTCACTGATTTGCATACCCTCTACGCCTTCATCTAGCAAAGCTTCCAGTTGCTGCCTGGTTATCTAGGGATGTCAGACAGCGCTAGTCAAAACAACTCTGTGGTTTCATTTACATATTAGGGGAAATAAAACAACATGATGAGTCAGAGGTGGAGCTCTCTTATGTAAGAAAATAACAAACCTTTCAAAGAAGACACAAGTCTGTGTTGGCTGTAGTACTTCCCCCAGAACTGTCTGTAAGACTTAAGCAGACCACAAACCCCAGAAGCCTGAAACTGGCTCCTTATTGTCAYAGGAAAACAAGCTGTCGTAACAGTCATATGAGTATTAAGACCAGGGCAGTTTTTAGGTTTACCAGCGATGTGGTAGRTTCACACAAACTATCACATAAGTATCCCCCACCTCCCAACCTTTCATACAGCGCATGCAATGAAACCTCTAGAACTAAAGGGAGATCTCAAGGAAACTTGGAAATTTTCACCCTGAATTCTCTCCCCTCTGACATATCTGACATTGCTTTCACACAAMGGGAAAATCTGTATGAGAAACTTGTCATTCTTCTTTACCTGAGTCAATGGTGGTCTCACTCCTAAATCATCTCCAGAAGCAGACATGGCAGTCCTGGTGATGGTTGTATCCCCCAGGTATTGCACAGGCATTGTAGTAGGAGACACTGCCTTCACACTTGGCCTGTTCATGGAGTAAAGGATTCCTCCACGTAGCTACCAGCCAAACAGTGGAGACTGAAAGAAAAATTTCAAGATCTTTAGATTCAGACAATAGAGAGAAGATGATGTATTTGCCAGGGAGAAGAGGGTAATTTGGTAACAGATGAGAAAACCCATGACTGCAGTGATTAATGCCCTCAGGACTCCTGGGAGAGCTGGCATGGCACAAGGGGAGCAAGGTGCCAYGTACACTTCTAGTGCTGGCTTTTGCACCCACCTGCTGGCTGGGAAGTCTCACCGACTCCAGAGACCTGTGTCCCGTGCAYGTTTCTGGAGAGAATGTGCTTTAGTGAGCATGGACCCCACTGGGATAATCAGCACCTACTCCCACGCTTGGTCTTCACTCAACTCCCTCCACCCAACCCAGTCCTCTTCCCTGCCCCCAGTTCCTTTTGCACCCCCTAGCTGCCTTCTTTACCCAAAATTCCTGTCACTCAGACTCTCCTCTTTGTCTCGCCACAGACAGGAGTCTCATTCTCCAGACTTACTACAGGACTTCTCCCTCTTTATTCTCTTCCTGCCCAGTTTCCTCAAGTACCTTTCATCAGAACCTCTTTTGCTATGAAGATTGTAATAAAAATAGTGACAATCATGTATTTTGACTAGAGCTTATAGAACTCAGTTTTGCATTTTACACCCAATTATTTCTCCACATTCAAATCTAGGCTTTGGATGAYGCTTTTTTAATTGAGGAGTTACCTACAATGTTTAAACATGTCATGATTTTCAAAAAGCCCAAAGACAGCAGAAGCCAAAGTTTATTAAAATTGTCTTTGTGAACATTTTCACTAAATCTAGATCTCATTAAAGTTTTTAGACYGCTGCTCGATCTACAGCAACTGAATGTCACTGATATTTAATGTCTAGCATCATAGATTATTTAAGTGGTTCACTTTTCTCCTAAATAAGCCTCCCTGTTAGTAAGTATTTATGAGACCAAGTCTCACAAATGCTTTGCCCTTCTCCAGGTGAACACTCAATGTAATCTTTGCATACTGGGCTGCATATCTCACAGGAGGATGGAAAATGTCCAATCACGTGACCTTAAAAGTCCTCCTACAAAACTGCCAAGGGTGTGAAATGGGAGAACTTYTTGGGGCAATTTCCTTTTTCCTTCTTTCATTTTCCACATGTATGTGTGTATGAATATAAATCCTCAACTGAAAAATTCAAGTTTAGAAGAGAAAAGGTAGCTACCACTTTGAAAAGAATTATGATTTTCAACAATGGCCAAAGAGTTCATAAGTCCATATTTTTCACCCTGAGGAACAATGAAAATCACAAAGAAATTGATCACATGAGAATTTCTTCATCTCTCTCTCTGTATTACTCCCTTAAAAAATAAATCAGAAGAGACTCTTGGATCACTAGGACCAATAGTGATCTCTTAGAGTCACATGAGATGCTCATTTCAGAGCTGTTCCTCTGAACAGCCTCTTCTCAACTCAGAAAACGCTCCTGTAAATACCTTTAAAATAGAAGAGTAAAAGACGACAGTATCTCACAGTAAGAAAGCGGGRAAGACCAAGGACTTTAGTTTTTTGAGGTTCCTCCAAGGACGACATCTCCTGATGCCAGAAAAGGGGAAAAAGAAACTCCTCAAATCCTTTGGGAATCTGACTAAAGATTTCTCCCTGAGCCTCATTGTATTTACTGTCTTACTGACAGTTATGTGAGAACATTATACACTCATCAGTCTCCCTAGGCAGTGACTCTGGGCTGCGGTGCCTTACTGGCTTCAGTAGAGGCAGTAATTTGTCCCTTCTCCCAAAGAAGGTCCTTATTATATAGGATGGWGCACGGACAAAACAAATATAACTTTCTATGTGAAACAGGGGTCCTGGAGAGATGGCTGAAAGCAGGGCTCCCCTTTTGAGAAAGGAGAAGGGCTGGTGCATTGAGCATGCTGGCTCTACTGGGCACAGAGTCTCCCAGGGGCTTGGACASCCCCCTGGGATTTGCCTGGAGGACTGCCCACTGCAACATGCCACACATGCCCAGATCCTGGATAAAGGAATGTTAGAATTACACCTCTCAAGTTGTACCTCAGGGAGCTAGACATAAGACCATCTTTCATGAATACAAAGTTTTCCCAGAATCTTTGATTTTGTTATTTTTGTCTGTGGGGTCTTCTTTTGAATGTGGAAGAGGCAGGAGATTCCCCCTAAATGTCTACTGCAAATTTACAGATAATATATCCTTTTGGTTAAACAAATTCCAGAAGGAAATATGAACACCCTTATTTGCTTTCACTACCACTTGATTTTATGCCTTAAACAGCAATAGAAGCTATCACAAACAAATATACCACAAACATATTTCACCTGCCACTATCTCAATCCTTATCTCTCATCTCATAAACATGTGTCCACAAGATTCCCTAGAGGTTTCCCTGCTGCTAAAAGAGAAATATTTTGTGGATCCCCTTGTTGAAACACTGTCAGAACACCACTGACATAGTATTCCCAAATCAGAGTCTCAGTTCTGCAATATCTTCTCTGTAGTCTTTGAAAATTAGACAGTTTTGACAACAGCAGTGTGGTCTGACTAAAAAAGATACACACACACATCAATATTTAGAATTGCAGAATGATATAACCCTCTTGAAGTGAACAAAAATTCCATATTTTCTTTCAAGAATTAAGGCACCCTTTCATTGGAAAAAGGCTTTTTCCCCCACTTCTGTGGGGTTTAGAATCAAATAGAGACAGTGAAATAAGCATCTTAACCCACAAGCATCAAATTTTGTCATAAACTCTCCGATCTTAGAGCTAGTTCTCCATTGCACATCTCAAACCACACTCACTGGTTGCAACATTGCCTCTTTTGAGGGTCCCAYAGGGTTCACACCCTAGCGTTAGGCTCCCCTTCCCACCCTCAGCATCCTTCAGCGCAATGAACCCAAACAGCTTGATGGAAATATCAGAATTTAAGAGGATGTCTAGTTAATGCCTAGTTTACTTCACATCATAGGCATGACCACAGATAAGAGAAGGAAAGGAGGCATTGCTAATGTGTGAATTTGTTCCCTTCRTTCTTCTCTAGCTTCTCACCATGTTTAAATTCAGGTAGACTTACATGTTTGCACATCTCAGTTTAGATTTACATCCTAAATATCATACTGGCACACTTCCCARTGACTGAACCAAACAATAAGAGCAATACACTTTACTACTGTATCCGTATGTTTTATAAAGGTCTCTCAAGAGGCCAAGGGAGATCTTATCTCTAGACAGTACCTTGGTTTTCCTTTTTTCCTTTTTCTTTTCTCCTTTCTTTTAATAGGTTTGACAATTTTGTCCACAATTGTCTTAAGCAGGTATTGGAATATGATATTCTAAATTATTATACACAACCACAAATCTGCCCAACCACTAAACTGAGAAAACGTGAAACATATTTTCTACCTTATTAAAATGCTATTAAGGACTCGACTCTAGAAGSCTTTGTACAGTGGTTATATTTCATTAGGCAGTCAGATAAAATAGCTGGCACAGGAGAATCTCAGTAGCTCTTACAAGCACGGAATTTTAATCAAGCTGCCTGGCAGGCGTGAACACTTGAATCTGTCTTTCTGATTCTGTACAGACCTTGTTGCTCTTTCTGAAGCTACTAGTCATGTTTAGGCAAGGAAAATCAACCACTTTCCATAGGGTAAATGCCTCTGTTTCTGAAAAAAAAAAAGGTAGTTACTCATACAAGATGCCTCTCTTCTGAGAGGCTGACTGACTCCAACTCTCCTATATGAGAAATAATGTGTTTTGTTATATTAACATTTTAGTGACTTTTAGACTTGCTATCAATACAGAAGAGTCAGAATGCCCAATTTTTCCATTCTTGACACTTACTCTAGTTTATCTTTCTTGCCATACTTGACACCTCTTTCTGGGTTGTATTGAGCAAAGCACAAGACCTGAAAAAATACCATCACATTTTGAAAGTTTAGCACACTGTAGGCTCATGGGCATAAGGCCTCAGCAAGATGGTGTGAGAATAAGTCTCTTTGTCAAGCAGAAGATGTAATGGTGGTGTGACCATAGTAATGGATAAGATCAACAATGAAAGAGACAAAAAAAATGTCTGATAATTTGAATGTGAATTACAAGGTGAGCTAGCATGGTGCCAGACATGAGTCTGCTCTGAAAAGACTCATCTGTATTTGACTGATCAAGGTGATTAAAAGGCCACTGAACACCATTCAGGTGTTTTGGAAATTTCATCTCCAAGCCACTCTGCAGCACTCCATGGAGTACCTGTTTGGGTACAGGGTGGTAGCAGTGTGACCATCTCAACACCACAGTAACATCCAGAGCATCCAGGCAMTTCTCTAGAGGATCCCAAGGTTTTCTTTCCATCCATCCTCCTTCTCTTTGGCTAAATTCTGCATTTTCTAACTGCCTTTGAAATCAATGGGTAATTGATTCAATTGGTATAATTGAAGATTTCAGAATTCAGGACCTTTTAGGAACATTTTCAAGAAAAGAGAAGTTCTGACRGTTCAGAAACTTCCCAACCCTAGTAATTACTTTGAGGCTCAAGCAACAGTCCCTTCTTTATTATTTTTTTTATTTGATACAGCAATGAACATTTACTTGTGTGCACATACACATCATAGGTTGGAAAATAGGAAGCAAAAGTACGTAGGTTGCCAAGAAATAAACAAATTTCCTCAAGTAGTCTGGAAAAAATAAAAGGAAGTATTGATAAAATTTTCAGACTAAATAAATTTGGTTATTCAGTAGCGACATCCAGTAAGAACAACGAAGTTGTCTAAAATAATAGAGGAACTACTACCATTACCTCAGCCAGAGCTAAATTCAAGCAGATATCACAGATACMCTATTTACAAAAGACAAAGCAACAGTAGACCCAAAGGAAGGTAGTTTTCTCAGATTACCTAGCATGACTTTGGCTTTAAATTGAGAAAGTCATGGTAAAGCACTTTCTCCAATTCTCCATTTCTGTTAAACTATAAATCTTTACATCAATCCAAATATACTTCAGGGTTTTTTTAATCACAGTATGTCTTAAGATTCCCAGTCCATAAACACTCACAGAATATAAAGAGAACAAAATTCTGGCTAGGAAAAAGAAAAACAATCTTTGATTATGAATCTGAAGACTTTCATACATGATCTTTTTACCAGTGAGTATCAGAACAACACAGAGCTTTGTGCATACCTGGAAGTCCTTGGCCTGGGAGCACAATACAGATAAAAACCAATCACTACACGTTAATTCTTAGCCCATAAAGGAAGAGAACATAGCAATTTATAGGTGTTTCATCTAGGAAATAGCTAGCACCTGTGTCCACCTGCGTCCTGTCAYGCTCAAATCCTTGAAAATAGGCTAGGTAAAGCGCAAATCTTTTTGATACAAGACAAAACAAGGCACAGTAAAACAAAATGAGATAAAAATAGAATGTGTTTACTCAAAAATAACTCAGCACGTATTAGCCTTCTGTGAGGTTGCATCAAGGTGATAGCAATGGGCTATGCGTCCTGAATCTAAACTCTCTGATCATTACAGCCTTACACTGCATTACATGTAGGGATTAGCAGTAATTTCCTCCTATCTCTAAGGCTGAAATCAAAAGGAATAGTGAATGAGTAGTTCAGGGCTTTTCTGTACTGGCACTAGCTGGCCTTACTGTGGGTGGAAAAGTTTGAATATTATGGCAGTATTCTCAGCAGTTTCATATTCTCAGCAGCACTGGAAATTTTCTGACTTTAACATGCCAAAAGACAAGATATTTCTGCATTCGGTGTTATGCCTTCAGTGTTGTGATCATTCTTTGCAATAAGAGATTGAAACAATTTATTTTCATATAAATTATCTGCTTGAGCTAAACACCACAGAAAGCCTTAAGATCCTATGGAGCACAGGATCTTCTCTTGTGTTCCTAACTTAGGAGAATTAAGGAGAATGAATTAACCTCTCACGACATACCAGTAAGGTAACACTTGAAATGCAGAGATGTACAAGAAGCTCTCTCATCTATTAGAACTTTGTTACTTAATTTGGTCGAGCACCTAGATAGGTATGAGGGAGGAGAGGAGCACAGAAAGACAGGGAGCCTTTGATCACCATGTAGCTGGCACTTGTCTGGGAAGGGTCAAGTAAAGACCGACGCCTCTTTCTTTTGCTGTTTTAGATCTTTCACAGAGGAGCTTGCAACTCGCAGAGATCCGTGTGAGCTAATGGCATAAAGGCACTTTGGAAGATCTGAGTCACCGTCATACTGTATGTCTCAAGAGCTTGAACTGAAAATCTTGTCTTCAATGGCTTGATTTATAACCCTCAGTTTAGTTTTGGAAGCTTCAGAGAGCTCACAGCATAGGATGTGCCATCCCATAGCTGGGCTGAGACAGATTCTTTGTTTAATCCCAGACCAAACATGGCAGAGCCAGGCTTGTCCTAATTTCCCAGCAACATAACTTTAACCCGATAACTCTTTTTCTAGTCACATTTGAACTTAGGTCTCTCTCTACAAGTCTGAGAAGTATAAATGGATTCTGGCGTGATGCCTCCCTTGCCTTCCTCTTGCTCAGAGCATTATTCTGCCTGTACTAACGCTTGTCCTACTGTTAGCATCATAACCTGCTGATAAAGGACATAGGAATAATGAAAACCGGAGTCCTGAAAATGGAAGTAGTAGAACTGCTGTAGTATAACAGAACTTCCTGGAAATTCCCTGTGTGGTTCCAGACCGCCGCATTCTTTGCAATAAACTGTCACCAAGGACAGGTTGCACTGGTTCCTGTAGTATCTTCAGAAATGCCTTAGCAAAAGCATTGTCCTTCTGAGGGGGGAAAGGGGAAACAAGCAGCCTCCCACAGRCTAGTCTCTGTCAAGCGGGGGATGAACAAGAAAAGTCCCTCCTTAATAATTACATGACCTGGAATATCACTATGGTTAGAGTCATAGTTGTACTAGTGGGGTGGTTGTGAGATTCAGCTCTGCTACAATTGCCATATTGCCATCTAGGACTGCTCAGAATGAAGAGAATAATCAGTGTACACTGTGGCTTTTGTGCTTAGAATTGGAAGATTTAGCCCTGCTGCCCATATCGTGTGCTGTAGAGAACAGAATATGTAACTGTACAGCTTACTGGCTGAACTGGCATTTAGAAAACAGGTACCACCTGGTCCAGCAGGCCAGCAACTATTTCTCTGCCTGAAGCCAATGTCTGCCCTGAGAGATCCCCCCAGGGTTATTGGAAAAGGAGTGAAGTCCTTTCCTAGCCACGTTCTCTCTGTAGGATTCCTCTGATGGACAAGTCTTGGAATATGGTTCTGGATGCTCTTCAAGGATTGTAGTGTGAAAGGCAGCACAGTCTGTCCTTGACAAATAGAATTCCTGGATAAACAGCCAGACTCTGCATACTCGATTAGAAAAATGTGTAGGTAGTTAAAGATGTGTTTGGTTAAAAGGCAAAGATTGCAGTTGTAGGTGGTAAGGGGTAGCAGAGCCCAGTTACTGCCTGCGGACCGTGTCTTGGCCCAGTTCTCTCCGAGCACGGGGCTGTTTGGAGGGCTCAGTGCGGCTGCCGGCACCTCTGCCCCAYGGCGCAGCAAACGGGGCGAATGCAGCGCCCACGGCACGGGCAGCCTGCGGCAAGGTATGCACAAGCTCTTCCCATGCTCTGAGCACAGGGCACGACTAGCCTGATGTCTGCAGATAACAAATGCACTGGGGAAAAATCCACGAGGTGGTGCACGTTTTSTTTGTGCTGTGCTGATGTCGGGACGAGATTTCTTTTTTCTGCCTTGCCACTGTACCCAGCCATGGGACCATGACGCACCCCACAAAACAGCTGTATTTTACTATCCTGAAGTTCCATGAATAAACAAGGTGCTCTTTGGAGCAGCTGCCCTCATTCTGAGAGGAAAAAAAAAAAAAAAACCCTCCACCTACTTGGCGTTGTCCTTGTGTGTACCAGACACAAAAGCATTCAGTAATTCAATATCTACCATTCCAGTTAAAAACCAATGTTGATCTGAATACGTGTGTGCCTGTTTTGTACTTCACAAATATTCAAATACTTGGAGTTCCAATATATCCTGAAAGAATTTCTAATCATAACTTCTTTTTGCAATTTCCATCAAGAATGCCTGCTGAATTTTCTTTGCTATGTACTTATTAATGATTTTCAAAAGGAAAATAGTGATATTAAACCTATCACATGAATTGTGTAACTAGCGGATGGTTATATAAATTTGATGGATATGTTTCTGTTAGTTACAATAAACAGTGCAATCATACTGAAACAATGTAATTTCAAATTGAATGTTCCAGTCTTACATTCATAACTGGAATCATGCTGCTTATTTATGTAAGTCCTTATACCAGAATAGAGCTAGTATCAGATAACTCATTAACCATGACAATGCAAATAGCCAAGTCATGAATACTCACTGAAAATTCTTAATGCAAGTGAAGGCTGAGAAATATGACATTTATTGTAACTGTTCTGAATGAACTATGTCTTTGAATCTCACTATTTCTTTGTAAATAATAAAACTATGGAAAGTTGTCTGATTATTCTAAGATTTATTTGCTTGATTTAACTGGAATTAAATTGATGAAAGCCTGTTGATTTCCTAAGAATAATGAACAAATGATTTTTACCGTTGCATAAATTTAGAAAGAAAATAGATAATGAACAGAACTAGAATAACTGACGAATCCTTTTTAAAGAAATATATAGATCAATTTAGGTGATATAAATTACTCCAAAACTTGTTAACAAAATTTTAATTTAGAAATATAAGCTGATATTTAAAATAATTTTATTCCCTGAAAACTTGGTATGATTGCCTCCTCTGTATTATCCTCAAGTAAAATTGGAGGTTTTTAATATACTTCTCCTTTCATAAGTTTTTAATATTTAAACTCCTCTAAAGTGCCTTTTTGCCTTTTCCACTCATCACCCAGTCTGAAAAGATGTCAAGGAAGATGAAAAATAAACCTGTATCCATTTCTGAAGTCCTATTTTTATCTTTCTGTTGTGGCTCTGTATCTCTCAGTGCTGGAGATTATTTTTGTCTCCCTTGGCAGGAAGTCACTGTGTTTCTCACATCCATTTTGATCAAAGATGAAGTGATTGGGATTCTTCTTGTATGACTGTTGCCATTTCTATTGTTTTAAAGCAAATTATGTACAATGTGAACCATGTAAGTTTAGTGGCAATGCACAGTCAATTAAAAGACACTGCACGCAGATCTTGAGCTAACTTCTTGTCTTTACTTCAAAAGATAATGATGTTCAAAGACTCAGCCACTAGAGGGTAATATGAGATAAGGGAAAACGACCTTAAATTCGCATGCCCTTTTTCCAGGCTCGGATTTTAGTTACGATGTTTATCCAGATCAGATAAAAGGCCTGACATTTTCGATTGCAGTTGTGCATTTCAGTCGTGCATGGCCTCTAACACTGAACACAGAACAAGTTCTAAAGACATTCTGAAGCAATTTTCTCCCAGATTGACACTGGTGCTTTCCTTAGCAAAACTACAGCAACCATAAAGAGAAATATTGTTTGAACCAGGGCGACTTGGGACCTGGATTTCAAGAAGGAAGGTTGCAGAGTCTTTTGGGAGGTTTTAAGCATCCTAACTGCACCAAAGTGCATTTGGTCACAGTAAGGAGACATTTTTTAAAGCCTAATGTACCCTCAGACAGAAAGTCATGAAGACAACTATTTAAATTCAATTTAATAATTTCTATGTTAGTTTCAGGTGAGTGGGCCTAAATCCTCCCAAATCTGCCAAAAATTTTTACAAAGTGAAATTTGGCCTAATGGATGGGAAACAGCTTTTCTAGTGAATCAGAAAGCAGAGTCAGGAAAGACCATCCTATTGGGCCTAAAAAAACACAACCAAAAGCCCTGGGAACTTTTCAGAGACTTTTCAAGCTGAATGGAGGGCCACTGAATGCTCCTCAGATACCAAAGACTGGCTCAGGGATAATAATGACCACACTACAGAGCTCATTGACTACATTACAATGTCAAGTGCCTTGTGCTCCCTATTTTCAAATAAACTAAGAAGTGAGGTTGCTGCAAGTTCCTGGGGATAAATACCTCCCCAGTGACTCATGCAGGAAGCGTCCGAATGACATGCAATGGCTGATATGTTCTCCAGTCCTTATGCACAAACAAGCCAATACAAAAATCTTCACTGAATGTTCTAGGCACTATACTATGCAAGTTGTTTGATTTTACTAGGATTTAATTTCCCCGACTTCTCCTAGTTTTTATTCATTCAATGCAAAAGAGCTTACAAATATTCCCTATATCAGTAAGATATGTACTGATCAAGGTAAGAACTGATCAAGAATGTCCATGTGTCCCATGCCTGACAAACTTGTATTGGATTCAAATCCAAGACTGGCAGAAAGAGGGGTCTCTGTGTTGTGGAAGTACTGTAGGCCACTATGAAAATAAAAGCTATAATCATAATTAGAAAGTTGCTTCTAGTTTTTTACCTTTGCATAGTTACCTTTGCATAGTTACCTTTGCTTTTCTCCCTTGGAACACCATGAGCTTCTTTGGAAGGGTCTGGGTACTCTTGTGGATGGTTTTGTGGGTGATAAGGGGGAGAGGTGCCAACATGGGAAGAGCAAGGTGATATTTCATACCACCTATCTTTAGGACGCTAACAACATAACATCTCTACACAGTAAACGTAGTGAGAAAGGGAGGGTCTTCTCCAGGCACAGCCAAATTTGATGTTTGCTTTGAACCTTCCTTTCCCGTGCATCTGTCTGTACTCGGAAGTTCAGCACACAGCTCCAAATTCCAGACGGGAAGTGCCCCACCAGGTCCCACTAACACCTTCCAAACCTCGAGCTGTGCGTGCTGCCTCACCCTTGCATCCCAGGAGAGTGGAGGAAAATTCCACCGCCTGGGCCTTGGGAGTCTGGCAGGTGAAAGGTGTCCAAGATTTTGCAGGAGGGCTGCTGTTTACAGCCAGCATTATTTTGTCTAATAACTCCTGACAATTTACCCCATGGATCATACGGCTGCTTCCGAAGTAAAATCCTAAAAGATTTCCTGGGAGGAAATAGACACAAAGAAGCTGTTTCTCTTTGGGGAGAATTATACGCTGATATACAATGTTTAAGAGAGACTCTTGAAAGGTGGTGAGATCACACCTTGATAAGACATGGATGCCCTAAGGATGTAGATTTCGATCTGCTACACTTGTTTGAAAAAGCTCAGCCAAGTCGAATCACTTCCAAATGTAAACTTCTGCATATAGCACCAAAAGATGCCTTCAGCAAATTAAAATATGCCTAGAAGTTCACTCAGAGCTTTCAAGTTTAACCAGCAATCATTCTCGTGCAGTACTCACAGCTCACACTCAGCATTGTTCCACCACATAAAAACACTTCAATAAAACTAATTAAAAAAAAAAAAGAGAATTTGAAAGGCACCTAAAGATCAATAGTTCCTGGGATTTTCAAAAGCACTTAATTGTAAAACTCCCCCATCCATATTATCTGCCTCCATATAGCTCTAATTACCATTGAAAATCTCTTTTTAAATGGAAAATAAAACTTTTCTATTATTATTATTCAAGTTGAATAGAGTCAGCACAAGCAACAGAGTAAAGACTTTTTTAGTCTTTGCTTAAATATTACTTGGAATTAATAATAAATGGTACAATAATACATGTTATTACAGTATAGTCTGCAGTATTATACAATTATATCTATTTTTCAATTGATCCTTTTATGTCATCCTATTTGGGGACATTTAGGGTAAAAGGAGAATGATTTTGCTTTTAACTGAGTTGTTTTGGAAACAAATTTCAATCATTGGGTTTTTCAGTACTGTCTGTTCATCATTACGAGTCATACAAGGTAATTGCTGCCCTCTGAAATATGACTAAAAGTTTCGAAGTCAAGAACGACAAGTGGCTTGCAATGAATAAGGTCTGCCTAGGGCAGATATTTTTATATTTGTGCTTGCATTTTAACAGCTCTTAGGATTTGTAGATATGTTCACAAAGGAAGCAGGCATGTCCTGACTACTCAAACAGTGCTTCTCTGTAAATAATAGTGAGCAGGTTTGCTATTTTTTGTATGATTTGGGAACTTTGTCAGTATTAGAAGGACAAGGAACTTTGCATCTCATCTTTTGCAGTAGAAAACCTTTAAATCTTGCTCAATTGTTCAGAGGTAGGGTGAAGAAGGCTGTAAAAATCTGATAATGCTTTACATTCATGAGCCAAGGAGCTGTAGTGTTTGTGAAGAATAGAGAGATAATAATAAAAACCCACTTTCATATCAAGCACTTGCAAGGATTGGTTTTAGCCTATTCTAACCTCCTCACCCACAAACTTTCCAAAATAGACATTTCTAGCCCAAAAGCTTTAGAACCTAAAATCAGGCTAACTAATCCTCCCTCCCCAATGAAAAAAAAAAATCTTTTAATGCCTTATCTAACTGCCATTAAAATCACTCCTGGATGTCATGTTCATTAAGCAGGTAGCATCAGAGCAACCTCCACCATGATTTCCTAGTGACAGCTCTGCTTTATAAGGAGAACCAGCATGTCTCCTCCATAGTTATATGCAGCTGAAAATGATATTGCTATAGAAAATAGATTTCTGCAGGATATATCAAATGTATCCAATACCTAAATCATTATTCCTCAGATAAAATGCCCTGGGATTATATCAAAGAACATTGCAATTTGTCAGGTAGAATGTAATAAAGCAAATAGAAACAGTCTTAAAACTTTCTTTTGATTGGAAAGAAAAATAACAAAAACAAAAAGAACTCTGCCATATCCCTTGCTGTTACTTAACAAGAGCCACTGAATCAGTAGAGAGGAATAAAGCTTGACCCTGCAGTATGGGCCTGTTTTGGATCATGCTGAAAAGCCATTCTCTCGCTACTGGTTATATGGCAGCTGAGACCCCTTGCAAAGCCTAGAGTCAAGGTAGATTGGATGGATCTTCCCAAAATATCTGCACAAAAACAGGCTATGTTTTTGTATAGCAGCATCAAGAGGTGCAAGGCAGATAAATACATCTTTTAATATTTTTTCTGATTGCACTCTGCTTACATAACTAAACACCAAACCCATCATGGGGACAACATCCTCAAACCTGATGGAGTTCACAGAGGAGTTATCTTGCCCTCAACATACCTGCTAGAAAACTTTGTGCAGAAGGCTGTTGCTGTCTGTCCAGCACGATTTAGGGAACATAATAAACATATTGCTGATCTAGTTTTCAGTGCAAGCAAGAGGTAAAGCAGGGGCATTAACTCTTTAGGACCTAGTTGCTTTTCTTTTGTAAACAATGAAAATAAACAGTTGTATGCTGCAGTGGTCCTTAAAATACAAAATTAGTAAGTTTGTAATTTTTAGTATAGTACTTAGTAATTTTTAGCAAAAATGTGTCCTTAAGTATCACCAAGTTAATACTGCTGCAATTAGTCCAAAAATCATAGAATAACTTCAGTTAGAAGGGCTCTCTTGACGTCATCTAGAGAATTATTAAGCCATCTTGGATAATTAAAATTAAGCATATACTTAAGCAACTTTTGGAATTGAGAGCAAAGCAACTAAACCACTTGTCTCTTGAGTTAATTCCTAAACTGAATCAGATATGTCATTGAACACATATTTTTTCTCCCTTCTCTGTTGTGATGGTCTTCACTGATTCTGTTCAGCTGATTATTTCCTAATTCTGCCAAACAAATGAATTTATAAGATCCTTCAAAGGCTTTTGCTTTTACCAGTATAACCATCCCTGTAAATTGTTTAAGTCTTACTAGAATATGGCATGGTAAACTACAACAAGACCTTTCTCTTTCTCCACTTAATAAACCTTTTTTTTTTTTTTTAAAAAAAAAAAGCAATTCTGACTATCTCTGTCCCTACAGCATTTCCTTTTTCACTCTTTCTGGCTTTGAACTAGCTTTTTCAAGTTTATCTTGTCTTGATTTGGTAGCATATGTAAATCAAATCATTTTTCATTTCATTTATAATTCTTATAAATTTCATTTTATTTCATTCCACAATGAATTAACGGACTAACTGTATAAAAACTACAATGGTTCTTTAGAGGAAACTACATTAAAAAGAAAATCAAATGAACAATCTCCTCTCAAGAGCCAGGATTACAGAACTCTTGTGAATATTTAAAAATTAAACAGAGGACAACCTTTAGCCATATGACAGCTGACAAATCGGAACATTTCTACTGCATTTTGAAACCAAATAATTCCTATTTCTTACCAGACTAGGCAAGTGGGGACAACACAAAAGAATGGAGCCAGGACCTACAAGTCTGGAGAATCACCAGGACTGACCAAGCCCTGCCCTCTGCAAGACGAGTGCAGTCTGATTTATAGGTATAGGACAACCCCATTCCAGAAGAGCAGCACATGGACTTTTCCTTCTGTCTCAGTATAGCAGAGCAAGGTGCTTTTCACGGGCAGAATTAATAACAAGCCTCCAGGGACACTGGAAAACACATCCCACACCTCCTTCCTACAGGCACACTGTAGATCCCCACCTCTTCCTGCCTATAGGCTTAGCAGAAAATGTTGAGCCTGCTTGCTGGCCACTTCACACGACTGCTTTAGTCTCTCCATTTTTTCAAGGAAGAAGAGTAAGCAACTGGATATGAAGTTTAGGCTCAGTTTGTCCCCCTAGCCTGCGCTCCCCAAAGTTACCAATATAACGTATTGGCGTCTCATCATGGCTTTGTAACAAAAATAACTACCAGAACGGCTGGTCTTTGCAGCTACTCACAAGAGAGAAACGACAGTAACTCAAACAAAAAGGGACTTTTTTCCCCATTCAATAATGTGTAAACTTTCAGACAATTTTTTTTGTGTCACTATTGATGTCAATCTGGGAGCTTCACGTCATTCATGTCCATTTGCCTAACAGCCTTTCAGCTGAAGCTGGTGCAATTCCTATTGCTCATGTGAAGAACAAAAAAGCATATGCTGATTAGGATGCATATTTTTGGGATGCGTCCAGCACAATTTTCTCCCTCACTGACCACAATACCAGTAATCCTTCATTTGTTCAGGGCATAACACTAATCAGCATTCAGTGCAGTTGTACTTTGCCAGTAGTGCTGCAAAACACGTCCTGGTGTCTTACATTAGAATATCACAGCTACCACACAATTAGCAGCACAATTAGCAACAACCTCTGGAAAATTTGATTTCAAGTGGCTTGCTCAGCAGCTATCCTGCCTGTCCCTGCAGATTCCTGACTCATGCAGCCCATGCCTTTCCATGCCTCCAGGAAAAAGGCAGAGTCTTGCACGCAACAAGGCTGTGTTTGTGTTGCTATACACCTGATTTATGCCCCCAAATCCTCTCTGGGCAGYGGATGAGGCAGGTCCTCTATCAGGAGAGCACACAATCAAGTAAATAAGGACTGTATTGCAATGCATAACCATAAAATGGCTGATTTAATGCTCATGAGGAAACAGCAGCTACGGTATCTCCTTGCTTTTGACACTTTTATAGTGGATGTAGCAACACAGCTTCTAGTAGTCTCATATAAAACATACAGACCCRTCACCGATAGGGTGATCCAGGACTCTTGCACATCTTCTCCAAAGGGCTGCCTTCCACCACGGCTGCCACGGTGCCCCATGACAGCGGTTTCAGCTCCACGATGGTTGTCTGCAGTTGTCTGGTTTTCCATCTGTTGCACTTCCACAAATGACTGCATGACATAATGATTCACCAACCCTGTGTGGGGAGATTGCATAAGACGTGTTTTAAAAGACATTAAAAAGTTATTTTTATGTGTATTCAGGAAGATATCCTCTGTGTTTGSCCAGTACAGCTGCGAGGGAGGAGCCTATCAGCTGTTCTTCAGCTAATCTTGGGACTAGTTTGGGGCTTATTCAAATATGTGACAGTTGCAGAGAAACATTAGTTTTAAGCTGGCTGCTATAACCACTGAAAKCCACCAGCCTTAGACCTTTGAAGAGCACTACTTTCCCCCTCCTTCCTTCTTCTTCTTGTCCTATGTTGGAACTACTAATACAGAGTGAGCATAGGGATAGCCCTTCCTGTCTGCAGCAGCAACAGCAATGATTCAGTCTCTTATCATAGTGAGCTGCTTTGGCAGTGAAGGATTTGTAAGCAAATGCAGCTTACAGGTTGTCTCCTTTACTGCTAAGAAATAATATTGCACCATTTTTCCCCTGTAACGTCACATCTTCCCCAAACCATCTCCTCGTCCTCTCATTTCTACCTAGTTCTCTCTCCCAGTTCTATCACTTGGATCTATCCCTCTTCTTCCTGGGACAGGAACAGTTCCAGCTCCTTATTCTGGAATGGGCAATGCCTAATGGCTTACTGAGGGGGGAAAAAGAGTCCTCTCTAGTCTGTGAAGTCCTTTTATTGTGTCTGGAATAGCTGCTGTCAAAGGCAGAGTACTAGCAGCTGAATCATCAACCTCATTATCAGTAGTTCCTGCTTCCTTCATCTCTCCATAGCAATTAACAAAGTGGTATAACTACCCATAGACTAAGAGAGTAAGCAAATACATTTAAATACATACAAGGTTTCTATTGGCAGAATTACATAAATTCTCCTGCCAGGACCCATATTGCTGATTCTACTGATTTATTTACAAGTGGAGATTACTATCCTACTTAATATCCTCTGCTTTCTGTCTTTCCCTTCCTGACTGAGTAACACAATGGTTCCCATAATTAATCTCAGAGGACTAAGTGGCAAAGTCTTCTTTAGACCTGCCTGGCCTGGCCAAACGCAGACACATCAAGAATTATTCTTTATGTGTTCAGAAGCAATGATAATCTTGCCATCAAATGGTGATATAACACATGTTCCTGTTTCAGTGCTCTGTACGAATTCTCTCGGTTGTCACTTGCAGTAGGTCTGGCCTGACAGCCCCTGGGAAAGCAAGGAAGGGTCCCAGAGGTCTCAGTGGCTTTTAGATATATGCAGTGTGTATTTGTGATAGGTCTGTATCTCCATAAATCTACTTTGTGGTGGTTTCTTTGAAAATTTGCATTTATAAGAAACCATATAAAAAAAAAATCCTAAATTCATTCCAGAGGCATCTACAATCCCTAAATTTATTTCCTACTTGTACCTGTGTTCAGTGACTTTTCATTAGGTGAGAAGAGAGAGTAGCCTGTGATGACTGATGGAGTCAGTTCCCCCAGAAAGTTCAGTGGGGAATGATTCATCATCTTGCACTTGTTTTGCTTGAATTTCCKGATGATAAATGTCTTTCCCAAATGTTCAGTTACAAAAGAGATAATGCCATCCTATTTAGGTAACGTCTTTAGCTACGATTAGCACAGATGTGGTTGAAATGCAGCACATCCACCCAGTCAACACAGACGATCTTTGGTCAACAGCTTAATTTTAGAACTTCWTATCATTTTGAGATAAGCTAAATTAACAGCAATATCATCAGTGCAATTGAATTTTTTGACTGCAGGATGCTCATTCATGCAGCAGTTTATCTTTGACATTTATTTTGCTCCAAAGACTGTAAACTAGTCATCATTAGCTTGTTCTGAATTCAGTATATAATGTTATTCCCTTGAAAATATGCAGCCTTCATACTGAGTACCCTGCTGTGGTGCTGTCTCCCAAAGGCCTGACTTCTCACTGTGGCAAACTAGGGAGGCTCCAGAATGGGACAGCCCAATTCCAGCTCTCCCTGAGCCTCAGCGAGGATGAAAGTCTTGCTATGAATGAGGCTTAGGGCTATACCAGAACTTCAGATCCTGCCACATTTGATCTTAGTCTTGCAWACCAAACTTACAAACCAAATTGGCCCTGCAGCCAGTTGCTGTAGCTCATGCTAAAAGAGTCAGAAGGGCAAGGACATCAGTATTCTTAAACTTTTAAATTAACATAAAGAATTGCCACTTGCTCAGAATTAGAAAAACGGTAAAGACATTGCAAGGACCAAGGATTCAAAATACGCCAGTAGATGCCCACACACTGCTTCATTAAAGAAGTTAATACCCTACAATTATTGGATGAATAGTAAGATGCTTTGGAAAATGTTTCTCTCTGTAAAATATTTCTCTCTCTGGGTAAGAACATATCCTACTACTAATGTCAGAAAGGAAGTAATTTCTTTTAAGCTTTGAATATCCCTGTGGACAGTTACTTGAGGTCAGTATTTCCCCAAATATCTGCTTTCCAGTTAATAAGTTTCAGTGTTCCCATCAATGTAGTTTCACCCCTATATATTTCTCTCATGTCACATTCTATGTACTTTAGTATTCAGTGGAGAAAACTAAGATGTGAGTTCCAAGGGCACATCTGCACTTTGGAAAGTGCATCCTGCTGTGTGCAGATACTCTATGCTATATTCCTGCTTTTAGAAAGCTCCCTACTAGTCAAGGCAGACAGATCCTGTTTATTCAAACAAAATAATGAATTTCAGCATAGAAGTCTGGGCAAATTAATGCTCAGAAATGGCTTCAAATGTGGCTTCTAGGGGCATTAAATCGTTTTAAAAGTCAAACAAGAGTAATGCTGATGGCACTGAAGCTGTGTAAAGATCATGAGGCTTCATCCCAGGGAAGAAGATTCTCCACTGGCACTGAGCAGAGGTAACCACTGCTAGTCCTCTTTCCCTGTCACAATGGGCTTCAGTTCACCCCCGACACACAGAGGTGCAGGCTAGAGACTGAAACCATSCAAGGGAGGCTAACTTGTATATAATATTGACCCTTGCATGGCTAGGAAGTAGGGATTTCTTTACTAAATCCAGTCACTTAAATCAGAACCTCGGCTTTTACATGCACTGGCACATGCACACATCTGGCCTTGCAGAAGACATTTCAGGTGGAGCTGAAATTCCTGCTGGGGCAGAATTTCTCTAGGAAGAGAACAGTGCAGAGAGTAGATACATTTCTAGAGTTTCCTTTCATTTCCATTTGTCTGAGGTCAGGAGAAGTGACATCAGGATCCCTAGACAGGTAAAAGGGATGCCTGAAAATTGTAGGAAATAATAGTCTTTCTCTGCCTTGGCCTCATTCTGCCTTGGAATGTCAATGAGACAGAATGAAACCTTGGAAACCCGTCCTATGGTGATAGTTCAGGGAAATTATCCCCATAGACCTAGGCCAGGACTGATATGTATGTTTTTATGCTTTTGTTAAGCTTGGTTTTGTATTTATCTTCTCTGAACATACTGTACACTTTTAACAAACACAACTTTAAACAATTACAAAGAAAATGGCCCAAACATCTCTCTGCCTCCACTAGGTCCTTCAGAGCTAACTCCACCAGGAGTGTGTTGGGACAGATAAGAACTCATTTCCATATGYGTGTGCTCTGGTCGTACTGTGTTGCTGGTAGAAAATTCAACTTAACAAGCTTAAAAATACCATTTCTTTCCTCACACAAGTTCAATCAGAAGATGAAATTGGGAGCTGTAACTGATAACTCTGTTTTCTTAAATAAGCCAGTTCTGAGCTTGTTGTTTTCCTCCAAAAAACCAAGCGCCAAAGCACTGCAAAGGGGTTGTCATGGACAAGATCCCTCCAGAACTTCTGCCTCAAAAGTCCCTGTGCCAACACATAGCCRGAGGCTCTGCTTAATGTATAATCCTGCTTGCTGGTGTCAGTTAGGAATTTCTTGACCTCTGGGACAACCTTCATTAAATACATTTAAAATATCAATCTCCAGCAAGAATGAAGGTCTGGGGAAATGRTCCATGTTGTATTGCTATTAAGACTCTCTTCCGCTCAGTTGTTTCTCAGTAATCTCAGAGGAGAGCTGCAATCAGACATGCCACCTCAGCTTCGTGGCCTCGCAATTAACTCCCCGAAWAACAGCAAAGGCTGTTTCTGCTCAAACGGCTGCAAGTGGCGAAGGACAAACAAGCCCCTCAAATTCTGCAGACCACTCRCCATCCCAGATCTTCATGAGCAAGGCTGTAATAATCTGATCTATACCAAATAAATTTCTAAAATATAATAACAAATAGGAAGGAACTAGTAARCTGGTGAGAAATTTGCCTCACTCACAATTGTTTTTCTGAAATCATCAAACAATCTCTTGGGAACAAGATTGGAATTATGTTCAGAGGTTCATATAGTTCTTGCAAAAAGACAGACAGGCTGAAGGTGATTGTGGGTTTGTTGGGGGCAGAAAGGGAGAAACCATCACAGTTTGGTCCTATTTTTTTTGGYCCACACCATCCAGCAGCAAAGGCCTTTGCCTTACTGAGGAGTGGTTACCCTCTCGAATTAAAGTTTGGGCTTTCACCCCCTCTCTGCAAGATCCRCCTTGATACCGTGTTCTCACTCAGCTTCGTGGGCAGCTGTCATTGCTACTGGCACCTTTATCTGATACTCAAAACCCTTTCACTGTAGAAGCTCTTAAGGCCTTTGCACCCATGCCTTGCACCTATGAGCCTCTGGAAGAATTGCCTCCATTGGTAAAAGTGGAATAGAGTATAAATCCTGAACATRTTTGCCCCACTGAGGTCAAGGGAAAGGACAAATTTCTTCTCCAAGCTCAAGTTTCTGCAAGCTCTTTCTCAGAGTTCAAGTCACTCAGCTGTAGCTCCATAGAGTGGAACTTTTTGGCTAAATATGGTCTAGAGAGAAATGTGACTGAATTGGCTTAGCTTCTCAGACCATTCCAGCGGAGGCACTCCAAGCCTTCACCCCCGCTGCTTTCCTTGCACCCTGTGGAGGCATTTTAGCAAGAGCTCGAGGTTTGACAAGCCCAGCTCCCACAGAAGCACGCTTTCTGAGAGAGAAGTAGTGTCCAATAGCAGAGTCCAGAAGGACGAGGCAGCAAATAAAGGCAGAAGAATATCCAAAATTATGTTACTTGCTCCACGACAGATTCCTCTTTTTGGTCAAACTGTGAGTGATCCATGACTTAACAGAGTGGAATGAATGCCTTATTTCCTCATGCTCCCTAGAGATGCTCTGCTCAAACTCATTTCTGCCTAAAGAACACGGCCATCTRTTTTGGCTGGTTTGGTCTGGTTGAGTTTTTCCCATCATTGTATTTTCTGAAGTCCCAGGAGTTGAGTGGAGTTTAGCAATTTGAGTTATCTTCAGTGCTCTTACTGGGAATGACAAGGAATCCTATGATACTCCAACCAATTGAATTTTAGGGGGACTAAAAATCACATTCCCTGAGGTACTGTTAAAATCCCAGGCTTTAATAGAGCAGAACTATTTCTTTCACTTAAAGACATTGAATGTCCTGGCTTTGCCAATGGTTTTCAGGGGCTGCTGTTTTGATTTTCCTTTCCATTCTTCTCTAGGAAGGTAAAAATGGAAGTGTCTGTCTGCTTCTCCTCAACCCTGTTGCTCTGCTTTGCTTGAGAAAGAGATACAAGCAAAGATGGATCTTTGTGTGTGAATCCCTGTGTGAGACAGAGCAGCCTTACAGCTCTTCTAACTATCCCCAAACTGGACAAGAACAGACCAAATAGCCCCAGTCTCTGCACCAAAACAGCAGCCCAGGGACTGTGAAAGATGCTGCAACAAAGAACTTCTTTATATATAAGTATATATATATATATATATATTTTCACACACATACAGAAAAAACTCCTCCTCAGAAAACTAAAGAAACTTGCTTTTTAGTGAGAGAAATTGCTATTAACCTGAAAGGGTAGAAACTGGCCACCTGTTGGCCAGGCTCACTGAAAGAGGAACAGCTTGGTAAGCACTTCCACCAGCTCCTTCAGAACCCTCGGGGGGATCCCATCTGGCCCCAGGGACTTGTGAGTRTCCAAGTGGAGCAGAAGGTCACTGGCTGTTTCCTCATGAATTATGGGAGGATTCTTCTCCTCTGCATAGGTACTTTCCAGCTCAGAGGGCCCAGTATCTTGAGAATAATTGATACAGATGCTAAAGACGGAGGCAAAGAATGCACCAAGTACCTCACCCTTATCCCCATCCTTGGTGACAATGTTCCCTGATGCATCCAATAAAGGATGGAGGTTCTCCTTGGCCCTCCTCTTAATGCATTTGTAGAAACATTTTTTGTTGTCTTTTTTTACCGTGGTTGCCAGATTGAGTTCCATCTGAGCTTTTGCCTTTCTAATTTCCTCCCTACATACCCTACTGACATCGAATTCTGGTGTCACAAACTCAAAGCAGATAGATGGCTGAACCTGCCAAATACCAAATTAATGAGAAACACCTTTTGACTCGCCCTGGTGCCAAAATAAAATATTCAATTAAAGACAGCTTCCATCTTTACTGAATAAAGATTAATGGAACAAGYAGAAGAACACAAATGATTCTCTGTGATGAGAAAAGCCAAAAAAATCTAACAGACACCCTATACGAAACTTGGCCAAGTCAGAGCTGCCAAATACGTGACCAGCCCAAGCAAAGGCYGTGTGYTGGTTRGAAGGGAAGGAAGTGCAACGTCCTGGGCAGGCCAGCTCACCGCAGAGCAGAAGCAACATGACAAAGGGGAATTGAGAGCCAACAGTCAAGAGAGATGAAATGAGTAATAAATAAATTAATTAATTAAATTAAAACCCTTAAATCAGCAAGCAAAACTCTGAACAGGCTTCATTTCCCAACTGGCCATTGTGAGTATGTATTACTTTATTGCTTTTACACATGCTGATTTAGGCATTTTAACCTGAACTCTAAGCAATGTCTAAGTGCAGCCTAAGTGCAACTTTGGACCGTGCATGGCCTGCATGTATATCCTGGACCATGCATGTCCCGGACCATGCATATCCTGCATGGTTGCAGCTGAAATTATCCCAGACTACCACTCTTTTTCCCTCAGTCAGCTAAAATTTATCCAGTCTCATACTGAATTTCCAGATGGAAGTGGCCTCCCAATCAAAGAAGGGATGTATTTCTACTCGGCCTCCAAAACAGAACGAGACTCAGCTTATGTTTTCTGATTAAAAATAATTTCTTAAAACCCATTTTCCCCCTTCTAAGGATGCTGAGAGGCACCTAACTTCCCTAGCACTCTTTGGAGAACATCCATCCATGCCTCCCTACGCACTCTACAGCCTGCCCACTGTACCTACCCTGCTCGGTAGAGATGGGTGGTCTTGCAACTGAGTATGGGCAAAATGTCCAATTGGGGCAAAATAATCAAATATGTACATTTTGGGCCAGATGACCAAATATAGATAAAATGACCAAATATGTTAAAAAGAGAAGAAACATGGTTAAAAAGCCCAAATGTGGTCAAAATGGCCAAATATTATTTTCCTAGATGCCCAAGTATGGGAAAAATGCATTAATATGGTCATTTTGTGTTGGCTTGTCATATAGAGGCAAAAAGACTAAATATGGTAATTTTGGCCCTATGATGCCCCAAATGCCCAAATACGGCAACAGGAACAGTTTCTTGCTCACAGTGGGTCACCGCTCATGCCTCTTCCCATTCCTGACCGACACAGCTGGGCTGACAGAAGCCTGCTGTGTAGAAAACAGCCTCCTGCCCAGTGCCAAAAATATGTCAAGCAGCCGAAGGTTGCAGCACTCTCCTCCTTTGAACGGGCTTCTTTGGGATCCCAGAATGCTGCGTGTGCAAGGAGGAGAGGAAAACACACAAAACCACCAACTACATTAATCTATTTTAAAAGTAGGAAAACTATCCTTTGGTTTTCCTTTCTCACAAAGCAAAGGGAAGCACAGAAAATCTTAAGTTAATATTCATCCTTTCTCAGTTCTGCTGTTGCAACCRCACTGCTATTTTGCATCAGTGACTCTTTAACGGAGGTGTTATGTTTGCATCTCCCTTTCCATCTTCTCCTTGCTTTCCCTCTCTCCCTGCCCCCCATTTAATATTGTGTCATGTTCATTTTGTTTGTTTGTRTTAGCACACAGCAAGCAAATGGATCCCACATCATCAATTAAATTGAAGTCAATTGGAGAGAAGTACAGAAGRTTAATTAACTGCTAACGATTTGGACATTTGCTTAGGTTAGTCCTTTAACTTAATTTATTGATGTTTTTGTTATTGATAATTTATTGATGTTACTGATAATTTATTGAWGAAATACAGATCATCCATCTACATTGGTGAATCGTGATGCAGACTGGTTAGCATTGAAAGTTGTCCTTGCTGAAATACAACTTGGAGCTCTGTTGTCATTGACTTTTGCAAATCTGAAGGTTTGAGCTAGGAGCAATATCTTGTCACGTCACCATCAGCTGGCAGGACATTGTGTGAGGAGTAATCTCACACTCCATCACTCCATCCTACACGGGTTCAGCACTGGCAAAGGCTGAAGGATGTGATTAAAAGTGCTAGCTGCGCAATCTGGTGCAGTCTGGCAAATCCTGCTTTCCTAGTTTGGCAGCAAACTAAACTAGCATCTTCCCTGAGCTCTGGCGAGCCTGCCTCTTACTGTTGTGACAAAGCAAGCAACAGTTATTGAAYAGGAAAAGGATTTTAAAGGCAGCATATTTTCTTTGCACCATTGCATGCAAGTGACATTCTTTAGAACAGAAACCYCTACTAATACATTTATGCCTAAACCTCCAAATTTTGTGCTACTTTTTTTTTTTTTTCCCATCAGTGAAGGAGAACTATATAGGTATTTTCTCTATAAATTCTCAGTGAACTGATTTCCATGGATATTGTATTCTCTTGTCTACTATATTGTGGATATTAAATCGCAACTAGAATTTATGCAAATATTCCACTATTAAAACTTGGTATCAAAGTTAAAAGTGAGGAAAATATGTGTATTTTTTTTTCTATTGTAAGTATTTTGTCAAATCCCGCATTACTTTCATGGGTTGGAACTTCTCAGAGTGAAAGTGACGTTTTCCCCATTTACTCAAACTTTCATGTTCTGTTYTCCCATGTCTGAAAATATTCATTTATCCACAAATTCTGAAGATCAAAAATGCTTTAAAGCATGAAAGATGCTATCTGTTTTGAAGCTTTTCTTAAAACCTGATGAATTCTGATGAATTCCGTCATAGGGCTGTTCACTAATTACTAGTAGGACTTTGAAAGGAAGAGCACATCAGCACTGCACAGGCTGCAGCACTCCATGCAGTTAGTGCACRTGCCACTAGGACATCGATTCGATACCTGCAGGTATCACTTCAGTTGTGAACTTGGAAAACCACTTCCTTAGGGTATGCTCTGGCTCATGCTCCATAACCCAAGGTAACAGAGATGAGAGACCTGCTGCTTTCTAGTCTTCCAACTGCCTGGCTGGTGCCTGAGTCCCCTTGCAAAGTGGCACTATCACACAAGGGTCAAGAGCAAATCAGAGAGGCCACTCGGTCTCTATGACAGACAGCTGTTCTCATGRTCTTTTGGTACCTGGTAAAACAACCGTGAAAGAAAAGAAGAAAACAAGCAATAAGTTGAAGGTAAATGGTTTTCTGCTGCTATAATGGATAGTCCTTAAGCACAGAAATGCATGACTGCATTGCAGCTAGGAGACTGCTGTAAATCTCTCATACCAAAAAGAGAAGTTTAAAAACGCAGACTCAGGAGGAAAAGCTTCACCGCTTTGCTGATGTTGTTTTCTCATGCAGTCATCCGCAGGCTACCTTGCACAAACAGTGAATATTTTTTTGAAATGAATGTATTAAAAGTGAATGTGTATTATTGACAGATGCTGGGAACTTMGGTGTCCTCTGCACAGGTGAAAAACAGGCACTTCAAGCTTGCGGATCTCCATACTAACCAGGAGCAATGTTTGTGCAGCAGAAGTTTGGCCTTGTTCTCTGTTCCCGTTCAGCTGGTAACTGTGCTGACCTCTTCAGTGCAAGCTGCAAGTGTATCCATTAGAATTGTRGAATTGGAGTTGGATGAGACTTAGAGGTCATTTGGTCCAATCTCTACTCAGAATGTTCTGGATCAGATCCTGGTGAGTTGTGAATATCTTCCAGGATGGAGATTATGCAGGCTCTTTGGGCAACCTGTTTCAGTGTCCAAAAGTCCTGTGAAGACTTTTGTTCTTATATCCTACTCAAATCTACCTTGCTGCAACTTGTATCCATTGCCTCTTGTTCTTTCCCTGTTCACTCTTGAGAACAGTTTTCTTCTGTCTTTAATGCCCCCCACTTAGCAGATCAGGTTAGCAGCTGACTGCATAGCTGCTAGAATTATAAGCATCTGAAGATTAAAATATGAGATTAAATAATGCTCATTAGAGGAATTCATATTCTCAAGCAGTCTAAAATTTGMAACTTCAATATCAACACAAAACTCCGTGTGCTCAAGTCCATTGATGGTATGAGCAGGTGATATGTAGCAAAGCAGTCCTAGGCCAGCGTGAGACAAGTGCTTGACTGCTGTGATKGAGCTCACTTTTATGAGGGACTTATAACTCCAATAGCATCTCTGAAAAAAATACCACCTGTCTTTTCCCCCGGAGCCTATTTTGGGCACATCTGCTAAACAAAAATGAATTAGGAAAAACAAACAAAGAAACCAACAATCATCAAACCTATTTTGACAGATTTGTCTTGAGTAAGAAATGAGACACGGAAACCTAGCAGCCCCACGTCTACCTGGTATTTTGGTYAACCTACGCTAGGACCTGCCATGCAGTCCCACACCAAATCACAGCCACCTTYGATGTCTGCAGGGCCCAGCACCATGCAGAGACACCAGCCTGGGCCCCAGAGAAACAGCYACAAGATGCTGCAGCTGAGACCGTGAGCAGAGGGTACAGCCCTGTCTGGAGAGGGCACCTGACGAAGCTCTGTCCCATTCTGGGCCTAATTAATGGTGCTGTGGAACAAACGCCAGCAGATGGAAAGTGAAGCTTTGTCATCCCAAATGAACTCACTCACTAAAGAGACACAAAATGAAAAGTAAAACAACATGTAAAACCACAAGGGAACTTTCTTACCATGGGTGGAAAATATTTTACTGAATCATAAATCAAATTATGGTTTGATTCACCTCATTTTTTACYTGATTGACAGCATAATTTCCGCAACAAAAAAATCTTTTTCTGACTACAAGTTAGATTGTATCTGAAGATCCTTGAAATGGTTTATTCACTAGACTATTAGAAATAGCTGTGAAGTATCTGCAATAGAAAGTAGAAAACACTGGCTCATCAGAAACAGCAGCACTGCTCTGCCAAACGCCAGAGGAATTCCTCTCTGCCATCTCTTCATGCTCTAAGTTAAAGATTTATTCAGTAGCTTTGCCCCTTCCATTACATTAGCCTGTTAACAGCAGCAATTTTATCAGATGGAGTCTCCAGAGAATGTTTCAGCTAATGAGTCATATTATTTTAGCACAGAAAAAAAAGTACTTCAGAGGGAGAGAACACTGGAAAAAWATATATATATAATGGAAAGTCAGAGGAAGTGCAAGAAGATATGTGCCAGCTTTGGAGAAATCACTAAGAGATAGTGTTAATATGAGATTCCTTAATTCTTCACTAATACAGAACAATAGATGAGGTGCTGCTGAATCTAAGGATCYGAATTTAGATGGGACTGAGCAGCGTGTGTACAATGACGCTCCAAAAAGCCTGAACCAGAGGCATCTCAGAAAAAAAAMCATCAAAAAACATGCATCACAGAGTAAACCTGCTATTAACTGCAGAAGAAGAGTTGTGACAGTCAGTCCTCCTGCGGGGTCCTCCCAAACCTACTGCACAGGCTCCCACCTACGTGCTCGGAGCAAAGTGGCACTGTGACACATCCTCAGGAGGCAGGCACATTACAATGCAGCAGAGAAGAGGCATGTCACAGCCAGACACACATAGTTATTACAGGATGGAAAACCACAATTTTATTCAAGTAACTACCTGAATGTGGTTATTTAATGGCCAGTTTCCTTGGAGTTGTCTCCCTCCCTCAGCCTCCTGCAGAAAAAGTGACAATCTTACAGATGATGAAAGGAATAGCTGTGCCAATCCACCASCTCAGTATCTTGCCCCTAGGAACGGGTAATACTGAATACCAAGAGAAGAGAATACAACACAAGCAATCTGCTTGCACCTTACCTTCAGCTTAGACACTGCAGAACACACCTGGACAGCTTCAACAGGGAACTTCATCTGGAGGTGTTCTCATTCCTTAGGAACTGACTCTACTTSCAATGCATTGATGATTAACCCTAGRGGAAAATCATTTCTTGACTCTGCTCTGATCTACAGGACAGGACTATCAATGACCAGTCTCCATTAAATGTCTGAAATACGATGACTCTGAGGCATCCTGATTCTTAATCCCCACTGTTGGCTTCTGTGAACARTAATAAAAATGCTGCTAGTCAATTGTCCTTCCTCTAGGGAGAAGAGGTATCAGCACAGAGAAGGTGATTTATAGGAGACAAATGAGAAAGGTCAAATGAATACCTCATTTAGAGTCTGATAATGCTATCATTACTCGTGAATAGTTGGGACTTACTGGACTTAAACCTCCTTGCCTTGACATAGTGCTTGTCCTGAGCAAAGGTTGCAGAAACAGATCTTAGTAAGTCCYGGGCTTTGAGCAATGTGTGTTACAGAAAACAGCAAGGGAGCTGAGCTTAGTGCAGCGGCCTGTTGTGCACTGCAGCGGACGGAGCTCTCCCTGGCACAGCAGGAGCTGTGGCTCTGCCCGCACAGCGAGAGGAAAGCTTGTGAGCTTCAGCTCAGTTCAGCTGCCTGCCGGGCTAACAGCTCGCTGAAAGGCCTGGCGTCCCGAGAAGCGATATAACAGCTGAAAAAGTCAAAGGGAAATTAAAACGAGCTGATCATCCTAACACTTCTCCTAATGCAGCCTGAGTCATTATTGCAGTTAGTAAGCCATATCTTACTGCTTTGGCCAAATGATTACTGATTTAGCCAAATGATAACCATCATACAGCATATTACCTCAAAATCTATCACTGTTACAGGATGAATGCTATAAATTGAGGCTCCTCATTATCCTCAAATGCCTCTGCACTGAGTTGAGAGAGAAACATTTCTCCTTTTTTTCCCAACTGAGCCATGAAACAGAAAAAGTTTAATAAATAGCAAAGGCTGTTGAAGCAACACTCATAGAGCCCAAACAGTCATTCCAAGGTCTGCAAAAGGTGGGGAGAGGTCTAAACAGAGAAATATCCTGCGCTCGAGCCCTGGGAAACGTCTGGGCACAACACACGGGGTCGCATCCCTGCAGCATGTGTATGTGCTCCACGGTGTTTCATGCCTGGGAGGAATTTGCTAATAAAAGCTGGGCTCCCAGCAAGATGTACTAGTTGTGGGTGTTTTCTGATTGCTGGGAAGTTTTGGTTAGGAATTTGGAAGCGATGCCCCCAAAACTTTACACAAGTGTCAAAGAATGTAATCAGCTGTACAACCCTCATTAATCCCTCATTAGGGATTAATCTGCCACCTCACCCTTGTGTTTTCTAAAAGCTTAATCCAGTTTTCTTATTGAAATTGCCCCGGTCTTGAGAATCTTCCTCATTCCTTAGGACTCCACTTTTTCTTTCCATTTATGAAAATGGAAGCCATTTATGAGGCTTTCTACCCTCTCTTATTAGTCCACTCAGAACAGTTTCTCCTTCTTCCAAAAGTTCAATATTTCGGCTCCCTGCCCATCAGAACACAGGCAGCCAAAAATAAAAGTAATAATAATAAAAAGTAGGCTAAAACAAGAGCTTATATCTGCCTGCAGTATACCGTTAACCACAGTAAACAAAAAAGGGGTCATCTATATTATGCTTACCGTGGGATAGTATAGGATATCATCCTGAATTTGGACAATTAATTACAGCTGCTCTGTGGGAATATTTCTGCTTATACACAGGAAATTGATGGTACATCCATACCCACAGTTCCTCTATGTATGCTATGGGGATGACAGGATTGACCCTCAGTACAGTGCTGCAGTGCTACAGCTAAGAAATACCAACTTCAGAACAGCATGTTAAACYACGCTGAATTTCCCAGCCTCAGTGGTTGCTTTTTACTATTTATGAATGTTTATGTCTGTATTTAATTTCCTGTGGTGCTTAAAGTTCTTCTTTGAGACTTGCAAAACTGGCATCATATATTTCCCAGAGAACCTTTTGTACAGCATAAGTAAAACATTAGGCAGGAGCTTCAATTTCTGATAATTAAATACAAAACTTTTTTTAAAATGCTGGATCCAGCTATAGGAACAAAACAGTGTGTTACTAAGGAGACTTCAGACTTCAGTTTCTTCGTATCTTGACATTCACAAGCCTCTTAAAGCCCCACATCTAAGCAAAGTGAAAGGCCAGATTTCTGTTGTAAACAGGGTAGGTGCATAAAATAAAAATAAGGATGGAAAACCATCAGAGCAGTGACATGTTGCGGATGGGGAGAARCAGACTGTTTGAGATGTAGAAAGACCCAACGGCAGAGGAGTTTTGTATACTTGGGTAGGGAGTGACATACAGGTCTCCAGAATGTTTTTGAGAACATTTGAGCAAGTAGGGCTCAAAGTAGACAGTGGCCAAAGACGAGTCAGATTGTTGAAAGGATTTTCAATTTATCGTAGACTTTAAAAAGCACCACAGATTTTTATAATGTGATTTATTTTTTTGCTTCCTCTGATGCTGTTGTTGACTAAAGAAGTTTTTAATGMCATATTTCGATCTTCTCAGGTCTATCACAAAACCAATCTTTCATCATGAAAATACCTGTGAATGGAATGAGGACTGTGACAGAAAGCCTTGATTAATGTATATGCTAATTCATGGCAATTTCATTTGCCAATTAACAAGCTTAGTGGAACAAATGAATGCCAAAAATACAAATGAATGCCTTGATTTGTATAAAGCAGTGTAACTCATTTATAGTTGAGGCAGCTACACCCCTGTACACCAACTAAGATCCAGCCACTTCATACTCTAAGGGAAAAGACACTTGTTATTTGGTTTGATATAATCACCATTCAAGCTGTGCTTGCTCTGCTGAATTTCAGATTTACGGGCCAAATTATTTCCACAGACTAAGTTAGCCATCATGCAATGCCCTAGAGCTCCTTCCAACTCACAAACCTTGTGCAAAGGACAAAGTGCACGTTAGAACAATCTTGTTTACTGGTAAATCCCACACAAGGACCAGTGCAAGAACATGTCTGTGATTCTTTGTCTTTGAAGGACAATCTTTCCTAGTACTCCCTGCCAATAAAATTTAGGTGCAAGTTACTTGCTGACCTAGTAGACTGAGTCAGTCAGACTGAGTAGACTGACTGCTTGAAACACTCTCTTGTTCTTAGATGGAAGCTGCTTTATGTGTTGAATTTATTTAAGTGTTTTCATTTCTTTCAAGACAAAATAATATATTTTTTCCCAATAATTATTCCAGTAGAAATACTCCCATGCTATTACTCTGAGAAACATTATAAGGTCAGTGGTTTGAACTCTTTTTAAAAATTACTCTGTCCAGAAAAGGAAAAAAAAAAAAAGTTAGAAATTGCATGTGCTGAAGTATGTAATCCTGATCATTTTAATCTTCTTTTAGGATTAAAAAAATGCAGGGCCGTGTCTTGACATTGATGGAACCCTGCTGATGATGCCACTGCAGAACGTGATTCATGACTGCATTTGTTATCCTCTCATTCCAAGTGTGTTTGTTTATTCACATAAAAACATGGAMTAGCTTTCTGAAAATGAAGCTGAAGCACAGGATGGAGGCAGCAGCCATTTTCCTAAATCCAGCCAAAGAACTCTTCCAGAACAAGGTCTGTGGAGCTGAAGGTCCAGCCTGRATGTAACTGGCAGTTGGGATGTAAGAGCAAATTACAGGAAAATAAATCTAGATTTTGCATATGGTCATAAATTGAAGCAGGGAAGGTTCTGAATGGATGTAAGGGGAAAAAAATAATCACCATGAGGATAATTAAGTCCTGGAACATTTTGCCCAGAGAGCCTGTAGGGTCTCTGTCCTTGGATGTTTTTATGCCCTGTCTGGATAAAAACCCTGGACAATCTGGTCTGATGTTAGTGTTGACCCCACCTTGGGTGGAAGGCTGGACCAAAGACCTCATGATCCCCTATCCACAACAATTCTATAATTCTTTAGGGCAGGACTGGTCTTTGCTGTTTGTACTTATGCTTAAAAATGAAGCCAGAAAAAAAGGGATAACTCCTCTACTAGGAATTCTGAGTAGCTTTATATAATTCTTAAAAGTTGCACTCAACAGTTTTGACATTTTACCTAGAAGAAAACAAGCCCAGGGAGGCTATCCTGTGGTGAACCCTTTGGTTCCCTCCCCCCAGAGGCTCTTGCCTTGAGGAAGGAGAAGGAACATCTGTTCTTTTGGCTCCAAGGAGGAGTTTAAGTCTTCCCAGTCTTGAGGAGCGCTCCATAAACAAAGCCTGAGATCACTGCATGTTCCCACAAAGCTGTTTGTGTAATCAGGTTAGCGCGGCAGCGCTCGGGCTGCTGGGTGGTAGCAGAAGCCCCACTGCAGCAGGCAGTAGATGGCTGCAGAGATTTGTGTTCAAGATATCAGGGGCTCTGAGGACATCCAGGGCTATAAATCAGATCTTCAGGATCTTTATTTGCTCTAAAAGCAGATTGTAAAGTTCGGACATAGACGAATACACCAGAATTGTCATTCTCCAGTCAGCAGCTCACTGGGCAATAAAAGAAAAACAKCCTGGTAGCTCTCAGGATCTCCCTTTCTCTTCCCTGAGACATCACAAGCATCCTCTTCTCAGCAGGAGCAAAATCAGATCTGGCCATACCACAGAACAGGACTGATTCTCCCTGTGTCATATTATGACCATAAGGAACAGTCCCTGAAAATGACAGTAAAATGAATATAGGAGTCACAGACACCCACTTCCAAAGGGTTTAAACTGCCACAAACCAACTGTCTTTATTTTTTGCTTCCTTATCCTGCCATACTCATGTTGCTACCAGGCACCTATCACTGCCCCAAAAGTATTCTTCCTTTTAGAATCACCTCTATGATCAACTGCTTAGCACTGGCTTTTGCTATCTATTTTAAGAGCTAACTGAAGTTTTCTTAGAAATGCAGAGTCAGAACTGTAAAAGAAGGCATAAAACCCGGCCTCCATCTACATTTTTATTTCCCATTGACTCTAATGGGGCTGGGATGTCACCTTTGTGTCTGACAATTACATACCTACAAGTGATTTTAAAATCTGGGTTGTTGGTTCTGAAAGCTGTAAATGGACTGGTACACAAGAGAAGCTTCTTGGTTTAAAAATTCATAAAAAGCAGTAAACTTCATGAAATTTTCCCTTGTTACAAAAAATGACCTTTTCTACCAGCCCAAACCTGGTGAATTCCATGATTTCTGACCAATGTGGTTTGCAGGCAGCTTAACCAGTTGTTTCGGGTGGGGTGGCTCCTTCTGCATGTGCACAGAAGCCCTGCAGCCATCACAGCTGTGCTTTTCTATCTGCAGCCCCCAGGTAGAGGCATCTGTGAGGATTTCCCAAACACAGTGCCTGGAGAGCCGGAATGAGGTTTCCCATATGTGAAATTAAAGTTGGTGATTTTGTTCTCATCAGGGAGTTAGCTCGTATGAACCATGAATGCCAGGCACGTGCATCCCTGCATCCATCCACTATCAGGACACAGACCTGTGACTGGAAGTAAAAATACTGGCTTTCTATACTTCAAGCTGTCAGGGACAAAAATTCAAAGGATAAAGAGGATAATCAAGCCTGGAAATGTGCTGTGTGGACTTTGGAAGAGAGAGAGTAATTACGTTCTCTAATCTCTTCCTGAGGCCCTTAACAGCATGTCACTAGATATTAAATGAGTAATTCAAGAAGGGAGAATATAAATTAATCATATATACAGATAAATATTTAGTGACTTAAAATTATTCTTTTTCTTTCCTAATTTCTCAGCATGTGAAGCCGACTAGATACCTTCAAACCAGCAGTGGCCTCCTAAGGTCTCATCTTGCCTTACGCTGAAATCTCCCAAAGGGACATTTGGTCACAGCTTGGGGTCTGATGCAGACCCATGTGGCTCACAGTCCCRCTGCAATGCGAGGCCTCCTCTGCACCAGACAAATCGTAGTCCGAGGGACACCCACCATGGGGCTGCCCCGTGCTCCATGGTGCTCAGCATGGGGAGGCACCATCTGTGAACCTGGCAAGAAAAACCCTGTGCCCCAAAGCGCTGAGCACACCGCGCGGTGCTGGAACACGGGCTGCACGTTGGCACTTCTATCTCTAATCCAGATAAAGAGCCCAAATATGCCTCTTGCAGGCTGAGTTACTTTCCCAGCAGTGTTGACCTCAGTGTTTACATTTTTGAGCAAAACTCTAAATCTCTYTTTCTCTCCCCTTGACAGGCAGAAAAATGCATCTGTGATTGTCGCACACATACTTTAAAAGACGGTCACCACTATTCACACAGGACTCGCAGGCCGCGGGCTTTCCCATGCACGCTTACGTGCGCTTTTGCCCCAGCCTACACAGTACCTTGGGACAGAGGAGGAACCCCCCATTCCCCTTAGCACATTTCTCTTTCTCTTACATTTGTGTTTTCATGTGCTTTTAAAGGGAAACCCCTTCCTCTTCACATTGCTTAGCCTTCAGTAGTCATTAAGCCTCCCTARCCCTGATCTTTCCAAGCTTCCCTTTATTCCTCTGTGTAATAGCCCAGGCCTGAAACACAAGGAAGCTCTCAGGATGCCCTCAKTTGTAATGTGCTACGACACATAAATTAAACTATTTGTAATCATGATAAAGGATATGATGCTATGATGCTCTCTCACAAGACATGAAGGAGAAATGTTTTAGATACTAATAATACAAAATGATTTTTTTCAAGAGAAAGGACAGATAGTTTTGGGAAGGCTGAGARGTCTGTACTGAATCCTCACTACCCACTAAGTAGCTTCAGTTATTCAGGGGAATTTCCCTCATTAGAAAAGACCAATTTTCAAAACCAAAACATCACACAGAAAAGAGATGACTTTGATTAATCTTCTAATTCAGAAAAAAAAATATATAGAGAACATTTTTAAAAATTTCAAATTTTAATTGCCCGAAAAAAAAAATACTTAAGCTCACAGTAATAGCAATAATGTTAAAAATAAGGACAGGAAGATGAAAGYTTCTTAAAGTTCCAAAAGAAACCAATGGTTTCATTTTTATTTGGGCACTGTACTTTTTCACACTTTATTGCAATTTGGGCTGGGAAAATATTGTCAGACACATGTAGGTTTTTAATGGAGAGGAAAATCCATTTCAATCACAAACACCTAATAGTTATTTAATTACAAATTGATAGTCTTCAGGAGGATACTCTAGYGCAATCTCAGTAACCTGTGAGCATTGCATTTGCTTAGCATGTGCCAGAAAAACACTCCWAGATTATTCCCTAAAAGACCATGCAGCCTGTTTTTAAAAAGCATCGAACAACAAAAGGCCATCATGTGTTTCACTGGGAACGGAGATGATAATGCKTAATCCTTCACACATAGTGTGGCCCTGCAAGGCGTTTCACTGAAAACACTGCTGTCACCAGCCAGCTCCTGCCCACCCCTAGGGACCAGCGTGACCAGGAGCCAGCCGCCTTCCRCTGTCTCTCAGCTGGTTSAGTGGTTCACRGGCTGTAAATGAGAGACGTTCTTGCTGCTGTTYTCACTCCTCTATCACAGTTTCCCCAGCTGTGCTATGGGAAGGACGAGCTCTCCTGCTRTTGCTGCTTGTGTTACTGCCCCAGYGAGGGATCTCCCCTYGGCACCGCTCGGCTGTCACGGGGCCAAGGAAGATCCTCTCATGGTGGCCACTCTGARCCATCCTGAGCTGCATCCCTCATGTTCCCAGGCTGAGCTGGCAAATGCTCCACTCTGAGCCAGTCTGGACCACAGGAGCTAAGAAAACACACAGTCATTCCGATTGTACCCCCAAAGACAATCCCTGCCCTTGCACGAAATTCCTTGGACATGGAATGAGGCAAAGATCTCAGCTTTTGGTGTCAGAAGAAGAAATTCTGTGGTTCAGCTAAAAAAGGCTGGGAGTGGAGTGTGTTCAGGGGAACATTATTAACCTCTTTTTTTAAACAGAAATATTTGAGATTGAGCTAGTGATTYTTCAGCTGTTCTAATTTTAAATATTTCCTTTACATCACTGAAAAGAATGCAAAACTTGCATTTTGTAAAGCCAGTGTGTGAAAGGTCCTTTGGGCTGGTAACAAGACATTCAAAGTCGCAGAAGTCAGACTGTGAAAAGGCTTTCACTGGGTGCATCAACGTGGAATGTGTCTTTAAAAGGGAGGTCTGACTTGGCTACTGGAAAGTAGTTACTTCTCCTGCTCAGATGAGACTTTGATCTTTCTAAATCTAATCACAAACTTTACAAAGCCATTTGTAGTAATTGCAATCCTTGAATAATACACTGACCTTATATTTTTTAAAATCTTAGCCCTAAAAATAACCTCATTTTTATAACAGACATAGCATTTGCAGTGCTGCGGTGCTATCAGCACGCTTTGTCACTTCYCAGTTCAAGAAGTTTCCAAGATAAAGGTGGCTTCACCAAGAACGATGAGAGGCAGGCTGCTCATTTTTCCCCTCCGTAACTACGTCTGTCCACTACTCAGTAACTCTCCTCTCTATCAGCCCAGCACCATGATCAGCTGTTTCCTGCCTTCAGAGAGACCCTACTTGTGTGATTTGGGATAAGCACTGAGTGAAAGCTCTGAGGGSAGTTATTTTAGAAGAAAAATGATGCATGGAAAAAGTCACTTAAAAGCTCAGAGATACTRAGACTTCTTCTGTTCTAATTTTGGAAGCTGTTAGATATGTCCTTGCTATTGTTCATAGCAGCAACAGCTCCATGCGCTCCACGTGTTCTAAGACGTCCTGGAGCCAGTTCTGGAGAGGACGCTCGCTGCCGGTCTCCCAGCAAAGGACTGCGCATGGTGGGGCTGAGCTTCTCCAAAGCTCCTTCTCCCAACTTGCTTCCCATGGAGCCCAGCTGTGCCAGGTTGGCAAAGGTTGGGCTGGGGTGAGCGGGGTGTCAGCTAGTGCAGTTTTCACAGCCTCAAATATTACATGTTTTCCATTGTACCCTGAGATATCCTCTCCCTTGTTCCAGGCTTACTACCCTTACTACTGGGTCATCTTCCTCTGGCAGTCTAGGGGCTGACAGCATCCTTWTAAAATGTTCAATTTTTCCAACTGTATGGAGGCTTGACGTGAAAACTGACAGCAATTTAGCATATAAATATAAAACTGAGTTTGAAGCTCAGATTAATTTTCCTCTTTGGAGTATGGCAGGGTTTTATCAGCTTCAGCTTTTATTAACAATTTGCAAGCTATGCAAAACCTGCTTGAACAGATACGATCCGTAAATAAGGTTTATCGCRTTCCTAGCAAAACTCTGCCAGGCTTTAGAGAGGCTGTGGAAAAAAAAATTGTAAATATTTTACAGTGATGACAACAAGCAAATAACAAATGTTAGTGCAGAACAATAAAGTATATTGCTCAAAAGATCCATCTAACAATTTTGTGTAACGTCAAGCATTTTATATAACTGGCGAAACAAAACAGTTATTTATGGGGAAAATGAGGAGACAGAGATTCGAGTCTTGTCTTACCCTGGGTTTGCTAATGCAAAGCCATGAGATACTTCAGCAAAAGCCTGTATATTTGTCTGGAAAAAGCTTTCAGAACGGGGGCTTATATCAAACTCTCAAGTGCTCTTTGGCTAGAGATGGTAATGGCTGCATTTATGTCTATTACTGTCAAGAAAGTTGCCTTCAAATCAAAATCATTTGAACTTCAGAGGAGGTGGAAGGGAGTCAAAAGATGGAACGAGGTACAGCTGGTATCTGTGCTGATGGACCGATCCCCGACTGGACAGAAAGCCCTCGGGAGGCAGCAGTGACAAACGAATGCTGAGCACAGATTTATTTCTCTCAGGCGCTTCCAAATGAAAAGCTTCACATCGCTTGCCACACATGGTATATGTCAGAGCTGTTAGTGACCTCCAGCTGCAGTTAGTCAGGGAGGGCTGGGTACCTTATGCTGCTGCTGGATCTCCGCCACTGTGCACAGCCCTTCTTATCKCAGCAGCTCCCCAGCAAAGCCACAAATGTTCTCAGGTTTTTCCTTTTTGGTCTTTGTAGCACTTTTTGCCATGGACTGGTCAACTCTGCTAAATATTTGACACAAGTTCAGCTAGGAAAAAGGAGTCACTGTGCCTCCAAAAGTAGTAAAAGGATGCATGCAGGGATGAGAGGGTATGCAAAGGGAGCGAGGATGCTGAAACTACCAGGTCACTTCCACGCTCTGGGAGTTTCTCAGTCTAGGCTGCTGCCCCTCTTCACGCCAGAGCTGTCCAAAGCCCTGGCACTCTCAGGATGAGCAGAAGGAGCAAGCAAACACAAGTGTTTTCTGTACCCTCACACACAGGTCCTTCCTGGAGGGTTTTGGCACGGTACACRGTCTGTGGGCAGCATCCAGTCCTGCCCGGTGCTGAGCCCTGTCCTCAGGCTCCCTTCTCCTCTGCCGGAGAGACCTCCAGCCATAAATAACACTGCYGCTTCTGCAGGGGTTTTAACAAAGCAGACATAGGCCTCACCAACCAAAAAGACAGGTAGGTGAGCTCCTCAGATCAGAAAAAGAAGACGTGAAGGAGAAAACCAAAACATAAGCAAATCCCCACCACTAGACTCTTCCTCGGAATCACAAATGTACTTTGGGACAAATGAAACAAGTGTTTTAAAAATCCTTCTAAAGACTTCAGTGGTTTAGAAAAGCTTCTTTAAAAAAAAATAAAAATGAGAAACTGAAGGTCCATGAGGCTCGCGATCCYCAAACCTGTGGTGTTGCAGCCAAGCTCCCCTTTTCCTGCGCTCTGGGGTGCCGTGCTCTTTCGCAGCGATGCCCAAGTCACTGAGAGAGGGTGCAAACACGTCTGAGACAGCCTTGCTTTTTCTCCAGAGGAACTACATGCTCTTGCTCTCCCATACCACAGTCTACAATAATAAGAGCTGAAGCTCAGCTGAGCCTGAATGACAGTTTATGATTTTGCAGATGTGCTTTAATATCCTTACATGAACTCTACCTAAGCCTTGGTGTAACAGGATGATGCCATTTCTTCCATACAAGATTATCTGCCTGCTTTCAGATTAGTTTATGAGTTGACTGTTGCCAGGAATTAAGCCAGGCAAAGCCAAACAATGCCTCTATAGAAGTGGTAATTACAATATTCATCATTAGTGTATTTGTTATGACAGTGTCCCATTCCCACCTAGAAGTTCAGTCACAAACCCCTGCCAATACATGCACTACATTACAAAGAAACAGCTTTTCAGTAACCACAGAGGAAACCATTACTAGAGAATTAACTGGCATTGATCCTGTGAAATGAAGGCTGACGTGCTTACTCTGTGTGGAAAGTCAAATTTTCCTTTCCTATATTCGCCCTTCAACCAAGTTTTTTGTTCTCCTTTACACGAACCAAGTAACAGTCAATAGTTCAATGGCATTTTATACTTCTCTGCTTTCATTCTGCCCCCAGTATTAGTTGCCTAGTTGCCTCTGAAGGCCCTATTTTTAGAATAAAATAGTCATCTTAAAGCAAACAAAAAGAATATGAAAGATTCATAGAAAAAGCTGACTTGTAAAAAAATAGTAGACTAACCTGTTTATACAAAAAATTAAAACTTTCTCATTATCACAGCAAAAAGAAATTGTTACGCATGTAAAGCAAGTCACAGAAAGATGAAGAAACGTTTCATCATGTGGCTGACAACAATATATATTATTCCTAAACAATGATAATTCAGATGGAGACAGCAGCCTGTATGAGTCAGAAAAGTTTTATCTGGATACGTCTGAAACAGGAAAAACACAATTAAACAAAAACAACAGGGAACTTAGAGATGGACAAAATCATCTGATTATATCCAAACTTTGTGGATATTTACACCAGCTACAAACCTCGGGACYAATTCCAGCTTTATATTTACATTGTAAATCTTCATAGGGCAAGAAACAGAAGAATATGAAGGCATGTGATATTTTGAAATCAAAAACAATGCCAGAAATACGACCAATTCAAAGGAAAGGTTCWAAAGCTAAAGCTAAACTGGCAGGCATGGAAGAAAATAATAGAATTTATCAGATATATAAGGATAAAGGATATRTAAGGAAAGGATAAAGATTCTAGGAATGACTCTTTCTGAGGGGCTGCAGATATGATCTTCGACCCTCGTACCAGAAGAGCTGGATAAAAGCTCTCATTGAACTATAATCCTAAAATGGCAAAACTCCTGCACCAGAAGATGAGTTTCWGTTTTAAACATTTTAAGAAGAGTGTTAGTTTGAAGAACCTCATTGAAGATTCTCACGTAATCTTTGCACAATCAAAGGAAGTATCCAGGAAAGTTCCTGCARTGTGGGATAGAGGAATCAYCAGAACTTCAGAATGAAAATGAAAGACTTTATTTTTGGGAAGCTTTCATTTTAGATTGTTGCATGTGCAAGAAAAAGAGAGGGCGACCTGGTTACTTTTTGCCCAACTATTTACCCAGGCGCGAGGTGTCGTGTCAGTGGCTGTGAGCAATGCACAGTCAAGGCACCACGGCCACCAGTAACGCAGGTCCTGCCGCACGTGCTGCTCCCGCCCGTGACCGCCCGCGAGAGGGAACCGGCACCGCTGCCACAGCAGCCCCAGCCATGGCCCACGCTGACGTGACACCGGCTGCCTAGGACAAGGAGGCTTTCTAGGTTGCATGGGTTTGCTACGCTCAGCCTTGGATTTGAACCAGCTCTGCGCCTTGATTCACAGCTACGAGGAGCCCAACCTATAGAAAAACACTCTTGTGTGCCAGTGCAGCCAGGCAAATTAATAATATTGAACTGCCACTGAATATTTCATTATTAGAGTCACCTATAGTAAATTACAGTCACCCTAACTACCTGTACAGACGACATGCAATAAAAAAGAGGTAGGATCCACTAAATATGCTGCAAAAATATTACTTCCAAATTCCGATTAGTCTTTTGTTGTGGTTTAATCTCTGGCRTGCAAAGTTTTACTGAAATATACCTGTAGTTTTCTATCTCACATCCCATTCTGTTGATGGCCTCTTCYTCCACCAGAGCACTTGGGCTCAGCAACAGGGAAAGGAAACATTATTTTCTGCCCTTTCTGGTTTTGCTCGACTTGGAGATTTGTTTGCTCCTATGTGCTCAAAAACTCTGAGCAGACAATCACATTTTGGATTCTACCAAAGTTAATATTAAGCAGAGGAAGCAACTGTTTTTAAATTTTGGCTATTTCRCTGTCACAGGGGGCTCTCAAGGATATTTAAAGATCGTGAAGGAGAATAAAGCCTTGCAGTGCTGACTTTGCTCAAAGAATCTCCTGCAGTGCAGTGTCAGGAGAGCAGGTCACTGGTACACCGGCTTCCTGCTGGGTTACCGCAAACCTTTGATTAAACTGTGTAACTAACACAGACCCCTGATTGCCTAGGAGCGGAGTGAAGGTTCGTGGATCTCCTGGGAAACTCATCCTCCAGTGGCAGCAAAACGCTTCAGCAATGGCAAATTCCTGACTTACAGAAAAAAAAATGTCCAGGAAGAGTAAAACAGAGGTGATTCCGCTTTCCTCCTGTCATTTCCTTGAGCCRTTCTCTGGCTCCAAGACCACTTCACAATACAACCTTACTCCTTTTCCTAGATGAGACGTCTTAATGCAGCATGTGGGGAGTTATCAAGAACAGAAGGGAGGTTTTTGTAAGGTGTGGTGGCACCGAGGGAGCTGGGGTGCACCCAGCTGTGCCGCAAATAAGTGTGGAAGTTTCATGTCACAGAAATGCTACTGCCTGTGTTGCTAGTAGGCACTGAAGACTGCGGTGCCCTTAGTCCTTGGGAGGTGACACCTTTTTAAGCCAAAGGCCCCTGCTCAAGAGGATATCGTTCTTTTTCCAGAAAGGGCCACACATGCCTTCAGTCCATGTACCAGTGGCTGGCTAAGTGGTTTGAGTAATAGGAGAAAAGGTACAAAATTTTTTTGGCAAAAACCCTGATTGACCGAGGCTTGGCTACAATTTAGAACTATCTCAAAGCAGAACTGAAATTTCTTGGTTTCATCTGAATCTGGAYGAGGAGCTTGCCAGAATCCTACCAAAAAAGGATGTTTGCATCATATTTTTTAGTGAGTCTAAATCAGGCAGTGTCAGAAACCATGAAGGAGGACCAGTATTGAAGAGATTTATAGGTTTATTGGCACTGGATCAAGGCAGGCCCTCCAACCTGCTCCAGATAGCTCAGAGTGAGTGAGAAGGATGTCAAGTCATCAGTTGCTTTATCCTCTGATGCTACTACTGGGGAAAGAGAAGATATTGACTTGTGCCCACAGCCCTCCAATTTGATTCTAGACCATGAAATAACTTTTTAAGGAAAATTTTTAAATCTGTTCTTACTCAGGTGAACAATCTCTGTCCTGAGATTGACCAGTCACTGCCTTATCTCACGTATAACATTCACAATGGTTGTTAATAGAAGAGGAAATGCTTGTCTAAAGTGCCCACCCTGATTAAATCTTAATCTACTGCCTTTTCCGCAGGGAAGCTAGGGGAGCAYGGGATCACCTTGTTCGTGTCAATTCTGAAATAATTGCTCATTGGAAAGATGCCAGAAGATGGCTTTTTCTGTCTTGCTTTCTAGTGCAGCTAGAATTCAGACAAGACATTTCAGGCCACCCTGAAAGATCCCCCAGGAAACGGGAAGCGCATCTCAGTGCACAGGCTTTCCATTCAGAAATGTGCTATCACTMTGCTAATCCCTATTAATGCTCTCATCGGAGTCTGATCTGTTCTGCTGTCCCTAGAGGTCACTGCAAAGCAGGATTAAAATGCATTTGCACTACAGGCATTATAGGGTGAACRGGGCACTTGGATTTTAGTCCCTTTTCTTGCATGTACCTGGTTTCTGTCTTTACAGATACTGTGCTAGTAACTCTCACAAACACTCARCTCTTATTGTATCCAATGAAATGCTCTTTTTCTATACCAGGATCATCACAAGTAGTGTCAGATTAAAAATATATGTATTTTTCACCATATGCTTTTAAATAGATTGCCCTTCTTTTGCCCTGTCACTTCTACCATAAGGCTGCTACATCAGATGTATTTTGTTCTGAGTTATGTACCCCATGTGAACTGTAGTCATCCCTATTAGTGCTGCTTAAAGAGAGCATCTTTGTGAGGCTGGGATGCTTAGATCATTGCACAAGAGTCAAAAAAATGCGCAGGTCAGTTAGGACATTACTAATACCATTGTTCGAAATTATTTCAAACTATCTGTATAAATGAAATCATCCCAAGGATGATCTAAAATGAACGAAATCATCCAAAGGAATCATGCTCCCAAACCACACACATCTTAACAGGGAATTGTTTTCATAGCTGCACTTCCATAAAGCTCTTATTGGATGAYGATTACAACAAATCTTTAAACCTGGATAAATATTAACCATTCAGCTCCTACCTTTAAGATCTTCCAGGTTTAGTGACAGCTATAAACTATATCTATAAACTGATCCATTCTAGGACAGTGGATCKACCTAATGTGGCCAGTGATATTTTATTTCGACACCTGTTTTTGCTGCATTCTCTTTTTTTTTTTGGTCTGGAAATCTGCGGCAACTGGTTCTTATGATCACAGAGCAGTGATACCACATCACATCTTACATATGGTTAGTGGTTACATAACAGCAGACAGGATCTGTGCTTCACCCGTCACACAAGGACTCTTCTAGGCTTCCAGGTGAAGCAGGGGGACTTTGGGGCTGAATATGCAAAAGAAATTAAAAGGCAAGACCTTCTGACAGAGGTTGAGAAGGAAGCCATGTCTAAGGGAAATGGTTATTTCAGTAACATTTTAAATATTCTCTCAGCTGTGCCCGTTTCCCACGGGCTGCCTTTCTCAGCAAAGCAGGCAATTCCCCCCACTTTGCTGGGAGATGTTTATTTCTGTCTGCCTATGGCACTGGTCAGCCAAAGCCAGTCGCTGCAATTATGCACCGGCAGACAGAAAGCAGACATGATTTCTTCATCAAAAGGGGCAKTGGGGTTACTGTAAACTACAAGTCAGCCCGTCAGCCAAAGCTGATTTTCACATTGTGTCCAACCAAGGGAAGGTTTTCTCRTTCTAAGGCCTCTTGTCCAACCTTCTGCAGGTTGCATTCAAATCCTGAGCACCCTTTCAGGAAAAGAAGCCAAYAGCAATTCCCTACCCCGAGGGGTGCTCTAAGCATACAAACATTAAATATTTGAGCAATATTATAAGTATATTCAAGTGAACATCCTGCACCTTTTAATTCTATCAGTTATAAATGTATAAATGAGGCAATCCCCTATGATTTATATAAACTAGGCTTAAAATGAATTGGGCCAGATGAAATCGCTTTGGGTCAGTTGGTTTTCTGCTCTCCTAATTAACTTTTTTTTTCTCTAAGGACAAACTTGACTATAAGACCTTTCTATGGACTGAGACCGTGTGATAGAAAAAAATACAGCAATTCCCTAAAAAAATAGAGCAATTCCCTAAAAGCACAAAAAGAATTATTCAGTATTAAGTAATTATTTTTTAAGTAATTATTAAGTAATAATCACCAGAGGGCTACTGTACGGGCTTGTTCCACCACTGCCCCCACACTGTCTCCTAAGCCCGTGGTCACTGTGGTCAGCAGAGGCAAAACTCATATCCCCAGGTACTGCCCCATCACCACTGATAGCTTAGGTGCCCTGCGCTACTAACAGGGACGGAGGTGCACGATCGGTCCCTCAGGGAGATGTGTTGTGTACAAAATTAGAGATGAGAAACAAGTACACTGGGGTCAGGAGAATAGCTTCCACCTCAAACAATAGTTCAAGGCTTCTAAGTGAGCAGGCTGTTGGGTTGTATGCACACACGTACATGTAATGAAAGATCACGAGCCTTTTTCCTYSTTAAAATGCTCTGTGCTACAATCCATGCTCCCTCTACACTCAAATAGATATCAGAAATCTTCTTGACAACACCATGCCACATACTTACATGCTATACAAGAAAAGAATAAAATACTTCTGTGAAATTTGTCAAGCTTTTAGTTTCTATCATACCACTTGCAGAAAAGCAAGAAACAATGTCAAATGGCCTTATGGAGAGACTCTGCTATAATTAGATATTTTAGCACAAGCTGTTCCATTCCAATCGAGAATATATTCTACAAGGAAATAGACTGAAAAATTATATTTATTTCCCAAATCTGCTTAACACAGCACAAAAGAGAAATGTTGCACTAGCTGGGGTTTTCACAAGTTTTGAGCAGAAAGGCACATTTCAGAGAAAGTAAATGAAAAGTCAGCATCACAGATTTGGCTCTGTRTGTTCTGCAGTGTGGAAACCAGAGAGGGGGCTGAGCTATGAAGTCCCAATGGGAACCACTGAACTGCCTGGAAGCTGTGAGTCTGTTCAGCCTAGCAATGTGGCTTGTGCTCATSAGAGGAATAGGTGTTTACACCAACACCTGGATGTGAATGTAATTTAAAGTTTYTTAAAATGTACTTATTTTGTTTGGTTTAAACTCAGAAAAAATAACTCAGCAGATGAAAATTAAATACAGATTCATGAAATGAATCGTGTATAAAGAATTTTAGAGTCAGTGTTGACATAAATGTCCACTTATTTTAGCCAGATGAGACGTCTTTCTTTTTTTTTTTTTTTGTTAATTATATTTCTGTTTTCCTGATAACAAATAAATTCGGACTGAAACATCAGCTCAGTCATCAATGAACAAGATTATTCATCAGCTGTCCCAGAATTGGTGAGCATGGGAAATGCTGCTACTACAAGAATAAGAGAAAAAAACCCTCCCAGTACTTGATCACCCACTCAGGCTGATGGGCTCTCCTGTTGCACCACCAGTATTTTCAGTTTGACAGCTGCAAATAAGCAGTCAGACAAACTCTCTTCTTTCAGGAAAACATAACTCCCTCAGAGCATTTTTTTTCCCTTTACACAGAGTACAGCCAACAAAAACCAGTTCTCATCCAGGTCTGCAAGCTGTCTTAATTAATTATAGTGCTGATTTGTGAAAAATTATGTAGTATGGTTTAATCATACATTTTGGCAGCCTCTWTCTCACACTCTCATATTGTCTGTAGTCAACACAAAACAAACACGTGTGTGTGTCTCTCTGACACTTGCAGCATAAAAGCAGCAATAGTATCCAGAAAGAGTAGATGCAATTCAAGCCAACACACAGAGCCTGTTGCTGTTAATTTAACATCATCCATCAAAAGGACAAATATTCTTTCGAGTGCACAGGTAATCTTTTGAATGTTAAGCAGCATCTACTCTATAATTAAAGCCTATCAAAACACATATTCCCTTGCCTTTTCATGTACAGATCTGAGTGGAGCTGATACAAAACCAGGTAAATGGAAGATCAGGATAGATGGGATTTGAATCTGGTTTAGTGCTAGTAGATGGAATGCAGCAACTACAAAACCCAAACTAAGACAAAAGATCTGCTGGCAAACAGTAAAATGAGCTGATCTCATGAAGATTTTGCCCATTGGGGAAATTCTGTGATATCAGGCATCACTGCACTTCTTTTGTGATGATTCAGAATTTTAAATTCCTSAGGCACCTAATGATTTCACAGGCAGCTGCTTGCTTTCTGTGCCATCTTCATCCAGAGATTTCAAAGTACCACATATACAGCCAGGACAGAACAAACATTGCTTAACCCCTGGGAAGAGAACACTTCATCTCCTCTCAGAGCTGTTGATTCAATATGCGTATATCTTAYAATTTCGGTAAAAACAAAGCTTCCTCACCATCTGCCAAAGGAAAGCCTGTTCTTTCTTGTTTRTTYTTTTTTTTTCCTTGATGAAATCTGGCCAGATAAGCGGTGGATAGTGGTGCGAGACCTATCTGGACAGCGTCTTCCCAGCACTTCTCAGTCTCAGTCTGCATATGTAATTAAGAGGTTTTAAAAGCCCAGCCAAATTTCTGATGAATGGGTTGGCTTAGTGCAGGGCTAATGTGAGCCCCACAACCATCAGGGCTTGCGAAATGCCACACAACCCTTCAGCTGCAGGCACAAGGAGGAARGCAGAGTATGTCATGCTTTGAAAGTATGATCTCCAATGTATATATCTCCTGAAAAATGTGAAACGCTGCAGCTTTCCCTCTCATACTCAGTGTTTTATCTCCGAGAAATTATGTGGTATTTTCTTCCTGTTCACCTTACTTGAGTTTTACTTTTCCTTCAAGTGGCAAAGAGAGTATTTCCATCCAAGAAAAAACCTACTTCACATATTGAAAGGCAGAGTATGGAGGGTAAGTAGCTTCTAGTGCTCCTTCATTCATTGCATTCTCCTTCACTCATTTCATACATCTATGCTAAGACATACTTTGAATAGTAGGAAAAATCCCCAAACAGCCRGGCTCTTGAGGTACATTAATTTGCCCTCAGTGGTTGAACATGGGCAGTTGTTTTCATTTTCTCATTTTCATTCTTCACCCGGAGAATGAGTTTTCTGCATAAAAATATTGTGTTTAAGCTCTATTTAAAGAGATTCAAGTTGCAAACCCATTTGGGAGGAAACCAGTGTTGGAAGAGGTCTCACAAGCAAAGGGAGTGAAGGTAGTTGGTTCTTGGTTCATGCTATTCATGAAGTAAATTGGCCACATTGTCAGCTTGGGCACTGCRGATATTTCTCTCTGTGAAGGCAGGTTAGGAGTGACCAGAAACCATTTTTTCCACATCTTTCAATTCAGAAACTGTTTTCTTTGGCCACTTTGCATCACATTACGGAATTTGTTCTCCTGCACACACACACTTGTCAAGGGTAACTTTCCATCCAACTATCTTTCCTGCCAAGCCTTAAATTTCAGGGTTTGGACATCTGTTGGAGCCTTCTCCAGCCAGCAGACGACAACAAAGACGACAGCAGTCCAGGGTGTCATCCCCCTAGTGTAAGCCTGCCTGGCTGAGTACGGTACAAAAGAAAACTTCCTTTCTGGACTTCTTTTAGAAGAAATAAGCCATACAGATTATGACTGTGGCAAAACAAACAAAAAAGGAATTTGAAACTGTACCAGCATTTGTACATTTGTACAAGAGGCACACTTGTTGTGCACAGGCATTTTCCATACTGATCTAGCCCTGCTGGGAATGGAGAGGCAGCAACTGGAAAACAGCTAGGGCAAATAATAGCTTAAATCATCAGAGCTTAACAGCCTTAAACTCCTTTGTCTTGAAACATGGCATATCTCAAATCTTTTCCACTTCTGTTTTGATTCTCTTTACATTAGCTTCCTCAACCATATTTTCACTTTAACCATCATGCCAATATATATTGTTCTTATGTTGTTCCAGATCTGGTTTTGTAACAGGGAKGACTTTTTCTTTAGTAAGAAGAAATCCGGAGTTTCGTGCTCATATTGACTAGAAATGTTGACCAGTAGTAGTGGCTACGACTGGAATAGAGCCAGTTTTGATTTGGCTTCTCTAACAGCTCTGAGGTCACCAGGCTTTAGCAGCTAGTTTCATGGGAGAAAAGCTTAGATAAGTCCCAGCGGGCAGCTCATAGACGCTTAAAAATTCCACTTTTATTACCAGGAACCGTTTGGATGGGCAGACATTTCCTCAATTCCAAATATTTTTTACCCTCTTCTGGCAATAATTCTACAGTTTTCTTATTTTATATAGCACATTTCTCCTACTAATACAGCTTTTTTAGAAATTATTTTTAGAATTGTACTTTGCAGAGTACTCCAATAAATATTTGTGGCAGTGAGTTCCCAGAGTTAATTGCATGTTGTGCAACAAACTTTTATTTTCATGTTTCCATTTTAAATTCAGTTGCAGTTTAATTCCATTGACTGTCCTCACTGTCTGCTGTGTCTGGTCTTGTGGTTTGTTCGGAAATTGAACAGTCACTGAAGWGTAGGTGGCTCTCACTCTGCAAGAGGGTGCCAGGGTGGGTTTTAGAATGATCGAAACAGCACCAGGGCTGGGCCCTTTTTGCCACAGTTTCACTCTTTGTCGTGTGGCAGTTACAGATTTCGGATGACAAGGGCCACTTCCAGGAAAATCTCATTTTAGCCCTGGAAGCTCTGTGTAAGCATGTTTGCAGGATGTTCGGTGATACATTGCTGTATAAGCAAAATGCAGTGCCTATATGCATAGTGCTGCAAAGCTTAAATAGCAAGTACTACCGACATACAATTTTACTGACCACTGGCAGCCATTCTGCCACCCTGCCAGAGAAATGGCTCTTTGCTTCCCAGTTTAAYATGCCCCAGAGCAGCCAGGGTGTTGCCCACTGTGTCATAATGGACCTTTTCTTCTCTCTCTAAAAAAACACCTACTGATTGGGGTTATCAACACTGCTGGTGACATTCTGCACAGTAAAGAGCTACTGTGACTTAATCGGCCAGCAGCATCTGTCCACAGAACAAATCAAACCAATTTTAGCAGAATTTACTATGCACAATGGCATAATTAAGTTTAAAATCCTAATTAGGCACATTTAAAGATGTTTCTGGCAACAATGCTGGCTCTCTTTTTCTCTTTGAAGCCTAACACTGTACAGTGAAAAGCTTTTCAATGCCATGAGCACTCAATGCTCCACCCCTGTCATATCTTTATGGCTCATTGTGAATGTCTCTGACACTTACTGTGGACAATATGCGGTTGATGAGCAGCAGAGTAAGGACACTATTCCCAGGCCTGTCTTTTCACAGTTGAAAGAAAATGACAGATTTTACAGTATAACATTTCCCATAATTTTTGAGCTAACACATAGAAAACCCTGATTGCTGGCTGCACCTCACTAAATTTTACCTAGGTGCTCTTACTTGCTCAATTGCTATTGTCAGTTTTCATCAACTGAAGTACATTTAATGCTCAGATCATCTTAAATTGCGGCGGGCAGTCTGTGAAGTCATCAGAGAGGTATTACAGATGTGTGAAAAATGGGACAGGGTGCATGAGGCTGAGAAAATGGTGCTTTCCTGCTTGCCCTGAGAAATGGCACAGGAAGAACCAATAAGCAGGTGGACAGATGCAATGAGCCAGATGCTGAACCCTCACTTGGCTTTACTTCTAATGCAGCGGAGCTACTCTGTGCATGTCACCTATAACRCTACGTGCAGGATGACATTACCCTTCAAAAGGAAATATCAAAACTAGGATCAAAACCAGCATGAATATCAGCTAGGCCTAGCCTTTGAATGGGATAGGAAAACACATAAAGCAAGGATTTGCACTTGCAGTCTTTGTGGAGTGCTTGGAAAAAAATTACTGTCACAATGCACTTATGTATTYATATATTACAAAGCTAAAAGCAGCTCTGTGAAGTCTCAATTCAAGCACAGTTGTGATTTCTTTTGTTTCTTCAAACAAGATGATAATTGTTTAGAAAAGTCAATTTATATTGATTTAATAATTGCTAAGAATGCAAAATCTGCTATAGCTATCAATAAATACTTTCCTGCCTTTTAAAAATGTGATTATTATTTCCACTCAGAATTTATCAAACTTCATCTCCCAGATAATGAATCATGTAAAACCCCCATCTTCCTAAAGAATGGAGGAATCAAAATTGTTTTTGACATCCTCTTTATTAAATAGGTTGACTTTTGTTTTGTTTTTAAGGAACATTAAGGGGCATTTCTCCAACCCTTTTAATTTTTGCATGCATCATATCTGATTTTCACACTTTTGCTGATTTTTCATGTCCTTTTCTAGAGCTTTCTGGATGGGTTGTTTCACGGCTCTCCATAGAATGTATGTGTATGAACCTGCCTGCACCAAATACCGTTAATTGTGCTCTTAGTCCAATGCCTCTGYCAACATGGAAGTCTCCAGGTTTTCTACCACATGGCATAAAGAGCAAATGTTAAAAAGCTTTTGAATTTATCATGAACTGTCCTGTGACTTACATTGATCACAGTTATAGAAATGAAAGTATAGTTTGACTTAGAAAGAGTTTAAATGCCATTTGGTACCATATGAATCTTCCATGTTGGTGCAAAGTGAACACAGTTGGGGAGCTGAGCACTGTGAATCAGATGAATTGCTCATTACAGAAATCACTGAGGGATGTCCCATCTTCTCTGGGAGCTGGGGAATTTGAAGGCTGTACCTTTAATGCTGATTCTCTTATTTGTAACAACTTCCTACAACTTTGTTAATCGCTAACCTGCCTTTTTTTTTTCCTGTGTTTAAACAAAGGAACTACAGCTTATATAATAGGAAAGCACTGAGAATAACCCAGCCAGAATATGCTGTGCCACGTGCCGTTGAACAGTATGATCCCATCTATCCTGAAGAAAGTCACAGTCTTAGTGCTAACTGCAGTGCGACCAGGGACYGGATCCAGGATCTTCTCTTCTGGCCTAACTCAGCTCTCCCTGGCAGCCCTGCAAACACTGACTCTGAGGCAGTTGCCATTAATTTCATTGCCAAGAAATCTCTTCTGACCCTATATTTGATATTCACCATTCTTAATTTTAAGCATAACCTGGTCTTGGTTAAGTTCTAGTTAATTCTGGAGCAACTCCAGCACTTTCAGAACGGCTGCTAATTTACACTGCTGTAGCTGAGACTGGAGTTTCCCTGACAGCCCTTTCACATCAGCTCGTTCACACAAATATWGGGACCTTTCTGCTGTGCAGCATTGAGGGCTGGCTCTCTGCCTCTTCACTGTCACCTTTTTTGGCTTCAGAGAATATTATTTATTTATAACATGGCTACATTATCTCATCTTCCTTAAAACCTCCTTACTCAATCCTCTATTTAATCTGTTATTACTACTGCTCATTCAAAGTATTTTCAGCAATAAAGCATTGGTCATCTTATCTGTATAGAAATTGTGATCGAAGTATTTGCACGCACTACCTTTGTTGTACTTACCCTAAAACAGAGCTAGATTTGACAAGAAGTAAATGCATTAATTGCTGGACAGTCTTGGGAAAGATCATGCTCTCTCCTGGGTTGTCATTAAAAGTGTTTATTCCTCCTGCAGGGTCTTAGAGAGACAGACACAGGGAAYGATACCCTTCCAATGTGCTTCCTGGATAAGGCCCTTCAGGAAAAGACTACCTATCAAGTGCCCTGCTTTTGCCACATTTACAGCTAACAGTTCCCTGCTCAGTTTGGGGAATAAAAGGGATGTTGATACAGAGGAAATTCCTCTTTCAAGAGCTCCAGAAATTAAGGACCTGAGCCATGGGGAAGCAATGCGTTACCCTGCAGCTGCCTCAGGAAAGTGAGGTACAGATGTTACTTCTCTTCAGAGAGTTGGCAGCCTCTCCATCTTCATGAGTTTCCAAAAGCTGAGTATGGGTTTATACAGTGTTTACTATTTATATGCTTGTTAAATTTCCATAAAAATAAAGCTGACGTTTCTTTGTATTATTCACAGAAAAACGAAATATCCTCTCGTACTGTTTATGACCTCAGCAGGCCATTGGAAAGGATATATTTGATATCCTGCTTTTTCAAGATCTGATTTGATCTTTGACCAGGACATGTTATCTGATGAATTTTTACAAGACACAATAAATGATGGTTCAGTGTGAGTTTTGTGTCCGGGAATGGGAAAAGACGCATTATATCAGCAAGAGGAGGGATGGAAATCTGCAGTGCTGCTCGGACTCCATGTGTCTCTCACTGCACACCCACTGTCGGTAGCCTATTCAACACGAACTTTTACACGACAACATATCACAGAGGAGTTTCACTTGCTCCCCAGTGAATCTAAACACTGTAACAATAACTGACAGAAATACAAACATTAGAAAACACAGGACTCGGTGAAAAAATCTATTGTAAACTGGTCAAAAATTATAAATATCACAGTAGGAGCTGTAATTCTGCCAGTAAGATGAACTACAGTCAGTGACCTATTCAGAAAAATATGATCCGAGTCTTGGCTCCACAAAGATATGTGGAGTTTTTTGGGTACTCTGATATGCAGTCATCGCTCCTCACCATTACCAAAACATATCACACAGAAAGGACAACATGTGACCAATATAAAAATAATGCRTGAAATTCCATTCTTAGCAGATTGAAAATGTTGCTAAATATTACTTAAAGTGTGAAGCATTGGAACATGGGATCAGAACCTACTGACCTTCAGTTAAACTCACTTAATGATTTCCATCTATTTGTTTTTGACTTTATGTGTCCTAATTTTCTGATCACAGGACCTAGGAACAGGACATCTTAGAGAAAAGCAATCTGGACATTTGAAGTGTATGATTTAGGCTCTCGGGTCAAACCTTAGCCATATGGTTATCTTTCAGTTGGTACAAACATACCCTAAATGTTAAGAAGGTTCCACGTATATTTAGCAGATGCTATCAAAAGAAAAAAAAAAAAAGCAAGTTGCTTTCTAAATGATTGTATTCCTTTTCTTATCAGAAGTAAAAATGATTAAAGCTATTGAACCAAAGTATCATATAAATGCACTAAATTCTGCTACAAGTTGGAATGATTAATGTACTAGGCATGATGACTTGTTTTGTAAATATGACTTCTTTTACAAGACTTGTTTTTTTACCCATGGCTTGAAGGATTTACCCTCTGTTATCCATTCAGCACAAGAGGCAGGGTAGTTACACATTTTCTACTGCTTATCATGTTTTACTACTCTACAGCTATGCATAGGCACTGAAGAATTACTTCAAATGAAAGAAGCATCTAACTGCAAGAGTCAATAAAAATGACGTTTTCCTAACGTATTATTTGTCACTCTCCTCAGTGCCTAGATATTAGAACTTGGAAGAACTGTCAGGCTTTTCTCTTTTATGTCAACTAATCTACTGTCTGGCCATGCAAGATTTTTTCCAGCACTATATTTACTACCATTTTAAGCCTAAATGAGATAAAGACATTATAAATTACATAGTTCTATCACTTGGTCTGGTGGATAATTTCTGAAGACTCGTGTTGTTGGGAAACTTTTCATAGATACTCAGCCGAAATGTCTGTGTTACTAATCTTTAATCAGAATAACAAATAATAGAGTCAGAAACATACCCAAYATGCTTTTTCTTCTTTCCGTTGCAGCTCCTGTCCCTGCAGTTCCTTCTTTGCCACATTAGCTCTGCAAGGACAGCAAGAGTACAAAGTGAACAAAGCTTCTTTTGTAGCTGAGAAAACAAACCCAAAYATGAACACTGCGAAATTGAATGAGAAATTGTCATTTTTATAATGACACTTTTTCAAAGGTAGGATGGCCCTTGAAACTAATGAAATCATTTTGTACTTGTTTTGTGCTAGCGTGAGCTGCTATTTCTCAACAGATTCACGGCTTGCAGATTGGATGAGCGAATCTTTATCAGAACACCTGCCTTAAGTTAAGCAGCTCATACTCGGCCTGATTTACACAGCTGTGACCCCTATTTTTTTCTGATGAGTCAAAACAACATCCTATCCTCCTCAAACAAAGAAAGTAACTTGGCTTACGTGAACCTGAAATTTATGGATCAGGCCTAGCTTTACTCTTTACTAAACTGCAAGAAGTTCAAGTTCTATCTCTCCCACWGAAGTAGTAGAAAAGATGTATATTGGACAGAGAAGAGACTGACTGAAAGCTGGRGTTGGAAGAGAGGCGTATGGATGGACACAGTTTACAGCTGTCAGTGCAGTTCAATTTCCTCTCCCTGAAGGAGGAAATGACCTGGGGGACAAAGATCTCCTTTTCACTGGTGTCCTGGCAACACAGTGACAGCATGGGGGCGATGAATAAGGGCTTAGAGAAACAAAACTCTGAAAGAAAAGTCTCATCCTAAAACGTAATGTGTAATTATACTGCTCTGAAAGAAAGCAAATTTTTGTGTTTACGAGAGACATGTATAATCTATAAGCAGTAGGTGCTTGCAGTGGGTAGCCCTCCACCCACACTGTGGCTTTGATTAACAGTGATGCTTCACCTCAATAGCCCCAGGCAATGCTTTGAAACGCAGCTGGTTAATGCACATGCTGCTATGAATCTCACCTTTCCAAGGTTGAATGTATTTACAGATTTTCCTCAATATGAAGTTAACCGTATTCATGGTCTGTGTTCAGGCTGYGCCTACAGTGACTTCAGACACAGACTCACCTACAGCAAGCTAGCTGAGCTGTCAGCAATGAAATCTAGTAATAGACTAAAAATAAAATTCCCACACACTATCTCATCTCTAGAAYGAAACCAAACTCCAATACATGATGAAAAATTACATATCTTTTTTTTTTTTTCTTTAAAGAATCATTCACCTTGTTAATTGAAGAGCAGGTACTGCAAATAATCAGATAATAAATTCTTGCTGTGACTGATTTATCAGGCGCTGTCATGAACATAATGACTCTTTCTGCTCTCAGGCCACAGCTTTCCTCGCCTAGCTGCTATCGCAAAGATAATTGTCCTTTCTTATTATATATTTGGAGTTGATGATCTGGGATTAAATTTCATGAAATTAGATGTGCTTTTCAGYTACACTTGAAAATGTATTACCTGTAATACAGCAGTAGCCATAATGCCAGCCATAAACACAGTAAGAGAGAGCCTGGAACTTTTTACTGATCTTGCAAGTTTCCACATGGTTTAAAGTTAGTGTTACARTAACAAGAGTAGGATTAAGCAAAGAATTTTGCCCAAATTATTTCAGCGATTGCAGTCATTGTCTTCCCAGGAACTAAACATAGTGCATATGGATACCTAGAACAAGGTGAATCACAGTGCACACAAAAATRTACACCTGTATGTGCGTACATATGTACTTGTATATATATGACAGCTGTTATGTATGTATCCATAGGTATAAATAATATACATATATGCATATGTATATATAATGGTTTTCATTCTTAAAATTGCTTCTCTTCACCTAAGCTACTTTGGTYCCTTTAAGAAAACAGAAAAGAGAGATGAAATGCTGTAATGTCTCTAAGATGCATTTAGAAAAATCTTAGTAGATGGAAAAATGCAGAGCTACCTGCTAAATTAAGCTGTGACTTTCTCAAGAACACAGTTTACTTTCAGCTACTGAAGAGAAGGATTTTATATTAAGGAGGGAAAAGAATGRGTAAAAGATTATGTTTATTGTATTATCCAGGGTGTTTTTTTCACTCATTCGTCCACATGATTTTTATTCGATCCCAATTGTCTAACAGAAACCAGAAGGCAGGTTGAAATCAGGAGCCCATCCAGCCCAGAACAGAGGGAAAAACAGGAAAGAGGAAACTGGGAGTCTTTGTTGTCCAATATTATTTGCAGCATCTTGGTATATAACCAGGGTGTTTTTCTTGCTTCCTGTTTTATTGAGACCTATAAACATGATCTACGACAGAAAGCACAACCCCTGTCATGAACTGAGGAATCCCTGTCCCTACCTCTCCTCTACCAGCATCTCTGCGACGGCTGTGGTTGACCCAATGCATCTGCTCACCACTTGATCATGATTCTCTAGGCATGGCTTTCCAGCTGTTCTGTCACTTCTGTTGTTGTGCAACTTCAATACAAGAGCAAGACTTGTTTCTGGAAGAAGAAAGGGTAGCAAAGTCGCAAATATTATTATAAAACAGTTGTTCTGTTAGCAGTGATCTGAGCATTCAGCATCTCYAAACACAAGGTTGGCTCAAACCTCCATTAAAGCACTACCCTGGTTTGCAGCCCTTAAGGGCTGCTGCAGTTAAGCAACAGTTTTCATCGCTTGAGTTATTTCAAAAGCAACATGGATGCAAACAAGACACTAGGTATTTTGTGAGAGCCTCACAGCTGTGAGGGAAAATGAGGAAACATGTAACATGTTTTTAGTTGCTGCTCTGATCATTGTTTTYGGTTATTGAAATGTATGCCGTGTTGCAATCCAAATGCTGGAAGATATTTCCTTGTATGTCCCAATACTAAAATTCTACCTTAACAAAAAAAAGAGAGAGAGAGGGATTTAAGCATTTAGATCAACCACAGTGGAAAGCAAATCCTTGTGCCCCTCCAAAAGAACTCTTTTAAACATGCACCTTGACTGAATAAACTGCTTTAGGCTGSTCTGTCAGGCCATGCTCAAACACTGAGAAAAGTCCCAATTAAGACTTCTTCAAGAACCTCAGTGCCACTCTGCTGTTTTTGCCAGAAAGGTGCTAAATATAGTAATTTTTCATGGACTGATCCACAAAACTCAAATTACTTCTTGCTCTTTCTCTGTCTCCTACCAAAAACCCTTGAAGTCACCATACTTAATCACACTGATTATAATTCAGTTCARAAATCAATGAATATAAAACAGGAACTGGAACAGGACAGAATGCAGCCCAGAAAACTACAAATCCATGAAAAATAGCACTGTTCAACAGCTGKTCTGATTTAATTTTAGGATAAACAGAAGAACACCTCACCTTTTGTTCTACCTTGCATTGATTTAACACTTGCCATACTAATTTAAATCATTTAATTTGTAGAATTTTTAGATCCATCATCTGTCCCCTCTCTTGGTCAATACTGTGGCTCAGCTCAAACAAGGAATTGATCTGCAGGCCACATGTTAGAAACCAGATTAACTTTTGTAGATTGATTTGTCTGCYTCTGTCCCCGACACATGCTAACTTTGGATCCTTTAAAGGAATCCATAAGGTTTTATGTTGAGATTCATTGATTTTGCAAAATAATAAAATGATGAATAGGTGTTCAGCCTCAGAGCAGACAACTGAGACAAACTTGAGGAGAAACACAAAAGAATCTCAAGACAGTGGAAAGTGCAGAGCTGCAACATCCCTCCCATTTCTGTTCAGATTTTCTGTGGTGGCTGTTGACCCGCTCCTACGTCACATGCAGACTTTGGCAATTCTTAGAGCAACTTCAAGTACCCCTCGCTTTTGTCAGATCTGCGCCTCGGGACTGTGCTTGGCTGTCCTGCAACCCTAATGTGCAAATAAAGCTCTTCTGGTTAAAACACAGCTGGAAGAGCCCCCTGCTTCTGGCTCCACCATGGATGTGCACCTTGCTATCTTTGCTTCTATTCCTCTTACCTCTTAGTGGAGTGTTTTGAGGGGTTTGATCACCCTTCCTTAGTCCTCTAAAACCACATGTCCTGCCTAGAAAATAGGCATCATCACAAATAAATAATAAACACATGAATTTATAAACTAGCACCAGAAAACATGAAGTATTTTTTCCAGAGGAAAACCATCCTGACATTCCCTMTTGGAGACTGCTGAATTATTTTGGTTCAAGGCAGTTTACTATAAGCTTTTTTTTTTCTCCAGGTTACAGTGTCAGTATTTTCACAGCCTAATCACTACTTTGTATGGTCCTCACAGAAATCTCTTTGGRATAAGATTTTTTTCCTCTATGTAGTCCTTGTAAACATGACTGCTTTTCGCAGGTCTCCACAACACACTGCTTCAATTTGATCTTGTTGCAATACTTCTTTTGAACTACCACTTCAGCCCACTCCATATTCCATTTATTGGCTTCAAAGCAGATGATAAACGACCAAGGGGGAAAGCACTTCAGGGCAAATTCTGTTTTGAGCTACACTTTGTAAATGAGCAGTGATTTGATTTCATTGCAATTACTCTGATTTAACACCAGCATTACAATTTCACTCTTCGTTTCCCTCTTCCATCAGGGATACTTGTATAAATTTTTTGTTTAGGAATTTTGTCATGCTGAAAAATAAATCTTCCACACAATTTCTTGCTAGTTGCAATTAATTTGAATTGGAATTTACTAATTTGCTTTTCATTGGAAAGCATTTTCATAGGCCTTCTGCTTAGAAAATATCTTTACAACTCCAATTAAACTGTTTATTGATGTTACTGCCCTCACATTACTAGCCTTTAATACATACAAATAACAAGAAAAAAAACCCCTGAAGATCCAGAATAAAAGATAGCAGGYTTTCATTTTCAGGGCACTGTTTGTATCATTTTAGGACAAATATACTATATACTACCTAAGTCCCTCAGGAATATATGATTTTTTTAATCAATAATTAGTTGGGTTTGTGTGCTCTGAAGTTAGGATACTTTCTCAGACAAAGGCCATACAGCTGAGCACAGCAGAGTCCCAGGTTGYCTCAAGTTGTAATTCTTTGAAGCCTGCAGTGTTTGTCAATCTGTTCCCATAATGACATGCGTTCCTAACCTCCCTGGGGAAAAAAAAGCCCCTATCACTTGCCTTGTTAAGCACTGGCCTCACAGCATTCACTTATAAGCAAGTAGAAATACCTTCTGCCTTCTGGTTCGCTGCTTTCATTTTCACCCATCTTGTTTACCCATTTGCGCGTATGGGAACGTGGGTCTGTGGTTGCATTTGTACATTTGCAAACATCTCACAGGCTGCTTTTAGGCGTCTGACAGAAACACAGCTACAGCCAAAAGGCATTTAAACCTGAGCGCTGCTAAATGGGGAACGCTTTGCGCGGCTGTTATATACGGACCTATAACTCTAGATGTTCCACTGCTGTCGTGCCACCACACAGACCTTCTGCCATCATTGCTCCCGCTGCAGGGCTCCAAGAAGGCTATGCTCTCCCATCATGGCTTTGCCCCTTGGCCTCTCCAATCCTGTGGATATTGTTCCATAATTTAAAAGGAGGATATTTAATTATAGCTGGATATTTTAAGTTCAGGAGGGAGGAAGAAGGGCAGAAGCAGTTTTAAAGATAAAACAATGCCCTCTTATTTATTTTTTTCTTTTATATGGGAACTCTACTGCCTTAATTTTATTTATTCTTACCCTAATTTAATATGACATCTATGTTTAAAATAAGCAAAAATTCCCTGCGTGCTACCAAACACTAAGAGATAAAACTCTAGTAACATCGTTTCATAATACTGTCACAGAGCGGATACTTGCCCAGCACCCAGAAATCCTGCATTTTGTGTCTATRCACACCACCGTTTTGCCATGGGAACACGTGGAAAAGGAAAGAGCAATTCTGGCATATTTTTGTGAACTGCTTGGAGACCAATGGATGAAAAGCAGATAAGATCAGGTAAATAATTAAACAAGGGTCCACCATTTTTCTTGTAAATTTTCCAGTCCCCTAGCTCCCACATCGGTATAATTTGACATTAATCTAATAGGATTATTCCCTTTGAATCCCTAGCTGTACAGAATAACTCAACAGCTGCAAGCTATATGATAAAACCACAGTGCCTCTCTCACGTGCCGCCTTTGAGTCTGCCAGTTGAGCATTTCTGGTTCGAGCTCCATGGYGTGCAACCCCTCCCCAGGAGGCTGCACTGCCTTCAGCCAGCTTTAGATCCGTCATTACTAGAAGACAGTTTTCTGACAGAGTTCTGTGAGACCTCCCCGGTGTTGCTCATGCCATGAGAAACGAAGGCATTAAAAGAGAGGCAGAAAGAGAAAAATCCCGTGCTGTCTATAGCGTGCTGTGGGTTGGGTGTTCGTGACCRTGGGCTTAGGAGATGTGTGGTCTGGAAAGGGCAGACAATGTCTCCATGAAAAGCTTTCCCGTTTCAYGTTGTGCTCTTCCCTAAATACCCAAACTTTATATGGGCATGTGCGGAAAAACCTGCAATGGGGTGGAGTTTCCCCTTAGTAGCCAGTGAAGTCCTTATTCAATCAGTTAATTTCAAAATATGTCACTAAATGTGCCATTACCAAGAGATATGGCTAACAAGGTCCCARCCTCAACGGGATATTACCCAGAAAAGTTAACTGCCTTTTTCTWTTCTTTTTTTTTCTAATGAAATCATTGTGAAAAGTCCACTTTAAGAAATCTTGCTTAATTAGTTCAATAGCACCCTGAAAGTAAGTTGAAAGCCACAGAAGGATTTTTGGGTTTGGTAACTGGTTAATGAACGGTATGACCTGGCATTGTAAAGCTTTCAAAGCAGTGCAAATGGTTTTCTTCAAGAAAAAACTGCTGCATCATGGTGCTACAGAGTGGGAACTTAACCACCTTTTCACTAGTCTTATTACAGAGTAGTATTGTAGTGTATTTTATATTGAGCTTATTGTAGGAAACTATATTTTTAAAATTATGTGGATGTCTTTATTCCACTTTCCTCTCACCGACCCCATAAATGTGTCAGAAGCAGATATATTTATGCTAATAAACATTAAGGAATATTTATCACTTTCATTCCTTTAACAAAAACTGCACATCAGCCTTTTCTAATAAAATTACAATACAAATGTGATCAGGTCTCAAGATATAAAATGATGAAGGTAGAACCTCCAAGCTCTGCCATTTGTGAGGGATATCTGCCAAGTGCTGGATCTGATAAGATGTGGAGAACTTCAAGTCTCAGTATTTAAACCTCCATTTTATCTGAAATTAATTTCCTCTAATCACATTCTCAGCAACAGCATGGCAATTTCTTCATAGCTGAGAGGCTTCCGTTAACCAACCTATAAGAAGTCTCTTGCATTGAAAGAGTGAAAATGGGTAGCTCTGAATACTAATAACATAGTAAAGATCTGAGAAAGAAAAAGTAGCATCGCTTTATACAGTCAGAGGTGCTACCAACTGGCATCAAAAAGTTGGGCTGAATTACTGAATAAAAATTATTTTATTGTAAATCTGCAGCTAAATTTGGACATATTAAATAGGCAATGATGGATGAGTTGCTTTTCTGAAAAGTGAAAAAAAAAATCTTGTTTTTCAAGGGCCTGCAGGGACAAAGGTTTCATGCCTGCTAATGAGTTGGCATCTTTTTCAACCATAAACATCTATATCTAAAATCTCTCTAGCTCAGGAAGCTCAGGATGAGTTCTTCYTAAGGAGAGCATTTGCAGCATGCAACAGTGTCTACATACAGGTACTATTTTTCCAGAGAAARAAAAGTGGGCAAAGATCAGCTGTGCATGTTAGACGTTAGTCTGTACTGTGCCATTCCTATGAACATTTCATGAAACTCCTTTCCCCATCTTCTGGGACTTTCTTCCTTGTGAGCTGAAACAGCAGTTTAATAAGGACTGTGACTGCATCTTTGATATTGAGCAAATATGTTTTGGCTCAGGCCAAACAAAGCAGAGCTTTGAGGCATTGAAAAGAAGTGTGACGTTGCCTTCTAGATCCTGACAAGTGTCGTTCATGGAAAAGATAGAAGAAATGCTGGGAACCTGCTGGCTTGGACAAGGAGAGGTTTGGGGTGCAGTGAAGGTACCTCCTGGGTTCACTTTACAGGAGGTGACAGACAGTGAACCACAGCCTGAAGAAGAGAAAGGCTTTCCTTGGGAAAAGCCTTCTGAARGGCTTTCCACAACCTGCCTCTCCTCTATTGCATCTGTAACTCAACTCCATTTTTGTCCCACTGCTGATTATGCTGTGGAAGTCTCTTGCCAGAAATAACCATAAAAGGGTCAGAAGCTAAGCCAAAGGTCTATGTAAGCATGGCTAACATTTACTTATTCACAAGGTTTTCAAAAACATCCACATTACCAGCAGGGCTCTGACAGCAGAATTTCWGCAAATGGAAAAGAAAATTTACTTTTTCAACTAAAAATAAACACAAGATCTTCCGGTGCTTAATTTAACTGTCAGTGTTTCTGATTCTTCCTTTCACRTTTCAAAAACCTGGATCTTAAATTTGGAATAGGGGTGACAGATAAATTGGCCTGGAGGCACCGGCAGTATTGCATCTCACCCTCAACTTTGCCTCATGTAGTATTAAACCCAGACACAATACATCCTTTTTCTCGCTTATAACCGTAGGTTGGAGGCAGAACTGAACATAAAGTATCTGTGCAGCCAAGTGGCCAATTCCCTGCATTGTGATGGGGGAGCTCATGTTATAGAGCAATGCTATAAAAGCCATGCTTGCGACTCTGGCTGAAGACACTGGAATTCAGATCACAAAAACATCTAAAGTACAATGGATGGGTTTGGTAAAAGCCCTCTGTCATATTCTTTATCTTTGCAACACATTCTTCCAACAGAAAAGTAATAGAGGAAGGCAGTAGGATATATCAAAGCTATTGATTTTGAAACAATTTGTATGAAAAAGTACACTTTTCTCCAGGGCTGYTCTTAGTATCTACCTGCGTGACCGTTTTACAGATAGATGCACTTGCTGAGTTTGACCACCCGGGAGCTCATGAGCAATGGCACAAGYCAAAAGCCTGAACTCTACTGTCTCTGTCCTGGCCACAGATCTCCACAAAACAGTACAGGGACCGWGCTTCCAAGGAGCAGAGGGGCTTTGGAGAACCGTGTGCCAGCCGCTGGTCCTGCTCCTTCAAGGAGCTGGACAATTCTCTGAAAGATTGGGCAAATGACAAAGCAAAAAAGCAGGAGTTTCCTTGTTGTATAATAAAGAATGCACTCTGTTTACAAACTAGTTTTTCCTWCTGCTTAGGTGATGAAAGTGTTCTGGTACCACGTCTTTGTCACGTGGTGATAACTTTCACCCGATGCACTTTGGAGCTGCACTGCCCCTTGCAAAATTACAGAATGGAAAAGTTTTGACATACAAAATTCAATTCAGAATATTAAYTATATTCCTGCAGCAAAAAGAAAGAAAAAATAGTGATACTTTCTGAAACATTTCATCTTTTTTGATTCTGCATTTGCAATGTTTCATTCCATTAGAACTGTGGCCAAAGCACTATTCATGGCAACTTCTRTTGCTTCAGAGACAGTAACAAAATCAAAATATAGTGCCATATTTACAAGCTAGGTGCTTAAAACATTCATAGAATCATTTTGTTTCTTAGTCTGATAAAGCACTGTTTTACCACTTAACCAGCCAATGTCACTGAAAATAGCCAAAAATTGTATGTTTGCATATTTAGACAATATAGTATATTTATCATTAAAGATCATTAATAAAGATTCTGTTTGTCTATTTTTAAGTATTTTGAAGAAATTATATTGAATGAGGAAATTACATGAAGACCTGAAAACACCAAATTATTGGACTGTATTTTAGTTTTAACCACATGAGCTAAGAAAAATAACATCTCTCTGATGAACTTCTGGAAATAATTTTGAAAATGAAATGGTTCATTAGAATAGTATGAAAGATAAATAATTTATTTCCTTACTTTTCATAGGTTGTCTATATCTACTTTAAAGTTGTGTTTCTTTGCCATAGCTGATTATTTGTATTAAACACACACACACTCTCCTAGTTCCAAGGTAAAAACTGCATTTGCCCTTTCTCTATATGCAGATGAATACAATTTCTGCAGAAACATTTGAAGCTTTTAAAGAACAGAAGGGATTTTTGCTTTAATTCAACATATTTTCTAACTGTCATATGCAAATACTCAAAATCACTCTGAATGTGGGAGGGAGAAATTCCTCCACTGACTGTAATGAGGGATGAAAAACGTATGTGGTTCAGGGAAAAGGAAATATTTGTAATATGAACTAAGGCATTTGAGGACAAGGGCAGGAGGGAGCTGGGGCTGTTTGTTGTTGTGCATTGCCTAGAAGAGAGCATCTATAAACAAATTATATTTGCTAATAAGTGAAAATTCATAACTGTACTGAACTACTAAGTTGGAAAGAATTGAAAAACTGCAGTTTTTGGATATACAGTTCATCTGATATTGGGCAAATACAATATACCGCGACTCTACAGCTAGTGATGCATTTTCTAAAACACGATATTTGCATGGAATTGCCTGCAGTGAATCCAGGGTCCCCAATAGCTATAACACACTCTTCTTCCAGAACACAGAGAAGCTATTTCAAAGAGGTAAAAATACCCAGAACACTACGCATTAATTCAAGCAACAGTGGCTCATTTCCTAAAAGTAACCTGCCCAAGACAATTATGGAAGTGCCACTGYTAACAGAAAGAATCACAGCATGATCTCAGCTGGAGACAAGCTCTGGAGATCTCTGGTCCTCCCAGAGCAGATCTCAACAGTAGATCCAACTTCAAGGTCAGACGATGCTGCTCAGGGCTGTGTCTGTTCAAGCTGTGAACTTCTCCAAGGATGGAGATTCTCCTCCACGTCAGGGCAACCAATTCTAACATGTGGTTATTTCATATTGCCTATGTGGAGTCATGTCTCTGTTTGCGTGTCAGCTAAAGAGAAAATGCAAGGCTTTGGAAAGAATGAAGCAGCATAACAGTTAGAAACACGGACCAGGAGAAACTCAGATGCCAGGAAATCTTGGCAGGCATCTGTAGAAAGATCAATTTTCATCTCTGACTTACCTTAGTGAAGAAAATCTCTAGCTTTATTCAGTCCTTGACCTTCCCAAGACTGCTGTATGTTCCAGGTATATCCATTGCAGGAAACCTGGGAAAATAAGACATTTACTAGATGAGAAGTTTTAACAATGGATTTGGTGGGGAACAACCTTCTTTTACTTACTGTAAGATTCATATGTAAATTAGCAAATTGCCTAGCAGAAGAAAATGAAAATATAACTTATTCAGCTTACAAATAATTTCATATTAGAGACCCTTCTCAGTCCTTGAAGTCTACCTCTAAATAGAGTGCTCTCTGCAGTATCTCTAAACTGGCAGGGACTTCCAGGTCCAGTTATACAAGAATAGACACCATTTTATGCTGTCCTGTGCTGAAATTGGAAAAGTCAATCCAAAAAAACAAATGGGAAGGTTTATGAAGTCAATTCAAGAAAAGAAAAAAAATATCTATCAGAGAGCAGAGAGAGAAATCAATACAAAGGGCACCAAGATCATTTCAATACAAGTTATATTTTCGGCTCCATTAGAGGACAAGGGAGTAACTGGTGTATAAATTAAGTACATTTATTTTAAAAAATTAATCAGAAAATCATTATCACATTGGCTATAGGTATGTGGAAAGTTATCTGATTGAGATAGCTGAGACAAAAGCAATAGGATCATTGAAGAACCCAATTACATTTAATTAAATTAAGACTATGAATAAATATGCCAAGAAGAATGAAGAGATTTTGGCTTCTTTCCCAGTTGTCTTCTTAGGGGCTTTGGTCTAAGGCAATATTTGTGCATCTCTTTTGTTGGCTGAACTTTTTCAAAGTTAAGCTTTCTGGTGACCTCATGCTGTAATATTTACTGTAAAAGAAAGAATAAGTCTGTGTGCAACTGATAAAAATGATAAAGTTGCTGCATTTATTTTTGTGCTTGACTCCAGAGGTTACCAGAAAACACTTAACCTTGAGAGAGATGGTGGGTGAGATATTAGGAGTATATATAGGAGGGCGAGATATTTTTCTGATTTAGAGTCAAACGCAAGTTATGGTGCCTTCCTCTTCCAGTGACAATTACCACCCTTTGAGGGTTACCTGTCGCCTCCAGTTGTAATTCTGTTTATGTGTCAACCTCTTTTGGGTATAGATCGTACACTCAAACTCCAGCCCAGTTAACGTTATCATATTTTATCAGCAGTTCCTGAATAGATCTCAGTAGACCCCAACTGATTTCAATAATAAACTATATGTAGATGCCACTTGGTAATTAATAAGCTTTTAAAAAAAAAAAAAAAAAACCCACATCTCAGAAACTGTTTCAGTGTCTTATTGCTCTCGCTGATAACAGTATTTRCATTTCTTCATTTTTGGATTCTTTATTTATTACACAACTAGGGACAGAGAAAACATTTTATTTGAGTCAAAGGTTATACAAGTCATTCTGGAAACAGTGGCAAAATTATATTTTAACTTTCTGTCTTACTGTAGGGAGTTAATTATAGGCTATAAGCCTTCAGTTAGATTCCGCTTTCAAAATGATACTTACTGTCTGAAGGAGTAATCCAAGAAGTAGCAAGCACGACTGCTTAGTTCTAAAAATATTTTTTAATATAATGTAAGCTGATAAAACTCTCCTCTTTTTATAGAGATGTACAAAAAATCTGAAAATGGACAACTCTCTTTTCTCTCCTGGGACTTAACTTATACCCTGAAGCATGAGGGTTAACTGCTTYTCTAGACTTCTTGTAATTTGTTTTTATTATGATGATATCATTACTCATATCAAATACATTAATAAGTCAAAACTTTGGGTATTGTATCTGATAGTGCTAAAATTCTGGGACAGCTGTAGGGCCTGTGGGGAATAAAACAACTCATCAACTCCAAACCTTTTCATTAGGTAACCAGAATAACATGTGTGCAATATACTTCTTTTGTCAAAACCTTTGACATGATGATCTTGTTTTTAATTCGGTGCTGACCCAGATGTGAGCACATAATAAAGGACAATGTGGGAAATTTTTATATTCCCTCTTAAGAGCTCAGCTTTGTATCTAACTCAGTGATGCCATTCCAGGGGTAATGAAGATTAAAAAAACTCATCAGACATGCTAAATTTTCCAGAATGCAGCTACTTACTGGATAGTTTCTCATTTTGTTTTTTTTTTACTACTTTGTGAAAAATAGCGGTACTCCTCAACTGGCTGCCCTAATTAAGACCCACTGAGCTTCAAGATTAACTTTAAAAAAAAAAAAGTTCTTTTTGTTAGATTGGTCTTGAAAACTTTTGGATTGACAATATAGGCCATAAGATATATGTTGGAAACTTATTTAGGGTCTGTATMTTTCATCGATCAGATATAGCCACTGCCCTGAACACGTGCCTGACAAAAATTCTGTCTTATGCCCAGCAAGAGCAATGCAGTACAGTGACCCGAGAGGATGGAATAGGTGGAGATCCTCTTGGAAATGCATGTTATTGAAAATGGACATAATGAGGCATGAGAGAAGGTTTCCATGGCACCTGCTGTAACCACTTCAGATCTGTACATGGCAGTAAGAGCACAATAAATATTTCATAACATGAACTTGCATGGCATTTTCACAGAAAGTGGTTGTATTTGGGTATCTTCCCTTGCTGTTTTGTAAACAGTTCAAAGGAGAATTAGATTAACTTGATAGCATGTATGTAATTCAGCTTGTGCTCACACAGCAACTTTTTTGCCTTCAAAATGTGTGTTCTGTCTTAATGATTGCTTTAAAGCAGCACTCTGGAGTATCCTCATAGTGTTTCTTTGCCAAGAAATCCTTAAAAAAGTTCATTTAATTTTCTACCTTTGATCTACCCCCTTAGGATATCTTCTTGTTTGCTCTGTGCTGCTGATAGGAAAATGACCAGTGCGTGGTGGGACAATGAGGTTGGGCCCGGATGGACTCTGAGCACTGGCAATGCTGCTCACTAGTCAGCAYTTTGAAACAGGGTGTTTCGATCAATATGGTTTTTTGTGATTGGCTGAGAATCCGAAGAGATAAACCCAGGTGAAATCAGTCTAGGATTTCATTTGTGTCAGCATCTGATAGCTAAACATAGAACATTTCTATCACCAGGTCAAGTATCTGAGTTGGGGTGAGGCTAATATTTCACAGAAGAAACTGATTCTTGTGCAACGTTCTCACGGGGCCCAACAGAACAGGTCTGTGACTCCTGGCAGGAGACTCAGCTTTGCAAAAGGAGGGAACACGCAGAAATGCATCTGATCATCCTTTACCACTGCTGATAAATTGCAGGTATAGCTCAGTGCATCATCTACTCCATCCAACATCATGGATGTTCTATGCTAAGAGCTGGCATCTGAGGACTATGCTCCAAAATGCCTTAGAAACAGGGGACCGTGGGTGTTGGAGGTCACCACCTTCATTATGTGGGAAAATGCCCTGGGAGAGCTTTGCACACAGACCTGAGGAAACCATATCTACTAGCTCCCTTGTAAATGTCCACTAAGAGGGCACTTCTCTGCATGTAGCAGCATGTTTAGCATAAGCAGCTTATAACTATAGGATTAAGGACCATGCTTCTGACGCACTGTAAAGCAGAAGCTGGTGCAGGAATCAAATTTTTCACAATACATGTTTGCTGTTGTTGCTTTTTAATTTGAAGTCCTTGTATACAGAGCTTAGCTTGACAAAACCCCCTCGGGGCCTTCCAGGTTTCCCTGTGCAACATGCAGTAGGCTGCGATTTGCAAGGTTTTGTGACTGTAGCAGGTGTGTTCAGCAAARCAGTGTCAGGGCTTCATAAAGATGAAGTCGACTCTGTGGCAGAAAACACCTTCCCTGTCACCAGCAGATGACCCAGCTCCAAACATTCATAAACCCAATCCGTAAGAACGAAACAAGCCGGATGTTTTCTCAAGAGCGATACTTAAGAATTTGCCCTTCATAATACTAAATATTTATGATTTTTGAAAGGTTTTTGTGGAAAAGAACAGTTGTTTGCCTGAGCAAGTTTCCATGYCAACTGCCTGCATCACCAAGATGCTTCCTGCTCTATATTTTTGTCACTCACGGGACCTTAAATAGAGGTCTGTGTCATAGATCACTGAATGATGCTTGAAGCCTGTCGGTAATGGATTGAACAACATGACTTGACCAGATAAAAACCGGCTAAAGAGGCGTTGAGAGACCCCGACCCACGAGCGAAGAGCAGCGCTTGRTGCCTCATGTGCGCAAGGCGCCAGCGAGCAGCTGCTCCGGGCGCCCAGAGGGGCTCGCGGCGCCGGGCGGGCGAGCGCCTGGCCCCAGCTGCCGCTGCTCACACCCTGCCCAAGCGCCTCCCCAACCGCTCCAGCACGGAGTGGCCTGGAAACCGTGGAAGAAACCACGATTCAGGGATATTTAACCCTCTTTTGCTCTTCAATTTATTTTAATAGCAAAAATTGTTTTAGAAGCAAAGAGCCCACTTGTCTCTAAGCTTTTTAGCACTTGAAGATGTGCTGTGATTAGCAAGGGGACTGACTYTTAAAATGTATTAACACTATAAATTTAAATACCCAGTACACTGGAATCAGCGTGAGGAATACATTGAGCAGCATAATAACTGAAAATTAAAAGAGCTGTTACTTTGCCATGAAATCAAAAAACGTAATGCTTAGCAGTGGTGCTGTTCGAGTTTTACAGTTGTCTCTTGCATCTTTTAAAATATTGCATTTGCATCAGTGTAGTCCGTTCTAAGGCTACACACACATTTCAGCTAGACTGTATTAGTAATTTTTGATTATGAAAAGACATCTGCAGTTTCCAAAACCACCTCAATGACTGAGATGCCTAGTAACATAATTTTAATGGAAAAAAGTTCCCAGCCTTATAAACACAGCTACTTTGCAAAATCAGATTGTGAACGTGGACATACTTTTTAATTAAACTGTGGTTTCAAGGAAATGCTGATAAGTTCAGCAATGTTTTCTCCTCGGTCGTTCTGGTTAACAGTGCAAGYGCATAGCTGTGGTTAAACCTGAATTTGCCTCAGTATACGAAATCCTCAGGTGTGCTTAACTTTATGAAGTCATTGCATTTGGACTGATTTTTTGGCAAKTTTTTTTTTTAAAAAAGAAAACGTTTCTAGGACTGTGACAAAACCCCACTCTCGGACAATCCCACTCTCACCCCATTTGTAAGGCAGCTGATGATGAAATTTATGGAACTGCTTCTGAGGAAGGAACATTCACAGAGACCGGGGCCCCTCAGCCTGGAAAAGCTGCAGGAACACGTGGCAGAGATCTAGGAATCACGGAGGGCATGGGGAGAGCAGAGGGACTGCGCCCTCATTCTTCTGAACATCCAGAAAAAMCAGCACATGGCAGATTCAAAACAACTACCCTTTCCGTGAAGTGAGCTGGGATTTTTAGCACCATGGGATGCTGTAGATGCTAAAAGTTTGCATTGCCTGAAGAGCAACTGAAAAGCTCCTGGGAGAAAATCCTTTAAAGACCCTTCAGCAGCAAACCCAATATGTCTGTGGCCTTTCTTATTGCTGTTCCACATCAATTAATTATTTTTCCCCCTTGACACTCTAGCAACGCAGCTTTCCAAAACATTGCCTAACCAAGGCGTTCCTGGAAAAAAAAACTTGGAGTCCGTATGGCTGCCAAGCCAAAGTTGTGCCACCTGAAACCGAAGAAAACACAAAATAAAACCCAGCTACCGCCCATGTGCATTAGCTCATGTGCATTATTAACAACTCAGTTTTCACAGTTTGGCAGCTCAGTACATTAACTCACCAACTTAAAAGAAGTTGTTGGGCCATGGGATTTTTCACCTGCAGTGAGCAAAGGGGAAACAAACAGATGCTGTTCTCCTTTCTTTCACACTGTGGAAAAGCAGCATTCCTGCTCACTTGCAATGGATACTCAATMGGTAACAGATTCAATAACTGAAGTGCACTGTAATAGCCATCTCGGGGAACTTGCACAGTGGCATCTACATATCGAAGAGCCACTTTCAAAGAGCACCCTGGAGGGCTTCAACGCACCGAGCTSAGGAGCTCCAGCAACGCGGCCCGACGCAGCACATTGTAACAGGGTACAGCAGAAGATCTCGCTACTGAATCAGCAAGGACAAGTTTCAGCATTCCAGTGTTACACACCAAAGTACTTCTAGGAAYATGGGAATTTCCCAGGTGCTGTGCAGACTTTTTATAAAAATAGCAAATGAGTGGCAATATCTCAGAACATTCCTGCTATCCCATTTCAGTAAATACTTTCCAGCTCCACTAAACGAGTCACAGAAACTGATCATTCAGGGTTTCCAAAACCAACRCAGACCTCAAGGCATTATCACACAATAAATGCAAGAACTCTTACCCATGATGGCACGATCCTGAAAGAAACATGCATGAGGAGGGAAGGGTCGACTGCTGCTTTTGCCCTGTTGYTCTTGCACACAATAGTCTTTTAAAGGCAAACTGAATTTGCCATTATGAACAGGCTAAAAATCTGACCTAGGTATGGTCAATGGTAATCTGACCTTACCATTGACATACAAAAATTCGTGCTTAATACTGATAATAAAACAGTATTTTCTGGATTTCTCTGTTGGTTTTTGCTCTTGAAATAAGCTGGTAAATTGTAGYTAAATGTGTACATTACTAGAAGCCAATAATCCGTTTCATAGAAAGGCCAATGTAATTAAAAACTCTGCTCTTGAAAAATACTTGGAGCACATGGGCAGCTCTCTTCCCAACCACCTGCCAAAAATAAGTAATGTCAAACTTCCCAGCGGAGTCCCGGGAGGTACGCAATTTAAGTGGAACTGGAGTGTGCAGTAGCATACAATGAAACCGTGATCTCCTGTGCTAATTAGGCCGTCAAATTCTTTTCATTACTAAACATAACTTAGTTATTTCCCTACCCTCAAGCCTGCAGGTTTCAAAAACTTCCCTTAATAAAATTTCACTTTCCAGAATGAGTTAATTTGATCATAACCTCCATTCTATACATCCCGCTGTGGTGCGCACAAGCTTCTTGGTATAATGTTAATTTTTAAACAAATATGTTCCAAGCACACTGAGCCTATTTTTTTTCCCCTTCTAAAATGTGCCTTCCTATCTAGCTCAGACAAACTTGCTCAGTGGGATGAATATCCTCTGAAAATTTTTTAAATAGTTAGCAGAATTGCTTCTGAAAGTGGATTTGGACATGCAGTTCACACGTTTTTAGTGGTTTTTTTCCCAAAACCAATTTGATTGCATACAAAATACTTTAACTCAAGCATGCTGCTTTAGTGCAAAAGGCCCCAGTGCCTTCGAGACAGTTCCCAATTACAGTTTGCTGACTACAACTTCCACCCAAATGCAGATTCATTTTTAAAATCAGTGCATTCGTATACAGCATAAAAAGATTACAGGCAATATTAAATTAATTGTTTATCCATGATCCACTACCAACAAAGATAATGGGATAGTTATACAACTATGGAAATTTTAATAGCTGGATTTCCTGATAAACGTCTGCTATCTTGGATGACTCTACACTCCCCATATTTTAATGACATGTCTGAAATTTTAATAACATGACCATTTATATATTATAATCTTGTGGAAAAATGTTCATTTTCTCTTTTTTTTTTATTGAGGGAGGTGGAAGGAGGTAGAGGGAGGGAGTGTTTGATTTTTTTTCCCCCGATATCCCTGGGACTCCTGGATGTAGCCTGTTCTCAGCCCGCATGCTGTTAGCTCACGCCACGGCCTGGGCTGTTTCCCTCTTGGAAAACGAGCTTTACAGCAATCCCATCTCCTTATCCCACCTCCTTGCTGCTCTGCATGGCCCCATGCTGTTTAAAAGGCAGCTAAAATAATACAGTTGGGCTCTGGATGTTATTGACACCATCAGTTCCGGGCTTCCTCGGAATAATGATGTACGTGTCTGCCCCATGTTGACAAATCCAGTTATTTTTTGGCAAGATGCACAGTATCTCCTCCAGGCTCCCGCAGTTGGGTAATTACGTGAGAAAGCCAGCACCAATTCAAAAAAAAATCCAGAAAAACAAAACAAAAATCTTTCTATGCCTCATGTTTGCTGCAAAACACCTGAGGGCACACCCTAAGGCAAGAAAGAGCCTGTGCTATCCTCTTGTTTCTTCAAGACTTTTAGGTCCATTTCATAAATTTTCCAGGCTCTGGGCTCACCATTTTCAATGCATGGGTTTGGCATTGCTAATGTAAATACTCAGTAATTAGCACAAAGTGTCCCACTGTTTTGGAAGCTGCTAAGTCACTTAGTTATGAAAAGTATTTCTCATTGCAAAAGAAACATCATGTATTAAAGCACTACACGTCATATCAGCATTGCAGGCTCTCGAGTAAGGGGATCAATCCTACAAATTTTCAGTTCAAGCCACTCTATTATTAAGTTACAATGAAGCAAAGCAGGATAATGCTCAAAGTTCCAGTGGGGCTAAATGGTTTTTCAGATTGCAAGAAATCTGTCTTAAACATTGATGCATTGTTGGGTTTTTTAATATTTTGCTTGGTGTAGTCCACTAATGAGGAAAGAAATTGCCATTCGCATTACCATGTGCTTGTAATTCTGAGATATGAACTGTTTTTTATTATAGACCGAGCTGAAATAATTGAACTCATTTCACTTAGGCTGGCCTTTTCAAAACTGAAGAAAGGTGTTTTTCTAGCTTATCTCCTCTCCAGGGCAGGAGAAAGACTTCTGCAGTTATCTAGCAAAAAGCAGCTGTTTAATTATTCTCTCCTCTTCTGCCTGTTAGCTGATATCATAAAAGTGAAGCCTTTGAGAGAAATCTTTCCTCTCATTTTATACTCTACATTATCTTATATCTACCAATATTGTCCTTTCTGGAATCATCCTCAAAGAAAAAGCATAATTATTCACACGAGCATGTGCTGGGGTCATGATTTTGTGAATGCAGTAGAGGAAAGGTCAGTACTACAGGCACACACCTATGGAGAGGTTTTCCCCACACTCTGTGAGCACTAAACTGCCTGGGCTCCGCCAGCTTCTCCAGTTGAATGCATGTGTGGGACTTGCTCACAGCACTTTCATTCCATATAATCACTATTCCACAACAGTTTCCTTTGGACTTCTATCCATGGTTACGTTTAAGCACGTAACTCAAAGCTCAGGGGAGCACTGTCAGTACATAAAGCCTGCCCGATCAGGGATGCTGACCCATATACCCTAACGGTGAGGAAGATCCTACTAAGATGCATTTGAATAATATAAAAAAAAAAAATTCTGCTCTGACCTGCTTGTTAATTACATATTTCTGATATTATAGAACACCAATTTTTGGTCTGGTTCTCTAGAATTCACAACAAGTAAAATGTGCATCTACGTGAGCATAGGCAAACGCACCATTTTCTAGGTTCCACTGCTTAACAAAACTGTGGCTCTGTTACTCAGCCAAAAGCAAAACGTGACTTTCTACATTAGCTGTATTTACAAGACACCAGATAATTCCAAAAAAAGATGTGCTTGCTGAAATGTGAAATGATAGGCTTTCAGGAACAGTTGGTGAAGGTCTTGCGCACAATGTGGCATAGCAGCCCCCAGCTTTCCAGCAATTTGCATCATTTAAAGAAGCCAGCTTATATTTTAGCAAATAGAGCTTTCTCTTGCAGCTTTCCCCAGCTTTTGCAGAAGGATTTCATCTCTGCTGTATGCCAATGGCAGTAAAATATTTCACTCATTTCTAAGAGCCTTCCGCTCTAATGAGCCCTCCCTCTCGTCTTCCCTATGTCCAGCTGTCACTCAGCTTGAATGACACTGTTGTTATTCTATTTGTCAAGGTTTTAGAAGAGCGCTACCAAAAAAGGTATTCAGTTTGGAAAATATGCTATGTGTTCTTGGAACTGCCTATAATTGGTGACCTCATGACTTTATATTTAAACTCTGAAACTTAAGAATTTATCGGCAGGAATAGTAAGATTTCAGGCACGTTTTGTTAATCATGCTCATTTAGAGTGACTTGAGGAGATTGCATGCTTTGTTCCTTCCTTCTTAGGTTTTGCTTCACAGTAATTGGCAGCAGTGGCCAGTGTTATGGGTAAGAGACCCGGTCCCAGACTTTCCCCACCAAGGATTCACCTGGGCCATTCCCTCCTCAGAGATGCTCTGCCGAAATGCTTCAGTCGCCTCTCACAGATCCTACTCCAAGTCCTTCCTCTCCCACAGTCCTTAGAAACTGCAGAGACCAAAGCTCAAGATGCTGCCGGTGACTGAAGGCAGGGAGGAAACGCTGTCTCCCAGCTGTGGGCACTCAGGGAGCAGAGGGGCTCTGTCCACACACCCCCAGGGGAAGGAGAGGCAAGAGCAGGAGCCGAGTGGTTCCCCCTCTCCCAAAGAGGTCCCTGCCTACTGATGGTTGGGGAAAGCACGAGCAAAGTCACCCTTGTTACAGACTGCTCTACAGGCAGCTCTGTGCAAGGAGAGAACAGCAGAGTTTGTGTAAGGCTCGTGGAGCAGCTGCCTTTGGGCACGACTGCAGCCCCGAGGAAAACTCTGATTTCTTGCATCAGTGTGCACTGAGGAGGGGCTGATTTTTCATTTTAGTCTTCGCTTGAGTTGAGGGGGAGTGGATTTCTTATCTTGTTAACACTACATGGAATAAATACGTGTGTCCCTGTGCCCACGCACACCACGCTGTACCCTTCGCACAGCAGAAGCAGCAGCTTCTTCAAGCAATCCTTGCACAGGGCAGTTTGAGCTTTCACTAGTTAACAGTGTCTTGTGTTTCCTGACTGGGTTCATGGTCCAGATGTTGTTAATAAATGTTTATAACAGACTCCCTTAAAAGAGGTGTCTAGTTATAGCCCCTCTGTACACAGGCACACTTTTTCACAATTGCTTTGTCTCTTTTGCTCTTGATTTGTGGTCTTGCATTTTTGAACTTGTAATTTCACTTCCAGTTCCTTATTTATATACTTCAGTACACAGGCCCTGAACTACGCCTTGTGTTTTGATGAACATTTCCTTTGGTAAAAACAGCAGTACAGCAGGCCAAGCTGCCGCTATCAGCTGAGCTGCTTCTTGGGGCTGGAAGCAGAGTTGCTCTTGTTAGTGCAATTAACTTCTGTAGCTTGAAAGAACACGCACCCTCACTGATCTACGGTATACAGCTGCTGATTAAATTCCAAAAAACTCATTCCACCAAGACATTTTGTTCTACTCCAGTTCTCTTGGGATGATCACATGGTCATTTAAAAATTGTTGATATGCACTATTCTGTCATTAAAGAGAGACGAGAAAGCTCCTAATACAGAGACACGAGTTATTTCTTTTGAATCAGACTACAACAGGCATTCTAAAAATATCCGGGGAGAAAACAAATGTCTCAAAAGCTCCCAAAAGTAAGTCAACAATAGATAAAGCTAGTTGAGAAGTAAAAACAACAGCAAAAAAAATCAAATAAAATCCTCCAAACAATCAAAATTCCAACCAAAAAAAAAAAAATGCTGTGAAGTGCCACTGCAGACAGACACAGGGGATGGAGAAGCAGCAGAGCACATCATCATGGGCAGGACAGTATCTTCAGCAGGCTGTAGAGTGGCTAGTGGGGAAGGGCAATCTGGCTCTGGAGAGGGGTTCTCCACGTGTATCTGTTGCTGCTCCAAGCAAGTTGTGTGCTGCTGCTCCTCCTTTCTGTCCCCACATGCAGACTTTTCTCACGGATTTCTCAGGAGCTGCAGTTGCCCCAAGTGCTGTCTCAAAGTGCCAGGACACATCCCAGCCAAGGCAGCAGCCTGGGCAAAAGGCTGCCACACTGAGACACACTCTCCTGCATTTTCCTTTGCCTATTTGTTCTCTCATCCTTTCAGATCTTTCTCTTTTTTAAAAAAAATAAATAAAAAAGTTGCCCTTGTAACAACCTTCCACTTCTTATCTGACCAGAGATGGATCTTCAGTCCCATATATCTTTACATTCACTTTTTTTTTTAATTAGTCCTTACTACACACTCTTCCTTGGCAGTGTTTTCTACTAGAAGAACGTGTTTTGTTTCCATGCCTCTCATCACAAGCTTTTTACAGCAGGGACTCACTTTTTTCCCCGTGCAAGAACATTCTCTCTCTGCACAGCATAGGTTGGAACACACACATTGGACATGCAGACTTATAGCACAGACACTGAGCAGCTGCAAACCTTAATTATTCCTCATGATATATTTCCAGTTTTATAGTCACATTACATTATCAGTCAAATAATATCTGTCTTATGAAATTAAATAACATATGGTTTTGGATACTTCTCTATAGCCACATGTCAGTCATTGTGGTATGTTTGCTTGGAAAGCAGGAGGAACAGAGAAGCCAACAGAAATATTTCTACCCATCGTCAAGAAGTGAAATAAAAGACCCGGTTGCTTTACAACTGCAATGAGCAAAGTAAATTCACTGCTACCCCAAGCCCATTCTAAACCTCAAAAAAAAATGTTAACATCTTACACATGTCAAAATGTATTTATGAAACTGTTTGCTTGTCAGCCACTGTAGTACATTCTGTCCCTCTGCTAAGATACTGTAAATTCACGATGAGTAAAATTCTCTTTGGCAGGAATATTTATATTTATCTGAAATAAAATTCTGCTTGTTTCCATGCTAAGATAGTCTTTCAGTAATTAGTGGTATGCGTTTACACCAAGTTCTCCCCCGTGCAAGAGCACTAGTTTGTCTCAGGCAACGTTTGTTAGTTTAACGTGAGAATTTGTTTGGCTAATGCTAACTTTCTTCCTGAAGAGCTTCACATTTTTTCGCTGTCATTAGATTTACAGGCTTTGTGCACATGCTTTGCTCTGCCTCATCTGGAGGWAACTCTGCACTATCCTCCTGTGCACAGAGCTTTAGGCTGGGTGCTAAAAGCTCTCTATTTGCCAGCCTGGTCTGCAGCTTCTGTGCACGGGTATCTGGGCCAGAGAAAGCAGAGCGCTCCGCTTGCGAAGCTGAGCTTGGAGCTCTCTGACCCCACGTCCCAAGCAGTCCTAGCTGACCCACTCAAAGCTGAAACTTCTTACTGCAGGTTTTCATGTAACAGCCAAATGAGCTCTTACTAACTGAGAGTAAAGAAAACTTGAGTTTACTCAGCAGACTAGGACAATTTATGCCAAAAACTTTGTTAGAGCAGCAGGTGCCAAAAGTTAGTTGATGTCCAAGAGAGAGCAGTAAGTGCGACTCACTCTGTACACRAGTCCCACAAATGACCAGTCACACAGATGCTTTCATTAAAGTATAACATGTTTTGTTTCCTTCTCCAACATTTTATTGTTTAGGGAGATCAATGATCTGAAACCAGATGAATTTCTATGACCAGTATTAGGCTGGAGGTTGGATTCAAGGATCTAATTGTCCAACTGCCTATAAAGATGATGACCCTATGAAACAAGATGTTTTTCAAAGAATCAGAGCTCCGCAACCTGCTGATGAGGGCCATTGTAAAGAGCTCTCACCCTACCATGCTGAAGAGATCAAACAAACAAAAGGGGCAAGATACCACCTTTCATGCTGCATCCCAAACATCTCCCTATGCAAAAAAGGGTCCAGACCTGACTCCTTTGAAGTTAATCAGCTCTGCATTTCAGAGAGAGCAGAACTGGACCCTAATTTTCTCTAGTTTTGTTGTAAACAAGAACATAAGAGTGATGATTGCCATTTACAGAAACCAAATTGCAAGGAAGTTCAGCAGTTCATTTCGGTGCATTTCAGCTCAGCAGCTCAATTAATCATGGATGCTCCCAAGTTAGCATGGACTCTGAAGCATCATACAGAAAGCCTTCCTCATGAGAGTCCCTGTTCCTGGAAGCAGGGCCTGACCAGGAACAGAGCTGCTCCCTGAAAACCCAGGCCAGGAAACCAGTGCACACTTGAGACTGGCGTGGGAAGCGTTAATATAATAGAATTTCCATTAACGGAACGTTGGCCTTCATGCTCATCAGAAAGAATGTGGATCGTGACTTCATAAATACATGTCTGCAACTACAATCAGAGTACTTTATAGAGAACCACCACCATTAGCTGGGAATTAGCTGTAAATTTTACTGCAAAACTGAGATCTATGTTAAGCAAAATGTAATATTCCATATCAGAAATGTGAATTTGGTACATGTTCTCAAACAATCAGTTATAAATTTAAACAACACATTGGAGCCATCATTTACTAGGCGTATATAGTATATTAAAAAACAAAAGAAAAAAATGTTTTCCATGGGATTAATCACAATTCCAGATCACTAAATACTCTTTTCTAATGCAAAGTTTATCCTTTTTATCTTTATTTCATAACAGAGCATTTGTTCTTGTGAAACATATCTTTTTCTCACACCCTTTCACAGCATGTGCCAAACTTTGCTTCTGACATATTTCACTTCACTGATACTCCACTACAACTTGGAAATAGTTGYTACTGAATGACATGAGGAAGCCATAAACTTTAGCACGAGGTGATCATAATGCCAACAAGTTATCCGCAGGGTCTGTTACAAAGCTAGCTGAGTTGCTGATCATTTAGTAAAAAAAGAAAAAACCAGTGATGAAATTCCAGTACAAACACAACACACACTTGCTGCTACAGAAAATCTCTAATAGTTAGATTGTTTCTCTATCTCAGATTTGTAAGTATTTTCTCTCACTCCAGATATTTCATTTTTACAAAAGGCAGTAACCAGGTCAAGACATATCTGCAGTGTGGAAGAGCCAATATTGGAATTCACATTTATTCTTTCATGCAACTATCACTAAAAATGGAGATACATTTTGGGAGAGAATAAGAAAAAACAGATTATTTCTGTAAAGAAAAACTTCAGCTCTGCCTAGCAAACCCTTATATTCTACAAGTTAAGGAGGGGCACAATTTTCTACACTTCAAGAACAAGAGCTCAGAAGGAATCTCTGAGAACCTTGCAGTTTTCACTACTTCTCTCAATGTTGTGATTCTTCTTTCCATTTGTGACAATAAATTTAGATTCTTTTTACTTATTTTGAGATTTTAAGCAAACAAAGCTTTGCCCACACGATACACAAAACCCACGAGATATAATTGAGGCTAGTAATTAAGATAAGAAAAGCTAAATTTGTGAACTTCCACACATAAAAAAAAAGTGTTCATATAACTGGGTATGCTACACTGATCCACATAACACAGTGGTACAATGGGAGCAACATCAATTGTTGTTTCCATTCAGAAATACACACAGCAGTCTGAGCCAAACTCTCCTTATCAAGTACCTCTGATCCATACTTGTATTTCAATTCAAAAGAATTGCCCACCCTCCACCATTTTCTTCTATTTTGAATCCAGAAGCCAAATAAAGATTTCCATAAAATTTGATGTTTAAAATTCAAGTCTCATTTTTGTGTTCCAGCTCATATATAATTAGTACCTGTTTTACTATTTTCTTGTTTTCCATTTCACTGAACAGAGTGCTGATCTATCTTCTAAGACAGATATGAAGCTGAAAAACAGTATGATCTCATTTATTCAACCACCCCAAAAATGATGCCCCTGCACTCCTCCTTTAAGCTACCCCTGAATTTCATTATGGTTGGAAGTTTTTAATAACAAAAGATACTGAGTGCTTATAATCAGTGAATATTCATTAATACAAAATTACATAGCAATTCCTCTATAATTATATGATTTGTCCCTAGCATTGACTGTTGAGGGAATCTGTAATCAAAGTTATTAAAATGAATTAGAAAAGGAGATAGTAATTAAATCCCAGTTACTGGAATGTAAAACTGCTCTGAAGTTAAACAATAGGGGTGGCTCCAGCAGAAAGGGAAAGGCTGGTGAAACCTGGGAGCGGCGGGTGCTGGAGCTGCTTTGCTGAGAAGGGCACCTAAAACRCACTGGCTGGTAGGGAATAACCTCAACAGCCCCGGGCAAATCTCTCGCTTTCTCTGCGCTCCTGAGTGTTTTCTCCAGAACTCCAATTCAATACAAGACTTGCTGCTGTTTGGATGAAACGGAATTTTAAATCACATTTACACAAAACACAGTCTTATTGTTTTCAGAACTGAGAAGTTAAACACAGCTATCAGAAAGTCCAGTGCTCCCATTCAAGCCTCCCTGCAGGAACATGCATGGATTGAGAAGTTAAAAGCATTTTATTTTCCTGTTTGTTACAAAGTCAGCCTGCCACTTTTCAAGTGAAGTCATTCCAAAGAATAGTAAATTAAAATAGTAAGTTTCATACTGAAGCAGGAATATTTCAAGACTTTTTGTATAAACACAGAAGTGTGAAGATCGTTATCCTGTGTGACCATCAAAGACTAAAGTATGTTTGKGTGAGTAACAAGATCATCTTTAGCTAATGTTATTGTTGAGACTACTAAAGGAAATAATGATTTGCTGTCCTTCATTGAAGGAGTGTGGCAGGACCCTTCAGGAAGGAAATGCAAAGAAACCTCCCTCATCCATCAGCAATGGATAAAAACCTCATAGTAAATGATACAACCTCAATTAATCCTGTTGCACACCTGGGCTCAGAATTTGTGCTTAGCTCCTGTATCAACACCCTGGAAGACATGGTCTGTGCCATAGACAGTATTTAAGCAAGCAAATACACGAATCAAAGAGCCAAGAAACAAACAGTATTAACAGAGAAATTCACATAGRTCTGTTTTGAATATTTGTTACAATTTCTTGAGGAACTGAACTGTTACCAGTGATACAGCTTTTGAAATAAACCGATGCAGACTTGTCTGAAGTCCCCTCACTCAAGGCTTAGTTCTTGCCCTCAGGCCCAGCGCTGACAGCATCACACTCTTTTGTTGGGATTTCATCAGTAAGTCTGTCTTTTACACTTGCATACTTCAACTACATTGGAATATATTCCCTAGACTAACTCTCTCTTCCTAGCAACGTTGTAATTTCAGGAAAAAAAAAAGTATCAGAGAGGAAAGGCTGCTCTCATGCTGAATAGATTACACACAAAATTTTACGTGGAGGCGGAAAAATATTATTCCTTTTGAAACTAGAAATCATGCCACTTGCCCAGGTTAGATTACTGTATTTATTGAGTTTACCAGTCCGCGTCTATCGTTCTTCCCACACGCTGGGCAAACCGTGAGCTTCAAGGACGCCGCGGCGCGTCCKGCTCACCCCAGCGTCCGTGCACTGATGAGGTCTCTCCACTTCTGGATGCTGTTCAGCTGCACGTTACCATTGCAGAAGAAAAACATATCCTCAGAAGATCCCTTAGTGAAAGGGAATTCTGACCAGTTTGTAGTATACTCTTTGCTAAAGGCCAGGCTGAGAAAAACAACTGTTTTTTCTTAACAGCTAAATCCACACAGGAGACTTTAGAAAAGCTTTCAGTACAACTGGCACATGCTACAACTTTGTTTTAGACTCAGTAAAATACACAACAGTTTCAGTGACAGATAACATTGCTATCCTTAATACTAAACTACAACAGAATATTGCTTTATTGTGGTTAAAAATGGATTTCCTATAGCCTGATGTTGAAAATAGCTTAACTACAGGAAACTGAATCATTTCTAGTGTAGTTACAAACATTTCTATAGGCTCCCTTCTCTCCCAGGAGCACAGAGATCCTCTTGGCTATGTTGTTGAGAATATTAAATTCTTCTGTTTCAAAAAAAGATGTGTAATTCAATTTATGGAAACTCAGTGGCTACACAAGCAAGGAAGCTCTATGGCTGTAAGAGCACATATCCGAGTGGTACTATACTCTTATCATATACTAAGCAACCTAAAGCTGATGTGAACATGGTGCAAAAATGCAGTCCTACTACTAGGGAGTCAAAATAATTTTCTCTAGTATTTTGATCCTGTTCACTAAAGCTGTTCCTATCGACTTAAAACTCCTTYCTTACAGAAGTCAGATAAATCATTGTCTGTGAAGAAGACAAAAGCAAATAAATGCTCACACAGTATTTTGACAATAAATCTTTCTAACTATATTTTGTAATTATGTAAATAGCTTATCTAGAAAATCTAGCACAGTCATAATATATCTGTCTCAGAATGCCAAATAATATATTTTGATTAGTTTGAAAACCAACCTAATACTTTTTGTGATGTTTTCCTCCATCCACTCCCATGACCTCATCCCAATTTTCAAAATAATATTTTCCCACAGGTCAGGAGATACAAAAATAAAAATATTTCCACAGACGCAAGTTGAAACCATTTCAATGGCTCTACCTCACTGCAGAGACGCGCTCCAACCAAAGCGTGTGCTAACTATTAAAACACACCAAAGACACCCTAGTTGCTTGCAGCTGTTGAAAACCAAATGCGCACTCTTATCTTAGGTTCACCGTATTGGCAGGCATGTGGGTAAGGAAACATGGAGAGAAACAGTGAAATAAAAAGCCATTTGACTCTTCTTGTCACTTCCTAGTGTTTCCTACAGTGTTTCTGGAGCTAATCCTTTGATATCTTGTTCAGGTTTGGTAGACGAAAAGCTAATATTGCTCCTTATTTCCTTGCAATGACCACAACTGCTTCAAACACAGTTAATKATTRAAAGCGAATCTTTTGTTCTTTGGCRTGTTTGTCAGAAACAACATATTCCGCCCTTGGTAGATCTGCAAAGTTTCTCTCAGTGACATCTGCATTGAATCCAGTGGCTTTATCAAGCTAACAKATGATTTTCCTGTTAGCTCTGTCAACAGCACAACAACATGTAACCTAAAGTAATCACTGTCACAAGCACAAGACCTCTCCCTGCCAAGGGGTGATGGTTTGGAGGGAGCAGCCTTTAGAAACACATCATTAATGAAGCTTCTGTACATCCCCTGATGCCACTCRCCCAAGAAATAACACCCAGGCAATGAACTGCCACAGAGGTCATGAGATATCTCTGGGTTTCGTGGCCAAGTCAGCTTTTCTTCCTATTCAAGAAGGATCAAGCAAATCCCAAAGGAAACAACTGACTTGCGTTGCCTAGAGCTATTTACWTGTACTATTAATCCACCTCTAGCTTTATCCTTTCTCCCACATAGCCTCTCAATTTTATACAGATTTTTTTGTAGTATTTTGGTCTCTAAGGATTTCATTCATTCATTCAGACAAAGCCAGCCTGAGCAYAGACAGCTGTGCTAGATAAGGAAAAAACATCCAGTAACTTTTAGTCACGAGCAGAAACAGAGTTTAGAGTTGTCCTTTCTTCCACTTAAAGATCTTTTAAAAAGCTGCTAGTTCCTGGGATWTCAAATACGTTCTTGTTATTTTGGGCATGGCTTTTGAAGCTGATGACACACACAGGGGAAAGAGAGTATGTAGAAGTTTCTACCTGAGTAAAGAGAAATTCAAAAGAAAAATGCTGGTGGCATTCCTCGACAGACAAACTTCGAGCGCCAGGGAACACCTAGGAGCAAACCTGCCCCACGCAGGCTGGCTCAAGCCTGCTGAGGCCAGCCCATGTCTTTGCCACCTGCAACAACCACCATGGTAGCCCTGAGCAGTCACGGTTAGCGTGTGAGGGCACAGCCTCCCCAACACAGACCTTCCTAAGGCAGGACTGCACATACCTGTAACATGCAAAATATTTAGAACACATACAGCATTTCTCAAATGAAAACATGAGAGACAACTCACCTTCTCCAGCAGCAAGGTGCTCCCTTCTGTTCATCCTGATGATAACTAATACCCCACCAGGTGCTGGGTTGTTAATTGGCCAGGTGGAATCAATTTGAAGAGAATCTCTCCTGCMTCTGATAGTTGGGCTACAGTGTGAGCCAGGAGACTTTATAGCCCTCCTATCTCTATAAATCTCTTTTTCCTTCCATGGTAGTGGTTACTATTATTCTGTCATTTCTTATTATCATTATAAKCCATTTAGAACTTCTGCTACTTTTATGTATTGGAAGATGATATAAGCCCTGCCCGTGCAAACAGGCTGTTGCTCTGTCAGGCCTGCTGCTGCTGCTTGTGCATGGACAACAACCTGCTTTGGGCTGCCGCTCTCAGCCTGCTTCCAGGCACAGTGGTGCTGGCACAAGGTACCAGGTTGCTTTCACAGCTGAGCTTAGTTTCATGTCCCTTGACGCAGATGCTGTTATGTCACTATAGAAGGCATAAAATCTCCTAACCTGAGGTACAGAGGGATGCAGTGACTTTCCTCAAAGCTGCAATGAGGTTCATGCCTTAGGCTACAAATTTAATCCTGGACCTGACTCTGGGACTTTCRTGATAATTACTAATCCCCATTTCCTCAGTTTATAATGTATACACTGAGAATTAAGTTGAAAGGAAATTAATTTCAATTGCAAAATGAAACTCCTGAAGGTTAGAAAACACCACATCTACTGCTGCTCAGCCTGTTTCTTTTTTYGCTTGTTCATTTCAAAAATTGAATGCGATAAGGATATCTGTTAAAAATAAAATTTAATTGCTGCCATATAATTATGATTGAGTGATAACCCCTACTACAGTTGCTGCCTTGCTGCACATGTAATAGAGATACACTAAATGRAAAATTCAGCCCACTTCACCCTTTTTAACTTGCTCTTCTTAGGAACTCCTATTTCGTGTATTGCAACAAGGAGGAAAAGTGGGAAGCTGGGAATACAGTGCCCATTTCCTACTGGCAAGTCTATCTAAACCAGGCAGGACCTTCTTTGTCCTTTGCTGCAGTACGTCCTGCTCCTGACCTCGGGCAGCGGGATCCTGGTCTGTGCTAGGGTCAGTGTTTGTGGTTAACAGCCTCCAACACTGCRGTGGAGAAGGCGAGTAAGGGCGGCAGGCAGCACAGTTGCCACTTGCTCCTGTTGTCCTGGGGAACTGAATCCAGCTCCAGCACTATAATCTGGGCATCTTTTCTTAGAGAGAGRAGAAACCACGCACACCCCTCTCCAGGCTGCAGTCCTTCTTCATCACCGATGCACTGTCTGCCTCCAACGCTGGTTCTTACTTGTGTCATTTGCTAAGAGTCCCAAAATCTTGGGACTGTTTTCTTGTTTCTGATGCCAGTTGTCTTGGCATCAGCACAGGATTTCAGGATGTTGCGGTCATTTATCATTCTCAGCTGATCAACAGTGGATACCAAATGTTATTCCTCACAATTGGCTAAAATTCTACACTCTATTCTGACTTGTAAAACAAGCGTTTAACCACATTTTACCCTTCTGGCCTTATGTCATGATGCTGAGAAAGAAGATCCTATTCTAGGCAGAAGAATTTTACAGTGAACTTTAAGCTATTCTGACCACAGATTTGTAGACATTTATTGCTCCATGCAACCACAAAACATTAACCAAATTTATTTTAATAAAGTGTTTATTAAATTGCTATTAGATGAAACCCAGCACATCAATACCTCTGTCAAACTATCTGCTGAGCATCTATGGAAAACTCCTCTAAGGAACAACCCATCCTACTCATGATCCCATCCATWAATGTCTACATAAGAAGTGGATGATAATGATGAAAAAGAAACAGAAAATGGTAAGAATAGCAGCACTCAGGCTGTGAGCTGCACCAGAAGTCTCCTCATCAGACATAAATCAGAGCTGTGTTAAACCAGCTTGATGCAGACATGACTTGACTGGAATAATAGGAAAACAAATCGTAGTCATTACAGCTCAAAAAGGGTAAAAAGCATGAATGAAACAATGTCTGGAGAAGCTCAACCTCAGGGGGGCAATAAACTTGAACTAATTTCGTTAAGTAATGTTTGAAGCTTTAGGAAAGGAAGCAAGAGACAGTTTATAAGTTATACGAACAAATGCTTGAAGTGACGCTGTTGTTTTTTTCTGGCACTGCTTTTTAACTAACCTCAATTTCTGCCAGCCTTCCTACATGTGCTCAGAAAGCTGTCATTGCCTCACGACCTCAAGTGGCTCCATGCACAAATTCCAGTAGTTCTAGTTCCAGGATCTGTGGAGCCTGTTTGATGGTTTCCTCCAAAGTTCATCTGATTTTGTTGTGCAGGCTGCRCACACAGCTGATTTAGGGGAGGGAGGGCGCGGAAGTGAGCAGCATTTCAGCTGAGATTTTACATGCTTAATTATCCTTGTGTTCAGCTTTTAAAACATACTAGTCAGATAGAAAATCAATACAATTCAAGCTCCTTATGTGATTAATGCAGCACTAAGGGCTGTATAATAATACAGCACGCTGGGCTTAGCAAGACACGGCACCAGGTCCAGAACTACTTGAAGTCAAGTTAGACAGTGTTTTGCAGTCAAGCTGGCCTTGAAGTCACGTCAGCTTTCTGCCACGGGCAGTYGTTCTCTTTCTCCAAGGCTGCTACAGTGTCCGTGTGCCCACAGACTCAGACCTAGAGGCCCTGGACTCAGATTTTGCCTAAATAGCTGTAGGCAGGTAGCTCTGGTTTGGCTCAGACATACATACAGGTTATTCCACTCTGACCTGGCTCGGTGAGTACAGGCAGGGCATGAGAATGGGGACTACTCCTTGCCGTGGGACAGGTGATGCTTTCAGAGGATCGTGCCCTTTGGGACTCTGATTTTTGCAGATTTTTGCCAAACTCCTCTCTCRGGTATTCTGTGTAGGCAGCAGATATCCTACAAGCCCGTGAATCAGAAATCTTAGTGCTTCTGCAGGGCACCTCTTTCAGCAGCACTGGCAGAGTTTTTGAAAATATTTCTCATTCTTTGGCTGGCCTTCTCAGCAGGTCTGTGGGTCAATCAGCTGAAATCCCCAGATGGATTCAAGTAGCATGCTTAGCAAATCCCTGCTTAACCAAACAAACAGCCCTCTGCACTATATCCTCTGGATCAGTGCAAACAAAACAGACCATTTTGGAGATATCTGGTTGAATTTACTTCTATTCCTGTCAAACCAAGTCATCAGAGCATCTACAGATGACATAGCATGTCGTTACTTAAACCTCTATGAAACATGGGACAGCTGGCATAATGCTTAACAAAAAATAAATATTATGATGTGAAATGCTAATGTTGATGCTAATCTAGAACATTAATAATGTTTTGCATATATTCATCCAAGCCTATGAGGCAGGAGATACATATGTATAGCTCATAAAGGATATAAGGATATGCTGAGTAACAAAAACTTAGMAGAAATAATGGAAGAGAGTGAGAGGACAAAGAAAGAACTTTCAATCTTCCTCACTTCTCACCAAACAGTGCATAACAAATTTAAACTGATTTTTTAAAAAGCATATTGAGGTATATATAAAACCTACCATGTGTATGATATCGTGCTAATGTTATATCTGAATGCTGTTATAATAAGTCTTTACATTTATTATCACATCTACTTTCATGTTGTGTAATGTGATTTCTTTGACATCTGTGCACAGAGGATCACTGATCCTTCATTCATATAGATTCATTTTCTTGTCTCCTTTTAATGTAGAATTTAGAAGCAATATTGAAATCATCATAGGTGAAGTATTGCATCTGCATATAGGCAGCACAGAGAGAGGAGGAACCCAGGTTCCAAGCCATTCCCTCAGCAGGAGTGCTTCCTATTTAGGAAACTGTGGAAATCACGGCTCTAGCCAAAACGTGACTATTCTGAGTCAGCCAATTGCTCTCACATAGGTGGCAATAAAAGCAGAGAGGAATGAAGCATACTTCTACATGTTAGTCATAAGTAAATAGCATTGTTATTTACTCCCGGCTTTTAAAAGACTTTGCCCTTTATGATGATCAACTTCATTAAGCTTACTGTCGTTCTGCTAGCTAAATATCAGCTTTTTCCATATAGAGCAGCAAGAAAAGCAGTTAGCACATAACAACATCATTTTTCTCCTAGAATGCATTTTAAATGTAAAAAATATTTTCATGTATTTTAGTATTTAGTATTTAGTATTTAGGACAGAAACTAATGTAGTCCAATTATTTGGTTAAAGATATTGTGTTCAGTTAACTAATTTCACACATGCAGGAGTAAAGCATTACTTTCAATAAATAGGATAAGTCCATTTGCTGTAAAAAAAACAGTATATACTTTCTAAGAGATAAAAGTACACTAATGAGATCTATTTTTCTTATGAAAGTGTTTTCAGCTATTATACTRAAGATCAAAGAGGCATAAAAAAAGGTTTTTGTGTTCTGGAGGATGAGTTTGACTTGTGCACATTGTGACTATGTATAAAAAGAAAAAAAACACTCTAATAGTGCAATAATAGCAGCACAGCAAAAATGAAATAGCTGATAGAAGAGGTTTTCACTATTGATTTGTTCTGCAATGAAGCATTTTATTTCTGACCCCATTAGTTCTTTTTGTTTATTATTAAAAAAAAATTCCATGAAATTTCTATTTACTTATTGGGCTAAGGTTTTACCTGGAAAATTGGAGACTATTATGCAGTTATAAAAGTCCTAAGAAGCTAAAGAATATATTTAAGATGAGTGTCCATAAATCCTGACATTAAGGAATAATAAGACTTTGGCATAAGTTGCTCTAAATAAATCTCAAAGCAGAATCAAAAGTATGTGGTTGTACTGCTATTTGTGAGAATGCCACAAATTTAAGCCGTATCTTGTCATTTTCAGAAGATCATTTCAGGTCAGACTGCTCTAAATYGCCGCTGCCAAAGCTCTGGATCTCCATATCCAAGCCAAGAGCCATTACGTTGACAGCCGCAGCCCTCAGAGCCSCTAAACAGGGAAGAGCAGCAAATTGCAACCAGACTGAGAACTACTGCACTCATCTCAGCAGTTTCTGCATAGTCCAGTTCCCTGGACTATAATAATGATATAAATACCTGAATAAATGCCACCAAGGTGAATTTTAGCAAATTCATTTTAATTTGTTTGGAAAAACATGATGGAATAAATAAGAAGTCAATTAGAATAAATCCATTTTGCTATCTTATGAAGATCTGTTCCTGTCTGCGTGCCTGCATAGTACTCTATTACTAACCTTGTAATAACTTCAATCTAATGCAATCCTACATATCTAGAATATATTCAATTTGGCTTTTATTTCAGTTGCATGAATTTAAAAAAAAGCCCACTGTCTGATATATATTTGCTAAGGATGTATGTTTTGTGATTATGTGCTTATTAATGTTTGTAAAGTACTTTCAGACTCTTGACTAATAAGGACAAATACCTGCTCAGGACAGGCAAAACTTCAGAAACCGTGACTGTGCCTTTAGAGTTGTGAAAATGTGACAAGGTCCCACACTTACTCATCCCCAAAAATTTCAAAATCAAACATTCTCACTATGCAATGCTTAATATTCTTTTTATGTTACTGTTTTTAGTATAAATTCACACATGAATCTGCAAATCATACTGTGTCCCTGCTTCTGACCTCATGACTTACAATAAGGAACTTTTAACATCATAAGGAACAATTAACCTGCTGCCCTTCTTGATTTGCTGAGCACATGTTCACAGTTGCTTGTGCTAGTGCTTCCGTCCTGGCTGTTGTCATGTTGCCCGGGCTGTCATTCAAAACTGCAGCTATTAGAAGGTTCTTGTCAGACGTTCAGCAACAACCAAGCCCAGATTAATGGGCCATGAGAAGTTTCCCACCACAGAAGGGAGGGTGTCTGTTAATCATCATCCTGCTGTGACAGCTTCAGGGCTGCACTGTTGGTGTGGATGATTTAGCTGGTAAAGATGAGATTTGGTTCAATAGTTCAGTTTGTCACTTAAAGCCCACAACAGTTTCACGTGGTTATTGCAATAACCACTACACTGGTTATTACAATGTGCTTACAGCAGTGAGTTGCCATGGCTGAAGAAGTCATTTGTCTTGGTATTGATTTGGAGAACCAGTATGCAAATATTGTAAACACCCCTGTGAACTTCTCTCTCTGAGCATAAGTCTTTATTTTAAATGTTGCTTTCTGTGCAAAGATCTCAGGAGGGCTGGGAGCAGAACTACCTTGCTGAATCACCCTCTTTAATTCAAAACAAGCAAAAATACTTTGAAGATTGAAGATTGTTTCTCTCCCATCTCTTTGGTGTACCTGTGCTAACAAATATATTCTGACTGGGCTTCCCCGGTGTGTCCTGTGGAGGCAGGGCAGGAGCAGCCTGGAACAAGGGCATTCCTGAAAACCTGCTCTCACTTAGGCAGCTGTGTCATGAGCAAGAAAAGAGATGCTGGCAGGGGCTCCTCCTCGAGACGCAGCAGATTGCTGCTGTCAGGACACTTCAGGCAACCTTATGGGAAACCTAACTGAGCAGAAGCAGTGCCTGTCCTTGCCTCTTGCTGTGATCACAGCTTGCAGCTTCCACCATCTCGGGAAGCGCCACCAGCCCCTTCCCATACAGCCCTTCCCGTATTCCTGGGCACATATAACTATTAATCAAGCTCTACAACTTCTTCAGTCATAAAGAAAACAAAACCAAAACAAACAAAAGAACACTAGTTTTCCCCAGTGTCTGAATAAAATCTTTTTCACTGGAAAATTCTCATTAGCATCTCTGTAAAATATTTGCTAACCAGAGACACAGTGTAAATTTTAGACATACTGAAATTGCTTATGTATAGCCCAGCAATTAGAAATTAAACAATCAAACAGCTATTAGAAATTAGCTATTTCACACTACTTGGGAGTTACCTTTATTTATTTGCATTTATTTATTTATTTGCATCACACTGCTGCTGTGAGCAAGTCTTGCAGTTGGAGACGCATCGTATATTCAGCAGCACTGAGATCACAGTGACGTGCAAAGCCAGGCAAGAGAATCACCCCTTCATCCATTCCAAAAATACTTCTGCTACAGCCAGCAAGAGCATACGCTGCAGCCARTCCATCCACCACCACCAAGTTGTATTTGCAACCGATCCATTTTTCCAAGACTGGAGGACATCAGAGAGCCAGGTACATCCCTAAAGTTCTCGGTTACTCATTTATTTTTAAACATTGATGCTATTTCTCTCTGTAATAGCCTCAGAGTCACACAACAGAAGCCGAGGCTTCACCCTGTTAGTATGCGTAAAAGGCTGTACAGCCTCTGTGAAAGATTCACTCTAGCAGAAGCAAAGACAGGATCATGACCGTAAGTACAAACAGAAGAAAATCACACTTGTACTGAAGTGGGTCTGCATATAAGTAGTGCATTTAAATATAAATGTATATGTAAGTGGGAAGGGGGGAAAGCTTGTGTGTTCAATAGAGTTATATTTTCCTCCTAGCTAATAATAATATCTTTCTGATATATTGTTTTTCAGCCAAATGTCTGAAGGTGTTTTACCTAAGAGAAGGGCATCAGCATTTCCAGAGGACAGGCAGGGAAACTGAGGCACTGGCAGAGAGCATGACTTGTCTAAATGCCCTCAGCAGTCTGGACATTAAAGAGCTCAGCCTAGAGCTCCCATGCTCGGCAGGCTCCTACCTGGTGGGCAACGCTGCTTCCCCGCACAAGCCTGGGGGTGGTGGGTAGGGRGGTACTGGTATTACTGGCATATGGGTCTCCTGAGCACAGAGCATCACCCAGGGGCGCTTCCTCAGTGCACACTATAYGGCTGGCAGCTTCTAGTGCCTGGCAGTTACATATACACACAGGCCGGTCACTCACATTAAATCATGTGTTTGTCTTATATAGAATGTGTGACTGGCACTTTCCTCTTGAGCATCAGCTCTGGAGAAGTTCAGGGTCTGTTTTCTGGTTGCAGCTACTTTACGATYGCGTTCAAGATGATGATACTGACAGATGTACTACACTGAGGCATTCTGATCTCATGCTTGTAATTGTGCCTGCTTTTTGTCCTTGCATATATGTCAACAAATTTAAGGTAAATTACTATCTGAGGAGGTGAGACTGGAGAAAAATAGATATGGAAGCATGATGCAGACTATAATATTCCAAATATTCTACAGTTTCTATCTGTTTCTATTCTACATATGTACCGCACTGCTTAGGTGGAGATGGAGGCACTGAGTGAAAGGCAACCTTTGTCCAAGGTATATTTGAAACCTCTTGCAGGGCTCCACAGAACTAAAATCCTCTTAGCTCTTCTGCAGTTTCACTGCCATAGTACGCTTACTCGTGATGGAAATAACATATTTGAGTTATCATTATTCATTACTTTAGTTTCTCCTACAGTTTCATTTGTCCTCCTGAAACTCTCCACTGAGTTTGTTCAGGCTATAAATAAATTCTCTTGGGATTCTGGATCTTGCTTTCTGAACAAAAATTTCAGTGACTCATTCTCATACATATTTTCTTCCATTATCTTCATCATGGGTGAATGTTCATGCTCATTCCAAAAGGTCAGAAGGAAAGAAGTCATKATTAGCTTCCTGTCCGAAGTAGGTCAGAATGCACTTTCTCTACATGTCCTTAAAATAAGGTGAGTTATTTTTTAACCAGAAATTGTTGGAGTAGTATCTGGTTCCAACTAAGTCTCCTTAAGCCACAGAATTGTAGGGTGATTCCTGTCCAAATAAGGAAAGTTACTAATCAGAAGAGTGGTGCCATACTGACTGACAAGTCTAATGACTTCATTTGGCATCTCTAAGTTGTAAGCTCATCGACGCCTTGTTGAATTGTTTTTTCTAATGGATGTGTACGGTGCTGGAGTCAAGAACTGTCATTCTTACTTAGTACRAATATTAACCTAACAGACTTGGAATGGAAAAGGTCCCTAGAAACACTGCCTAATGAGGAGAGAAATTATCCAACAGACACCCTGCATATCAGTTCATCAGCTGATTATTTCTAAAGGATAATTTCTAAAGGATTTTGTATAACCAAGCAACTTAGAAATCACTAGCAATATCTCAAAACATGAGTTTTGGAAGATGCTATCAAGTGCCTAATCTCTTTTCATAAAATTCAATGTACGCCCCGGGGCACTCATCTTTTCCAAAAAATTCCCTATTGTATGTCCACACGCTTCTGACAGATTAATGCAGACAGTTTCCCTCACAGAGCTCTCAGAAACTCCTCTGATCTTTCCTTTGACCCAAGTTAGTCAGACTCCTCCTTCACATTTTAGTTCTCTTTGCCAATCATTGGCAGTGTGATRTGACACCCTTCAGACAAGTGGTTACTCCTGGTTGTAGATCATGCATAACCTGATGCTGAGCCAGGACACCTTATGAATGATCTTGCAAAAACTCTAGAAGTCAGACTATGGAGACTGTTACCTCACTTGTTCGTTCGCTTGATTGGTTTTGACTCATTGTGACTTCTGACACTTCCAAGAATCTCGCTTGCAACAAATCTGGAAAGTTGTGAATTCCGTCAGAATCCTCCTTATCTCACTTGGGTCAGTCTCAGGCAGCTGTGTCCTGCAGCATCACACAGCTTGGCTTCGTCAAAGAAACCCAAGCAAGAGCAGATATTCATGTGGTTACGAGTCTTTTTGGGAAAAGGCTGTTATCTTGTCTCTCTTGTTTATGTAAGAAAATGACAGATCAATAACTGTGTTTACCTTTAGTAAATTATTGATAGTTCTATGAGGAATCTAAGATAGAGAGCTACTAAATGACCTAATCTGTTCTCTACACTAAGCTCTTCACTGCTGCCGGTGAACTTTCAGGTTATAGACTAGCTGCTGTGATGTAATCTAGTGGCTTCCATCCCATTTTATTCTATAGTGGCCCAGCTGTTTGAACGGTGAGACTCCAGTGGGTCAGACACGCAGTACAGGGTCCTAGCCACAGGAGCCAATCTTCCCATCCAGTAGCATTTGCCAGAGCTGGAAACCACGCAGTTCCAAACCAGAACAGAGCAATCATTCAGGCTTCTTGATAATGGCCACATCGTTTCTTTCCTATGGGAGAGCATTTCTTGTTGCTGCCTTTTTTCTAGATATTGGTGCTAGAAATGATTATAGAGCATAAGTTCTATGTAATGATGAATGCTTTTAACTCCAAAGTATGTACTACAAATCTGGGCATTGCACTGGCAGCTGCAGTATACCTATGCAATCCATAATAATCATTTAGAGTACATAGGCATTTGCAAAAACATTTAAGTAATCAAAATGAGGCCTGCAAAGGAAGCTTGGAGGGTTCTTTTCTTGTATGTTCTCTCTCTCCTTTGCAATACAGAGGGATCAGGTGCTTTACACAGTTGAATGTGAAGTTGTGCAGTGACTCTGTGCTGACCGGCTTTGCCACAGGACCCGTCCGTGTCTGGCATGTCCCTCTGTTAAGCCACAGGAATATGAAAGCTGCAGAGATCACTCTAGCCGTGGTAAGCAAGAAATAAAGCTGTTCTCAGTGTTCTCTTTACACTGCTGTCAACCAGGAGACCATACACACTGTGTTTCATTTTTATACCTAGTGGATGCTTAATTAGAATTAGATACAATTGCTAAATCTATAGATATAGACATAATTTTCCAAATCTTGTCAGGAAAAAAGGAAAGAGGAAGACTTTTCCTTTCATCTATTTTTTCTCTGCAGAAATAAAGGGTGGTTATAGATTTTTATGATCTCACACAAAAAAAAAAAAAAAAAAAAAAACAGGAAAAGCAGCAAATTCATGAATATTTACGCAAAGAAGAGTCTGTTGTTCATTTCAACAAAAAATACTAGCTCGTCTCTAGTGTCTAATACTTTTCCTTGAAGTTCTCACCAGAATATGTTCTAGCTACTGAACAGCAATATGTGCTAAACACTGTCACTGATGCACTGGGTGATAAACCGAACGGACTGATAGAAAAACTCATTTATTTCTCTTCWTACACTCATGTCTAAAAGATGGAATAGTGTGTACTTCGGTTGACTCTGAGTGGTATGAAATTGAGCCAGTGAATATTTAAAAGTATTATGATATGTTTACATTTATTCAAAATATTATTAAGAAGGAGAAGAATCTGCAACACTGAAATAGCTGGCTCACATGCTGATCTTAAGAAATTATTATGGAAGAGGGAAAGTCATAATTTTCCATTCACTGCTTAAATGGATGTATCTAATTGTCCTTAGAAGAAAAGGGGCATATGTTCCATTTTCATTTCTTCAGCTAGTTCCAGAGTTCAGAATAGTGCAAAGATATCCGCTTCCAGCCTGGGCTGACGTATGTAGAAATTTGTATATATGCAGAAAATTTGCAGATGTAACCAAAGTTATGGTACCAGTTCTTTTAGTTATGTTTGGCAAAAACTTCTTTCTTTCATGCCCTATAGGCACATTAATGAGGCCTATTAGAGACCTTGTTTTCCATTCTTACTCTTCATCTCCCCCATACTTCCTCCGTATGCTCAGTATATTGACTGATGGTACAGAYGGCACTGCCACTTTGCTCCTACCTGCCCTAACTCAGTGCTAATGCAATTTGCTTCGTCTTCGCTTTGCCACATTTATTTAAGCATCCCAGAATTTGTTTGCATTTTGGCTTCTGCTAAATGCCTTACTAAATGGTTTTTTAATTTCATCATCCCATGCACTCCTGTGTATCCTGATTTTGAAAGGACTCCTCCTTCACCTGTTTGTCCTTTACTTTTTTATTGCATTAATGTTTTCAGCAGTGTAGTACCACATAAGATTTCTATCTGTTTGCAAGCCTTCTCCAAGCAATTTTGCCATTTCGCGTTATCTTTGCTGCTGCCAAGAGTTCAGCAAGGGAAAGGTTATATTATTATTGAGGTATGAAGGAGGAATACAGGTTTCCAAGTTCTCTATTTTTTTTATCTGGAGCAGGGGACCAATGAAACAAAAAGCCTCAAATTATTTTCTCAGAGCTGGCCATATTTTAACAAAACTAGAACTCATTTTTTTCAAGAATAAATAAATGACTCCATTCGAATAAGGATATCCCAAAGTATATCTAATTACAGAGCTACAGAAAGCAACAGATCAAATTAAATGATAAACTGACGTAGATTCCTTTGAATGAAGATTGAGGGTCSATATTTTAGGATGTGTATTATTACACACATAAAACTCAGTCACTGCCTCTCCAGGCATTTTGATGAAGGCAAAAGATCAGAGTGGGTTGGTACAGCATTATGGCAAGATGAATGGTAGTGTTTATTAGCAGTAAGCCCCTATCCACTTACTGGCAATAAGATACTGCCTTTGCAAATTCAGAATGCCATAAAGATGTAATGAAGCACTGTGCACACCATGAACAGAACTTAATGAAATGGAGCGAGGAGAGAAAGAAGTTTATGCTATTTTTTACAAAGAGGAAATGTTGACCTTTCACAAAAATATCCCAAGCTGTAAAATTCAAGATTCTGTGTGAAATGCTCCAGTATTTAGGGACACAAATTGCTATGACCTGCTGGAGGCAAAATAAACCATCTGGATTTTTTCCTTTTGTAAAGAAAGGGCTATCGTGAGGCTCAGATGTAATCCTGGCTCTCCAGCACAGACCTAGGGGGAGGTTTTAGAGGTTCCTAAGGGCCATTAAGGTGTTSTGGTGCTTACAGATGAAGGTCAAAAGTACCAAACCAGCACAAATTCCCACTCAGTGCAAATTCATCAATGAACTGGTTGAAATGCCTTTGGAAACTCTCATCCCCAGCCACATTTCTGCTCTGTTAAAAATGTTACTCCAGGCKCAGCATCTAGTTTTTAGAATGAAGAAATATTTCAGAATTAGAAGCAGAAATTAGACTAATTGCTTATGACATAATCTACCAGTACAAGAAGCTTCTACCCAACTTACCTTCAAGTTTATTTCTTGAGGCATGGAGATTGGCAGCCCTGCTGTCATGTTACCTACAGTCCCAGTGATTGTCACATGAATGTCTAATCTCCTTCTAATCTTGCACAGCTCTTGGCACAAGGTTTYTTTATGACAATGAGCAGCATGAGTTTTGTTTTGAATTAAAAAAAATTTTCCTTTTTTCAGTGTTTTATTTCTGGTCTCTCAATGTCATGGTAGACACTTCAGATGACAACTGTTTTCAGCAATGTGCACTTTTTAAAAAACATTGTGCAGGCTATGTGAATTATTATTTTACGCTATAGAACAGAGGGCAATATGCAGAGTAAAACCTCAAGCTCATTGCACTGTAATCCTGGTCTAAAACATTCAGGTTAGGAGATAGTTTAAATGCAGAGGAGAGGGAATCAGTGGTTCAGGAGAGCCCAGCACTCCCTGCCTCGTCACCACTGCCCTGCTGATTTACCAGGACCTGACAAGCTCTCCTGGCCACCCCTCAGACTCAGCGGGAGGTGACAGTGCTCAGAGCCTTGCAGACCTTGGTGCCATATATTTTAACAGAATGAAAATCATTTTTCAAATAAAGTGCTGCAACTTTCTAAATAATAGATGATGGCATTTAATCCCTCCACTAGGATGCGTTTCTAGCCATTATTTCCTAGGAACAAAAATGTTTGGTAGATAAAGCTGGTTTTGCATCAAAAACAACCAAAGAGATTCTCTTCATTCAAACTCCATTAAGCCCATAAATAATTTTCATGTCATTAAAACCAGTTGAATTTCCATTATATAAAACTTTCTAATCTACTGCTGTCATGAATTTCACTGAGGATTAGAATGCTCTTCTTCATTTTATTCCTGAAATTAACTTAGGCTAGGGGAAAATTAGAGAGGCCACTTTGCATTTTCAGGAACTCKGAAGGCCAGTTCACAGCAAGAACACCTACTGGCCACCTGTCTAGACACCAAGTGCTGTATAGAGCTGACCATACTCCGGAAGCTCTCTTGTCACGTATGTTACTATGCTTTAAATCTCACCAAGGAGTAAAATAGTCTCATATCTTTTGCATCTGAAATGTGGTTACATGCTTCATACTGATTTACTTGTGACAGCGATCAGGTTAAATACATCACTGATAGTATACCATCCAACTTTTATAAAGTTCAAATTCTCTGCTTTTAATTCAGAGTCTGGGAATTTGAGGAAAGACCTTGGTTGTTTTTGTGGATTCTGGGTCCCTGGGTTCATTAGGGCCATGGAACAGGCTCTGGTTTGCTTTATTTTGCACTTGGATGGTCCTTTTTCTTTGCTACTTCTCCAAAAGCAGGCAACTGGATTACACACAGCGCTGCATAACATTTCTGAATCCTTCTTAGGTGGGAAAACACCCAAATGAACAAAACCCTGAACACTGGAAATAACAACCTGTTCTCCTAAGCAGGACAATGTGCACCCCTTGTGTCTCAAGTCTGGCCCGTACCAGGGACAGAGTTTGTCTGCATCATTCCCATGAGACTTCCGTAGTTCAGTTCCTGGCCATAAATGCCCAAAGTTGTTAACACACATTTAATTTATGAGATACAGAGATCCACACTCTGGGTTATATCTGAACTGACAAAAATATTTTGAATGACAATCATTGATAAAAAAAATAGAATATGTAAGGTAAGAGCAGGTCTCTCCTTGTGGAAATATTTCCCTGAATGAAGATTTATTAAATGCATTATGAGATTCATAGAAAAGTATTATGAGMTGTATGGTAACTCCTCTGGTCCTCATAAGCGTCCTTTGATTTGATTATAACTGAAATGTCAAATATTTCACATAGGTTTAGGCCTCATCTTGAGCTGAAGTCAAAAGAAAATACTCTTTTGCAGTGCAAGGGACTTGCAGTTACTTTTGCACAGCCTTTGAACATGTTTTCTTTGACAATGGGATACAAAATGGCACTTTTCTTTCCAGAAAAAACAGTTCTATTTTCTGACATTCATCAAAGCTAGAACCGTTCATTTTGTGATTTTCTCACAGACTACTTATTCTGTGTTCTGTTGTGTTTCATTTAAAGTGTGAGTTCTTCTAACAGCCCACACATTTTGGTCATTTGCTATGACACCTGATGTCTTTGGTGAGCTACCAATTGACTTACAGGCAGGAGGGCTTTCTTGTGACACCTGAGCCCTACCAGGCTCTATCGCAYGTAACGTTTGGCCTGCTGGAGCTTAGATTCATTCTTAGCTACAAATGAATAAGTTCATAAAGCAACTGAAATGTACTTTAAAAGGCTGCAGATAGGACTGCAGGAAAATCTGACTGCAAAGGAAGGATGAAAGATGAGAAGAAAAAGAAATAAAATAGCAGTTTTGATCAGCCAGAGCAACAGAAGTGCCATCAGCTTCCCAAGCATTTTCAAGCTGAAAGTTGCACACACTGATTTGCACTCATTCCTCCTAGGGCAGGAGAGAGGGGCCAGGCCTTTAACTCTGTCCTGAAGGCAGGGATATACTTCTTCCACACTTTCAAATATTGATTTTCAGCAGACCTAAATACAAGTATTTCAATACCATTAGTGGACAACTGAAATATGATAATTTTAAACACATTTTTTCTCTTCTTATCATGGAAATGGACCCTTTCCTGAAGTTCTGCATGTACGTGTGTATGTTAAAATGAGACTAGATTCTGTTTAATCACGAAACACAAGGACATCATAATCCTGTCCATTTCCAGTGTCTGTGGAAATTTTGCACTACTCCGATCAAGCAAAATAASTTTTCTATGAGGAAAAACTAATCAGCAGCAGTGGGAATGAAGGAAATAAATGTTGCTGATCACACTATCTGTGATTCCTAAGAGTTATACAAGGGTCTTTAGAGAGAAACAAGATTTCAGRCAGAGCACTTCTACCAAAGCAGGAGTAGCATTTTTGCACTATCTGTAATTAATAAAGCAAGCAATTAAAGAAGTGTAGCTACATGGCTAGCACTGAAACTTTATCTCTATATTAATATATTAAATTTTAAATAACTGATACCATCTGAAAGAAGCCTAATTAAGCAGAAAATTACTTGGAGCCAAAGAATCAGAATCTCACATTTTCTCTTAACTGCAGATAGACTTTATGCATTGCATAAGTCTATGTGCCACTCCAAACTCATTAATAAAGCCTTCCTCCAAGCCCAGGAATGGTTTAATATCAGAATTTAGGCAAGAGTGATATTTCTACAGCCTCATCCAACACTGTCCTCTTTGCTTCTTGTTCCATATTACCCTTTTATGAAAGGAAGCTTTGCTGGTTTGTGTTGATATGACAACAAGACTTGGATCAAATACGATAGCTATGCCACAGTGAATAAGCCAAACTGCTTCTCACTCTATAGCCTTGTTTTTCTTCAGTCACATCTGTTTTTTATATTTCTTTTGGTTTGAATCATTAGGAGTTCTAATTAAGAGGAATTATACAAAACTATACATAGGTATACTCATTTAAATTCTACGTAGGCCCCTGTTTCCTTGCCCAGTCAAGTGCAGTTGTGTYGTTACTCACCAGTGTTGCTGAAATGCTCTGGCAATGTGTCTGCTACATTCCTGAAATGAGATCAAAACATCAGTACCGTATATTTTTAACATCCTTTTTTAAAACAAAAGGAATGTAAGTCATTACCAAGCAGAGTCGTGACATCAGGGCACCTTTTGCGTCACTACTGATCATTACTGCCATGATGAAAAACATCTTAAAAGTTCAGCAGATGTCACATTTTGAACTCATCTAATAACCTATGACGAGGTTCTCTATGTTTCCATAAATAAATGTTTTATATTCAGCTTTTTATTCCTTCAGCAAGTTCTCAGCAGCATTATATTAAATAGCTAAAGGGGATTATGTCTTGCTATACATCATTATTGGATAATATTGGGTAGAATCTCCAGACTCTTAAACTTTTTTTCTTTAGGAACTATGAATCATCTGAATGACAGCTACTCTGCAGTCAATATTAACTTACATGTCTCCGATCTGGTGTTTTCAAATGCACTAACTTAAGTGCTACCTTGAACTCAGCAGAAAGAAAAGAAACCATTTTTTGTGGTATCTATCCCATTATCTATCCACCCAAGGAAAGGGCTCATTTCTGGGTTTCWGTGCACGCTCTGTCCTCAAAGCACTTTTCCCCTATGAATGTGCCTGTGTGGCGCCCACGGTGCCACAACGGCGGTGGCAGCGGCCAGCAGCACCCGACCACTGTTGGGGACACGCGGCTGGCAGCAGCGCTGCTCACTGCCAAGGGGGAAAGGCAGAGAAGGGCCATGAGCAAGCACAAGGTGACAGAGGGCAGGGGTGAGTGGGAAGCGTGCAGGACAGACCAGCAGGATCCACGGCGCCCAGCAGGCTGGCCTGCAGTGACAGCTGCCTCGAGGGCAGAGCAGAGGCAGGAAAGCTGAGGCAAAGCTCCAGGATGGCGTGCTTGCTCCTGCTCCCGCCGGTGATTCCCTGACACATTATCCTGTCATTCTTGCAAACGTTTCAAAGAAAAGTTCCCGAACGCCGGAGCTTTGCTATAGGCACTGCAGCTGGGAAGGGCTACACAAACGCTGCCATCCGCTCATCAAATGAAGTTCAGCCAGAGCTGTTGACAGCTTGGCCCTTAAAACCGGCGGCACTCGGCTGCAGCAGTCTGTTGTAGCTGCTGTATTAAAAATGAACCTTTTATTTTAAACACAGTACATTTTGTCACAGGAAAATCAATATACTGTAACCCAGGGTCCTGCAGACAACAGCTGCAGGATATAACCTGATGGCAGAAAGTTGAAAACAGTACTTCTGGCAGTTCTGTGTGGAGCTAATCTTTCGCTTTTTGTTTTTAACAGCACCGGGCTATAAAGAATGGAMTTTTCTCCCTACCAGGTGATCCAAAGCTACCCCAAATGAATAAACCACTGTTTGGAACATCAAAGTGCTATTAGCAGTGCTAGAAAGTAAATCTCTTGTTACTGGATTTTGTCTTTACAGGATACTACAGATATTCCCAGAGTTACAGTAAATTAAYGGGTCCTGTCTCAGAGATCTCTCATCCTTTGGCAAAGGGAGAACAAGGCACTTAAGCATAAAAAGTAGCTTCAGGAACTGTTACTTTTCACTGTCCTTCACTTTGGCTGTAGTTAGGGGTGCTGAGCAACCTTGAGGACTGGGATCTGCAATCCGTCTATGTTTAGCAGTTACCTAGTTATAAAAGGTGAGATGAAGCCATAGATGTGCGTAGTACCTGGGAGGACAGGACAAACATAAAGAGCTTACTGGAGACTTGGATTTTGATCATCTGTTACTTTCTGTATATCAAAGGAATATTTACCACTAGAAACAATCACTTCTACATTTCTATGTGAATTTAGGTACATTTCTATGCTATCATTAAATACTGAACCTATCTACAAACCAGGGATTTTTGGAACCTACATATTCTCCCTACAAGGTGGGACACCATGAGTTCTCTAAAATTCCCTGAGCTTCACTTTGGTTAGAAAACAAACTCAAATACATTTACTGGGTGACTGATTGTTGAAGGGTGCTAGATCATTTTGTACTGAAATTGCATTTTCGCCACATCCCAGTGCATGTATTTTTCTCAGATAATGAAACTGTGTTTTTAAGAGTTTCCAATCCTGCTTTCTCTGCGGCGAATGCTTTAATTAAGATTGATACATACCATTTGTTGAGCTTCCCGGCTGGGATCGGGAAGCTGTAACTGGAAGTGCATTGCCCTCTAGCGCTGCGCCGCGCGCTGATGTCACTGCGCCGGCAGCGGCGGCGGTGGCAGCAGCCAGCCCAGCGCCAGCCCCGCTCGTGCGGCGCTGCCTCYGCTCCCAAACGCTGCCCGCAGAGGCACGAGTGCGCGGCTGGGCACAGGGGAGAGCAGTAAACCTGTCTTTTCTTTCAGGGACGTCACGATCTAACCAGCTACTTTCAAGTGTCAGCCAAGACTTCTGCCTGCTAATTTCTGCTCTAACGAGCCGATAGGAGAAATTAAGCAAGTTTGCAGAGCTTGGGACTGCCGGCAGGCTCCAGGGGACTTCGTGATGGGCAAGTTTTGTGTGGGCAGAGCTGACAGCTTGCTGGGAGGATGAGTTTGCCATCTAAACCTGGCTGGGGCTTTGCTGCAACTTCTTGGGTAGAGAGATAACTTACAACTGAACTCAGACGTCTGCGTGTTGTGCAAGGGATCCAATCATAGCTTGCTATGGAGGATAATTTTTAAGATGAATACCTACCTTGGAGATAAATCCAATTCATCAACACCTGGATATCTGAAAGTGTCTGCACTAAATAATGGCAATCTTTCTGCAAACAGCTCCAATGAGACAGCAAGCAACCTGGATTCACCTGCCTTGGATGTCAGTAGGGCTATAATTGTGGGGCTTATCCTAGGTGCCTTTATACTCTTTGCTATTATAGGTAATATCATGGTAATTCTCTCTGTTGCTTGCAATAGACATTTAAGAATCCCTACCAACTACTTCATAATTAACCTCGCAATAGCAGATTTGTTGCTGAGTTTTACAGTGCTCCCATTCTCTGCTACACTGGAAATCCTTGGCTACTGGGTTCTGGGGAGGATATTTTGTGATATCTGGGCAGCAGTTGATGTGCTGTGCTGTACAGCTTCTATTTTAAGTCTATGTGCCATTTCTATAGATAGATATATTGGGGTACGTTATTCTCTCCAGTATCCGACTTTGGTAACAAGAAGAAGAGCAATTTTGGCTCTCCTGGGTGTCTGGGTCCTTTCCATGGTCATCTCCATTGGGCCTCTTTTGGGCTGGAAAGAGCCAGCACCCAAGGATGACAAGGAGTGCCGCATCACGGAAGAACCGTTCTACGCTTTGTTTTCTTCCTTGGGCTCATTCTACATTCCCTTGATTGTCATCCTCGTGATGTACTGCCGGGTCTACATTGTGGCCAAGAGGACTACTAAGAACCTGGAAGCTGGGGTTATGAAAGAAATGTCCAACTCCAAGGAGCTGACTTTACGGATTCATTACAAGAACATGCATGAGGACACATTAAACAGCACCAAATCCAAGGGCCACAACCCCAGGAACTCCTTAGCTTTCAAACTGTTTAAATTCTCTAGAGAAAAGAAGGCAGCCAAGACGCTGGGAATTGTGGTTGGCATGTTTATCTTGTGCTGGCTACCCTTCTTCATAGTTCTCCCTCTAGGTAAGTTGGTAATCAAGGGATTATGTGGAGGGGAAAAAGGTTAATTTTTTTACTACAAAAATGTCACAGAAAAATCAGGTAAATCATAAGTAGCTATCATTTGGAGAACTGCAGTGAATAAGTGAGAGGGAGGGAAATGAAAATAATTTATCTATGATACTGTCTCTTTCAAAGAGTCATGCTGGAACTTTGCAAAGTCTGGAGCCTTAGAAAGTCTGTTCATTTATTAGTCATTGTCAGRGATATAAGAGGTGTCAAATCAGGGGACTGTATCTTCAGAGTTTAGATATTTTATCCCTGTTTATAGGTTTTGCTTCATTTGAATTAGCTTCCAGAAATATTTTTATGGGGTACTATAACAAAAGTACTAGATAGAAATACAAAAAGGTTCAACACTGAAATGTTCTTATTTTGTTTTACTGTTAGATGTTCAGACTATAATACAGAAGGTTGCTGGTAGTTTTAAATGGAAAGGGGCTTGATCTAAAGATGAAGTGCCAAATTCCCCTGAGCTTTGGGAAGCTCAAAAAAAATCTAGTTCTCAGCTCAAACTTCACTGATCAAATCCCCAAAAGAAACATGCAAAGCCCATTGATCCCATCAGAAATGTTCTCACTGATTTCTGTAGATTTTAGCATTTAGGAAAATATCAGGTCGCATTCGCTGTGTTAGTTTGTGTGAGCCACTTCATTCACTTTCAATTTAAAAAATTACTGCAGCATAAAGGGAGCCTCTGCATGGGGCTTGGCATCCCTCTTCTGGTGCTTTGCCTTGGTCTTTGATACCAGCACAATCTCTAAAGGGGACTATCTCAAGACCTTTTAGCATTGAGTTACTAAGCTCTCAAAAATATCTGCCCAAAATTCACTCCTCCAAAGCACAATCTGGCAGCCTAAATATGGAAAGAGGTGGAAAACAAAAGGGAAATAAAAAAAAGCCTTTGTTAATGTTCTGTATTCATGTTTACTTGGTTACCCTACCAAAACATTTCTAATTCAGTGGTAAGCTAATATTTTTAGACATAGTTGTAGAAAACTAAACTGAGTTCAACAGCCTAGTTCTGGCAAAGTGCTTTTTAAAATAATTTCAGTGAATATGTAACGTAATTTGGACTAGAATTTCTATTACAGGACAACTACCACAACTACTGCAGCACAACTTTAGTATCTCTAGCTTAATGCATCTAAAACAGGAAAATYGAGAAAATTCAAAACCTGTGTAAAGCTAATGTTAAGGATGTGACAAGTTCCCAGGAGAAGGGATATTATGAGCAAGTTCTTTTTGGCTACTAAGTTTTAAGCCCTTGTGCTAGCTCTCAAAAGAAGTTTATAACGTTGAACAAGAGGCCGGATTTTACAGAAATAATATCTACATGGATAGAAACATATTTACATCATTATTAGTATTATTATTAGCACTAGGTATGTTGCTGGTGGGTCAGGATCCCATTATAAAGTAAGATCCTCAATGATTTTAAATGATTGAAGGAACTTAGAGGTAAAAAAAAGCAAACATGAATGCAATAGAATAGATTATTATCTAGCAAAAGCCAGGTAGCCACTGATGCTGCTCAGTGAACACCAGATGCTGACCAGTCCATTAAACACCTTTGAACCCAAGGCAGGCCTCCCTTAAGAAACAATCTTCCAGTTGGAACAGTCTTGGGAGAAGGTTTGAACCCTCCTAGTGCTCCCCGTGAGGTGGAATGAGTTATTGCTTAAGACACCTGCATGGAGAATTTGTCTCTTGTCACAGTACGATTTTATCTGTGACCTAAGCTGTGTCCAAGGCACAAGCGAGGCCCCTGGCTGGCAGCCCCGCTGCAGCGCGCCGAGGGCTGCCAGCGGTGCCGGAGGGCTCCAGCCTGGAAGGCTGCAGGGCTTCCACACTCTGCTCTGACCTGCCACACGCTGAGCAATTTAACTCCCAGCACGCTCACGGGAGAGCTGCAGAGAGCAGAGCCTCACAGGGCTGAGCTTCAGTGAGCAGGGCTGGTGTATCGGGTAATATTCCTCCCTATTAGAAGACTGAAAATATCTATGGTGAAAATGCCCTGGCATCGCAAGAAAACTGCTGGCTCTGCAKCCCTCTCAGGCTAAAAATCCCTTCAAGGGCCCAAATCGTTACTGACAGCCTTTAGCTTAAAAAAGTTTAAAAATCAAAAATAAAAGAAAAAGGGGAAATATAATATCCAAATCCTTTTAAATAGCAGGCACTTTTTCTTTGTTTTGCTCACTAGGAGTAGGGCTGTTTTTGTTCCCTGTCCCTGATTTCTTTAATTTGTTCAGCCYGCTCCAGAATCTTTTGCAGTATTCTTCTATGTATATCAGTGCAAAGCAATTAATAATGTGAGGGATGAGAGCATTGATGACTAAACAAAACAATTATATAATAGAAATCTCCTCCTGGCATGCACAGTCGAGCATTTCTTTACTGGAGAAGGACATGGAGAAAGACTTTTTAAGGCAGCACTTGCTGGTGCTGCATTTTTCATACCAGAGATCTTCTGCTTCTATGTCCTGAAGTCACAAACTTAAATGAAAGGCTATTAAGAACTCATACAAAAGCCTCATAGCGGTATGAAATTAACTCCACTGGCAGGCAAACAGCAGAATTCAGAGCTATCTGAATTTCTGAAATGTCTCATAGGTGCCATGGGCAACCTAAGGACATGCTGGAATCACACAGGCCACTCTCTTGTCAGTGCAGGACAGCAAAATACACCACAATATTTCCTACTCCTGAGTCCATACTAGGTATTCCAGACATGTCCTCCATATCCTAGCACCACTATCCCCAGTCATTTCTTCACATCCTCATCTTCACTATCTATTTTGTTCCTAGTTTTACTCAGTAATGGAGCAGCTTTGGATTTCAGAAGATCCAACACCAAAACACATCRCAGCTTAGTAATCCTTATCCTTGCAACAACCCAAAATCTTGTCTTAACAAGTCTGCTTAWATGTAGATGAATTTCTTCACATCAAAAGCATTTCTAGTTCTTCTTCTAGTTTCCTGGACAAAATTATAATTCTGTGGTTGTGACACTGCAATAAATTCCACAGCTACCCATTTTGATGCCCCAGACAAAGGATTATTGCATTAGGTGGCAGATATATCCTGGGAACTGACACAGTGCTGAAAGCAGAACTATTGCTTGAATAAATATTGCACAACAAAGGAAAAGATAGAATACCTGGTGCTTACAGACTGCTTTTCAAGCAAGATTGAAAAGGCTTTGCAAGGAAAGGTCTGTATACAGAGCTTTGAGTACAGCTACAGAGAGAGGAATGAGAGCGCTGACACTATGATGCGTTGAGTGCCACAAAACTGCCAGGATTACAAACAACCCACAGTCTTTTACTGCTCAGGGCTGATTGACTGAATCGTGCAGCCTTCAGTGTTAAGTACCTGATGATGCAGCAAAATATTGTCAAAGAAAATAATGTGAGAAATTTGTTTTTATACCAGTAGCTACCAGCAGCAGATATTCTTTCCAGAAAGAAAYAGCGCAATACAATATCCCTATGCTGCAAGTTAAGGAATGCTCCTTGCCTTTCTAAGCAGTTGTGCAATTCGGAATCACTTATGGCACAGCATAATGAATAAAATTAAGACATATATGCCTTTGAGACAACTCATTGTGCCATTAGTTCAGTGACTCAGTTTTAAAGAGTAAATATCCTACTTCTTTTAAAATTAATGTTTCTTCCCCAGTCCCCCCCCAACACACACATTCTTAGCCATCAGGACCATCTTAAATATCTATTGCTGAAAAATGCTGAGTAAAAAAGGTGACCTTTATGTAAAGACTCAAACACTGCAGAATTAAGCTAACATTCAAGAAAATTCTAAGCAAAAGATCTAATTTTACACCAATACTTGTATTATGAAAATTAATCCCAGAAAAAACGTTATGCATTTCCCCAAGCTATTACATTATAGTTCAGCCTCATTTCTGTTAAGCAAGACATTAGACTGGCCTTGTAATCCCAGCTTTAGACCATGCATACACACACTCAGAGTAAGGGGAAAACTCATGATTTCCACTGCTACGACCAGGGCACATTAACCTTCACAGATTATTACCTAACTTCAGTGAAGATCCACAGAGTATCCAAGGAGTGCCTGGTTCAGAGCCTACTCCTTCTGCTCCCACAAAACCTCCAAATGTATCCACTAAAGTYGGAAGCAAAATTCTTATAACTTCACTGGCAGTGGCACCAGGTCCCAAGAGCCTCATAATGATGATACATCTGTTTTGACTCTCCTAATATATGAAGATTTTGACCCCCCTCGATAAAATCAATAAAAATAATATTAAATAAAAATACTCTACATGCTACAGGTCAGTCATTACAAAATGATTCCTAAAATAAAATGTTATTCAAGTACAGTATGTAGATTTATGTTACATCAGGCCAGCCTGTGTATCCCTGCACCAAAAATACCKAAATAGGCTGTTTAGTTTCCCATGGGAACCATGCTCAGGGTATTGGGCCCTGTGCTGTTAACGGTATTGGGTTCTACTTTCTGCAAGACCTTAGACCTGCTTGGCCTGCTGTCCTGTCATGCTCTTGCCTCATACTCTCCTCCCACACTTTGCTATCTAGATTTGAAGTCAAAGTTAATAGTCAAACAGAATTTGGGCAACTTACTGATCTATGTGGCAATCTGATCCTCTGTCCACTTGCTGCCCAATCTCTGGTACAATGTTCAGTTGTACAAGGTGACAGCAGAAACCTGCTCCTCCTATTTTCTAACCAATGGCTGTAAAACCAAAGGCCATAATCGCACTTCTTGGCTAGCACAGCATATTTTGTCATATGTAGATGATTACCATATTTCAGAATGATTCATTTTACTACTGAAATAGCCTCCCTTAGGCAATGGCTTGAGCCTTCTGCACGAAAGTAAATTGTATCCAAAAGACTCCATCTCCATATGGATTTCTTATAGAGATTTACCTCTTAGAACAAAGCAGTTTTATTAAAACAGAGGAAACTACACAAATCTCTGTGGGACTGGGCACTTCTTAGATTGGCTTATGTTGCCACTGGATAATAGGAAAGCTCAAAGCTATGAAAACCAAAGACAGGATAGAAGTGAGGCTTTCAGAGGGAATATTGCTAAGAGCACCCAGGAGGGCAGAGCACACAGGGTCCTTAGGTCTCAGGCATGTACAAGGACATGCACTTTTGCTCAAGCTGGCAGTCTCAACAAAAGGACCAAGTAGAGTTACACACATGTGCATATGCATCCAAAACCTCTGGCTGTAGCTCAGAATCTCATCTGCTGGGTTGCTAGTGATCTGTGAAATACAGCCCATGAACAGTAAGCATGAAGGCCTTTTTAGTATCTCAGGAAATTCTGCTTCATAGATTTTGCACTATTTTGATGGGCTTTCAAATGATGCCTTGAGACTGAAAAGCAAAAATCATTAGCCTCTAAGTAACGAAGGAGAAAATATGATGGAAGTTGGAGCAATATCTCTGTAGTTGTGCTATCCAATTCCCTCTTAAAATTGTATTGTTTACCAAAGTTGTCCAGAAGAGATTGCCTCAGTTGTAAGTCAGAAGCAAGAAAGGGGAAAAAAGACTAAAGAATATCTAGTCACTGAAGATTTTAAGTATTATAAATGAAATGTCAGCAAACTTAGATTAGCTTTTCTTGACTCCTTAATCAGCTAATCTTTTGCAAAACAAGCACAAGCTTGGCCATATCCCTTCTATTTAGTAAGCCGCAAAAGTCTGTAACTCTTTTCAACAATTAACACTGTTGAAATTCTCAAAAGATATTGTTTGAAAACATTGACAACTATTTCCATTACTATTATTACTATATCGTATTTCTGTCCCTATTTAAAACAATTTTAGCGTACCACATGATGTTCTTACCAAAATTGTTATTATTTTCTATCTTATTTATGTGAGAGAAACACTATGTAAACAGAAATTAATTCTCTCCCCATGAAGTGTAATTCATCACGCCTATTTTGGATCATGGGTGGTAGACCAGGTTACATGCAGTTTTTGTAAAAATTTTAAACAGTTATTTGAACTTTCCCATATCACATTTTATAGGACTGTGTTTTATGTTTGTAAATATAAGAGAGAAATTAACTCAAAAGAACTTTTGTTATTTAAGAATTGCCTCCTTTTTTTTTGCCAACTATTATGACACTATAAATGGGGTATAAAAAAACTAAACTTCTTACTTTTTGATTTTTTTTTTTAAACAACTGCTTTCCTCTCTCTTTTTGGTCTGGGAAAAAGAGAGCTCCTATTTGTCTCTTCTGTTACTTTTGAAATGCCAACATGCAAATGGTCTGTTGTACTATAACTTCTTTAAAAATTATTTTCCAATCTTAAAGTTTTGTACTTCAATAGCATCTTTTGTATGAAGCTGTCTAAAGAACAGTCAAGGACTGCAGAGCAGAGGATCTCTGGAAATGATGACTTTATTTCATACCATCTGCCAGCCAGAAACTATCTTGCTATGCCAGGAGGGACAATATTGATGCATATAAAAACTCTGTCCCTTAAAAATGTAAAAATAGCTGCTTTGCTTTGCAGTTGCCTGTAATAGAAGAAGCTGTTACAATTGCAGAAGATAGAAACAGGAACTTCTCCCAGGCTACTGGAGAGCAAGGAAACTCTTATCTGTATGGGGAGGAACATTTTTTGCCACATTCTGCATTCAGGCACTTCTAGTTTCACCTATCTGCACCAAAAGATCAGGACCAGGTGTTTGATCTGCAGAAGTTCCTCAGTGTTATCAATACCAATAATATATTTGCTTGCAGACAATTAGTTTCCTGTTTGAATGGGATTGAGGCATGAGTATAAAATAATTACAACCTATCAAGACAGATGGTGAGATTTCTTTGTGGAATGTCACTAACAGAATTGGGCAACTGAAATGAAAGCCTCAAACATCCTGAGGACTAGAGGAATGTCACTTTCATCGTCCATCACAAGTGTTTATTCACCTTGGGCTCCAAAGCCTTCAGCAAAAGGCTCTCACAACTGTTACTGCTAGTCAATTCTCGGACATAAATACCACACAATAGGCTTTTTTCCCCTTAATATCTGGCCTAGAGTCTCTGACATACACATAGCAGACATACTAAGACACTGAGGAATGAGACTGCTCTATTTGCTTCGCATTTCTATTTCTCTCACATTATTTTCTGCTGTATCATGGGGTAATCGGTTATTCCTTGCTTGATATTCTCCTCGCTCAGTGTACAGCAAGTTGCCCCCCAGCACACAACCAAGCGGTGGCTGTGGGGTGGCAGCCGATGGCAGCGCTCGCGCCCAGCCCGGCAGCCTGCGCCCAGCCGGGACACGCACAGCCGGACTTCCCCGGAGAAGCCGGCGTGCTGGAAAGCCGTACCCGAACGGTACCCACCCGAACCGCTTTGTGCAGCTATAATTTAATTATCTTCCCTTTCGTTTTCTTTACTGAATTTAATTGTGTTGCTTTTGGATGCTCTCCCCATTCCTCAAGATCTTCTCACTGTTATTCTAACCCTCTCCTCCAATAGCCTTGCAGTCCCTCCCAGCTTGATCAGGTCTTAATTCTATAAGCGTCGGCTGTATTTCATTCTCTACTGTTTGTAAACTGTGGGGTTTTTTGCTATATTAAATAAGTCCAGGAGAATGTAAACAAACACTGAACGCTAAATAGAAAAAAAATAAGGAGCTTTAGAAATCTAATTGGCTTTAAAACCCTGCCATGCTGACTTGGCTAAGCATGTGGTAAAAAGGACCGCAGAAAACTTAAATAAAAGACTAACACATCCTTTCTGCATTCCCTAAATTCATACTCATAGCAGTTCTGGTCAGAAGCAGCCCATTATTTTTAGAGGCAGATTTTTACCAGCTCTGCACATGTAACACTCGAGATCTGCCTGTTCCCAAAGAAGCGCTTAGCACTCGCTCCCAGCACCTGCGGCTGCAGCAGGATCGCAGGGTGAGTTGCCCAAACGGGCCAGGGCAAAGGTCTCACTGATGAACCACGACTCTGACTGAATCAGTTTTCATTGGAGGACTGAGCTCCATCATCATATACAATTCTTGCAAAATGAGATTTCTGCTAAAGTTGCCTTCTTGAAAATAAACTGAGAGAAAAGGTTTGATATTGTTGAAGCCTCCTGTTTTTCATGGTTCAAAACTCATTTGTTATCATTTTGTGTTATGAAATGCACTTCATCCTCAGAGTGATTTTTAAAGCTTTGGGATTTTCACTTATGGGGAATGCTTAAAAGGTCAGATTCAATCCCACTAACTGCAGAAAAACAGAATAACTCCCTCATGAGAAGGAAGGAGGATATATCCACTTTCCAAGGTTACATTAACCTGTCCAATGTACATTATCCAATTCTCTGACCACTTCTCTTTTATAGCATTCAAACAAGCAGCTGTGTTCTCTTAAGAAAACCTCCCATTCAGTGTTTTAAGTCTTGGAACAAATAATTTTCTATTTGCTATGAATAGACAAGCACTTTCAAACTATATGGTTACGTTTTTAAATTTAACACAATGATAAAAACCTGTCCAGTGAAGCTTTTTCTCTCTCCAGTTATTTTTTCATGCCATGTTTTAGTGCAGCTAATTTGTTATTACTGCTGTATCAACTGACAAACAATATAGTGCTGAAACAACCTTGGACTATTCTATTTCAATAAAAACAAATTTGTAAACAGGAATATATACTCCACAAATTCATAGGCTGGCTCTCAACTAAACAAAAACAGATTTAGAAGATTTTCAAAGGTGATTTTTGTAACCAGTAGAAAACATAACATCTGGCAACTCAAAACTCATCCATAGAGCTTTTTCTTTATCCCCCTTAAATCACAGTTCTTCTGCTAAAATACACAATAGTTACTCAACCTAAGTCTCAAGTGCTTCTTTCTAAAAAGATACAATACTATGAAAATGTATATACTTATGTGGTATCAAGTTCACAAGATATTAAAAATAGATGTTTGATAAATAGAAAGTCTATTACTGCAATGGAAAATTATTAGAAGAATTATTAGTAATTGAAGATAGAACTATAAAACATATAAGGAGAGTAGAAATTATTCCTTTTAACTGAACACTCATGTCTGGAGTATGGCATCCATGGGGGACGCCCCACTATACAGGAAAGATATTGATCGAGTGGACAGTGAAGGACCTGTGTGAGGACAGGTGGAAGACCTGGGGCTTCTTCAGCCTGGAGAAGTGAAGTGCTGGGAGGTACCTAGTGATAAGCTGAACATGCTTGGAGCAGAAGCAGGACCAATGTCCCTGTACAGTCCCTTCCCACTGCAGTAATTCTGTAATTCTATCAATTGATTTGCTTCCAATCCCATCAAATATGTATGTGTATGTATATACGTACACATAGCTTTTGTGAGGATGAAGGAAGGGAATGTAAGCACACAGTGAGAACCTGTGATAATTCACAAATGTCTGACTGTCTACTCTATGTTGGACTTTTATGCCCAGCTGAGTATTTCCTCTCTGTGAATGACAACAGCCTACAGGACTGAATGACACAGGGATATCATAGGCAACTTTTTTTTTTTTTTTTTTAACTCTTGCATCTTACTTTTCAGGTTTATATCCTTGCTAATCCTTGCTACCTGACCACCTCTCATATATACACAACTGCATAGCAAGTTTCCTCCCTTCTGCTGGAAGCAGTCTGAGGGTTTTGTCTGGTTGGTGGGTGTTTTGGCTGGTCTAATTCTGATGTTAAGTTTTTTCTTACAAAAAGTAAAAGGGGAAACTGAAACATGTCCTGTATACTGCATTTCCATCCAGAAGCTTGCCAGCTATTACATTAAGGCTCCTTAAATAGAAAGTCTTAACTTTCCCACCCTACTTATGTTTGAATATAGCAGCTACTGGAGAGAGGTATCAAAACACTAGATATTATTCAGATGGAAAAAAAATACAGAGCAAGAAGAAAATATGAAAGCAAAGAGTGTGTATGTGTACGTGTGTCTCCTTGGTAGGAGGCTACATCAAAACTTCCTTCAGGGAAGAGTTTTCCTTAATTAAGAGCACTGAGATTAAGCCAGTCCAGATGATTTTCCTTCTGCTCAGCCTGCTATTTTTAGGGGTTGTTCCAAAGCCCACTGAGTCATTCTGAGCCTTTACAGAGGCTTTTAGGGCCTTCCTCCAACTCAAATGGTCTCTAGATCTTAATGGCTCCATGACATTCTGGCCAGATATTCTGCAGAATATGTAATGACAACTAATACAGCAAAATGTTTCCCATAATCTTCCCTAATTTCATTGAGGATGTTTTACGTACTTTTAGGCATTCATTATGAAACACTAATCAGCCCCTAAATGAATTTAGCTTTTACTAGAAAAAAAAATGTGTTAATTTGTTATTATCATATTTGCTATTGCACAGTGTGTTTTCAAACTGAATAGCTCTATCACATCTCGGAAGCATAGCTGAACTAATGTTCAATTTACAATTCCAACTGGTCAAGTTGATGAGTCTCTGAAATATTTCATGCTCTGCATTTTTGCTGGACACCTGCTTTGCAAAGTCTTCATGGGTGTCAAAGCTACAATCAGCACTAAGCTTGAGGTGCTAATTAATGACAGGGTTTAACTCAGAGAAATAACAGAGGAAAAAAATTATACATTCCCTCAGAGAAAAGATGTGAAACATGAGCATCAGAAAAGACATCTTTTAGGGTAAGGGTATCTACCCTCATCACAAATAAATCACCGTGGAGATAATTATAGGCAACATTTTCCAGCCATTTTGAAATGCAGTCTAAATCAGTACAGGGAAATATTTAATCTGTTTATCAGACTGTGATGGGAAAATAGCTAGAGATTAGAGGAGGAAATATTAGTTTGATGTTTGGCGAGTGTGTCTGGTAGGCTTAGCTTTATCGTTTTATCATGGTACCAAAATAGCCCACAGTTGTTTGCTCCTGACAGGTTAGTTATGAGGTAAACCATGTGTACAGTTAAATAAAATATATTGTAATTCCAAGAATAACGTTAGAAAAAGGATAATGTTACTATTGTTTATATCTTCATATAGCAAGAGTCAGAGGCGTTTTGTACAACAGTCACTAAATCAAACTATTTTTATAATTATGAGGTGTGTGTAGGGACGTCCACCTAAACCGCGTTCTGGATAGTGAAGGAATCTTACCTCACTGTAGGAGAATCAGGCTGGGATTTCACCCAGTTAGGAGGGACTGAAGTTCCTGAAAAATCAGGAATTTATTAAAGCCCTGAAGAAGTGCCCGAGTAAGTATCTGTCTCATACATCCCATTTTTCTAACACTTAATCCTTACTCTAAATAATGGATATATTTACCAAGGGCATCTACAGTGTGTGTAAGATTCCAGTTCTGCAAACGTAAAACTCTGCTAGGTTGCCAAAATTTAAGCTATAAGGATTTCCTGATGAATGAAGTTATGTTCTGCCGAGTTAATCAGAGAAGCAGGACTAGGAGAGATCTGAAGCGGTCACTCCAAGTGCTGTCCAACTCAAAGACAGGATCAGTCACACATAAATCAGTGTGCGTGTCTACCGTGTTCTTAAAAGACTCTATAAAAGGCTTTTTGTACCCTTCTTAGGCAATTCCAGACACAAAGTATTTCCTAATCTATATGTTTGATTTCCCTTGCTGCAATTCAAATCAGTGTACTCCATATATTAGCCACAGTGGACATGAAAAGCAATTTAATTCTTTTCCTCTTTTCTGATAACCTTTATGCTTTTCAAGTCTAATTGTCAGGTCTCTTCTCAGCCCTCTTCCTCCATGATGAGAGTTTTATCAAACAACTATTATTTTTTACAGCCTCTCTGGGTTTCACCAGTAACCCTTTCCGTTAGCCATGAATTATATCATAGGTGGGGCTTTGCTAAGGGCACAAAATTGACCATGTATGCCCACTGTCTCCGCAGCACCAGCAAGGTATCTGCTCATGCGGATCAGTTGCTGCTAGTTTCAGAAAACATTCTTGAATTCTGCTTTTCTTTTGCAGGGTGTAGGGGTAGTAGGGCCCACCAAACACATAATTGCCAAGAACCATACTGCCGAGAGGGTGTTCTAGCAGAGAGCTATGCTAGGTCTTGTGGTTCTATTCCTGGTCAAAGTGCTGCTCACTTTTACCTTTCCCAGGTCACATCACTCATTGGTAAAATCCAGAGGATGGTGTATAGTACTGCAAGAGGACCAGCAGCATGCTCCTACATAGAACTTATTTTCACCGGGATTGCAGAGACCTCTCTTTTGACATGGGTCTTCTTGGAATAATTGCCCTAACACTGTGCTTTTAAAGCAACAAGGAAGTAAGAGTACATTATACTATAGAAAAAATGAAATTCATCTGTACCAAAACATTTGTGTGTATATATATATATGTATATGTATTAGGAAAAAGAAAGGAGTTAAGAAGAATTCTATTTTAATACATTGGCCAGAAATAAGAACTATTAGTCCAGCAGTCACAATCAGTGAATTATTTATCAAATTAGCTTTTCTTGTTGCAAAAAATATATATTTCTTTCTCACTTTCTTGTGAAAAAATAATCTTATACCTTGTGTATAACTTCAAAGAATCTAAGCAACATCCTGATTCTACTGTTTGCAGAAATGAGAAAAAAAAAAGGAGAACAAAGAAGAAACATCAATTTTGTATGTAACTATCTTACATATTACTCCTCAACTTTTCAGGTTTTCAAAACCTTTCTACTATTGTATCTAAATAGTTATCTCTCCTTTATTTTTAAATCACACTATCACATAGTTTTCCAAACTGACATATTTCCAGATTTTCTCTGTTAATCATTCAGCTAGGGAAGGTAAGGATTAACCATATCACGGCTTTTAAATGACAGATTGATTGGGGCTCAGTGATATTTCTAGAATCAGGACTAAACACAAGGTACATCTCTCAGGCATGTTGTTACTAATAAATTCTCTGCTCTTTTGTGTAGCTGTCCTTTTATACAAGAAAGCTTTAAAAAAACTTCCTGTAGCCGCTGAAAATGACCTGCTGTCATTTTAATGACATTTGAAAAATAGATTATCCTAAAAATCTAAGATAGACATAAGCTCCTTGACTTCTTTTCTTAAGCAACATACATTTGTTTGAATAATTTTAAAAGATTATTCGTTTTCTAACACTTGGCTTTTTACTTTTTTCCCTATTTGGTCTCCTAGTCTTTACAGTATGTGATTACATTCTGTTCATGTGCAATATGGATTCTGCAAGCACAGACCATTTATCTGCATTGGTTCCCAGTGTTTTTCTCTATAGTTTAAATTTTTTTATTTGTCCTTAAGGAGTTGCACAAACTCTGTCAGTACCATTTCTTTATATGTATAAATTTATTGAAAGCTACATCCTAATACTCACTATGTCCACATTTAATCTGAATAAAAATATTAAATTCTTGTAGAATAAACTCCTGTAGATTTTCAATTATAACACTGGGTGACAGAAACAATGTAGATGATCTGGAATAACTCACTACTGCCAATTCAAGACTTGCACATATGAATAAAATGGGACAATCTGACATCCATTTCATGGCTTATACATTAGAATCACTAATGTTGTTGCTGAATCTCTCATCAGTAAGTATGCAACACTAACAAAACAGTTTAAGTACTTGTTTTGATTTGTCTGTTGCTGATTTACTGGATACAATTCATAGTTTCTCCAGTATTAGATAGTTGTACTCTATACTTTTTGCAATATCAAATCAGAACCACAACTTCGGACCTCCGTGAGATAGAGAGAAGAGGTATTTGTTAAAACCTGCAAGATAAGAATGTGACAAAGCAAGGAGGCATGTGGAGTCAACTTACAAGAGTCTTGCATATGGAGAAGCTACTCAGGTGTGGGAGCTGTGAATGAAGGACTAGGAGCCTTGTAATTTAGCACATGCACTTCAGCTGAAGGGCAGGAGTGTTGCTTAGCTGGGAGGCAACAGGCAGAGTCAGTGCTACCCTGTACCACTCTAATCAGCTGCCAAGGAAAGGAAATCTTCCTCCGGATTGCCCCAAGTGAGGGCCAAGACAGGACTCTCCAGATAGCCAATGCAACAGCGTGGTGTTTTCTCCTCTGAGCTCACTCAAAAACTAGCTGACACCCAGAGCAGGGCAGGGGGATGTGTGAGGGATGGCACATACTTACCTCCATTTGGCTTCCTTTTGAGCTAAGACTCAGACTCCCCTAGTAAGCACCAGGCCACCAGTCAGCCAGAAAAACAGCAGTATCTGCTGCTGCACATGAGAGCTATTCAGTCAAGTAGCTGGGAAGTGTTTTTGCTTAGTTTTGAGGTCCAAACCATGGCGTCTACCTTGTTACAAGAGGTGGGAAATATGCCTTCAATGACTTCCCTCCCTACTATGGTGCTCTGACTGTCGCTACTGACCCAGCGCTTTCACAGCCTAGGGCACCTGCAGCTGCTCCAGCATGCTAGGATGCTGGTCCCAGAGATGTGACATCAGCTTTGATCGTTATCTTCCTCTGGAAAAATTCTTAAAATACAACTCCTGTTCTTAAAATAAGGGTCCTTTCCTAGACCTCTTCACTTTTATTACTTTAGCAAGGCACAAAGCTGATTCTCCAAATGAGTAACTGTTGAATTCTTGTTTTGCTTAAAAAGTTTTGGACAATCTCTTAAAAAGCTACATTTGCTAAATTTAACTGGCCAATTGAATGTTTTTAATGCTAAAATACACTAATTAGCCTTCCCAGTATGAGTTTTCCATTTGGACACTTTCTGTAGGGAAATAATTTGGTTGCAAATGAAAGAGGCAGTATTCATGAAATAATCTCGTTGTTAGGGTTACACGATTTCTCTCACCAATAGCTATGTGAACTACCAGAATTAGCTTCAGAATTCAAGAGGTTTGTGCTATTTTAATAATCTAGATAAGCTGTGGTGGTGTTTATGAGCTGCTAGAGAATGTATTAGAAGTGATGAGCTATGTCTGAGCACACTCCTTCCCAAGATAAAAGCAAATGAAAAGCTTGGTAATAGTTAGAACTTTCTCTTCAGAAATGTTATTCAAAAGCTCCTTGAAGAAAGCACAGCATATTCCATGTGTGTATTATGCAAGCACTTTAGGCAAGGCAGATTTGATCTTTGGGATCCACACATGTTAGTGCAACAGACATTTACATATAAACACAAAGACTGCTCTCTAGTTAAATTCTACATTAAGGAAGTACTCCTTTAGCTTCTGTATGGTGGATAGATTTACTTACTAGCTTTAAAAGTAAGAACGACTTACTATCACCAAAAGACTTTAGCAAAAGCAGCAGGTATGAGGGATTTCTAACAATGAGTTTCTACTAGTTATCTGAAGAGGCACTCGTCTTTCCTAAGACAGGAATCTATCTCAGGTATTGTCTCTGCTTGTTTCTTCTGGACAGGCTCTGTGTTTTCTGCTCTGAAGCCCCCTGAAACGATCTTCAAGGTGATTTTTTGGCTTGGTTATTTTAACAGCTGCTTGAATCCAATCATCTACCCTTGCTCAAGCAAAGAGTTCAAGAGAGCTTTTATACAAATCCTAAAATGCCAGTGCCACCGTCGGAAGCAGCTGGGGTGGTGGGCCTACAGCTACAGAAACTGGAATCGGTGCTCCTTCGAACACCCCAGGAAGGACTCTCTGGAAGACACCGGGAGTTTCCTAAGTGGCAGTCAGAGGACATTATCTTCAGCATCTCCCAGCCCAGGCTACCTGAGCAGAATTAGTCACCCGCATATGGAGATGTGCACATTCCAGGAGTGGAAAAATTCCAGCTCTTTCCTGAGCCCCTTACAAGAAGGTAACAGGCAGAAGGACCCATGCCAGTTCTTTACCTTCAACCTCTTATCGGAGCGCAATGGACACATTGCTGCTGGCAGCCAAGCTTCTGGCAGCCGGGACTGCGGGGCTGTGTGTGACACACTGAATAGCAAAAGCAAATGCAGAGCAAACGTGACGCTAGAATGAACAGATTCATAAAGCTGCTGGCCTGGACTCTGTTCTCCTCCTCAGACACTAATTCCCTGGATGTTAGCCCACGTCAAGGAATGGACTGTGCAGTTTCTCAGCATGGCACTAGAAGGAAGCCAGTGAGGGAGAGGCCAGCTCCCATCACCAAAGTAGCACAGTATGAGGATCAACCATATTTCAAGTCAATTGTAGCCAGAGAGGCTACAGAATGCAGGGAAGGAGCCAGATGAACCCAGAGAAGAGCAGAGACAAATATTTAGATATCATGGAAGTGCTGTAGAACAGCCAAACTCATCTGTGTATAGAAAGAATGTATAGATGTGGGAATAGGTGGGGGGGCCGCATATGAACATGTGTGTGTACATGTGTGCTAGCCGCATGTTTGGGTGCCTGAGAGTGGCCGTGAGCAATGCACCTGTGCAGTATTGTTTGTACCTCTCCAGGGTACCAGTTGCCGCTGATTTTGCCTGTAAAATTCTTATTGTTGTTGTACTTCACTGTACATTAGCACTTTAGAAATGGAAAAGAATGTCAAAGATTAAAGTAATTTTTCAACAATTTAAACGCTTGCACCTATGAATATAGAACTGTAATTAAGCCAGGTTCCCTCATCACATGATTTTCACTTCAAAACAAAATCCTCATAGAGGTCAAGTTTGCCATTGTAACTTTTAGGATGCTCTCGAAGCTCTCTGCAATTGTCTCTCTTCCATGCTTCCCTCGTCCAAAACAGATGTAAGCTCCTCTATCCTTCACCACATTCTTTTTGGAAAGTTTGAAAATACCAGCACTGATAAAAGCTCACAATCCACATTTCAGCACATTAATAAGTGTTCTGTAAACATGCAGGCTACCAGATCATCTGATTTCTGAAAGCAATATTCATAAATCACTCCAAAACCCTCATAAAAAGTGCTGTGGACACAGCACAAAAGAGCATTGACCGCTGGAGGCCCAAAATCCAACCTTAAAGCAGCTATGCAGAGCCCTTCATTGTTTCCGCACACTTTGAAAACAGCATAGCATTTTTAGCAGTTGTATTTTGCCAGTTATGCCAGAAAAGAAACAGATAAAAACATGCAGTAGAAATTCAGTTTCATTAATATTCTTCTCCTTAATACTACATTGCTGTAACAGAATTCCTAAGAATATCTTCTACGATAGAAGAACATGACCTTCTTTTAGGTCATGTTTGGAAGTTGTTTTCATCTCATGCAAGTAAGTGTGAATCATGAAAGTAGTGACTGAATGTGAAAAGATAGAATGGTAGAAACCATGAAGATTGCTATTTACCCCTTCCTTTAACTGGGGTTTGTATTAGTCGGAGTTTTAGTGACATTCTTTTAAAGTCTGAAAGAGAATGAGCCATAAACAGATGTATTGAAAATACTTAGGGTCAATTTAACAATGCTAGATCCCAAGGGAGAGCCATTTCCTTTTGTGTCCTTGAATCTGTATGCTCTCATTAAGTTGACAGGGATGTGGCTTGTGGTTAGATCAAATATCCTGCAGTTCAGTGAGAAACGCCAGGAAAGCATATTCTAAGGTCTTCCCATGGTCATATGTTGTACTGAGACCAATATAAGTACATTTTGAGTCTAACACTGAATCCAAAGACCAGTCTCCTATTTAGACAACACTGTTCTGATCATAAGGAATGCTGTAATTTCCTCTTAAAATGAAAATGCTTACAAAATTTAAAAGTACTACACAACAGATAAATTCTTTTTGCTCATTTATCACAAGTCTTTATGGTTACAATAAATAAAGAATTTACTATATGGCAGGGAGGTGCTAGCATGAAATTATCATCTTTGGGGTTCTAAGTGGCAGATAAACAATTTTCAACCTACTGCTATAATTTCTGGAGCAACCTTACCAAAGCATCCCACATTTTTACTCACATTGGGCTTTGGGAGGCCTCTTATAAATACTGTAAATTGGAACCCAACTTTTAAATCTAAGCAGCTGATGACACACTTCAGCTGAACTTTGAATTACACATGATTTGTACAGTATAAAGTAAATCTAAGTAACATTATTAATATTTGAGAATCTCTAAATTATACGGTAGGTTTCACAGTAACTAATATTCTGTTGCTCCAAAGCTTTTAGCAAAGTGGCTTTCAGAGATTGATCATTCTATTCTCTTAATTAGACTCTAGTCCTAATAAATTTTCTAGTGGTATCTGTTATCATTTAAGCTCTTTTAACAACACAATTTAATTCTCTATAGTTATCTATGAAAGCTGACTGTATATCACTGCATATCAGCGTGACCTATGGGTAGCTGTCATCTTTGTATATTTGTTACAGGTAATGGTATAAACATAGCAAGGGAAGATCTCCTACTGCTTTTTAGAATCTACAGAAGACAAAACCAAACAAAAAATATTTTTTCACTAAAAAAAACACCTTTCTTTTTATGCCCTAACTCTGATCAGATAAGAAGATATGTATTAACAAAGGTTACATCATGCCAGCCCATGCCAATCAGAATAGCCAGTGCCTCTAACACTACAAATCACATGCAAAAAGCTTCCCTGTGCTAAAACCCCAAGATCTGTGTCCTATCTGTCTGGGAGAGATCAGGGAAGAAGGTGTCCCACAGGCAGATGGTGATAGTGAGGCTTATCCCAAAGAGATCCATTGCTCTTCTGTAGGTTTGGACAGGGAAGGCTGCCAGACTCGGCAGGGTCTCAGCACCACGGATGCATTCATCATTGCCAGCCTGGTTCCTCTCACATCAGCCACAGCATCGCTGCTCTTTGATAAAGTCATAGCATGGGAGGTATTTTGTAGGTCCCATACAGACTGTCCTTCTTGCCCTAAGTAGCACTAGTACCAGTGACGACAAATATATGCGAATATGAGAAAGTGTTTGAATATAAGCTTCAAAAAGATCACATCACATCTCCTCATAAGCTACCAAAAATGGCTTCCTCAACTCCAGGCACAGCCTTGGTGAATGCAACCTTAATATATGGATTTGAAAGAAGGAACAGGATTAAAGAGGAGAAAGGCTGGCATGCCAATTTAAAATATGAATCTCTTTCAAGGTTTTTCTGGATAAATCTATTCTAAATGTCTTTATTTTTATGACTGCAGTCTTCTAATACTGTCATCAGGCAAAGCAAGTCCAAATGAGCCCCAGATGTCCTCTCATCCCATTGTTAGTTCTTCCTCTGTTGTAAGATTTTTCTTTAAAGAAGAATTTATCTGGTTCAGGCCACCATTATGAAAACTTGCGGGACCAACACGTATCAACCCATTATTTTAGAACAGTCAAAATTCATCTGAGAAGCAGAATACCTGGTATCCACTGCAATGACAGCTGACATGCAATGGCAGGCTGTGAGAAGCAACTAGACGCCACTGGATGTTTTTTTTTCTGCATTACTGACAAGCCTTCTGATGAACCCATTTGGTGAGCAAATAGATTTGCCTCCAAAGACGAGTTGCTGCTATTTAGCATAGAAGGTGCTCATAAAACACCATGAATTTCTCCAGGTTAAGCTACTATGTGGAGTTTAATCACTAACAAGGGGCTAGTACAAAGCCATTCAGTTGAGAGGCACAGCTGTAATGGCTCACAGAGTATTGTTACAGCCCAGCTGCACATAAATTAAATCCATTACTCTTCAATGCACTCAGCTATCACAGAAGTGCTTCTTATTTTTGCAACTGGTTATGGTAAAATCAATCCAACTGAATGAGATTGAAACCCTGGATGATTTTGTATTCTTTACTTTTCGGAAATGTGGTATTCTATTATCTTTCCAAATGGGACAGGAAGAGAAGAGGGGACAATAATATTATAAAGTATCATTTTTGTCTAGATTATGTAAAAATAGCAACTTTCTGTTCAATAGATATGCTCCCTGTTCTCAACTTCCTGCTCTCGACTTTCACCTCATACAAATAAGCATAAAATTGCACAATGCAAGAAATAGTAATTCACAGAAGATACAGTATGAAAGCAGTGGTATACAGAAACTGTATGGAAACTGTAAGGAAATATTTCAGCTACAAGTAACATGAGGACAAGTCATGGTATTTTTAATCATTTTAATATAACCAAAAAATGTTCCCATTCACTAAGACTTTTGGGGAACAGAAAGGGATATTTCACATTCTTCTCATGAAGCAGGCGATTGTGTAAAGTGTTAAATGAAGATACCCAAGGTCAGGAAAAGCACTTGAACCAGTAACATAGTGCACTACAAAGCACCAGCCTAGGAATAATCCAGTCTCTGCCATAATGACTGTTTTTATGTTTTCTCTCCAGGCTGTATAATAAAATCTGCAGAGATATTACAGTGCATCATGAGGTCCTAGCTTTATAGTGGGATGGCTTTTACAGGACACATCCACCAAAACTTGTGCTCTAGGGGTTAAGGCACTCCCATAAGTAAAGAGAAAATTGAGCCCAAAAGTCCTTCATACGTAATGACTATTAGGCCAAAGGCCATCATATAAATGTTGGGCTTATTTTTCATAAGGTGGAGTTTTACTTTTCCTTTCAAAAAAGAGCTGAAAGTTCCTGCCCTCTGTAGAGACAAGAACACTGTGGATCCTAAGTGCTTGAAGATACCTTCCTGGCACATATAGGAAGATCCTTGGAGAAGACACAATTTCAGGTATGCCCCACGTCCTTTCAGATTGTCTCTCTTCCTACCAGTAAACAACTTACAGCTCAGATTTACGAGGTTGTCTGCATTGGATCCCATTGTCAAACACCTCTGCGCACACTTTATAGGAATCACAGACATCAGCATCTTGTTGTCTTTGTTTTTTCTCCTAGAGAACACCTGGAGAATCCAGGCTTATTTTTGCCTTTATCAAATTTTTTTTTCATATATTTATCTTACAGAAATTACTTTCCAAAAGGCCTATGTATAGCATTCAGTAAGCATGTTAAGTATGAAAGAAAACCTCCCAAGGCTCACATAAGAGAGGCAGCTATTTCACATTTAAGGGGTTCATTAGAGCCATCTGTTCAGTTGACATTACAAATAGACAGAGACGATACATCATCTTAAGCTCTCTCTATCCACTACTTACTATTTTAGGTTTGTATATATACATATCCAAAAAATCCTAAATTCCACCATTATTCTCTTGGGAAGTGTAATTATTGGTTTGTCTACAAAATGTGGGAGATGCTTCTCTCTGAACGCATACTAATGAAAGGATCATGAACAATGATTTTTGTGGTAAACATTTTACCTCAATTCTCCTATAGATATATTTGTGTTAGCCAGCTGACAAAAACCTTGACATTTCAAAAGCACCAGCAAAATTCACATACACTGGACAGTGTGCAAGTCTACCATTTTCTGGGAAGCAAAGAATGAAATTTAGATATAAAAATAGATGTGGTTTAGCCTGTTCACAGAAAATCCTGGATTCAGGAACACACTGAGTCCTTTTTCTCATATATTACACAAAGCTGCTTTCACCTTTAGATATAGATAAATACATGAATCTATTTATGGATGTTAAGCTAATGTCTCATTAGCTTGCATGAATCTTTACCATGGTACTTTAAAGAACTGAGACTCACACAATCATAATGTCTGACCATTGATCAGGTTTCCTTCCCATTCGCTTCTTAATAGCTTTTGAACCTCTACACTAATCTCAACCAAATCAACCCAAATCTTAAAAATATTAGATTCACTTTGAGTATACAGTTTTAATAAAGCTTTTGTCTGAAATATTTTTTTCTAGTGCTCTAGTCATTCACAATTATATGCTTACTGTTTTTATCAAGCAGCAGCTTAATGTTGAAGCTGCATTTTTGGTTTCTTCACAGAACCAAAAAACTTCCTTCAGGTTACAAACACGTCTCAGTCACTTAACTTTCTCATTAGAGTCATCAAGGGTAAAAGCCTAAAACCAAGAAAAAAAACAGCATGCCCTTAATCAAAGTCATTCTCTACAAGAAGAAATTAACTGAAACATATAACATTTACTGTGCCATACTTGACCTGATGCAAATTCTTTATTATCAACTTTAGTAATTAAAAACATAAAAAATTTTACAGATGCTTAATAGGCTTTGTAACATGTAACCTAAAAATACTCGGATTTCATGTGTCAGGACAAACAGTCTGACTAAAAGGCCCACTGTATAACATGGAAATTCTAACTATTTTAGAAATCATTAATTGAAAATTTCAATAATGCGAAGAATATCTGCAAGGAGAGAACTCAGAGATGACTAATACCATCTGCCATTCTGCTATTTCTTCTCCAATGTAGGATTATATAGCATTCTTTTTCTAATGGCTTACATGGAGAATTCATAGCAAAATGTGCTTTGTTTCATGTGCTTTTAAATTAATACATCTTTTCTTTTTTTACCTTTGAGAAAATCATTAATCATATTAGGCACCTCTGTGCAAAAGTTTAGGGTCTTTCAGATGGTTGGAATGTGATAGGGAGAGGAAATCTGTGGTAGTACTGGAAATTTCTTGCTTCAAAATATATTAGCTTGACCAGCAGAGAACATGCTCTCTTTTAATTGCCACACTCTTTATAAGGCTCCATCCAAGACACAGAGAAAAAGAGAACGGACATTTAAAAGTAATAACTCTCCAAATTTCTTTTATAAGTCAGCCTGAAAAGTGGACATGATAAAACTTTAATTTATAGCTATGATTAGAAAGTCTTTAATTGCCTATTTCACAATTTCCTTTAAAATGTTCTTTGGGAAACACAATAATTTGATTCCACTGAGAATTGTGTGCAAATGTTTAACTCTAGCAAAGAATCTGAACTGTTCATGACCTCTGGAAAATGGTAATTATTTTTTCTTTGCTTGATTTGTTGAGCTTTTGGACTGCTCACTTTGAAGATCAGAAAAAAAATCTCCCCCTAGACTAAATTTAGCATATGCTTTGTAGCCTGAGGTAATCATGGAACAGTTCATTCCTCTTCTTTTAGACAGCTAGGAGTCCAGTCCTGCGCTACTGTACTAAGTGGGAGCTTCAGCACTGATTTCAGTAAGAACTGGATTACATTTAAAAAGAAAGGAATAGGGATCCTCACATTGTAGATCAAATGTCGCCATCTATTGGACTCACATTCTGGTGAGAGTAATAAAATATTTTAGTTTATCTGAGATTGCCGAATTTTAGAACTACAATAAGTAGGAAGACTTTTTTCTAAGGTAGCAAGAGGACTCAAATTTCCAATACTCCTTCTAAACGAAGTCCCTCTCAGAAGTTACGCATTCCTGATGCTAAGTTGGTTTTGTCTTTAAAAAGATTTTTTGTCAATACTAAAATAGTACAGTAGTGCTATAATACTATACTGCTATATTACTACTGCTATAGTATTAACAGTTGTGAAAGGTAGACAAAAATCCAAATTCTGAATCTTGAAGGCAGTGAGAAAAGAAAGTCTTGCTAAGGAAAGTATGGAGAGGCAAAACTTTCTCTGACTTAATCTCTTTAGCTAATGCCTGGCTCAAGGGAAACGCTGAGGTTTTAAAGCGTCCCACTTCAGGTATGCCGTGACCTCGGGTACTGCTGTGTGCTTACTTGAGAGGTAAACTCCGTGAGAACAGTGAGTAAATCTCACCAATACGAGCTCAGGCTTCCACAACCAAATTCTTATCCAAACACGTCTACTTACGCAGGATTTTATGTTCTTCATTTTTTCAACAGGTGTTCTGTTAAATAAACATTGTTGCTCTAAAAAATCCCTAAGCACCAAGAAGATTAAACAATGACACTGTGATTCCATTTTTTGTATATATACAAGCTTCAGCTATTCACACACTTCCACTTAGAGAAATGAATTACAGCTTTTAAAAGACTGATTGTAGCTGCAACACGTTCTGTGTTGGCACAATTGAAATCTACTGGTAAAAGCTGGCAACTGCCCTATGACCTCCAGGGTAAGTGATTCTTACTAAAAAGTTTACATTTGAAAATACTGTAAGAGTATGTTTATATATTTTTCAAACATTAAGTAACTTATGTACAAAGCACTTTAATGAGGAAAGTTAGAGGGGAAAAAAAAAAGAGGGGAAAGTGAGACCTTCAGTGCTGAGGCCTACAGAGCTAAGTCAGTGCTTAGGAACCTCAGGCTGGAGTTACACACTCATTAGCTACACTCACAGCTAACAGAGGTTTAGTAGTTCTGGTTCTCCATCTGCGAGGTGGAGGATTGGTGCCCCAATTGTGGCGAGGAAGATCTGCAGTTCTGGTGGGTGCTTAACACCTCAGTACAAGTAAAGGCTTCAGGCTTTTAATATTGGCACTCGCAGGCATTTCCACAAGGATATTGTATTCCAATTTTCACTGTGTTGCAGCTTGCTTGGGGCTTACCACAGGATGAACCAGCAGATCCTGGCAGATAGATACATACATATAAATCTGCTATTTTTGCACATATTTCTTCATAGGCGAGGAAACCTAAACATAACCGTGTTGATAAGGAAAAGCTGCCACTCATTTTGGGTCAGCAGCCCCACAGCACAGGCGCCAAAAGCAACAGGCAGATTTTGGATAGTGCTCAGCAGGGCTGGCTAGGCACTGGAACTGGGAGCCACGGCGTTTTTGACGAGCCAGGTAAGTCTGGGACTCGGTGGAACCCAAAAGCCCCTGCTTCACACAGAGGCAAGAACAACACCGTGCCAACCTGCATGGTATTTTGAGCAGCAACTCAAAACTTTAAGTAGTGCCAGTTCTTGTCAAGTTTTTACTGGTAAACAAACCCTTGTCTGGAAAAGGGAAATACAGACTGGCAGTCTGCCCTGCTGCGCTTAGGATTCTTCTTTGGGGTAAAACATCTTATCTTTCTCCTCACAGTCAAGTGACTTTTAAATAACATTTTAGACAGTTCAAAATTGCATGGCTTGATTTTCTACCATGGCTATAATTGTTTCTTTCCAAATGAAATTATTTTAAACAGGATAGTGTGAAGGTTCAGAAATACTTTCCCTAAGTCAAAATAAATTACAAATTCACAGAAAAAAAAAAAAAAAAACAAACCCACCCTGCATAGATGCCCATTTTTGTGAGCTAAATCACTGCAGCTGGATGCAACCCAGAGCAAATACTGGGACACAGCACTGACCTGATCTCAGGTCACACACGTGTCCTGCACTAAACAGACAATCCCCTTTTTTCGTCCATCTCCCCAGATTTGCCGATTCTCTCCTCCCATCCTCCCCGCCGTGTACCCTTCCCACAGCAGGTGGCAGCTGCGCACGGCCACATCCCCGCCAGCCAGAGGAGCATGGGACGGGGCTCGGCCACCGTGACTCAGTGCTGCAAAAGCAGGACTGAAACCCACCTGCACCTCACGGGCAGAACGACCCCCTTTTTGCCCCAGGCGCCCCCGCCGCGCGCGCCCTGCCCAACGGTCCTAACGGCCAACCACCSGGGTCGTGACGTCACTCTCTACGTCACGCCCCGCCGCGAGACTACAGGCCCCAGGCGCCCGCGCGCGGCGCTCTCGCCGTGGTGAGCGCAACAGGAAGCGGCCGCGGGGTGAGAGGGCGGCGCGGGCGGAAGGAAGGAAGGGGAAGAAGGAGCAGGTCTCTGCGGCGGCGCGGGCGCGGCGCGGGCGGCCCAGCGGCACAGGCCGGGGCCTCGTCTGCCCTGGGGCGGCGGCCTCAGGCCTTTTCTGCGGGCCTGGGCGGCGCGGGGGCCCTGCGAGGCGGCGGGGAGCGAGTGGGTGCCGGGCAGGGAGCGGCAGGGCCTGCGCCTGGGTGAAGGCCGCTGCGTGCGGCTCTGCGGCCACTCGAGGAAGTGGGTGGATCGTGGAGGAGCCAGGGCCCCGCATGACCCTGGAGTGGGTTAGAGGGGCTCGTGCTGCTCCCCTTGGCCTCTGCGGGTGGTCGTGGTTTGCTGAGAGTCAAAATTGAAGTTTCTTGGGATTCATTACATGACAGGGCTCCTATATTAGTTTTACTGAGGGTTGTTTCTCTCTCCTTCTTAAAATCCTACCCCCTCCAAGGAGTCTGGCATGGAAGAATCTAAAGAGTTGAGGTTGCCTGAAGAGTCACTCCGTAACTTAACGCTTTCTGATCAGAAGTCTTCAGAGAGCACCAGTTCTTTGGCTGCTGGACCCCAAGAGACGCAGAATCTGAAAAACACTGAGAGTGGTTGCATGTCATCTTCAGCCACGGAGCCCCCAGCAGCAGATGAGAGCTTCCATGACTGTCATGACTCCTTTGAGGCAAAAGAACCCAAAGCAGATGATGAAGGGGATTTACAGAATGATGAGGATAGCTCAAAGAAGCAGACAGAGCTAGATGAAGAATATTTACTAGAACTAGAAAAAGATATGCCAGAGGAAGAAAAACAGGTAATACAAAGTACTAAAGTTGACTATAGAAGGACACATTTTCAATGCCACCCTTTTGGATGGGCTGTGACCCTTCTGGCATAAAAATTAACATGTAACTAGGCCTATAGAACTTATTTATATGCTCAGTTTTACCTTTCTTAATTTTTTAGTTTTAGTAACAAGTATTGTAGTTAGCATTTGTGTTCATGAGATTACTATGGAGATTTTTTATTATGTGCTGCTGGGTTCACCACTGTGTTGTTACTGTGACCAAAAGAGATTATGAAGCAAAAATCAGCTTGTTTCTTGTCTAGCTTTTGTGCATTCCTTCTTTTCCCCTGATTTGCTACAAGGTCCTTTACAGAAACACAGAGGAGGTTTCAGGGCAGTTTTGACATTTGCAAGGCTTGTTTATGTAACACTTTCAACTTTAACCTGGGTTAGCGCTTTCTAGATTAATAAGGATTTAAACAAAAAAAGCACTTTAAACACTTAAATGTTTGGTGGAGTTGTTTTGTTTGTTTGTTATGCTGGATTAAATATTGGACAACAAACTGAATATTGTGATGCGGAGGAATGGTGCAGCTCAGAGGGAAGGTCCCACAGCCTACTTATTCTCTTCTCCTTCCTCATAAGTTTTTGAGTGAAACAGTTAGTGATTTTTTTGAACCCTCAATTAGTACTGTCAGGTGATAGTATTTGGTTTTTAGAGTTCCAAGACAGACATGGTCACCTTGTATTTACAAAAAAAAAAAGTTTTCTAGATTTGATAAAACTTAAGAATCATACAACTGAAATTGATTTATTTTTTTCTTTTGTAACTTGCGTTCACAAGTGTAGGGGAAGTAAGAACAATAAACTAAAACGCACGTCCTGATATACCACTATTATTAAAATATTTTTTCCCTAACTTCTGAATACAGTACTTCTGGTAAGTTAAGAAGAACAGAATTACATAGTGTGGTCTGTCAAACAGATTGTGCTTCAAAGAGGATATGCAGTCTTTTGGAATTTGATTGGATTATCTAAACAAGCAGCTAATTATACTTAAGATTGAGATATTGATGAAAGTACTGCAAGATCTGTTCTTCAGAAGTTGGGGAAAGGGAGAATTCTGGCTCTTTGTAACTTGTGTAACAGAAAATGTCAGCAAATTTTATTATACTGTATAAATATGAATTAGATCTTATTTTAATAAAAGAGTCCTTATTTTAAGCCTGGCTGCATAATTTGGATCATAGGTAGCACACTGTATCATTGATTGTGATGAGTAAAGGAGAGATTTGCACAAGGAATAACAACTGACTAGTAGTTAGGCAGGGAAGCCTTACCTCATAGTAAAAGGTAATGTGTTATATAGTTTTATAATTTTTTCTGGAAACTCCTAAGTTACGAGGAACAATAGAAGAAATAACTACTGTATTGGACAGTGAACAAAAATGAATATTTTAGTTTAAAAATAAGGGTCATATGAAATTAATTGTTAAAAGTGCATGAAAAGCTATGAGTGTTCCTAGTGATTCTTTAGTTAAGTTTCAGTAGATCTATAGGAGTGTTTGAGTTTGTTTGCAAAGGATTACTTCTTATTTTTCTGAGCTGGAATAGCTGTATGGTTTTTTTCATAGCTATTGGCTATTCCAGTCTGTAGTGGAAGTAAATAAATACTGGCTATCCATTATACCAGAAAGCTGGAAAGAGGGAAAGGCTTGGCAGTAACTTTGTTATGCCATGATTTTATTGTCAGCTGCCGTAAATCAAGCATGATGAGCCAGAAATATGCAGAGCATAGATCCAAGAGGCAACTGAAATCTAAATTGTAGATTAAATTTCTTTGCACTGGTTTATAATCAAGTAGTTGCTTGAGTAGTTCCTTTGATGATAGGGTGTTCTTATAATCAAAGTACATTAGTGAAGGTAAAGGTAATTTTTCACCTGTATTATGGATATTCACACTAACATGGAAATTTATTGAGCTAGAAAAACAGTATGGTATTTGGAGGGGGAGGGGAATATATTAAATCCTTGCAATAAGAATGAGACTAAATGTAACACTTGTCTTGACCTTATGAAAATCACTTCATATCTCACTTTCTCTCCCCATCTGTATAAATGGGCATAATGGTACTTGCCATTTGTAGTGCTTTGGTATCTAATAATGAATAACTGAAAAAAAAATCTTAAGAGGTTATCTAGTGCATCCTTTGCCTCAAGGCAGAATCAGCCATACTGATGTCATTTCTGACATATATGTCTCTTGTTATTAAGGACCTTCAGTGACTGACTGCTTATACAAGTTATTCAAGTATTTTGCCATCCTTACAGTTATTAAGGTTATACTTGGCCTCTTCATTAATCATGTACAGGAAGGGGAAACCTGCTACATAAGTAGAATCAGAGTAACTTAGACTGGAAGAGTCATCCAGACCAGTACTCTGCTCAGAGGTGGATAAGCTGGCTCAAAGTTTTCCAGAGCTGTGTTTGAGTGTTGAGCATTTCCAAGCTCAGAGATTCTACTGCCTCTCCAGGGCACTGTTCTGATTTTTAACTCCCCTCACAGCAAAAGCCTTTTTCCTTGTATGTAATCTGAATTTCCCTTATGATAGTTAGCCCTTATCCTTGTTCTGCATGTCTGCAGGAAGTCTGGCTCTGTTATTTTCTAATTGTAATATTTTCCCTGAGCAAACTTTTCTCAGATCTGACAAACTCAGTTCTCTTGGACCTGTGCATTAGTGTCACCATAACTGTTATTACCTTGGCAATATTTTCACTGTGAACTTTGTGGACCATAGAGTTTTCCAAGCTGAATGTATATATAAAGTCCCAAAAAACCAACTAGTTTCCCTCTAACAAAATATTGTTGGTATCTGTCATATGCAGTGCTCAGGAAGTCTACAGATGAAAGATGAATGAGAAGTTTACAACAGTTGTTATAACTTCTGCAATAACCCATATGCATGTTCTTGTTTTGCATCATCTTACATTCTCTTTTTAGTAGAACCAGGGTGATCGGTTATTCCTGAATTTGAACTCTTAACTTACCTTGAAATTGATGTCTACAAATTTTGTTTCATTTTTAAAAATGAAGCTTCCTGTATTTTCTGCAGCTTCTAAGGAAATGTACTGCTGTTCTGCTCCAAGTACAGCTTCTGTACGTTCATTTATCCAGAGTTCTTCAAACACTTTTAACCTTCTTGTTACTCAAAAAGATTATTTCTGAGATGAAGGATAGCATGATTTTTTTTCCCATCTGGAGAAAATTAGACTGAAATATGCAGAATTTGTTTATTTGCTGATGTAGGCTGTGATGAGATACTCAGCAGCAGCGCTGTGTTGGCTGCTTAAGTGGTGCTGCTTCTGTCCTTCTTGGCCCCTGCAGCCTCCTTCATTGTGCTAGCACCTGTATGTGCCAGAGTGCAGGGAACTGGCCATGAGCACTGATTCAGATGAAAAATAATGCTCTATTTTTAGATCAAGGTCATTGCTGCCTAAAGTAGACATCAAATTGCAGCCTCATGATGGCATTTATTTGCAGTGTAGATGCATTTTCTTCAATTATATTACTTGCCCAAGTAAAAAAAAACTTTGTACAAACTGTGGTTTCAGCAGCAAACCTAAGTAATGTAGTTGGGTCACACAGTTCAGTGATAGCCTAGCTCCACCTAAATGATGGAGCCACACCTCTACTGTTCTTTTTCTTTTTTTTTCTTTTTTAAACTAAGACCACTGTTGCATTTTGAGTGTAGCATTTAGATTAGTGTTCTTGAGTTTTCAGATAGCAAGGCTGTAGAAAAGAAAGCCTTCCCAATTTATTCAGAAGGAGCAGGGGCGGATTTTAGTGCTCACTCTGTGTTTATGTGTTTCCATGTTCAGGCTTTCACAGCAGTAGCTTGCTGCAGATATTGTCACCCACGCAGAAGTTGCTAGAGATGAAAGGGAAGGAGCAATTAGTTGTGTATTTTCTTTCAATTATAATTTCATATCTGTGTACAGTAGCTATGAAGTAGGAATTGCTTCCAGGGAAATGATGCCATAAGAAATCAAGTTTTCTTGCACAAAGAGGTAAAATGAGAACTTGAAGGGAAGAGTGTATTAGGACATAGACCTGCAATAAATATTCTGACGAAATGATGTAGCAACGACAAGAGCCACATTACTTACTTGGACGGACATCTCTGAGCTTTTTAACAACTGTGCAACTTGAAACAAAATTTTTTTTCTGAAGTTTTTTTTTTAAGCATGCTGATTGCTGCTGCAGTAGAGGCACTGAGCAGTAAATTGCTTTTGATGCATTACAAACAGATTTTCTGGTTAGCTGTCATTGACAGTGATGGCTTTGACATGTCTCTAGTCTGCAGAATTAATCAGGAGACACCCAACAGCTGTTACATGGTAATTGTTTCAGTCTGACCCAGCCCTCTTCTGGAGGGACAGCCATTAATTATGAGTTTATCCAGCAACAAGACTCTGAATCTCTCATGCTCTTCCATCATGACAGATGTTGTCTTGTTCTTTGGACCTTACAGGGCAAACATTTAAGCACCAGAAGAGCTTAAGAAAGCTCTTATGTTTGATATAGTATCCTCCTTTCTAGCTGATGAAAGACTGTGGAATAAATAGCTAATACTCCTCAAAAGCAGCTCACTTCTGTGGTCTGTTGCATGTGCTTTGGAGCTGCAGCTGGCTGTAGTTCTGCTCAGCTTCCATTCTTAACTCTGGGAAACATATCTGTGAGAAAAGGTGCACAGGTCTAGTAAAGGAGATTCTTCATTAGTGTTACTTTTAAAAAAAAAAAGTGAAATTGCTGACTGAGGAATAGCAAACTTTTCATAATTATGCCTGCGATGTTGTGCCTGAGATGTTTTTTTTCRGGCTAAATTGAGTAAATCTTCCTATTTTTTTCAGAGGTTCTAGAATGTGTTGGAGAACAACCTAATCCTCCTCAAGAAACTGCTTTTAAACTGTTCCCTTCTTCAAACTTTCCATGCACACGCACACACATCATGCGTCAGGCTGATCACATTGTTCTTCCATAAACTATATCTTCTGTGTAGAAACCACATTTTTCAAGGCTTGAAGCAAGAAGATTTAACCCTGGATTTTTCTGAAATGTTCTCAGGTGTAGTCATTTATTTCAGCATTTGGTGTTTTCCTAATTCCAGGCAACTGTCCAAAATATAGTGCAGTGACCTTTATCCAAGTTCAGCAGGTTTCTCTGTTCTCTATAGAGCTAAGGTACAAATGGAAGACAGGATATATTGTGATTTTTTTGATAATTGTGATTTAGAGCAGATTTCAGATGTTGGTCGCTAGGAGATAATCTCAACTGCATTGAGAAAGAATGAAGTGAGAGGACCAAAAACAGTTTTTAACACATGAGACAAAATACAAGCGACTATACAGCTGTACAGCAGTAAAATGTTGACAAGCATTGACAAATGCAAATAAGGAATGTATCTTTTGTTGACCTTACTCATAAGCATTCAAAATTCATTATATGGTGATGAAACCTGCAGGACCACTGATCTTGAAGGGGTTGTAGTATGAATGTAGTCTTTTGAAATATAATAAAAGGGGATTTCTTTATTAAAATGGCCTTTATTAACCTGAACCTGGTATACAGTATAGCAGCAACATTAAATAGTTATTTTGGTCAAATCATAGTAGGAAAAGATGGATTTTTAGCTGAAACTGTCTCATCTTAAATCTTGGAAAAATGGAGCAAAAGATGGCTGGTTTATTTTCCGATTTAAAACTGAGAGAAGTACATCTGAGGAGTATATCTATATCTACCAGAGTAATTAATTCCATATGATGGTAGGAAGAACCTGGATAAAAGCTGATGTTATAGTCTCTCTCTGTGATTTATAATTCTTTGAGTTTATTTATAAACTAAAAAGAAATACTTATTTTTTTGGATGACACTTTTCCAGGAAGTTATAAACTATTCATTTTTCTTTCAGTGCTGCTGTCGGATTTTAGTCCTATATTCAGTTTTGTATTTCTTTGGAAGAGACTGCTGCTGTCAAATCAATATCTTTGTTTTACAAAACGCAAAGCTTACCTCTGACTAGAGGTTTTGAACCCCTGTGGCGATAGATAAGTGGTCAGCCCCACTTCTTTGCCTGAGGCCATCGTGTCTTGAGCAGGAATGGGCAAATGACATATATTGTCAATCAGGAATGGTCAAATTTTCAGTCTGGCATGTTAACTTAAACTGACTTTCTGGAGTGCGTGTGACCTATTATCTCTGAAAATACTGCTTAAAAATTCAGTAAAAGATAGTATTTGGCAAGGAATAGGTTAATGCATCTTTACTGGGAGCCAGAAGTTTCCAGAGTCTCATGCTGCTCATTGCTCAACATCTTGAGTGTAGAGGCTGGATTTGGCGCAGTTCTGAAGTGACAACTTGAGCCAATTTTGCAAGGATGTTTGAGTGTCTACAACCTTCAGCTGAAGTTCAAATCACTGAATGCCTGTTACAGCAATAGCTTCCCATAACTGCAGGGGGAAGCAGACAACTGCTAATTGATGTCTTACAAATAAAACTGGTATTTGAAGCTGGAAAATATACTCCTTATCTGCTTAAATTCCTTGCTTCTGTGCACCTTTTGAACCTCAGAAGGTTTAAATGACTGCTATTTGACCTTACAAAAGGGTATATAAAATGCAGCTGTGCATTACTGTACTATATAGATATCTTTGGAAAGAAAAGAGCCTGTTTTCTGCTTTAAAAGTGGAGCCAAGAACAGTTCTCTAGCTAAGTTAAATGAATTGATCAAATAAAATGCATAGGAACAGCCAGAATAAGATTTGGGAGCATTGCAAGCTATGACGGTGTTTGTCCTTCAGCTCCTGCCATCTATAGTTAAGGATTTCATGTAGGTACTTTTATTATATTGCCAAAGAAAAAGCAGGTAAAACATATAGGTTGCTTTCTTCTCTAGTAGTTGAACTAACCTAATTTTAATGCTTTTATTTTTAACCTTGAGCTTTTTGGCAGAGAAGCAGAAGTCAACGACTGTATTCGATGGCTTTTTTAGAGTTGTTTTACTTCACTGGCAGAAGGCTAAGCTGTCTTCTTTCATCACGTCAGATCACTTCTTGATCTTTAGCACCTCTTGCATGCCAGACAGGTTTATGTTAAGATTCTAATTTATTTAGAATATAGGTGATTGTACCTTGATATCCAAATTTGTAAACTTCTCTAATCAGATGGTTTCTTTAGGAATCATAATACCAGTTAAATGTAATTAAAAGCAAATGCCTGCCACTTAGAAGTTGTCATTTTCATATTAAGAATCTTTGCAAAAAAAACAAAACAAAAAACACTTTAGATTTTGCTTATTTTGGACAGCAGCAAACATTACGTAGTGTGAGCTGGGGAGATGATGACCCAGTGCTCATATATGAATGGCCTGAGGGAACATAGTAGGGTCAAGATATTTTTTCCTTAGGCGGAGCATTCTAGGAGTTCAGTCTGACCTACTTCCCTGGCTGCAGAATGGGTAGCATGCCCTGCAGCTACTTAGATCTTTTTTTCTGAAAAACGAGCGGGTGGAGACACTGAAATGACATTGTGCAAAATTTGTCCCAAGGACAAGTCACTTGTAATTTTTTCACTCTTGGCTGATACAATCACAGTAAACTGATGACCAGTCAGTTTGCAGTTGGCCATCTAAGCTGGCAGTGCAGCATACTGGGTAAGGACATTATGTCTTCTAACGGAGCTTTACTCTGTTTAACCCTTAATTGGAATAGAAAACTGAATCTAACCACGACACTGTGTGGATGCAGCATGTGTTTCAGCAGTCCTTTCAGAATCAATGTAAATTAGTCCAAAATAGTTGACTTCCCTTCTTTTGTATGAGGATTTACGTATTAGAGAAATGTACATATATGCAAGAATAAATTATGCACATGTATCACATATACATGACAGGCTTTAGAGGCTAGTACAATCAGGGTATGAACTCCTGCCTTTGCTGTTCTGTGGGACAGCCTGGGCATTTGCTTTCGAGGTAGTCTGCTGGTCTCCATTGCTAATGGATGATCCATCAGATGCACAACCACACTGATGCATATGGTATTTTATGAGCTTTATCTGTTTGGAAAGCGCTGCCAAAACTGCACCAGTCCTGATGTTAAGGGCCAGCCTAAAACCCATAATACAAGGGTGTCTTGACCATGTTGGTCAAGCTAGTGCAGAAGCTATGATTTTGAGCCCAGACAGCATTGCTTGCATAGCTTTTTCCAAAGAGTTGAGTAAGCTGCAAAGCCACATAAGGTGCTCTTAACAGTGCTGCGGCTTCTGCAGTGTGCTTAGGCAGCACCTTTTCTGGTCAAATAGTCAGAAATGGTAGTGAGACTGTTACTGACATCTGTGTCTTTGTGTGTCTTTGACAAGGATGTGAATAATAGTCCTCCCCTCCCTTCTCAGGCTGTGAAGCTTCGCTGGCAGGCAAGAGAGTGCGACACACAGCAGGCCTGGTGGGGAGGAGAATTACCTGAAACATCAGGTGCCACAGCCCTTGAACTCCCACTTGCACAGAACTTCCCTCTCCCTGCGGTGTGACAGTAACTGTGGCCCAACAGTAGTTGCCTCTCTAGCCACTGCTTTGGGTATCCGAGAGGGACACACAATGTTTCTTTATTCTTTTATGTAATTTTTTTTTTTTATGTAAAGCTCATTCTCCCTAAGCATTCTCACTTCAAAGTGTTTTCATACTAGTAATTAATGCTCAAATGGGGCAAGCATATAATTTCTTGTGATATTTTTGATTAAGTGAAACCAAATGTTAACCCAGGTGAAGCTTTTTGTTCAGTGTTCCTTGATTTTTATGGTTTCTTTGTCAGGAACATTGCAATCTTGCCATAGTTCTCACTTCATAGAGAAGCAGTCTTTTTTTTTTTTTTTTTCTGCATATATTTTGCACACAACTGTACCTTATGCAACAGTGAAACGGTTAATGGCACTTAAAGGCCAATTCTAAATAGGTCATGAGCAATGAAGTTGGAGGTAGTGTTACAGGCCCCGCTTATGTTGTGAGGATTGTCTATGTAGATCTTTAATGTTTTCCTGGAGAATCATCTCAAACTTGTTCTGCACTGGAATCTGACTTTCTTTACTGATATGAGACTGACTTCTGTTGTGCTTTCATTCTCTTTGCATTAAAGATATATATATATTTTTTTTTTTCCTCTTGGACTGACAAGTGTACTTGAGGCAGTGACCCACTTCCAAAGTTTGGATCTAGTTTTCAGAAGTAGTCACATAGTATATATTATACTGAGTAGCTAAGTGACACATATATGCAAAGAATTTGGTTTTAATATAGTTAGTCTCTTAAGTGTTCAAACTCTTTTGTGTGCTAATATTTAGATGGCACTACCAGGCTGATGTACACTGGATGAAGTGGCGTTGTTGAAGAGTTTGTGACAATTTGTCAGGCCACCCTGGAGGAAGCCAGTTGCTAAATGCTGGTGCATGTTTTGTCCAGAATATGTTTGTTTTTTAAAAGCACATCGCAAAAGGGTCACATGAGATTTTCCTGAGCAGTTTTGTGTGTGACAACTGAACGCCAGTCCCTCACCTGAGTTTTCAGCAAACTGTGGTTTCTTATTACTAAGATGGTACTTGGAATCGCTTTCCAAAAGCAATAAGAGCAAGTGAAGAGAACCTCTGATTTTTGTATTGTTTGTCAGCTACTTGGCATAGCTGTGAGATGGTGCAGTGCTCTACAAAGAGAACTATATTTAGCTGTTTCCAAGGAGATGTTCTGTGCGATATTGATAATTGCATTAATCCTTGATTTACACAATCTGCAGGAAATGAAACTGCTCCTTTTCATACTGTAGGCTTTTTAATTGCTCAATGATCTGCAATATATGGACACCTTGATTTTAAGCCCCTTGTGCTCGCACGTGTTGGGGACAGAATGAGTGGTCAAGTGGTCATTTTCTGCAATAGAAATGATTCAGGAGCATGACTGTTGCTTCTTGCTGATGCTGTCTTACCTACAGGGCTTTGGTTTTGTTTGAGGTGTGTCTGCATGTGAGAGACTTACTTGGTAGATTAAGAGATGGCTTGATGACATCCTATAAGGCTGAGATCATTCATGTCAGCTTAGCTTGTGCTAAGAGAGTACTGTGCTGTTCATGCTTGAAMAGACACCCTTGCTTGGTGTGTGCAATTTTCACTAATAGCACAATCTTCCTGCTCCTGGGTTTGATGCTTTAGTTTCCAATGAGCAATACTAACTGTTACAGCAGGGAGAAAAATGACGCTGCTAATGAAGAGAAATACGTGTTTGGGCTTTCAACTTCAAGGTGCTCAAAGCCAAATAACCATGTGTGCGAAGTACTCTATATACCAGTCACTCCTTACATTAGAAATCTTTAAGGTGATACTACATGTGGATGCAGTAAGCACACCATTATCTATCTCTGAAGACAACTATAAACTTCTGAGGTGCATTTGTGACACAACATTGATGTAAACATCTAAAATATGTTCTATGTAGTTGCTGTGTGCTGGTTGATTTAAATGTAGTTAGAAAGGAAGTAAGTTGCACCTGCAAATAGAAAAGATAGCAAAGTTTAAGACATGTATTTCACTATGAATATTCGTTGAGTGTGCTGTTGTCCATGGCGTGGAGCTCCAAGTGTCTTGCTTGTATTGTCTAGTGCTTTACAAATCTGTAAGGAATATTATGTCAGAGTGAACGCAAGCAAGTGATTGTGGTACTAGTTATTTTTTTTTCCTAGTTGTATTTTATTCTGATATTCGTTCATAGTTTATTCAGAACTGCAACTGACCTACTTATTCATTTCACTTTAATACTTTGAGACATTGTCTTTCCTTTTGCAGACAAGAAGAAAGGAGAGCACTACCCTGAAGGAGAAAGGAAATGAGCAGTTCAAGAAAGGAGGTGGGTTGATAATCCTCTAATTTCACATGGCTAAGTCAGATAAACTTTAAGTTAATACTTAGTCCTCATTGTGATTTTGTAGAAAGCCCATAGGAAGATCTTTCTTTTATCATCTGTATTTCCATCCAGCTCTTGGGAACAAAAGGAGATAGCAGCCTGCCTAAAGAGTTAAGTTTAGATCAGAAAAGATCCTGCTGGGCTCCTAGAGCAGGATTCCCATGAAAGCTAAATGTTTAAATCCAAAAACATGATACAGAATTGACTGCCTACTGAGTGCCAGGATTTCTTTTACTAATCCAGATAGGCGTTTGCTAGGCTTTGTTCTTCAGTGCACATGCTTAGACACTTGTATTCATGCTCCTCTCAGGCAGCAGGGCTGAAAACAGAAGTTCCACTTTCCAAAAGAACACCTTGATCTGGAGATCTGGAGACTGGCCTTCCTGTTGGAAGCCTTTTTTTACCTTTTTTTTTTTTTTTTTCTTCCCCCTCCCTTGGCCCCAACAAGGAAGGGTGCGAGTTTTAATCCATGAACTGTAAGTTATTTTACAATCATTGCATTTTATGTGGTGTCAATTTTATGTTAAAAGTCTGCTGTCTCTTCAGAGCTTACTACCACTGTCTTAAATAATACTCTGCTTGTGTCACTGAAAAAATGTAATATTTAAGTCTGCCAGATACTGTATAGTCCATTTAGGTACTTGTTCAAAAGTCACTAAATGTTTCTATACTTAGTAGCAGATACCAAAGCATCATTTTGTATAGCCCTGAAAGGGCATACTGTATTACATTAAGTATGTTAAGGACTCCATGGAAGTAAAAAACTGTGAGTAATTAAATCTTGAACTTGCTTTCTAAACTTCTAATGTTATATTAGAAGCATCTTAATTCTATCATAACCTCAAGTCCCTGTTTCGCTGCCTATTTTTTATTCTGACACAAAATTAATAACATGTATTCCTTCCTTTCCTTACATATTTTTAATTATTAGTACAGATGTATGACCTTGTTTCTCTATGCACTTCCCACATACTCCTGCCTTCACTGTTTTATATGTAGCAGTCAGTTAAATGAAGTCAGCTGACCAATCTGGCAGAAATGCTGCCGCACACAGAAGTAATATTTTGTCCATCATCACGCAGTTGAGTTGGTTCATTCAGTAATCGCAGCTCAGCGTGATTTAGATGACAGGTAGTTCTTCCTTTTGGTGGTGGTGTTTTGCCTCCTCCCTTTAGCCTAATCTGTCAGTTGTATAAGCTTTTGAGCCATTTCAGCTAACAGAAAGTGATCCACCCAGGTTTGGAGTATTTTTAAGCAGCTTATCAATTCAGCCAAGTGTCAGAGGAGGCAGAAGGGACCTGCTGGGAGCTGATGAGGGCAGTGAACTTGCAATGGTGGCCCAGCCATTTTGTGAAATTTCATCCACAGCCTCTGCCTGCCAGATTCTTTGGCAGATCTCTTCAGTGTGCCTGAGCTGCTGGTGCCTGCTGAAGTGCTTCCTATTCAGAACAAAACAGTCTTTGAAGCACCTGATGGTCATTAGCTGATGCATGCAGGAAGAATTGCTGTTTTGAGGAGAATGCACTTGTCAGCTGGCAGAGCTTTGCTCAGAGTCTGTATAGGGCCTTTTTATTATTTTAGCTCTACCTTCATTAGAAAACAAATAACTTGATTATCCCTTGTGGTTTATCGGCAGGCCTTGTTTTAGGTCAGGCCTGATGAGGACTGATGACCTTAGTGTAACAGTGGTTTTGAAGTGATTGACCATTAAGTCAGTCATTGAAGATATTGTGACAAATAAAATATCTCCCCAGTAGCTGTGAACAGGTATAATAAAAGTGCAATAACATGTTACTGTACATGATTTCTTTCAGATCTAAATATGATTCTTCTGAAAAAAAATCTTCCTCTAATGAACAGAATGAAACAATTTCAGGGATGAGAATTATATGCAAGGCATGCTGCCCTTGGTACACTAAGCTCAGGACTGTGTTTCTGCTGTTACAAAGATGTTGATTTTAAAACAATTAATTGTCATTGGTATATGTACTGTTCAGCAGTGCACTTTGGAGAGCAGCTAGTGAGTCTTACCTGGTTTAATATTGCATCTTATATGAAGAAATGTTTCCAAAGAAGTCTCAGCCATGTGATTCATTGATTCTACTGCCAGTTGAAATGAATGGTCTGCTTTATTTTTTCTTATTGCATCCACAGACTATGGAGAGGCAGAAGACTCTTACACAAGGGCTCTGCGGATTTGTCCAGCTTGCTTCCAAAAAGATAGGGCAGTTTTGTTTTCGAATAGAGCTGCAGCAAAAATGAAACAGGTAAATGTTCTTTTATTTTATTAGGTACCATATGTTGATTATATGACAAATGCAATCATAAAATCAAATCTAGTGAAGTGTAAATGATGGCAAATGAATTAAGCTACTTGTAGGTTTTGTTGTTTGCTTGATCTCCCACATTCCCAGCAGAAATGCTGGTACAGTTAGTTTTATCAGGGAGAAACATGAAACTGAAACTTTCAGTTGTAGCAGCTGTTCAGAATTCCTCTGTTGCAATATGTATCTTGGCTCTTCTGCCTTTTTTTTTTTTTTTTTCCCCTTAATATAAACAGATTGCCTGAATTTCATCTTCATTATCTGGGTGCTCAAAAATCCTGTCCCTGCTGCTTCGGGGAGTCTCTCGCTTTGGCCTTTGCAGAGAAAGCAGTATTGGTGCTAAAGGCAGTATCTGCTTTCAAAATGTCTTATCTCATACAGACAAGAATTTACCCAGGAATCTTGGGAACCAAATATTCCAACCCCTTAATTAATTGACGAGGGCAGAAAGGCTGTAGCTGCATTAGGCCAAGGCCTGCAGATGTGGCTTAGCCGTTGGATGGCAGCTCAGAGCCTGCTGCGCAGTGCGGCCTGATGAGCAGGGCAGCCGTGTGGTCTGTGCCCCAGCAGCCCATGCAGAGACACACCGAAGCACTGCTGAAGAGCTCTGAATCAGAGGCAGGGCTATGAAAGCCTTGAGTACATGAACAGCCAAGTGTCTTGGAAGGTCTGACGAACCTTTTTCGTTTGTAGTAACAAATAATTGGTTTCTCAAGAAATATGACTAAAATATAACAATTATTTTGTCTTCTAGGACAAGACGGAAGCTGCCCTAAGTGACTGCAGCAAAGGTAGGACTTTTTTCCTCTTTTGCCAGATCTTTCACATATAAAAAACAAATAGTGCCTTTTTGCAATTTGTAGAAAAGCTGTAGTGAAAGTGACCTGTGCCAGGATTTACTTTTTTGGAAAAATGCCTATCAAATTTTTACTGTCTGAAATAATTTATTTTCTGTTTTCTTGTACCAAGAAAACTCCTGTTTGTGTTCTTTTTAGCAAAAAAGCTTTTGTTTTTAATGGAGGATATTTACTTACACCTGTTATTTTAAACTCTCTTCTACCTGCCGTTTCTCCCTCCCGCTCTTGGGTTTAATTCCAGTTTCCAAAGAATTGTGTGGCTTCATGGAATTAAAGGCATTATCAAGTCCCTTCTATGCAAGGCTTTGGTTTTGTCACAAGGACTTACACTTTGCAGTTCTTGTCCTGCTTTGTTTCATCTTTGCAACGCCTGGTGAAATTTCAGCCATGCGGTGCTTTATTGCTTCCACCCACTCACCCATCCTTCGAATATTTGTTAAGCTCCCCATGACAGCTGGGAAAAAAGTCTAATTTACCAATCAGAAAACGAATCCAATGGCTGAGTGCCAGTACTGCTTGTACAGTAAATATAAGTTTGTATATGCTAAAAGTATTCTCAAAGGTAGCAAATTTTAACTGACTTCTGTCATTTGGGGTATGCCTTGCTTTGGTGGTGCATTAAAAAAAGAAATAAAACCCACACTTCTGTTAATTTTATAGCTGCTGAAAGGAAATCAGTCTGCTTTCCAGCGCTGAGCCTTAAGCCGACCATCACTTGACACTCCCCAGGGACTTGGCTTACAAGCTGCAATGCAACACTTAAGAGCACAGCAGAGCAATTCACACTAACCTGCAATTTGCTGACTGTAGCATTGTCTTTGTCCTTCCCAAAGAAAAAAGCTAGAATGTTAGCTGGAGAATCCGGGATTTAATTGTCCTGAGAACAATTTTAATGGTTTAGCAGTTATAAAATGGGCAGGCTTTCATACTGTCTCTTTCTATGATGAAAACTGAATGAAGAAATTCTTGAGAAATTACTGTTAGCAAGTTCCTGTTAAATTTAGCATTCAGTCCTGCACCAGTAAACATGGTCTTGCCTGCCAAAGGAATAAGTAAAGTATAAGCTTAAATTCAATCAGTGTGACTCTCTATGAAATCATAGAGCTAATGCAGCTATTTATGGATTCCCAACCTGATTTTGACTTTGATATTACAGTAAATTCAGAAAAACACTAGTAGATTTTCTGGAGTTTGTCTCAGTTTGCTCTGAGATGAGCAGGGAAGTGCTTACTTTTACCTGCTGCATCTTCCTTCAGGTTTATATATAACTCTACATAGCTAATAACGTATCCTTACTGTATATACAAAAGGAAGCAAAATATATCTTGTCCTGTAAATTTCTGAAGCTTTGCTTCTACTCTTTGCATATATTTTATTGCAAAATTAAACACTTTTGCACATTCTAAATCATTGATATGTAGTGGTAGATTATAAGTATTAAATCAAGTAGGATCATTTGCATTAGACTTACATATGCAGGGCAAGATACGCCTTTGAGTTATACCTTATTTTTTAAACTGCTATTCTGCTTGTTTCTAAGCTATGTTATAGAGATAATAATTGCCAACATCAAGGATTTAATATGCACTGTAGTGTAGTGGGGTGTAGAAATGTTTCAAATAAAATATTGTGCTTTGCTTTTGTTTTCTAGCAGTGGAATTAGACCCTAACTACATTAGAGCTTTGCTGCGGAGAGCAGAACTATATGAAAAAACAGAAAAACTAGATGAAGCCCTGGAAGACTATAAAACAATCTTAGAAAAAGATCCATCAGTTCATCAAGCCAGAGAAGCTTGCATGGTAAGCTATTTCAGCACACCTTGGGCTAACTGTAAAACAAAGCCTTTTCCTTCCTTATCTAAGTACTGAGTGCAGTTTATGCCATTTATGCTGCTTCATAGGCAGTGGGATAACTTTAGCCAAAGTCAAAAAGTGTATGGGGTTTCTCTTCTGGCTTTATATAAGGAAGATTATACAAACTGATGCAACTTCCACAGTCATTTTGAGGTCTATAAAACTTAGTTCTTTTTTTAACCTTCATAAAGTGTATGAAGTAAAAATGCTATTCTGAACTGTTAACGTAAAAATACAACCTTACCTGTTAAAAAGCCCTTCCCAACCATCCAGCTGCAATTCTAATTTGATTCTTCTCGAGAATATATGGAACCTTTTCAATGCAGTAATCTCCTTAAATGATTGAATTCCTTTCAAACATGGTCTGTTAAACAACATGCTGATAAACCTCTAATAAATCTTAGACTTTGATTCCCCCAGTATTTGCATCAGTGCATGTACTAGAAATGTGAGGTAAGCCAGAAACTGGAATATTAGCTCTTTTCAGCCCTTCCATGATTTTAAACCGTGGCTACATTTTAGCATCCATCCCTTCGAGGGGGATCTGCAATCTGGAGATCAGAATATATCGTAACAGTTTTGCTAGCTATACAATTGATTAGTCTGTTCTTCAGTGTCCTCACTGGCAAATTTGGAGTCCAGTGCCTTTATGACATGATTTTAAAATAATTACTTTTCTGTTGAGTTAATTGTACAACACTGAGGATGACACAGGTTTCTATCAAAGCGGGGAGCTACAGCTACGTTTGAATTGTCTGAAAGTCTGCTTCAAAAGCCTCGTTTGTTTGTTTGTTTTCTCCAGTTGACTGTTTGCTCTTGACATCTTGCTATGCCTTCAGTGTGTGTTGGCAGCTTTGAACTGCCTTCCTAACACTCCCTTATATCTTTAGGAACTTAGTCTCTCACTTGAATAAAATGGCACCTTGTGGTCACAAACAGCAGTGTGACCTGATGCACCTTTCTTCGTTACCAAACAACATGAGTTTTGCAGCTTAATGCCATGCTCTAAAGTCCACACTCAATCAACATTACAAATGCTTCAGGATTATAGCTTTCTTGAGGTATCTTTTTCCTATCTCTGTAAGGGTAAGAAAATGCTTTCAGACTGTCCTTGGGTTTTTGGACAGGGTGACTTGGATGAACAAAGGTAAAGGGGTCCTGAAACCCCAGTCTAGCATGTAAATAATCCCCACTCAATGGGGATTTAAAGTCACTCCCACTGCCTGTTGATTTGAGGTTTTAATGAACTCTTTGTGTAAAAGACTAGCAGGAAATGAGTTTTTTTCTAGAGGCATTTAGGAGGTTAATACTTAATGTGAAAAATAATGGTGTTTTTGACAAGCTCAGTGGGTCTTTTTGCAAGGCAAGGAGTAGTGGKTAGGGAAAGCGGTTTTGTACAGAAAGCTCCTCTTAAAGGCTGCTTGCCATTTTTGTTTTTGGGAACAGGTTATAAAGGCATGTTGAAGGATAAATAGGGTAGAGATAAGGCCTGACAGCTGTGGTTTTGAAGGAACCTATGTTAGTGAAAGGTAGCTCCTATCAAGAATACAACGGTGGTCACTTGCAAAGATGGGAGCGTCAGGTTTTGGTGGGTGATTGGCTTAACAAGAGCATGTACAGAGCTGCTCATCTTCTGCAGGGGAAAACGGAAGACAGTTCCTTCYTTGTTTAAGGTAAATGGATATAATTTTAAAACAATGCTTAGCTGGGTCCATATGGTGTTTGGTGGTGTTTTGCTAGTGGTGGTGTTTTTCTTTTTTTTCCCCAGAGGACTCGATAACTTGAGATTTACCTTCCCATCAGTGAACCTGCAACAGATATCAAAGATTTCAAGGGAAAAAAAAACAGAAAACAAAGACAACAACAAGAAGTTTTACCTCCAGAATCTTTTCTAAAAGTGCCTTGTACACATTCATGCCAAGATCTGTTTGCAAACCTTAGCTTTAGTTGTTTTAGTTCTCCATTGTAGAAAGTAAGCCATTAGTATGGGCTCCCACCCCAATAATAGTGTTGTAGGTGTCAGATTAGAAACTGCTTTTATAGCATATTAGACAAGGAGCCTTTCTTGAAATTATTTCCTTTGGGCCTGGACTAGTTGCGCTGATGGTGGACAAATATCCCATGTGACTGTGTGGCTCCTGTTAGCACTGCTGGTGCTACAGGAGAGATTCAGAAAGCAGCTACATGGATCTGACTGCTGCTGCAGGCGCCGCGCGTTGTGTCCTGGTGCTGGCCCTTGTCCAGCCCCTTGGGGGCACGTGGCCCTCTGTGTCCCTCTGGCAGACTGCAGACGAACCTTGCCTGAAGGAAGAAGAGCCAGCAACAGAAAAGCCCCAAAGGAAATCGCTTTCCGCAGCTTAGGCTTCCTGACATCAAGGCAAGTCCAGTGCAAGGGCCCGGAGAACGTGCAGTCAAGGTAGCACAGGGAGTGGGGCCAGCAGCCCGCGACGAGGTCAGTGTGCTGTACTGTGAAACAGCCCCTGATGCTTGGTGCATGCGGGTGGATGTGGCAGGGCGGCACGGAGCACCCGGCTCTTGGCGATGGCCTAGTAAATGACAGGCTTGTCAAACATCGTTACCGCCTTGGCCATGAGTGCGATGGGTCTAGCCTCGTTGAGAAAAGGGCCTGTGTGTTGGCCTCGTTGAGTCCTCTAGCTGAGCCTCTCGCTTAACTAATCCAGTAATTCAACTAGGGAGTCAGCTGATGTTTGTAAAGGAAGTCCTAGGGTTTCGTTTTTCCGGCTTCCAGAGTATTCTGTAGTCTGTCAACATTATCTTAGGCTTCTTTCTGGTTCTAGTATAATCCAGTCAGTTACATGGTAAAATAATACTGGTGTAAAAAGGATGTGTGTGTTCTTAGCACATTTTAGCAGCTCTTCATACAAAAGACAGCTGTGAAGATCAGATGGGTTGTCATGAACCACCAGCTATCAACTCCACAGATGAAGAGCAGTGTCAGTAGGTGGGGGAAAATGTAAGGGGTTTAAAATACATGTTTTGGCAGGCTGGAAATCTCTATAGCTATAGATATGGGTCCTTCATGCCTCTTGCAGCACCATGATCTTCCTTCAGTGCGTATGCCTCTTCCCTTTATGAATTTCACAAATAAGCCCTTGCTCAGGAACCAGGGGAGATTTGTGCTAGAAGAGAATGTTCTTCCTGGCCACCTTTCAAGAATGTTTTAGAATGATCAGTAATTTGTTCTTATTTTTTTTGTAGCTGGGAAGTACAGAGGTTGACTGTTACATCTACCTTCTGCTCCTTGGCCTCATTTTATTAGGCAGAGATGTTAGGCTGACATGTGGTGCAGAACACATTGTACCAAACGCCCTCAATTTACACCTCAATGGGATTTAGGGCATTCTGCTCCAAGTTACTCCTGTTCTGTGTCAAGTTGCAGGGGAGAGGCAGTCTTTTGAAACTGAAGCTTAAAACTCTTCCTGAAGATTTGTTCCTGAAATGCTGAGGGACGGTTAGTTCTATGTGCTTCTAAACATAATGAAATTTCACAGGAGAAGACAATCCACTGTAATGCTAATTCCATGTATGTAGTTAATATAACTGTAATATGGAGGGAACTGAGGCTGTGCTCTATGTTAATCTGAAGTCCGCTCTTTGCAGAAATAGTGCAGCACTTTCACCCTCATCACTGATAATGGTGCATCAATTGCAAATGATAACCTTCATCTGTTAGAACCAATCTTTCTTCTTCCTACATATAGAAAATATTTGGCATACTGCTTTACTGCGTATAATAATTGTGCTAAACGACTTTTTAAAAAGTCTTCATCACACAAAGTCTTGCTTTGGTTCTGGTGTACCTGTTGCATAATTTCAGTGCTGCTGGCATTTCAGGATTAGTGTTTAGCTCTGGAGCCCCATGAGGCACATTTTAATTACTTTTGATATCTTCAATGTCAGATTAAACTGTTTGAAATTAGTGTTTTGTTGCCAAATAATCCCTATTGATGCTTTCCCAGAAAGTGTTTAATTATGTGGTATCAGTCTTGAGGTTTTGTTTTTAGCAGGTGTGTAGCCGTGTTGTGTGAATTCTAGCTTCCACACAGCTTCGGAGAGACTGGCAAGCCAGGCAGGCCAGGTGCTAATTGCCCAGAGAAGCTGCACTTGGAAAGGAGTCTCATAAACACGCCACAGGCAGCTGTGCTCGCGGACCCCTTTCTATAGATAACTAACCTTGCAAGAATTCTGGTGGAGGTGAGAAACAGTTAGAGCCTTTGGCATATTAATATTCAGGTGGATGAAGCATGGAATGTGCATTTCAGACCTAGCGTTTTCATTCCCTGCTAAAGGGCGATGCTGAACATGCCAAACGGCTCCAAGACTGAGCACGCCTCCCAGCCACAGCCTGGGCTAAGTCTGGACCCAGGAGAGCCACGCGTTGTCGTGCAGCCGGCCCAGGCCCTCATCTCACCCAGCCTAATAAGCCCCTCTGGGCTGGCAGAAGTCAGCTGGGGTCTGCCTCGGCTAATTAGATCTGCTCACTGGTGGCAATACCAGGCCTGGGCTGGTTTCAGGTTAGCCAGCCATGTGTCTCTGCATTATATTCCTCCATATTCATTTGTCTGGCTTTTGGGGGTATACGATTTCTCTTCCCCATTTACTGCAGAAAATGGGCTGTATTTGCCTGTCTTCACCAGTGTGTACAGCTTGGAGAAGAAAGAATAATCAGGCTGCCTTGTCAAGGGGCTTTTTCTTGAGGTGAACGTCTTATTTCACTGTAGCAATATGATCAGAATGACAAACCCGTGCATGATGACTGGAGCTATAAATTACAGGAAGGAACAAGATCAGGAAATTGAGTTCTTTAACTGTGTTCAGAAGGCAATTATCACAAAGGAAGTGTGTGAGAGTGAATCCCACACCTGTTACTGCAGTCAGCAGCTGTAATTAATTTACTGATAGCACCATTAGAGCAGATCTGTCTCATTTGCTCTGACCTCCACAAGAAGAGAGCGTAGTTATGACTATAATTGCATCCTCAAATGGCAGGATTATATGGTGATAAGCACGGCATAAAAGCTTGGAGTACTTGCTTCTGAAAGGCCTATGAAAAAGGCCTGTGAAGGCTTTTTGTTTGTGATGATGCAAGAGATCTTAGCACTGGTACCAGTTCTGAAGTTCTGAATAAGGAAAAATGCACATTCTGCAACTGTTACTCAGAGCCCAAGATCTGCTGGACTTTCCTTTCCAAATCTGGTTTCTCTTACCAAATTAAACACATGCAGCATAGGAGATAGAATTAAAGTATATGTTTAGCACTAAGTCTCTCAAATTCCATAAACTTGTCAATTAAAGTACCAGGAAAAGGGATCGGATTTGCTTTTCAGCAGTGAAAATATATGCCTATATGAAACTGGCACTTACAAATTATAGTTTACTATTTATGTGAACTGATGTAATAGGGTGAATATAGGTTTCCCAAATGAAAGGGTGGTTTGACATAAGGATTGCTTCTAAGCCCTGCACAGTGCATCCTGGATATGGGTATGTAAGTCACTCACAGTAACCCATAGCAATGCTGAAATGCATCCATCTGATTCCAGTTTTTCCTCTTGCTTCCTACAGCGATTACCTCAACAAATTGAAGAGCGGAATGAAAAATTAAAGAAGGAAATGATGGGTGAGTAGCTTGTATATGTAAAATGCTTCCATAATCTTAACAGTCAGCTAGAGAAATAAAAATGTCCCATTACACAGATCTCTTATAGCAAATGTAGAGAAGGTAAGTCTCAAAGGAAATACTGGTTCTGTATTAAACAAACACAGCTTTCTATTTCTATATTGTTTAATTTTACTTAATTTTAGTAAGTTGTAAGCAGATAATGCTCTTAGTGCGAAAACTATAATTAAAGAAAAATATTCAGACTTCCTAAAAATGATTTAATTGGTGCATGAAAAAGAGAAAGAATGACTTGAAACTGATTTCTTTCCTGTCTTGCAAATAAACCTTTAAAAGAAATACTTCTCTAAAAAAGGGCTAAGACAGGGTTATCACTAAATCATAAACTGAAATGTCATTCACGTTTGATCTTGCGTAGCTATATTTGATCTTACGTCTGAAGAAAGAAATCTAGTTCTTAATGTGGCATTTTCCGCATATAGTCTTGCTCACCTTCATAACCATTCATTTTTGTATTATCTCAATTCTGCTTGTCTGGAGGCTGAAGCAAACCTACATCACGTTGCAAACAGGCCTTGGGCATTACTGGGAATAGAATCCAGTCTCCTAACTACCTTGTTCATTTTCATTGTTTGTAGTTTTTGACTTTTATAATTCTATACTAAAGGATACTGCTGACTGAAACTGTTTATAGGAAACAGAATCTAATTAATGCAACTAATTTAAATATATGTCCCCGTATCATTGTGTTGTATGGTATTGCTTCAAAAATATTTGAAGTGGAATGTTATATTTCAAAAGGATAACTAAGGCTGATTACCCAAGCAAGATTGCTTTTCATGTGTAATATTAATAAGAGTAAAGCACTTTAATTGCACAAGTCCAAGCTTCATAGTTAAATTAAGTATTCATAGTAGTGTAGGGGAGAAGAAACACTCCATCTGCTGAAAACTTATGCCAACATTGCCTATATGCTTATAGTTAAAAGCACTTATGTCTTTTTTCCTAAGGTTCAGATACCTTATGAAATGGGGCTATTTAAAATTAGTTTTTCTTTTCCATTGTCTTGTTTAGAAAATCACACAAAAGAGCAAGGACAAGTGACTGATTACCTAAAAAAGAAATTGACTGAACCTGTCCTGTTTCAGGAGTTACCTCTTGGCTAAGTCTAGGTGCGACAAGTAATGGCTGAAGTACTGTTTTAAAAGGAGTAGACTTGAAGATTTGGAATGGGAAAGGGAAGAGGGTTTCTTTGGAGAATCAGGTGAAATAAATTCAGTGTCTTCCATACTGGACTCCAGGGAAGGAAATCCTTTCTCCTAACCCCTTCTCAGTGATGTTAAGTATGCTCAAGGAGATGCACAGATGTAAACAGCCAGGCAGGACAACCAGTGTATGAGCGAGGGGGTACTGCATCTAACCCTGCGTGTATCCTGGGCTCTGTGTGTGACAGGATTCACAAACTGTCACATCTATTGTCAAAATTGTGTGATGTCATTTGGCCAGGTGGTGGTTTTGTTCATAACTGTGCTTGCAATCACCAGTGCAGCACAGAAATTGAGGGTTTTTTATGTAATACATTCTCTTAACAGGACATTTGAAATTAAATTTGGGATATGGTGGTAACCAGACTCATTTTTGTAAGTGTGATTAAATTCCCCATCTCCTGTTTGCCAGAGAGGAAGTCGTGACATCATGGGACTAATGAGGCCTGTGAGGGAAACTCTTCCCCAGATTGTCAAAATGCTGCTGCTGTACATGAGGTCAAAGAGGGACCCTCCCCTTCAGCTGCAGGCTAGCGGGGAGAGCAGGGAGCTGGGAAGGGAGGCACCCGAAATATGGGCACTCGGTGCTTGAGATATTCATGTGGTTGTATTCATTCTAAGCTGCTTCCACTCTTACTTGGTTAATGGCATTTATCCACAGAGTCCTGTTTTTCTGCGCTACAGTTTGTTGCCACATAGTTTGCAGGAAGCTAAGTGATTGAATGTAAATAAACAAAAGTTACTTTTCCAGGTAACCTGTGAATATTGTTTTAAAGAGTAACTTAGTTGTTAGAGCTCCAGGTTAAAAGTAGACATATGTGCTTTAAAATATCGAGAACAACATGATCTATCAAAGCTCTGTCTCAGAGGAGACTCTGACACCGCTCCAGGATAAATGAGCATCTGGCTGCTGAGAACTCCTCCGAGCTGAGTCACAGCTCCGCAAGCTTTTTTCTCTTCTTTTTCTTTTATTTTTATTTTCTTGCCCTGCCCCCAAGCACCATCTCTCTTTTAAGAGAGCTTTGCTTTTTTGGTGGGGGAAGGAGACGGCAGGGGAGGGGACTAAGCTACAAATCGTAATTTAGGGATGAAAGGGGAGGGGGAGGAGGAAATGGTGCTTTCCCACAATGATGGGTTTATGCGCTCCAAGCAGCAGGAGCGTCGCTTTGGGCTTTTGTTCCTGGAGAAAGCACGGCTTTCTTCTGCTTCATTAACAATTTAATAAGTGTGGCTGTACCAAAAGATACCGCTGTACATGGATTTAAATGATTGAATGGGAAGGTGACCTATGACTGCATTTAATTATTCAATCAAAGCTGGGTGAGATGTAGAATATAGTATTAAATATAACACAGTCTGCAACCTCTCCCAAAGAACTGGCCTAGCTATAAGCAAGGCTACCAGGACAGTTGTGCTGTGTTTGTTGGCTCCAATGTGACCGGAAAGGAGCCGTCGTAGTAACTCTGATTAGAAAAGACCTTTCACTGTTTGCTGAAATGGGCAAACTCGTCTGCCTGCTCCCGAGCCAGCTGCAGGGCTCGGATAACTCCTGAACTGTTCACAACTGGCTCCAGGAATGCTGGACTATGCCAGGCTTCTGCCACGGGCACACAAAGGCTCGTCTCACCCCAAAACTTGGGTCATCTGTCTAAAAGCACATAGCAAGTATTCATCTCGGTGACAGAGATGCTGTGAAGAGCACCTCCCAGTTCTGTAACCAAAATGTTTTTCAGATGCAGGGTAAAAATTATCAGCTTGGCTTAATAGTTCATTTATCTTCAATGTAGTGTAGCTTAAAACAAATAGGCTGGTACAACATGGCTAATCTTAGCTGAGCCACGCACAGGAGTGACCTTGGACAAGTCACTTGACCACCTCACTTGTTAATTCAAACAGGGAAAAATAAAATTGAAGAAAAATACTGTTCATCATTTGATTGCTTTGTAGGTTAAAGTTATTTTTTGTTTGTTTGCTTGCTTCCTGCATGAAACTGGAAAATTTCCATTTTGATCCCCAAAGATTAGTCTTGCTTTAAAGTAATTATACAGCTCTATGAAAGATGCCCAGGTGTGAACCAGCACTTTGACACGAGCCCTTAATTACACTGGCATATTTAGGAGCACAGTAGTATTGATAAGTGTAGGTTTCTTTATGCAATATTCAGTTTTTCTTTGGATAAAAAAGATTATATTTTTCTCTCAGCCACCTTTGCCTATTTTCTGTGAATCTGTATTCAGAAAAGCTGTCCCTGACTCAATTAAACCTTGCAAAGGTGATTGAAACAATGGCACATTTTGGTTTATTGTGGTGGTGCTCATGTCAAGCTGTTGCCAAACGGCCCCTTATCTCTTGCATCAATTGGGTAAGCTAAGCTAAGACTTTGATACGATTTCTGCTCTGAGCATGGGCACAGGCCTCCCGTGTCATGCAAGGCAAATCACTTGATCCTTTTGTGCTCCGTTTGTATAGCATGAATACTGCTTGTCTCTTTGTACAGGGCTGGCGTAGGACTTTGCTCCTTATGTTTCTGTACTTGTACGTGATTGTTGTGAAGTTATTGCTTGAGTGTGGCTTAGCCCCAAAGCCCTCATTAAATCCTGAGTGTTCTGGGTGTCAGAGCGAGGAAACCTAGGAAGTGGCAGCAGTGGTGGCTGCGCTGCTGGGCAAAAACGGGGAGCTTCCAGGGAGGGTTTGTCTTGGATGCCTTTGCAAAAACTAGATTAGAAATAGAAATAAAGGAGAAGATGCCTAAAATAGCATAGAATGTGTTTCATAACTGAGGTAGTCCTTGGAAAGCACAGCAGTAGGAATAGGTGTGGCATTTGCACGCTTCTTAGCTAAGTGACACTGCCTCCTTCATGACTTAACTGCCCTTGCTCCATGGCAGCCTTCCTTGTTGCTGCTCTTCCTTCTCTATGTGCACACACAGAACTCCCAGTAAAACAAAATTGGTCGTCTTGCAGATCTAGTAACATTAGAATAGCCTGTGCATGCAAAGGGTTGGAAGGAGTGTGTATCAACAGAAGCCTTTAGATTTTTATTAGCTGGCATACTCTATGTAAATTGAACAGTGCTCGTTAAATAGTGGTTCTTCGGGGCTCTCAGTGGTGATAAGCTAACTATAACTAGAGCTGTAATTTGGAAGGTGAATTCATGATGTCTTGTCTTCAAGGGTGTGCTAAGTTTTTTGGCAAGCAAAGTGGCTGTAGTGCCACTGTGTGCGTCAAACGTACATGCAGGTGTAAATACATCTGCATGGAAGATTTGCTCTTTTTTATATCAATGTGCACGTATTTAAAGTAGGCTTTAATAATCACAAGCAAGCAGAGTTTGAAGCTTGTCTTTCTCTGTTTCTTTGGGAAGTTTATGAACCTGGTGGTTATACTTGCATGTTCACAGAGCTATAGCTACACTGAAAACAGCAGGACCTCAAAACTTTGCATTTGAAAAATGAGCATTGGCAGTTGAGAGGCTAAATCCAGGGGCTCTGCCATGGCAAGAGTCTGTGGTTGAAGAAATCTAGACTGAGGAAATCCAGGTAGCCACAACCCGGTGTCTGCAGTCCCCGAGTGTTCAGCCTCATAGACCATGCAGGACTGCTGATGTGGTCTGTTTTCAGCTGCAAAGCTGGCAATGGCTCTGTTGTAATTGGAATTTCTTTTTAACGCATTTGAGAGCCTGGATATTTAACAATGGGAGACACTTCCATAGCACTTACCTTAACTTTGTGCAGTTGGTGTGTGTAGTCGGGCTTAATTCAGTGGGAGTTTTCCTCTCTGCTTATTACTCACACATTATTTCTCTTTTCTCATTGTAGGCAAACTGAAGGATCTCGGGAATTTGGTTCTCCGCCCGTTTGGTCTATCAACAGACAATTTCCAGATAAAACAGGATTCATCAACTGGTTCATACTCCATTAATTTTGTTCAAAATCCCAATAACAACAGATAACACTAATTTAGTCTAGTTCTGCTGGCTTTGAGGCTTCATGACCCGGTGCTTGCACGTACCAATGAAAGGATTCCGCCAACATTTATCACTCTACCCAAGCAAAGATCGACTCAAGAATATTCATATCCCTGCTTGTGGAATTATTTAAAATGTGGGTGTAAAGCAAGTCTTTTGACTTCCCTTGGTGATAACGTTGTGTCCAGTGTGTGATTTTTTTTTTTTCTAATTTATTATTTTCCCCCATTGTGGTGTTTGGCTTGCCTGACAACCAGGTTCTGTCCTTGGTGCATTCAATGCTGGCAACAAAATTCTAGAAAGCAGCTGAGTTGAATCAAAATGCCTATATACCTGTAGCCAAATGCAAAGCCTAATGGTGTCTTGGGCAATTAATGAACCTTCTTCACCCTCAGCAGGTGAATGCCCCTGACAGCATGCGTGCAAGCAAGCCAACCTCTTCTGTGGAGTAATTTTTCATTGTAATAAAGGCTTGATATTTCTGCTCATTTGGGTTGTGAAGTTCTTGCCTCGTACAAAACCTTCTAATGGTGGCATTGTTGCTAAAAATGCTTATCGCTATCCTCAGCTTTGCAAGGCACTTTTGAGGGATTTGAGGTTTTTTGTCTTATTTGTAGCAATAACAGTACATAAACATTGGGGCCATTCTTACACCAAAGCTTGTCTGTCATTTTCAGAAAAATTAATACAAAGTATAAAAACTATGTACTGAGTACATATACTATGTAATGGTAAGATAAAATTACTGGAATTTGCTTGTATGAGATTCATTCATATTGTAGATATTCATAATGGCAAACAAATGAGTGACATTAAAGTTGATTGCAAAAGATTTCATAGTGCTCTAGACCTTGAAATTTTTCATATATGTGGTGTTCAGGTAGTTCACTGAGATCGTGGAGAAGCAGTATTTTTGTAACTGCCTCCTGCTTTTTTTTTTATACCAATGTTGCAATGTTTATATTGGAGGCAGATTTTTTTCAGTTGTCTCTGTGCAGATTTCAAAACATGATTTAATTAAATAATTAGCAGGAGCTGCCTGTTAGCTATTAGTTGTCATCTTAAATTTATTGCAGGAACTTTTTTTTTTCCCCCATGTGCCTAAGGGCTCAAATTTTAGCCCTTGCCCTGAGCCCCTCTTTACAGTGATATGCCTGAAAGGGGCATCTCCCATGCTAAGGTGTGTGGGGCGAACAGTTCTTGGTGCTGCAGTTTTTCATTTTGTCTGGGCAGATGGGGAGTGGTTGCTGTTGTTTAACTCTTGTCCTGCTGCATTTGGCTTCTACTGCCTGGTTGCCTGATGATTTGCAAGCTGCATCGAGGCTGCAGTGAATGTTTGTAGGTTTAAATGATGCCATCATTAAAGGGAGAGGCCCTTAGTCACAGCAAGGCCAGTGCAGATTTTCACAGCTTCTGCATAGAAATGTCATTTAACTAAATAACAGAAATGAGCTTCAGTGATTTCCATGTGCTGAGACTTCAACTGTGGAGTGAGGCGGCTCCATGGGACGCCTGATTTCTTTACTGAGCAAGCTGGTAAATCCCTGGAGGGGAGGTTTGTAAGAAACCCTGCACTCCTGAGCTCTATCCCAGCCAGCCGTGGGGGACGCTGCACTGCCAGCACCAAGGAGCCACCCGGGCACTGTGACTGCAAGGGGAAGTGCTGCCAGAGGAGCCTGCTCGCACCTACCCGGCCTGTGGATCCCGGTAGGGTAACTGGGCCCTGAGCTGGCAGCTCGGCCACCACTCTGCTCCTCAGGTGCTGGGAAGGCTTCTTAAGTGTTGGAACTGATGAAAATGTGAATAATCTCTCCTGAACCCTGGAGCACTAGGGAGCAGAGACGTCCAAGCTGCTCCAAAGGAACTCTGGGCAGAGGCAACGCCGAGCTGGAGCTCGTGGGCTTGGCCGGAGCCCAAAGCGGGGAGCTGCAGAGCTGTGTCTGACTCACATGTCCCCAGATCTCCCACTTCAGCCTGCGATGGGTGCAGACGTCACAGCTCTCGCTGCCGACGGGTGCAGACGTCACAGCTCTCGCTGCCGACGGGTGCAGACGTCACAGCTCTCGCTGCCGACGGGTGCAGACGTCACAGCTCTCGCTGCCGATGGGTCCCTGCTGCCTGGGAGAAGTGCAGTGTCTGCACCTGCATGAGCAGGAGCAGCACTTACCTCTTCGTTAGCTGACTCACCACCCGGCCTGACAGACAGGGAAGGGAGCCCACCCAGGCCTGTGTCTTGTTTACACACTCAGGAGTCCTGCAGCACTGAATGTGGGGCTGCTTAGCTAGTGCTAGGTCTGAGCCCTGTTAAATTCACTGCAATACTCAGCAGTGGTGTACGTACCCATGGAAGGACATTGAAAGTACTGGAGATGCTTCTAATTCTACCTTGGTTGTTACCAATTAATTGCTATCTTTACTCATAAGAGGTGTGTGTGTTTACCAAAGTAAGGCTGCTGTGCAAAACCACAGCCAGCGACTTGCAACCTGCTGTTTTGCCTTACAAATGAGCTCAGGGGCAGGTTTTCCTCACAGTCCACTCCTGCTTCATACCTTTAAGGCCTGGAGTGCCTGGGCCCACTTGAATGGAGACTAGTTAACTTATTTGGGAAAATAAAGGCACAATGGAACTTCTGAAATCACCAAGTGATATGCAAACGTGCTGTTGAGAAAGGGTGCAGCTTTCTTTCGTCTTAAAACCACAGGTAAACATCAGGCATCCAGCAGAGAAGGACAAATGAAGCTAAGGGAGTGCAGCTGATTTGCTTTTCACACTCGTAATTTAACTGTATCAGGTGAAAGCAGCCGCTTAGCTTTGCTGAAAATTGGACACAACATTACTGAGGACTCAAAGCTATAGGTCATATCTGCTCCAAGTGCCACTCTGGCTAGAACGGGAAGCTCTGAAATGTGTTATCTGCCATTATAGCAAGTTCTGTTCTACTTTACAATCCCAATTAATAGCCTGTAAGAAGTCCTTTTGGTTCAGTCCAAAGCCTGAACAATTGCATTTATTTTGCCTTCTTTAAAAGAGCATTTTTTAAATCAGTCTAAACTAGTTGTCACAGCTGCCTACAGAGAGGTAATTGGTACTTCCTCCTGCTGTAATTGGCCACAAACCCGCCATGCTGCCACAGTGCTCTGAATCACACATGCTCAGTGCACAGCCTCTCATAGGAAAAAATGTTTTATGAAACTTAATCTTTTAAATGAGTGCTGCAGACAGACCACTTCCCTTGTTCATTTGTTCCAGCAGTTACTCACCCTTATTGTTTCTAACAAACACGCGCCTTTTTCCACATTGAGATGTCTGTTCTCAGCTCCCAGCCCTTGTTCCTTCTCATTCGTCTCTGTAAAATTAAAAAAAAAAAAAAAAGTCTTGCATTTTATCTCCATGGAGACACTTGCATCGTGACAGACTGTTGCTCTCTTCGTAAGCTGAACAGACAGGGCTGCTCTAGGTCTCTGCCCGCGAAGGCTCCAGGCCGGCTGCACTGCCTGGGTTCGACCCTGAGGACGGGGGGGTTGAGGCTGAGATTTGGGTTCCCGCTGCTGCGCGGGAGCCCCAGCGTGGCCGCCCATTCCTAACACCAGGACCGCGTGGAGCCTTTCGCAGCAGGAGCMCTCTGGTTTAGGCCCTTCCGAGGGTACCTGAGTGCAGAGATGAGAAGTCTCTCATTCCTTTAGCTACAGCTTTCCTGTTTTTTTTTTTTTTTTAAGCTAAAATTTTCCTCTTTCTAGCTTTTCATTACAAATGCCCATAAAAAGTAGCTCATTGCTTTCCTGCTATCCCCTTAGCATTATTATCATGTGCCTTGGTAGAGATTTAGTAGCCTCTTTATCCTAAGGTCTCTAAAACTGCTCTTCTTTTACCTTCTCCCCCYGTTCTGAAGGGGAAATACCCATGCGGTGCCATTCCTGTCACTGAGGTCACTCCACTACTTCACCCTGTTCCAAAGCTTGTATTTTTGCTCAGTAGTGAGACTGTACAAACCTTCCTGCTATACAGGAATGCTAAGGGGATGAAAAAGGAGCACAAACAAAGCACGAGCTGTCTGGTCTGATAATTTGGTGTAGGTTATTTGCACTGTGCTACACTTCAGATTGAAAAATAAAAACCCCTCTATTGCGACCGCCATACTGCCCAGCCACTGCCCTGGCCCTTCTTGCTCAGAGCACCGTCCCCTCTCCCTGCCAGGCACACCTGGGCTCCTGTGTCCCTTGGGAGCTGCTAGTCCAACCCCAGCTCACGAGGAGCTACCTGCACCCAAGGGGGCACAACGCAGCCACGTGAGCAGCAGGACTCACGGCGTTTCTTCTCCACGCTCCTCGCACGGAGACGTTGCTGTGGGCACTCGGCGCCTTGGGCAGTGGAGCCCCATGGCCCAGCTGCCCCCCGCCAACCTTCATCGCCCCAGAGCTGACGGGCTGCAGCGCAGGGGAGAGGTGCCGAGAAAGGCGGATATCCCCTGCAGGGGCAARTCGGGAGCACCTGTGAAGCCGGGTCCATCCATTTCCCCTAGCACAGAACAACATCAGGTCTGCAAGATCAGCTCAGCCTGAGAGCACACAAAAYCTAGACACCCTGGATCCCGTGAGCTTTGCCAAATTCACGGGAACACAGTGTTTCTGGTAAAGACTGCTTGGGCAGAAGCATTTTTCAGCTAATTTTKGATTCTGCCTGCAAGCTAAGGCCTGGCCTTCAGCTGAGCACCTGCTGTTCTCTCAACTTCACCAAGGATTTGGGGGRTTTAACATTGGAAACAAATATCTCCCCCCTAAACTCTCCATCCGCGCCCTGAGACTTGTCTTCTGCCAGGCCAGTCCTAAGCAGCACGCGAGGCTCTGCCGTCAGGAGCAGCAGCCCTGATCGCTCACACCCCCGTCATACCCCCAGYGCTGCCAATCCCATCTCACATCTCTTCAGCAGGAATCTGCAACATCTCTCAGCTTGTTTCACTCCAGCGTTTAGGATTTCACAAAGCACCGGGCTTTGAAGCCGAACCCTTCCTTCCCCAATTAGCACATCTCAACACAAAACTTCCTTGAGATCCACCTTGTGCTGACTAGCACAGAAAGGAGACACCGCCAGGCACCCGTTCCCGTGTTTTAAATAGCTGTGCTATTCCTAAAGGATTATTGCAATAGCCAAGCTCTGCTGCAGGCTGCTGCAGCCAAGGATCAATTACACCAGCATCCTGCTGCTGTTCAAAGCCAGGCAAGATGTGCATGGGCACATTTAATGGGCAGCATTAAGGCACTGGTCTTTCCCTTGCCTTCCCTTTTTGGAAGAGCCCCAGCAATTTCTTGTACAGCGGCTTAAAGTTGTGCAGCCTTCCCCTCSAATGGCTGTAATTGCCAGGGAGTATCTTTTATCAGCAGAGCTYGGGTTAGCCTGTTTGTCACAGGAACAGTCTCCAGAGACGCAGTAAATCAGCAGGCTCTCGGCTGCTGTGGCATTAAGCCAGAGTCATTACAGCCTACCCTGACAGAGCAAAGTCATTTATAGATTAAACATCTTAAAACAGCTGAAATGTATTAACCACTTCTTTTTTTCTTTTTTTCCCCTCTGAATCTGCATGTTCAGTGGTAATCTTTCCAACTGGAAACTTCCCTGTTTGCAGMTATGACTCAACACTGGTGCAAGGAGCATCCACACGCGACCGTTTCTCATTAGCAGGTGGGCTTCAAGAAGAAGACCTACAAAGCCAGCRTTCCCTAAGTGAACGGTGGAAACAGCCTCGACTGAGCTGCTGTTCTTAGCCTAAAGAAGAGGGTTCTGGTACTACCGCCTGCCCCACATCCCTYGGCCGACGCCAGCGGGGGACGAGCSCTGCTCTTTGGTGGCCTGTGYGTGGGTCTCGCTCTGCAGCTCATCAGGAGCAGGACGCGGAGCAGCAGCCAGCTCCAGTGAGAGACGTCTGAGCCCCCCCCCACCAGGCGTGCCCATCAGCCTGGCACGACTACGGATACGCTGCTGGGCAGGGGTCTTCTTTTGAGGTTCTAGCCTTGGGAGGCCAAATCCAGCCGGTCCTGCAGGTACAGCCTGAGCGCAGAGGCACTGGAGGTGCTCCCAGAACGCAGGCGCAGGCAGCAGCTGAGCGAGGCCTCCGGAAAGGGCATGCAGGAACGGTGGGACCCAAGCTCCGCGGGAGCTCCGTGCCCCTCGGCGCGCCCGGAGCGCTGCCGGCACGTGCCAAGCGCCACACGGGGCCCTCTGAGCGGGGACTCGCTTCCCTCAGCTCGGCTGCGTGCGCCATTTCACACCAGGCACTTTTCTCTCCCCCTACAGAGGAGGGATATTCGGAAACTGGGGAAAAGGCGGCAGGCAGCACTAGTGCAGCCCCTGCCCCGAGCCCTCTAACAGCCCTTCTCTCTGGGACCAACGCGTGCGTGTTCCCCATCCACMCCAAGACACAACCGAGGCTGTCACACATGGAGCCAGCAGCCAGCTTGTCACGCCAAATGCAGCCAATGGCTCTMATGTTGTTTCAGCACATTAATAAAAACATACGCTTCAGCCGGTCCCTGCTCTCGGAGCTYATTTTAAAGGGAAAAAGAGCAAACCCAGTGAATCACAAAAGGATTATCCATATCTATCTGAATAGWATGAGTATTTCTGAGATCTTGTTCAGTATGGTCCCTTTACACCAGTGAAAAATCAGTCCCAGTCCTTGTCTGGTGCCTCAGAGTACTTAAATGTTTGAACAAAGCAGCAAGCAGACCCAGTTTAATATTTAACAAGCAAGACAATCCCATTTAGAAATCCAAGCCCCTAAGCTGCAAGACGGAGGGCTCTTAGCTGAAATTCTGGGTTTCAAAGTTCCAGGTATTTGGCTTGACTTGGCTTTGAAAAATCCCAAATCCAGAACTAGGTCCTGGTATGGAGTCTGCCCACCTCAGTCCCTGGTTTGTGCTGCAGATGCAGTGAGTAAATAAAAACAAGATCCATAGAAACATGCAAGGGAAAAGCATGAACAGAACCACAGGAACGGGCTGCCGACTGCAAGTAAAAACGCTGCTAGGGCTGCAGGAAGGAGAAAACAAAGCGTTTCTCTCGCTACCGCCCTCCAGGATGAGCTGAGCCGCAAGCAGCGCGTCCTTCCTACAGCAGGGACTCCGCTCAGCCGCTCCTGCACGGGCACAGCAAGCGACAAATCCATCCACAAGGACGCGAGCGAGGACAAGTGAACAACAGGGCCAAACGACACCAGCGAGTGGCAGCTGACACCAAAGCAATATTGGCGCTGGCTTGCTGCCGTGCCCTGCTGCTGCTCCTCAGTCACTCTGCTGACAGCCTCCKTGCACGCTCGTTAGCACCGGGCAGTTTGGGCTTCGCTTTGCCGTGGGTTGAGCGGAGGGATGAGCTGCCGTTCCAGGCCCAGGCTTGGATCAGTGCTGGACTTTCCTCGCCCCGGCTACCCGGGCGGAGATTAATGCATGGGGTAACTCTAGCTCTCTGAAATCCCCCCCGGGTTCGGGGCCTGGTGGATGCCACAGTCATGCAGCAAACTCAGCSCGGCACAATATCACAAAGGAAAAGCCATTAGCGAGCAAATACACTTCAGGGGATTTCCCCTATGTTCATCAGACCCTAATGAGAAGAACCAATTCAGGAAGAACTGCTGCAAGAATGGCCAAATAAAGAGAGAATGGGAGCTCCTGTGATCCCGCCAGGGTAAGGAAGGACCCTCTAAAGCAAACCAAAAACCCGACATGCTGCATCTCCGTTCCAAGCAACAGACAGACATGGAGCTCCTGCTCACAGTCACAGGAGGCATGGAGCTGATTGTGAAAGCCTGGAAGTGCCAAGCTCGTCGCTGCTGCACACGGGATACGTGAGCCTTCCCTTCCAGAAGACAGTTCTGGGAAACACCTTTGGCTACTGCCAACAGGTCACTGCTACAAGAAACCTTCCTTGGAAAAGGGCTGGTGTTTGCGTCTCCTGCTAGTTCCTGGCTATCATGATGTCATGACCAAAAAACAAAACCACAAACATTTTCTTGAAGCTTCCTCAAAGTCAAATTTATCTAAGCCRCTTAACTGATGTTCAATCTAAGGGCTCAAGTAAAATTCGGACACCTTTCCTTTCAAGTAATAAAAATGTAATTGGAAGTAATCCATATAAATGCTATATTTGCTGGGAGCTCACAACTCCTATGGATGCTCCCCATGAAGAAACGTCCCCCGACCCGGCCCTCGCCATGCTCAGCGCTGGGCCATGCCCTGGCCCAAACAGGAGCGAGCGGCACTTGGTGCACGGCCTTTCTTCCCTAGGTGGATAAGCAGCTTCTCACACTTACCTGCAATGCGCAGACTCATCCGGACCCTCAATGGAACAGGCGAGAACCAGTCGTGGAGCAGATGCTGGTGCCCGAGGCCGCTGCCGTCTCCGGCCGCGGAGCCCCGAGCGGGAGCTCCGCTCGGCTCCTCCCGACGCGCGCTCCGTGCCTCCCGTCGGCTCCGTGCAGCAGAGCCGGCGCGGCTGCTCGGCGGCTGCCTCCGCACAGCACACGAGGTCTTCCCCTGCTATTTACTCTGGAAGAAAAAGGCAAGCGTTTTCCTATCCCTTGTGGAAAGCATCTGGCTTGTTGAGGACTCCGCGTGTTTTAGCTGCTGTGGTGGAACGCGGGGCTGCACAGACATTTGTCCAGAAGATACACTTCCAACAGTGCATTAGAAGCCTCGGTTTAATCTCTGTTTAATTCAAAAAAAACACAACAAAACAAAAACTTTAAACATAAACCACAGCCTCGTAGGTCAAGGGCTAATAAAACAAGGAAGTTACAACATAAAATCATTATTCAACATCATTTCCCTTTAAAAGAGCACTGAAAAAAATCAAGGCTTTATTTGAATAAATGTTACACAACATTCTTTATCATTTACTTCTCAGCAAACCTTAAAAGGTGAATCATATTTTCCTCATTCAAGTCTACAAAATGAAGGAGGCATAGTGACCATTCAATATACAGACAAGAAGGTAGCACGGAGCAAAGCTTAAATATTAAGCAACTAAAGCAAAAAAAGTGAAAAGCAATACATTACCGTAATTCTCTATCATTAGAATATCCCTGACAATTTCATTTCAAAATGAAAATCTGCTTTCAAACAAAATGGTTGCAATACTTTCGCAGAAAACAAACCCAAATACAGTTAGCTACCTTGTCTATTTTTATGCTATTTGCTTATATACCCATATTTTCCAATGCAGAGACCTGCATCTCTCTTAAGTGTATTTTATAGTTTAGCTGCTGTGCACAAGTGCTCGTGCAGGTGAGGGAATAAGAGCACTGCTTAAGAGTCAGATGTCACACAGGCAGGCACTACTGGCTTCTACTTACAACATCAATCACTTTTCAATCCCAATGTGCAATAACCCTGCTAGTACAGTCCTGGGCCTTTTTCCTGAGCAGAAACGGGTTTGTGCCATGTTGTTTGGTGGCTTTTTGTGTGTGTGTACGTGTGTGTGTGTTTGTGTGTGTGGATGTGGATAAAAGCTCTATTCGTTAGGCCAAGACCCTAAGTGTTTATCGCTGCGGTTGGGGTTTGGTCCCCAGAGGTAAAAGGCTATCACACCAGCTCACCGCACCCACTCACTGCCCCTCTCCTCRAGTCTCATGTCCCCCTCTAAATTCTAGCCAAATCTCAAATCAAATATGAATCTCAAATTTAAAAAAGAAAAAGTACTTATAAGTACTTRTTACCAAAAAAGGTACGATGTGAACCTACTGTGCAGAACTAAGCAACTGGTTTGTTGGTTTTTTTTTTTAAAGAATGAGGCGGCATTCAATTTCTGATTTTACAAATAAAGAAATTACTTCTAAAAAAAGAAATTTACTAAATACCAAGACTGAACTGCCTCAGTGTGCAGGTATCACTGACAGCCTTCCCTGCACTGGATCAGTGTCCCACCGTCTTCCAGCCTCTCACTTCTCTCCTCTGCCATAATTTAAAAAAACTGACATTTGAAACTGGCAACAGCTTCACAGACTTGTCCTAACTTCAAATGTGAGGTTTCTTAATTCAAGTTCTACAAATAAAGGGTTTGAAATTGTCTCTGTGCTGGCATTCGTACCTCCAGAAAGGTACCTGTGTTTTACATGATCTAGCCAAAGACACTGGACTTTCTTCAGTTGAATCAGGATATTAGTAAGGACAAAAGGAGTTTAGTACAAGTCTTTCCTCTCCTACAAAAACAAAAACTTGACTTTTGCTAGATTGTGTGCACTTTTTCATTTCATTTGTTTTCCAGATTATGATCTTAGCAGGGAATTTATTGTAAGAAGTGATACTGCTGGGAAGTGTGCACGCTGTCAAATAATCAGTGGCAAATAAATTAATATTTAATAACTCAGTATTTTAACAGTGTGTCCAGCATTTACTAGGTCCACTGAAATAAGTATTACAAAAGATCTTTTGGGGGAGGGCAATTACATGGATAAAACCTACGGGCTCTCTTATTTTGATTTACAGCTATTCAAAGAAGTCAATGCAACTCAGATCAACCACCAGAAACACTAATAAAACCTTTGTCCYACTAGTTACCTATCTGAAAAAGTTATGCCAAAAGGAAAAATTAACCCATGATTGGAAATAGAAATGCCATTCCACTTAATCCCTGTCCATTYATGATTCTCATTTTGGTATAGTATCATAAGCAAAATGCTACTCTCTCTGTTGTAGCCCTCAATGTTTTTCCACAATCYTCAATTCCCTAAGTGTTACAACAGCATAAATAAAATGCAACCATATTCACACAGAAGGAGCTTTCCCATAATACAGAGGTAAATGGAGTTTGTGGTCACGGTCCATCACCTCTGTGGGAAATATTGGTCTCATATAGCAGGACTGTTCATATTTAACAATACAACTGGTTTTGGACATGCTTTTGATCACAGGTCACAGCTCTTCTAACACCTGCACTAAATACTAACTAAGCCTCATAGAATGGAAAATTGCAATGCTAAAGTTAAGAATTMAAACAAAAGTTCAAAAGTTACAGTCAGCTTCCCAGGCAATTGGCTCCACACTGGCACCTATCAAAACATACAAACTTGACTGTCACATTACAAAAAAAATACCATTTATTTGCAGTGATTCTTCATACTAATAATTCAAGTGGTTCCTTGCAGGTAAGTGTCATAGAGTCCTTAATATTTCATGCGTCATTTATTGCAAAAAAGTTTTATAAAATATTTCCTAACATCTTTTTAAATTTTAAAGAAAATGTACATTAGGTACAGGTGCCCTAACAGGGTGCGAGGGGGTGCCTTAACATATCTCCTGCCTCCGTCCCCTTCAAAAAAACGTTTACTACTTGGTGAAGATTTCAGAGGAAAGATAGGACAAGTTCAGTCTCAGATCCTTTCAGTCCTGATGAGCTGGTGCTCTTCGTGGCAGTGTAGTGAGGTCCATAAAAACAGCAGTTGACTAATGTCTCTGAGCTGAAAAGGGGAGAGAAAGGGAAAACGGTTACATGTCTTCCAGCACAGACTGCAAGAGGAGAAAAAGAGAATCTGTGATGGTTAAAAAGTTACCARTTCACCTAAACATCTGCATTATTATATATTTACATTATAAGACATATAGAAGTGAACAAGCTCCCCAGCTGACTGGAGTTTTTGGAGAAGTTTCCATACAAATCCATGCTACGTCTCACCCTCTTTCAGCTTCGAGATAATTTTTTAAGTAGCTTAGGGCTAGTTAATGAAGGCAGGAGASGCACATCCAACGGCTCTACGGTGGCGTGCACTTTGCCATAGAAAACGAAAGCTGCCCCTGAAGCAGCACCCGCAGCGGGTCCCGCAGCTAGCGAGGCCTACAGAAGGCGAGGGAGCAGCGCGGTATTCAGCTGCTCATCATGTTCCTTTTCAAATACTGCTTATGTCCCCCCATTTTCAGCATGCAACTCTATAAAATAAGGATAAAGCAGACGAAAACAGCACTCAGTAACCTTTAGCATTGCACTGACTTGCCATCTGCAACACGGAATAACGCGGTTAGACAAATAAAAGTCGGAGAAGACCAACAGAGCTCACCTGGTCCAAACCCTTAGCTCAAAAAAACCCCCAAAAAACATACAAGGAGACAAAACAAATTCCAAGCAGCCAGATACACTGATTCCTTTCACAATTCTGTGAAGCTTAAACTGCCAACATTTCTTTAGCTGCAGATGCACTTTTTTCAGCACTGCCAAAGTACTGGGACCAACAGTACAACTAAAATACAAGATTGAGAACATGAAAATCCCCATGTTCCTTCTAAATGAACAACCATCTTGAATAATAACCAAAAGAGACAAAAAATGAGAGGCAGAAAAGAGAAGTTTGTGAAAGCTGCACTGACACACAGGAGGCCAGGAAGAGAAGGAGCAAATCCCTGGGATTTCTCAATGACTGCTCATGGTGCCAAGAAAGAACAACATAAAACACACAAAAAAATACTTCATTTTTTATCTTACATAATGGAGTAGAAAGATTTAAAAGAGGAATGAAATTTTGGGAAACTTGCTATGGAGAAAAGGAGGAGTAGCTGAAACTTAACAGATGCAGGCTAAGATGCGCCCATTTGCCACACAGAGTCAAGCTAACCACAATGGCATTTGTTCTAATACCCATCAGACCCTCATTTGGGGATGATACTCAGGATTGCTATATAACAAAGTCTATTTTTAATTATGATCCATTCCAAGATGCACAACATAAACGTGCAGAACCTCTCCAAGAAGGAACCCACACAAAGTTCCAAACATAAGGAATTACCATATTTTTATTTTCTATTAAGTAGCACTTACTGTAGGTGCAGATGACTAAACCAACAGCTTTCCAGCTTGCAAAACTTCCAGTATTGGTCATTAAATCATACGGTCARTATGAGATTCTCCAAAATAAGACCAAAACTAAGTGTTGAGCATGCATGAAGTCTCGTAAAGAGAAGCTTTTATTGTAAGTCACAGGASCCAACTCTGCTCAGGTATACTGGAAATCCTATGAAAGGCAGGACGACAGTTGAGCCAAGATGCTCAAACAGGCTCATTCCCGAATTGAAGCCCCAGGGACATTATGTTTAGCTACCAAACTTCTGGGAGCTGCAAAGGAAGAAACAAAGACAAGAAACGGGTTCAATTACCCACCCGTGCGCACAGCCTCCAGTCTGTCTAACCAAGGGAGCCGTTTCCTAGCGCGTTTCCCCATTCCAAAGGGATGAGGCTTTTCGTTTCACACATCCTCTGCTCCTTTCACACGTAGCAGCTGAAATAGCCACAGCACTTTGCAGAATCAGTACCRGGCAAAATCTGATCATTGCAAACGTGACACTCATGTAACCAAACAAGCCAGTTCCTCTGTCTTTGTGTGACTTTTTGATTCTTTTCTTGGAAAGATTCCAGAATATCCTTCCTTAGTACCAGGCAGGTTCTCCTGTTGCAGGTTAGGCTCCCACTCGAGTGACTCCAGGAACGTTACTAGACTCACGTCCACAATGAAAGTCAAGTTTGTGTTTTACTAGCAACAAATCTCAGATTATAAAAACCAAACCCAATACGTATCTAATACCTATTCCCAAACCTAATTCARCAGAACAGTACTGGATCAAATTTCTTCATATTCATACTAAAAAGGAAAAAATAATGAATTCTTCATGTAAATCAAACTGCATTTACAATACATTTAAGTTCTACTTGTCCTATTTCCTACCCAAAAAAAAAAAAAGAGATACAGAGACATGCATGCATCGATATGAAATCTAAGAACTAAATACACACCTTGGTTCAAATTCCCAATAATCTTAAGTATCTGTCTGTGCTCCTCTCTCCTAACTTGCTTTGCATATGATTAGTTTATAACAGTGTCTCTTCACTTAAGGCAGGACTTAAACCAAGCAGACCTGCCAATTTCACTGATAGCTTCAATGCCCCCCATGTGAATCCGCAGTGGTCTGTCAGACACTATAAGGGAGCAGCAGGACCCGTCAGTCAGATGTAAAACGCTGCCATTTGTTGAGGAGTATGGTAGAAAAAATCCGGTAAACAGAAGCCCAGACTTCATCCGTGATGGTTTTAAAAAACCAGCTGACTCATCTGCCTCCCTGAACTGCTACAGGTCGACTTCTGTTGCTTTCCAGAAAATGCTGTACCATGAACAGGTATTAAAAGCTCAAMGAGAAACCAGACGTTAACTCTTCCAAGCTTAGACTGGACTTCACCTGCAGGAGCTCACCTTATGCAGAAATAGCATAGAGCAAACCAAACGAGCAGGCTGCAAATCAAGGTGCATGCCCTGCGCAGAGATGCACTGTACTGCCCACAAAGCAGCACTGCTCAAGGGCAAAGTGGGCCTAAGACACTCTGCTGGACACAACTACTGACTCAGATCAGTGAAAACTTAATGGATTTCAGCTCTTGGTGGCAGTTACCTTCCCAGGCAGACTGCTTGGCATGGCAGCAATCCAACTGCTGRACAAATCTCCAGCTAACCACTGCTTTCGTCCACGCCCTAGGGTCGGCGTGCTTTCCAAGAACAGACATGAGGAGCTCCAGCTATTGCTTTGCCTTGTAAAACATGGCTCCCAGATGAGACAGCATTTTCCCCATCTAAGTAAAAAAAGATTGGGGTTGAAACTGTCTCTCCTTTTGGTCTGTATGATGCACAGTATGCACGCACTATATTTGTCTTGGACAAACTACCAGGAACTTCTTTGCTGCAGCAATTAATGTGCTTTAAAAGATGGATCAAAGTATATTGCAGTTTCTTTCAGTTTTGTTTCTTGTTCTTTAAGGCAATAAATAAATAAATAAATAAATAAATAAATAAATAAATATCCCCATTTATCCTCACACAATCTACAAACTGAAATTCAACAGCTTTTTCCCCGTGGTATTATACTTACTGAAGAGACTGAAGAAAGCTAAGACAACAAAAGATGAAAAAACAAACAGAGCAGTTGTTCTCTGGRAAGTTATGATTTTGAGGCCAAAATTCTTAGAAAAAGAAATAGTAAAAATCAGATTTATTTCAAGCTTTCTGACTATTGCAGAAATTTGCTGTTTCAGTACATGCCCAACAAGCACTTGCTATTTGCATGCCTGTCAAAATTAATGAATATAGATAATCTGGGGATGGAATCTTGGTGCTGCTGCAGTTAAGCCAGCTCGTGTGGGCTATATAGGGATCTAGCACAGAGCAGCAAGGAATAATCTTGCACTGGAGCCAAGCTCCCCAGGCTAAATGTACCTGTTTGGGGTTTTGTTTGGATCACTAGCAGTATTTTGTATAGACAAGGTTCAATCTAGGATCAACATGTAGAAACAGGCTCCTCAAATGCAGTGACTGCGGAACAGGAGGTCACACGTGCAGGCACCTCTCCCTGTGCTCCCTGGATCCCGTAARGCTTCCCGCTGAGGGAATTTCCTCTTCCTGGGGACTTCCCTGGGTGGAGGACACCGAGCGYCCACCGGGAGCACGGAAGGGAAGGCAGCGCTCCTCACAGCTCGTCAAGTTCTTCCCAACTCCTGCAGACTGGGAATGCACCATAAAAACTGCTACTAAAGGCAAGCATGGGTGTTAGGACAAGCATCGACAGGGCTAAGGGCCTCTTCTGGCTTCTGGCYTGATATCCTAAAAACCTGTCTCGATGGACTCCAGTTTGCACAGCTGCTGTCCTGGGAGTTATCACGGTTATACAGACTCTGTTTCGTTAACGGGGAGATCCTCTGGGTGCCCGTGTACCACCCATGGCAAGAGAAGGCAGCACCGCCCGGCTAAGYGCCCTTCAAAGGCAAAGCAAAAGGCAACGCTCACGTCACCGGGGAGGAGGATGACAGCCCAGAGGACAAGGAAAGCAGAAACAGCAGATCTGCCATCACATACTGTACAGGAAAAGACCCAATTTTAAAGCAGTCATCCTCAAATTAAGAATATTTACAATAACAGAAATGCAGCCTAAAAGAAAATGATTTTGTTGTTAGTCTCCTTYCAATTAAGGWTCTAGATGTGTCATCACCAGAACAGCAAATGATYTGTGAGCAAAAAGCAACCAGACTGTTCCTAGTTCTGGCAAACACCATGATCTCCTCATCCACACCTCACCACGTTCACCTTCGTCCCTGTAAAAAGCACTAACTGATTCTATGTCTCATCCAGTGCTGACATYCCAGACAAGTTTCTGTGACATASCTTAGTAAAATAAGTATCAAAGTGACTTCGTTTTAAAGATGTTCAGATGACCAGACTACACTGAACAGCCTACAGGTGTCTGTGAAATGCCCCTCTAATAGCTCACCAGCTGCACGGCCACCCGCATAGGTGTTTGGGTCATGCAGAACAGCTAGAGATCAGCATACCTGACATCAAACCCACTAGCAGTCAAACACGAAAACTGACCAAGATGCTTCAATAAAAAAAGAAGGAAAGCTCATTTATATAAACAATGTCATCATTTTATATAGAAGAGGCCCCTTGGCAGGAGCTAGAGCACAGTTGTCCCACGTAGGGAAGCCAAGGATGTATTTTTATAGGGCTTCCCTCCCATCACGCCCAGTGCGATYCCTGCAGGGCTGAGCACAGGACTGCACAGGGCAGCATACTGCAGCACACACATTTGTGCAAAGTTTCAGTTTTCCCACAATCAGAATTGTTAATACGAAAACTACAGAAAGCAGAGCCACCACAGGCTCTGCATCAGACATTTGCCATATCCCAGACCCGCRGCAGGACGAACTCGGCTGCCTCCCTCCTGCCGGAGGGCTGCCCGGCCATCGTTTCTAAAACTTCTCATTCTGTAAATTACAGAACTCCCCGAACMACCTGCAGCATTTTACTCTTATAACTGGAAGAAATAGCCTAGTGCCTATTCTTAATTCCCTTTCTTATAAATTTAACTATTATTTCTTGTTCTAGTTCCAAATAAATGGAAACATATTTCCCCTTTGTCTCTGCGCTTACCCTTCAGTTATTTGCATACTTCCAATATTTGCAGTTCCAACAGCCTAATTTGTCTCTGGACCGAGGAATAAAATCATTGGCATAGAGACCACATTACAGTTGTTCAAAATTCATGTGGCCTGATCTTAAAAATAACTAGTCCAACGTGTAACCAAATATATTCCACAAAGCCATTTGYCTTCATGAGCTGCTTGGAAGAGCAAAACCTGAATTTAAACTCGGAATGCAGGAATTTCTTACCTGTTCCTACTTACACCTGCCGCCASTTTTCTGAACATTATCCTCTTGGATCATGAATAGGAAGGCAGGATAAAAACAAGACTGTCCATCTCCATCGGCACAAGCACAGGGAATGGCAATTACAGCCCTGTGCCTACGCAGGCTCCCTGGGAACGTTATGTGGACATGTAGGGCAATGTCTTGCTCCCACATTTGACTCCCTGCTGGAAGCAAAAGGGRCTCAGGTCTTCCAATATCCAGAAGATCTTTTCTTGTGAATGACATTTATTTTATACATCCTACTTCATACCAAGGCCACTGATAAATTTTCTTGAAATAAGTAGGGGCAGGGACCCGAGTTCATTCCAATGTCAGTAGCTGGGGCTAAACCAGCCAATGCTGCAAGTCTCTCCACRTAGTTAACCCCATAGCTGCTGAACTTGATACCCCCAGTGAAACTGTGCACATGTAAAGCATGTCGTGAAAACGGCCTGGAAGCCATAGTCTCCTACCTATGCCCAAGAATTGCTGTTTTTCTTCTTGTTCTTTGATAGATAGCAGTTGGGTCATAGTTTAAATTCTTTTTTTTTTTTAATGTATGAATTAATCTAAATTACAGTATAGTTTAATATATATTTCACAGCTACCATTAGAAAACAACAATTAAAAGAGTCTTCAGAGATAATTTTGAGTTAGGGAAAACTACTGCCCTTCTAGAAGACTTCTGTAAAACTCCACGTCAAGTACTGATCTTACCACTGATCTCCAAAAARGATGAGTTCAAACTACAAATACAAAGAAATACCAGTAAGGTGAGCAGGGAAGAGAAAATCCATCTTACAAGAGGATGTTACTTTACCTAGTTAAATGGCCGCATTCTGTAAATACACGAGGAGGATAAACACCACAGTGAGGGAACTAAACTATAAATTTGACTCAAAGAACAGCAACTGAGGTACTTTACATGTTGCAGAGGAAGTTATCATCATGATTGTTAATGTCCAGAGAGTCAAACAGAGGTTATCAATACTAATTAMAAATGCTTTGAAGCTCAATACTTGCATCCATATCTCACATAACAGGATTTACTGAATCTTTATTTATTGATAGCTACTAAAGGTTATCAATACTACAGGCTTCTCACTGTCTCTATGTTAAATGTGGGCAATCTCTGATCAGTACAGCCACAGAAGAAACCCATGAGCTGGTTACGCAAGGAGGCCTCTCTTACTACTGATAAAACTTGCCTTATTCATAGGCAGGATTTTGCTAAATTATTGCAGCTATAGCCTGTGCATACCCACAAAAGGAGATCTTCATCAGAAGGTATGCTGCTACATCCTATGCTAAAAATAAGTCTTACAATTAATATAAGCAGAGCCTAAACTGACATAAAATCCTGYAACAAGCCACTGCACTTCCACAGTTTTATTTTATATTCTGGAAAGAAGTTAAATTTGAACAGTTGACCTATGTGACAATGACACACATTTCACTAGAATTTTTCTGCAGACTCTTGAAACTACAAATCATTCTTCCCTTCCTCCTCCTGAATATGCAAAGTATGATTTTTCTCAGGCAACCAGGTCATACTTATCCTCTTGTATCTGGGTTTTCTCTCCTCCTGCTCCCATAAGGCTCTTCCACTTACATCCCTACAAAATTAACCTGAAGGTAAAAATGGAAAGACACAGCATCACAACCTTTAATTACTAYAAGCTCCGTACTGAAAAATCATGCTTGTTGGCTTGCTTGTACCAACGATACCTACCTACCTATACACTTAAAACATTTTTGACAAAAATTTTGTCATCTTGGTACCCTTGTAGTTATCAGCTTACTATCCTTTTCTTCAATTCACAGCCACATCTGTAACAGCTGGAAGGCAGTGATTCCACTGCAGGGAGTGAATTTGCTTATTCTGGTACTTGCTGGATAGCAGTTCCAAAGAAATGAATGGAAACTGCCTTGCGTGGATTATTAGCTTTTTACTTTCCTCAGCTCTTCAGCCAAACAGCCAGTTCCACCTCTCCACTGCAGAGAACACACTGAATCGCCCTGCTGAGGATGAGCTACTGAGATTGGTTTTCCAAGGTTCCCATCCCTATTCTACAATGATTATTCATGCAAAATTAAATGGACAACAAGAATGGAAATTAGTTACTAGACTTAAGTGGCTTTGCTAAAAAAGAATGCGAGACTAGCAAGGCAAAAAGTAACTCATATGACCGGCATTGAGACGATCAATCTTAAATCTAATCACATTTAGAAATTGCTCTTGTTTTGGATACTCTGCATCACGCTAAAAAACAAATCTGCTGGGCCTTGCATAGTTGGTCTAAAATAACAAGGAAGAACCTTGTGCCTCCCCCTCAAACAGTCTTCTTGGTGAAGTATTTCTCAGTCCTTCAGCTTCCAAACGAAAGATAACACTATGCAAAATAAAATAAGAGTATCATCAGAGATATCTGGCTCATTTAAGTGCTACCATATACAATTATAACTTTAATTAGAAAAATAAAAAATGTTCAGATTCTCACAGAATTCTCTTTACATGCAAACCTGTTCCGTTTGTCTTTAGCTTCATTTATGAAACAATCCTTCCACCAAACAGCCCTTTTAAAGGACAAGTTTGTAAGTACTGGAATAACTATTCTCCCCAACACTGGACTGAATTTATAGCTCTTCAAAGGCAGGGCATACTTGTGCTAAAAACCCATTACCATCCCTCACACTCTCCCTCACCCCACACTGAAATGCCATGAAATACCAACTATACAGAGGAATTGAGTTTAATTCAAAACCATAGAGCCTGCAATTTATTGCCTTAAACTGATAGAAAACGTACAGTCACTCTCAATACGGATGCTTGTCTCCACAAGKCACAGGCTGCTTGCAACAGTTGCCCAGCTTAATTACACAGATGCACCATCTTGGCACTGTAAAGACATACTCCTGTCATCAGTTATTTGGTAAATCATTTATGCTGCCAATCTAACTTAGACGTGGTAGACATGTACCGAGCTGCAAGAACAGCAGCCCATGCTCAGTTAGTTTGGCTGGGATCAGATGGGTGCATAACAGTTTAGCGGCTTTTTGCCATTAAAGAATACCAGGCTTTGGCCTAGCTCTAAGATCTTTAAAGCTATGTGCAGAATCCATACCACAAAAATAAATAAAAATTTTAAATCCCACAGCCATGGAGGACAGCAGAACAGTATGAATAAGATGGCTTTGGTCTAATGTGTCATATGAAAAAAAATCTGTCACTGTTTTGAAACCAGGTAAATCTAAAGCAGCGATGCACATTAACTACCCAGCATGAAGCTTAATAATGACTCCTTAAAAGACTGATCAACCAAATGTCGTAACTACAATTCAGAAGTTTTCTAAGAGTTTTTTTTTGACCATGAAACAACCKAAAGAAACCTGACCCCAATGCCTGCTGCTCTTATTTCAGCTGTGACCACCTGAGCAAACTCTGACTATGTATGCTCTTGTACTAACTTCTAATTCTATCTAGATTAAGTGCACAAAGCTTGTGTATTTAATAATTTAAAAAAAAAAACCCACACAAAACAAAGTAAATATTTTTACCACTACCTGGCTCAGAATAACTGTAACATAACCAGTGTGCTCAAGCTTCTGAACCTGAAGAARCTGTAGCACAGACATCTAAACCATGATGCCTGCATTCTCGGCTTCAAAAAGCAGTCTACTTTAGGAACAAAGGCTTATTTATTTAAATAGAGCAACTGTTTTCTGTTTGCAGGAAAGAATACGTAGGAGTGAAACAGGAATTTTTGCATTATGAAATTTGTGTGTTTATCACATTCAAAAAGCATTGACTTTTTTTTTTTTTTTTTTTTTTTTTTAACAGAATGCCAAGGAAAAGCCAATATATTTGGAAGCTCAGTTAGCACCTAACAGATTACCACACTTCTCAGGAAATTTGGACTGCCATGTGTTCAACACTTTAGACTTCAGTTAGCTCTGTGGGCACAACAGAACTATTTGAAAGGGTTAAAATAAGCTGAACACTTTGGAAATACCACACAGTAGCATGAATGTATACAATTTAGGATTAAGTTAAAAAGAGTTTAAGGGTTTGATGATTAAATCCTTGCCCCCATTTTCATGTCTCTAAAACCTAATTTCAGTCTAAGCTTAAATTTTYACATCTGTCATGATTGCCCACAAGGGCAATTATAGAAAAAATACTGGATGAAAACTGTTCTAGGATGAAGGTTGACAAATTCTTCACAAGACAGTGCAAGGCTGAAACAGGAGCGGGTGGGAGAAGACAGGGTAATTCGCATGGTCAGATAAGGACCAAAACTAGAAGGGGGGGTGGGAATAGGGGAGGTAAAATCAACTGCCTGCAATTGCCCAACACTGAGCAACAGACATGCAAGAAAAGCCGAGGTAACAGTGGAGAGTGGGTTTGTCTGGCTTTTGACAGATGGAAAAAAATCAAAAACTTTCCCCCACTGTACAAATAACAYTTTCCACAGTCTTTACTCAATCATATGGAATCAAACCTAATTAAGGGAAAATTTTGATGCACCTCAGCTAAAATAGAAAGCCCTCTACAGGGCTTCAAAAAGATAATTGCTTAATCTCAAAATTAAGTTTTAAGTATACCAATAGTATTTTATATCAAGCAGTTATCTTTAAGAATGAGTGGAAAAAAGGACAATTTACTTTTTAAAATGGTGTCCTCTATACACGGCATACATATAAAATACTCTAACATCCTGTAYTTTTTTTCAAAGCTTTTTGAGAAACACACACAAATAATTCAGATTTAGTCAATTTTATTTACAGTTTGCTTTTTTACATTTCAGAGCATTACACAATTACATATTCTCATTTTCTGACCTGCAAACAGATACCTTAAATGGAAATATTAAAAAAAAAAAGTTAGATACATCCAAAATGCAACAATTACACATCTGACAATTCACAAAGTGTAATTTACTAGGACGTATCCTAAGAATTTAGGAACAACCAGTCAGGAGAAAATCTGACCAATTTAAGCAATCAATTATTTACACATTCAAAACAAAGCCTCTCTTAATCTAAACCTCCAGGCAAATGGCCTGAAAGATTTCTTCAGGAAGAAAGACCAGAAGTTATAATTCACACCTATGCAGCATTAACAGCCCTTGATCCCAAATGCTGAGCAACTTCTCAGCTTTGTCTTAGAGCTACAGGCATCCCTCTCAGCTTCTCCGACCCTGAAGTGTTATGTTTGTGCCCCCATGTGCATAGAAAGGCCGAGTGTTTAAGAAGTGGTCACTAAGATAAAACCCCATTTAACCTGGTCTTTAAATTACATGAATTTTTCTTCCTTAAAAATTTTAGCTAAGTTTTCTAATGTCATTTAAACTAGCCCTCGTGGACTGGGGCTTGCCATCGTAAGATGTTTGCACATGCTTTGGACCCACTTGCACCGGCCAGACTAAATACATTAGAAACTATTTGAAATAACGTTTAAAGACCATTTAGACAAGGCTTATGTTTCTATAYTTCCCTGATGGGCCACAAAAAAGATAAAATAAAAGTCACAGCTACTACTTTCATCCCTTGTGTTAACCCTTTGCCACACAGCAACTAGGTACATACTGGGTAGAAACTACTAAAAAATTCCCTGCAAATAAGCTGCCTTTCAGCTGAGGCTATGGCTCCTATGCATTGGGTGTTTGAGGAGTTAAAAAATAAACAAAACCAAACCAAAACTTGAAAAATACCGAAATCCTTAATTCAGGCTAATTATGATTGCATGTTCAATTTGTTTAACTTTCAAGAAACCGCTACAAATGGAACAATTTTAGTATAAAAAGAGCAGTCAACCGAGTGCAACTTCTGACTTGGTTAGTCCTTCATGGTATTCTGTAACTAGACTATGAGTTTTGTGGAGCCTTCAGATTTCTTGCCTACCTTACTTTCCATGTTCACGTTTCAAACTGTGTCAGCAGGGCCCGAACTTCGGGAGTCAGCTGCTTAGCAGCCTTAGCTGCCTCTGTGATGGCCTTGCGGTAAAGGCCCTTTCTCTTCTTATTAAAGCGCAACTGGAAGTTTTCTAAAAAGGGGGATAGTTGTGAAAGAGCAAGAAAAGATGTTGTTGGGGACCCAAACCACGATATACGAGCCTCCTGTCGAACTAAAAGGCCATTATCTTTCCGGCTCACAGTTATGGTAAGAATACGGGCTGGCCACCAAGGGAAGCCATAAATCTTGGCCCAAACAATGTCCCCTACACATATGGTCCTGCCATCTGGTGTGACACATTTAGAGACGTTTTTGGAAAAGACTTTCATTTTCAAGGAATTACTGAGCTTTTTCTCTTCCTTTGAGGAGGAGGAGGAGGAGGAAGAAGGTGCATGCATGCTGCCTGGAGGAAAATCAAAGCTTTCAGTAGAGCTACACTCAGAGTTGGTAGATTTCAAATCATCTGTGCTATCACTACTACAAACTGATGCACTGGAAGAGTCAGATTTCTTTTGATTAAGGGTCATGTAAACCGTTATATTGCTTTTGCTGCCTCTCTTGCCCAATGTCTGCTGTTCATCCTGATCAACAGTTACATGCACTTCACTTGTGTCCTGAACCTCACTGCTGGCCTCTTCAGGGCCTTTTGAGGGGCTCTGATTTTCTGAAGGGGCCTCACCTGCTGAGCGGGTGGAGGAGCAGCGAGACTGGGGCTTAGTTGCCATCTTGCCACTCCGTATTTTCTCAAGTCCTGTCTTGAGAGAAGAGTCATTTTCTTCATTCCGATATCTCTGTGGCTTTAAACGCAACCGGGGTGGGAGGGAACCTGAGCTGGTGTTCTGAAGACGCCGTGTGAAGTGGACCTTTGAATGTGCATTTTTGGAAGAGGAGGTTGCACTCTGCTTCTTTTGTGCCTTTTCTTTGGCCATTTTCAAGACTTCCCGAGCCTTTGCATGATCCATGTTTTTGCTCTGGAGAACTTTTTTTGTATTTAACTGCGCTTTTGAAGTATTTGCTTGTGCAGAAACTTTAACTACTCTGCTCCTGCTGTGGGCAATATTTGAAACCTTGACCACAGCATTCCTTTTCTGGCTTTCATTTTGGCTTTTTCCATCCACTTTATGGTCAGTCTTTAGTTTTTTATTCACAGTAGTCACACTCTCGTTTCTTCTTTTTTTATTATCCTCATATTTTGAAGAGTCACTTGCATTGCCACCTTTTTTAATTTCTTTTTTTTCTGCAACAACATTGTTTTTGCACTTGTCACACAAGACCTGCCTGGGTCGTAGCTTGATAGCATTCATAATAGAAGTGGGTTCCTCCCTGTACATTTTACGCTTGGGMCGCTTAATTTTCCGGGGTGGAGGCTGAGGTATTGACTGGTTATAGGTGTCCCTGATAAACAAAGGAGGAGGGTACGGAGCTCCCTCATGAAAGAGAGGAGGTGGTTTAGAAGTCCATAGGCTTTTAGCTAAGCTAGGTTCTGATGGCTGCGTGGGGGAAGAGTCATCAGGGACTGCAGCATTAGATTCACACTTCACTTGTGCCTCATCTTGGAATGGTTTACTTTGGAGCTGCATGGCTTCAGGTTTATCCTTGTATTCCCTTTTAGGAAATATGGTCACAGGGATTCCATGGGGTCCAAATCTTAAAGAGAAAAAGAAAAAACAAAGGTTGAGGGTTTGGTGGGGTGGTTTTTTTTTTTTTTTTTTAAAAAACACAGCAACAAGAGAGTCTGATACGCTCTTTATGCTACACGACTATCATTTGAGAGCCATGGGTGCTGGGCAAAGACAAAGCATCACATCTGGCCCTACACTAAGTTTTCGACAAGCAGGATACAAAAGGTAAATCAGCAGAGAATGTGAAACACACAGCTTCACTTGCATTAAATTCTGTTGTGTTAAACATATTTAACTACAGTAAATAAACGCTGAACACACTATACAAAATTGTCAAGAAGTTGCTTTAAAACATCTCTATTTTTAGAAAAAGCTTAAAAAACACACAACCACGCACTGAGCAAGATATCCTCTCAACTCAATCTGCACTAGATTGATTTCTGTATTACGCCAATTTAAGTGAAGACGGCATCTCCATTATTTTAAATAATCCTTCAGATTTTCASAGTGCAAATACCAAACTTGTTCTAGATTTAATCATAGCAAATACCCAATGAATAAACACTAGCATTTAAGAAATGATGCTGTCATTCCTCATCCATGAAAGAATAGCAGTTGATCACCTGATGCAGAACAGTCAAGCCCTTGCCAGGCCATTCAAGTTAGTTCCAGAAAAAAACACCTTTACCATTTCAAACTGATACAAATCATTTCCCCCCATTCCGCAAATGCATTGCCACCTTAAACTACTGCCCACTTTCTCCAGGAAGCTCCAGGCATGTCAAGATCTGTACTGCTCTAAGATGCATACAGCACATAACGATCCTTGACCAGTTCTAAGACAGCAGAATGAAAAGTCCCTCTAAGACTTAAGCATGAGTTTCTGTAGTAACAGGAATATGTTGCTCAAGCAGGAAACCAGTGGTTCTTAGGAAGTTTTACAGAGAAGGAAACATTTTATCAGTTTGCAAGGCTTCCCTTTACAGAGGAAATTAAACAATAAATACACACATTTTTCAGCATCATTCTCTTTCGGTCCCTAGGGTAGGAAACCAGGGGCTGTAACAGCTCATATGCCCTTTCCTCTGTCCCACACCATTGTTGTCCATTCAGCACTACACAAGCTTCAACTAAATGGCTCTGAATACAGCTCCCATTGACACCACAATGTTTGGTTTATATTAGGTGATATGATAACCAGTTTGAGCTCAGTGCAGCAACATGACAGACAAGCTGCAATTCAAATGCCAACCCTACCCCTTTGAATCATTTCAAATTATCTGAGACTTGTCTTCAGATTAATGCTAGTTCATTTGGCACTGCAGCTGCTTAGCTGCAACATCCTTTTAATTGATTTAACTGAAATTTATTTACAATCTGTGGTTGTTTCTTATCTAAAGAAATACCAAATCCTTGTCCATTTCTCCCTACTTTTACAAGAAACATGTAGCTTATACAAGTGCCTGGATTTGCARTTTTATTTCTTGAAAACTTATTTTGAAAAAGGTCATTCGAGTTAGCCCAGTTTTCACATATTTGTGCTTCCACATATCTGCAAGCCTCTGTTCCCACTGAAAGTTACAATTGAAACAAACAAAACCATCCAAGATTGAACTACCCCGCCAGTTCGCACTTCATATTAAGAGAGGAACAGAAGCAGCAAGAGGACTAGTCAAGGAGCAACCCAATGAGTTTTTAAAGGAATTTGAGCACTTGACAATTTACAGATAAACAGTATCAACATATAGATACTCATACCATACATGCGAGCTCCAGAAACAGACACAGGAGCCCTCAAGCAGCTTCAGCACTATTCTGGCATTATATATGGACTAGTGTGTACTCTTTGCCCTGAAATATTCTATCATTCCAGTAAAATTCATGTCAGAGGGCTTGCTCACTTCYGTTGAACCTCAGTTCAGAGCACCACTTGTTTATGAAGTGATCTATATGTAGCAGCAGACACAAACATTTTTCTAGCCTTCTGGGAAAAAACAAAAACCAAAACACAGCCAGTCTGGCATTAATCCATAAGGAATCATATCTGAAAGCTTTTAAATTGTGTTAAAGTCAATCATCAAGTGTAGGAAATTTTATTTTCCACACCTTCCCTTTTGTTAATGACTACAAATACGTAATTTAAGTCTAAATAAGGTTTAATAACAATAATAAATCAGCAGTATTTAGACTGGTGCTGGTATTTAGATATTCACGTTTTTTGAAACAACAAAATTTGGATTCTGTCCTAATAAAACCTTACTGTGTTAACAAGAATTCCCAGACAAGGCCAGAACTACTGCCTAAATTTCAATTCCAAACATCAGACCAGAAAAGTATGAAGAAGGGCAAAACCAATGCAGAAAGACATGACACCTTTGCTGTCTCAGGAATCTAAACTCACTCCAAGACATTTTCAGGAACCAGTGCACAAACACATCTCCCAGAGGACATTTTGGCAGAACCAGTGTTAAGAAAATAACGACTACAAGCTCTAACCTGGGAAGAAGGTCATAGAGAACTGCTAAGAGGTCTCTAGCAGTTTAAATGCTTCATTTCCCTTCCCTAGATTTATTTTCTCAACTTCTATTGCCCTAGAAGCACAAGCAAAGCCAGCATGCTTAACACTCCAAGTAGACGAATGAAAAGAGCAGCTTACAACTGATACCATAAAGGAAGTCAGGATTATTACTGCACCTCAGACTAATCTCTTCTTTCAAGCATCTATATAATACATGCCAAATTGCTAGGGAACAGGAAGCTGAAGTACAGTTTCATACTAAAAAACCTTGCAGCAGGTTTGCATCTTGTAAGACACAAAAATAACCCGTACTGAATCTCTGAACCTGGAACCTGTCTCATAAGAGGACTGGTTTAAGCAAATGTGCTAGAATTTGCTGTCTCAATTTACTTAAAAAAAAATAATCAGGTTTAGAGAATATTCACAACTATTACCTACTACCAAATAGACATYATTCCTATAAATTGTGTTAATATATAAACATGTCGGTGAAGGCATAGTTTACGTGACATACAAGATAAATTTTGAAAACCCAGAGAGGGAAGAGTACTTCCAGAAGTACTCCAGTACTACCAGCTGCTTTTCTCTAAGTATATAATTTGGAAGAATGATACCAACAAAAAAACAACAAAAAACAACAAAAAAAAAGCGAGAGCGAAAACAAGGACAGATTTAGGAATGGAATAGAGTAAATAGGAAGACAAAAGAAAAAGTTAAGAGGACAGAACATGGTATCTGCTTCTTAACATAGAAAGCAGAATCAAGATGTGATCAAACAAACCCATCAAAAATAACATAGGGTGGAACATCTGATGAGCATAACTAACTTTGTAGTATTTATTACAAATGCTAGAATGTTAAGGCATATTTTTGGCTTCAATGTTTGGTGGATCCAGAAGCAAGTGAACTTGGGTACTTGGAACAAAAGAACACTTTTGTACACATACAATTCCTACAGCAGGACTACTATGGTGAATACAGACTGCTATTCACGTTGTTTGAGCGCAGGGGTGCACACAAATGAATGTGTGCATATATGTGTTTAAAACTTGAGATCAAGAACATGCCTCAACTTAATTSGTAACAATGTGCACAAAGATTTAACCAATACAGCCTGGGGCAGAGGGTGAAGATGTTCGATGAAGTATTACACTTTCATCTTTAGCCTGTAATGTCTTAAATTCATTTCTCTAATAAAAATAAAGCAAAGCTGAAAGGATCTTGTTCTACAAGAACAAGAGTGATTCACTTTTTTTTGTGAACACTGAATCAGTACCAATGAAACACAGTTACTTCCTGTGCTGTGCTAACCACTAAAACAAGTCTTCTAAAAACAACTGTGAGCACAAGTGATCTTTACCACTAAGGTAGCATGCAGTAATCTCCCATTAACTCTTCATATATTGTTCTTTTCTACTCAATACCATCATCACATGTTTTTATAAGTCAAAACAGAAWTTTTTTTTTATCACCTGGACCAAGGTTCAAAGGCTCTAAACACTAGGAATAAAACAATACACTCTTGTATTGCAGGGCCAAGTATATTCYACAAATGTACCTAATCTGGATTAGGGTTTAAATTATGATATATAACRTACTATATGACTGGATGTTTTCAGTAACCTTGCTGAAATAAGGAGCATAGAGAAGCCAAACTATCATCAGAGCAGCTACTCACCTCCAGAGYAATGCAACATTAGGCCAAAATGGCTAGGAAACGCCCATTTCACTTGGAGCCCTAAAAGCAGGGCGAAAGACTGAAGTTTAAGCGACTCTCTCAGCAGATGTCATCAAGAACACCAAATGCAAAGYGCCTGTGTCAAGAAAAATTTGGTTGAAGTAATGACACGTGAATATCCATTCATCTTAGTGTTCTCAAGCAGGTACACTAGCCTGGCAGCAAAGCTTTGGCTTCTGGAAAACTTTCAAGACAGAGGAAAGACTGAAGCTCAGGCTGYGGGTACAACCAACCAAGCTGGAAACAGTATCTCAAGAAGGCTGGTCAGAAGTGCCCAAGGGAACAGCTGTTTTTAATCATTCCTAACTGTCACCTAGAGCTCCTTCTGCAATAACTATACAAATGGAAAGCTATGACACCAAATAATAGGCAAATACACAAAAAAAGTATGAACTTACAGTACATGTAAAGTCCTTCTTTGAAGGACCTGCACTTCCAAGAAACAGAATCGCGGAAGTGTGGATGCGGAAGTAAACTTCAAAGAACTAGCCACGGCAGAGATTAAACACTCTTTATGTTGACAAACTTGAAGGGCACTTACATGGCTCCCAAGAATTATTTTTGCCCSACAGATGTGGGAAGGTATCCCTCACCTTCTCATCATAAAATTTACACGCAAAGTCTCAGAATTTCTTTCAGTTTTCTGTAACAGCATCTCCACATTAGTAGGCCTGAATATCAAGAGTTTTATCAAAGACACAAACAAGTAAATTTATTTAGAAGACAGGGTGCCTAGAATATTAAAACGCATTTTAAGAGCATCAATTTTACTCTGACATAACGACAACACTGAAGGWCCATTGAAACTACTCCAAGTCCACCAGCATTGTTAGTTACAAATACCCCTTAGGCTTTTCTGTAGATACTTTACTGGAAGTGTTACATGACTGCTAGGCTTTAAGAAAGGACATCTCAAAGACACACTAAAAGAGCATCCACATACAAGGCAAAACCAAGAAATTTGGAAGAGAAAAGTATTAACAGATGAACTTAAAGTTCTTTGGTGTCGTGATGTACCAGATTTATCAGTTCCACAACAGAGCAAAGAAACAACTGCAGTGCAGATGACAGGAACGTGCTGCAAGAAGGGACAGTTTTACCATCCATTACCTCTCAGTCCAAGCACAGGGAATACTGCCATCCTAGGAAAGAGTCGTTTGTGGCACAAGCCACAGAGATACCCCATTAGTAGTAAGGCTAGAGCCTTAATTAGAGGAGGGGACAGTTGCACTTAACATAGGATCAAAAATGGAAACAAGTATCCYGGGGAGTCCAAGTCCAGTATAGGCTGTAGTTGAAATAGGTTTTCTACCTCTACTAGCAAAATCCTAAAAGCTAGCCGAGTTTTATCAGCCACTTTGGAGTAAACACTTGAAAAGTAGACAGCATTTGAAAAGCATTTGATAAATGACCACAAATAAAACTCAGCAAAGTTTTGGATGTAGGTAGACACATATATTTTCATATACAAGACCTTAAATATTATAAAATCATAGAATAATTCAGGTTGGAAARGACCTCAGGGTCCTCTGATTGAATGAACCCTCAGCTCTATGTAGGSCTAGTTTGCATGCTAGGTCATTCAATGAAACTTCTAAAGCAGTCACAAACAGAGCACATGTAATTCACCCTTCTAGCCAAACATACTCACATTACACCTATGTTTCCAGTGTCCTGGAGAAGAAAGAAAATATCACAAAGTTTGTGGGTATTTCATAAATGCTAGTTATTCCATCAAGCTCCTTCACATATCCAAGAAAGAACTAAATGAAAGATGATGCATTTTCAGGATACCTTGCAAATCTGGTAGAAGTTAGAGGAGTAACACAGACATTTTGTTACCAGTGAAAATGTGTGTTTTACAATACTTGCAGTTCTACAATAGTTAAACTTTCCTCAGGCAAACAGAATAAGCATCCAAATTTGTTGTTATATTAACTTAGTAGTTAAAAAAAAAAGTAGATAGGACAAATATGCCATATCTTTTTCAAAAGGAGGATGAAGAAGAAATAACAGAAATCTTACATCAGCTATATCATTCTTCAATAGCAGACCTTGAACCTTTCACAATTTGGAACATCTACCATATATTTAAACTTTGGAAAAAGGAARGGAAAAATAATTATCCTCTCTCCACAAGAGCATTCCAATAGGCTAAAAGAAGGATGTTCTAATCCTACACTACGACTTGCAAATACTCATCAGGTTATTTTCTTGCTGTCTACTTCCTCCAGGTGCAGGGGAAGCTTCACAGTAGCTCCAGGCCAGGTAACTATKGCTTTGTATGAAACATTCCACTATCCATTCTGATGACAGGAGACYGCTTGCCTTCTCCTGTTCAACAGTGGGCTGCCCTTTGGGTCTCTTGTATTACTCCCTCAGTTACACATGGAGGAACTCACACCAGAACCTTAAGTGCTCTGTTGCAGGCTAGGATAAATGATAAGGACAAGAGTAATAGCAAAGTTAAGCAGCACGATCACATTTTTAACCTGTACAATAAGCCCTTAGAGTAACAAAAGTAGAGATGTGTCCTTTCTTAAAGGACATAAGAGTCAATGTGGAAAAAGAAAGTTAACAGTCTAGGAATCAGAGCATGCAGCTCCCAATTTTCAGCCCATTTTCAAAGCTTCCKGTGCAACTGCTGACAGGCTGATGTTTAGTACAGACTGCCATCAGTAACCATGGAGAAAGCCTTTCCTTACCTCAAACAAATGTGAGAATAAAGTCCACTGAACACTGAGGTACTTGTATAAATGAAATGATTTACAGGCTCCTAAGGGGACATCCTATTTACAGGACGTTAACRAGATGGGAGAGGGCAGAAGAGGAAAAAAAATAATAATCAAGACTCATCAAGACGTTCATACATACACCATCAGCCTCACCAAGTCTGCAAGAATAAAATGCAAAGTCAGCAGTGCATCACTGCAATAAGGGAAAAAGAATGGAGAGGGGAAAGAAACTTTTAAATTGAAAATATACAGAGATGTTTTAGCTTCTCTTCCAGCTTGAAGCATAAGTAATTTGGCATATGAGTTTTAAAAGACTGAAAAAGTTTCAGGAGATAAGACTTCAAAATGCGCTCCTCAACAYGCTACAGAAGCCGGATTTTCATTGTYCTGAAAGGGAAAGAAGAAAGTAAAACCCAAAAWGGACCAGGAAATATTTTCTTCAAARTACACTGTAAATGCAGTATTAGAACCTGCAATGAATACACTGGCACTTTCTGTAGCAAGTGAATGAGTTAATCATAACCAAAAATTTCTTTTTTTTCTTAATATAATTCTTTCACAACATCTTAAGACAGTGATCCAGAGGAAACAAAATTTGCGTTAGGAAAGTTTACAAAGATTACTCTCATGCATCTGAGATGAGCTAATGGAGACAGCTTCAACAACCATCCCCTCTTCTCTACTAGAAGTCCCACTGTTTTCATGTAAAACCATGGTTACAACTGAGGTAGCTTATTTAAACCCTCACTCTTCAYTTTATTCTTAATAACACTAAAATCTGCTAGGCTCCATTACAGAGACAGACTCAGGAGAAAGTTAATAGAAAATGTCAATTTCCAAAAAATCAAGTGCTGATCCACAATAAAAAAGAGCATGCAAAAAGTATAAACTGAAACCTGATCAGTTCTATTACAAGCCACTTACCAAAATCTGAAAGTCCACAATAAAACTTAAATATCTTGAGCACTCATGTAACACCTGGTTTCCAATAAACAAATTGAATTTACAGGTAGAAAGGACCTAGACTATTTGTAGAGTACACTTATCTCTGCATTCCCTTCTTTGGGATATCTGAATAGATTCCCATTCAACCACAAATACTTACTAATCACCAGCCAAATACAATATTAATGATACTGATCAATGATATCTAGAAAGTCAATCCTTACTGTCAGAATTTTTTTCAGAACTTAAACTTTCTCTCTTGGATTCACATATAAGAAGGGCCCATGAAGGAAGTCTAGGATCATATGGGCAGAGGTGTGTATAAATGTTCCCTCAACTATATTAGAGTACCAAACAAATAATACAAGCCTTCACACATCACTTTCCTACCATTCTTACTCTTAACCCCCAGAGCCTCTCCTGTGGTGCGTCTCCCCAGCTGCTCTGCCTCAYACCTACAGTGCTGTGTGGGGCTGTTGCAAGGGCAGCACAGGACCCAGCACTTGGCCTTGCTGAACCCCATAGCATTGGTCAGGCCCAGCCAGCCTGTCCATATCCCCCTGTAGAGCCTTCCTGCACTCAAGCAAATCAGCTCTTCCTCCCAGCCTGGTGTTGTCTGCAAATTTGCGGAATGAGGGAGGAACTAGAGTAAGGGACTGGGATTAGTATTAGGGGATTGGAGTGAGGGGTTAGAGGGAGCTGCAGTAAATTCCAGCAGAGATCAGAGGGAGCTGCAGCCAACCTTCCCCACAGCACTGTGTGCAGAACATCCCTCTGATGTCAACCTCTTGTGCTCACAGCTTRACACCAATATCACCACAGCTCTGTGGCTGCGGCTAGCAAGACACTGGCACTCAGGGAAACTCACCACGCACAGAGGCAGCTCCCTTGTTTGCCCTAAAATGCAGGGGTCTGTAATGCAATGTGTTACACTTGAATGCTGGCTCCGCTTATTCAAGAACTTGATTTTAAACAGTTGTAAAAGTGAGTGCAAGAGATGCATCCTTCCAGTGAAGCCACACCAGGAAAGAACCAGACAGTCTAACTGCCAGATGACCTTTATTGCACAGGGCAACATTAGGTCTACTGCAAAACAGGATCCTCAATGTACAAAAATGCTCAGGTAGTGAGGGAATGTTTGTGGTCAACCTGCCTTTAATAAGATATGATCTCTTCAGTGAGGGAGAAGTTGGCGTGTTCCATGTTCACAAGCACACACAGACATCTAGCAGCACTAGCCGCATGCGCGTTGTCACCCTGTTAACCACTGGGGACCAGGGTAATGACACAATTTTGCCAGTACAGACTTGAGACACACAAAAGAGTAGATGTTAACCAGCATTGAAATTTAACATCTATTGGCCTGTTTTAAAACGTTTAATAGTTCACACTGTAAGTGAATACTGTACGCAGGTTTTAGTACTTGACTTTGAAAGATAAATTGACAACTTTTCATTTCAAATCCTAACAACTTAAAAATTTAGAGCTTACTTTCATGAGATTACCCAGAATTGGTTTCAGAAAAGGCCTTCTATTTCAAAACATATACAAAAACCTAGGCCCAGGAGAAAAATCAGGTTACTAATAGCCCTCTTTTAGAAAGTATCAAAGAGTTAAACAGCTGCTAGTTATCTAAACAGTAGAGAATAAGACATAAGACTTAAAAATGCACATGCAGTTTAAATTTTAGAAAAAAAAGTACATTTTGCATTCCATCCATTTTAAACAATAGAAAAACTTTGTCAAATTTCACCTTTCTCTCATCTACTTGCATTGCACTTACACCTTCAGAATAAGAACATTAAGGAGAAGAGATATTTCACCTGTATGTGGTGGTTAAAATATTTATCAACATCCAGTCTCATACCGAGTTCCTGCATGAGTTCATGCAAGGGGTTCTTGGAAAGTGACGAGAAAGGATAACCCCACCTCATGGTCTGAAAAGGCTTAAACTTAACTTTGATCCTCAAATTAAAACTTGGTATTTAGGAACCATTATTCTTCACGCCTTACACCATGTACAGGGAAGGATTAGCATCAATAGCCATCCTTCAGGACTACAATAAGATGGCCTGGAAGCCCTTATTCTGACAAAAATGATACGAACTGAAACTTAAAGTTACCTAGGCAATGCACAACAGAAACCAGCGGAAAAAGCCCAAGGGGTGAACACAGGGCGCCCAGCAAAGAATTGGGCAGCGGCCCCTGCTGCACCCCGGGCTTCTCCTGCCGACAGCCGGGGTGGCAGGGCCCCATGCGGCCGGGCCTAGGCGCTCGCCCCTCTCCCAGCTGCTACCCTCGCCCTCCGCTCGCTGCTGCTCCCCACCACGCAGCCGCTGGGCCCCTTTATGCCCCTGGCTCGGGGGGCGCCTCGCTCCCCGCCTGCGACCCGCAGCGAGCCCGGGGCCGGGCCGGTCGAGGCRGGGGCTCCGCGCTCCCGCAGGGCCGGGGCTCAGCGGGGCTCCCGGGGAGCTCTCACCTTTTGGAGAGGTCCATGAGGACCCCCGAGAAGAGCTTCTCTCCGAGCCGGAACGAGACCACGAGGGCGTCCTCGATGATGTGATCCAGGGTGACCCGCACCTCGGAGCCCGGCAGCAGCGGCGCCGCCGCCGCCTCCCCGGTGGCCGGAGCCGCGGGCACCGGGCACTGCGGCTCCACAGCCGCGGCATCAGCAGCATCCGGCTCCTCCTCCTCCGGCCCGCGCGGCTCCTCCCCGGGCCCCGGCGCCGCGGAGCCCCCAGTCGCCGGCGGGCAGGGCTGCGGCTCCTCCTCGGGAAGTTGGGGGTGCCCGGCAGGCGGCGGGCAGCGCGGCGGCTCCTCCTCGCGCTCCGCGCTGGGCGCCCGCCGCCGCTCGGCCTGCGGCGAGCCCGCCCCCGCGCCGGGCGGCGGCCTCTCCGCCACCTCGGCCTCCRCCTCGCAAGTGGCCGGCGGGCTGCGGGCGGGCGGCGGTGGCCGCTCGGCCTCGCCGGGTGCAGCCTTCCCCCCRTCGGCCTCCTCGCCATCGGGCACTACCGACTCGCCGGCCTCGCTGACGGCGGGGAGAGGATCTGCGCCGGCCTCACTGCCCGGGATAGGCTCCATCTCGGGCTCGGCCTCGCCGGCCCCCCCATCGCCCGGCACCGCTGCAGTAGCCGCCGCCTCCGCAGCCATAGCCGCCATTTTCTCTGCTGCTTCACCGCCGCCTCCCTCCAGCAGCGGGATCGATAACCGCGGCCTTCCCCGCCCGCCTGGCAGGCAAGGCCCGCCCCCCTAGCGCCGCATCTGGCAGCCTATTGGCGAGCGCGGAGCGGTTCTCTGCTGTCAGTGGCGCGCAGCGGTGTCCGTCAAGCGCAGCGGGAACTTCCCGTTGGCCATCGGGGACTTCATTCAATGCAGAGCCGGGAAGAGGAAGAAGGGGGGTGGCCTAAGGCTCAGCACGCCGTTGCGGAGCGAAGGGGCGGGGCCTGCAGGGCTATTGCGCCCTCCCATTGGCGGAGGGAGGAGCCGCTCTGCTCAGAGGCCGCTCATTGGCAGGGGCGGTGCTCCGTCAGGGGGCGCTGCGCGGGGATGGGCATGCGCGCTGGGGGTGGCGGGTCGCGAGCAGGCGGGCGGGGTGGATGGCGGGTCTCGGGGCAGTCCGGTGGTATCGACCCGCTCGCCGGGTGGGCGCTTCCCCCTGCGCTGCCCCCCGCCGATCGGGCAGCGCTGCCGTTGTTAGCGCTGCCGTTAGCGCTACCTTTAGCGCTACCTTTAGCGCGTGGCCTGTGGGCGGAGTGGCGTGCACCCCGCACCTCGGGGGCGAGCAGGCCCGTTTGGGGCGGGGGGCCGCGTGAGGAAACGCGGCGGCCCCGCGGCGGGGGCACGCGGCGTGTTGGCGTCCTGCAAGACGCGCTGGCSCCTGGCGGAGTGGGGGTGGCACGTGCGGCCGCCCCCGTTAGCACGCGGGGTAAAGGCGAGAAGTGCGGGGTAGAAGGAGGAACAAGAAACGGCGCTTCCCTGTGCGGTGCTTGCAGGCCGTGGTGTCTTCCTGCGGTGGGTTCAGCAGTTTCTACTGTGCTGGGCGTTTTTCTTTCCCACTCAGCTACAAAATCTTGGTTTTACCAAAGAGAAAGGAAATGGTTTAGGATGTTATATACATGAAGAAAGAAGGAAAGTGTTTAAAAGTGTTTTTTAAAAAAAGGCAATGGTGGGAAAAAAGAAAGTATGGCCAACGGAGGAGAGGAGGGAAAAGGCACAGATGRTTTTTATTCTTTGCTGTGCTCTTGCAAGAGTTAGGCTGTTTGGCTGCGATTAAAGCTTGCTGAAAGGTAATAAATRGAGTCTATTACACTTGTTAGAAATAAACCATGTTAGGATTTCCTTCATGGCGGTGATGCTATTTGCAGATTTCAAAGTTGCTATCAACCATATGCCAAAACTCACCCCCCACGTTGCCAGGAAAAAACCAAAACCCTTGATAAAAGTGAAGAACTAATGAAGTTAGAAAAATCCTTGAGCAGATTAATGGCATAGTAGTATGCTCACCTTTCTCTTCATGATAGGAAAGCCAACTTGGATACAATTAAGGGCTATGGTAATGCAAACAATGAACTTTTCAATGAGAGTGATAAATGAGGACTTGGAATAAACGGTCTTCTATAACAACAAAAAAGTTCCATTTAACTATATAAATAAAACATGACCTTGCAAGCTGCTAGCTCTAGGGTTTTAGCATGTAGTAAAGGAAAGGCATGAGGCATACTGTGTTGCATGGAGCATTGTGTTTTGACTTGTCTTGCAGACATGGAGTCTCTCTCCATTTTTGATTTTGATAATGCTTTAGCTTGTGTGATGTATGCATTATCATTGTCATAAAGTATATAAAGAACATAAAGGAACGTCAAGAGGAACATTTTTTAAGACAAATATGTTAGAAATATAATCAAATGAATTTGCTAAAGGTAAAATGCATTTTTTTTATATATATATATACTGTCATATTTCTTAAATCAATGGGTTGGTAGCGTGAGTGAGTAGCGTAAAATGTTTGTAGCAAGAAGGAAGAGTACACAGAGAATAACTTTTTTTTAATGATTTTTTTTTCCAGATATGCTTCATCAGTCTGTATCACAGAGAAATAGCAGATGGATTCGGTGTATCATCTGTGGCTTAAAAGAAATCAGATTTGGTAAGCTTTTTCCAAAACCTGCCATTAATATTGCTGTCTAAATCATTTTGAAACATTTTTTGTTACATATTTGTAAAAGATCTGTATTTTTCATCCTGAGGCCAAAATGCTTTGATAGATGGCAGGTATACTGGAACCTCCAAGAGTGAATGCACTGCTAGAATTCTAGAGAATAGTGAGATTTGTGTTGCTGATGAGTTATGTTAATTTCAAGCTTATCTTTGTGCAAAGATTTCATTTTTGCATCAGATGTGAGGTGTCGGTTTAACGAGTCAGAGCAGTTCTGAATATTCTGCTAAGGAAAAGGCAACAGTGTCTCCAGAAGATATTCAGCAATTCTGAATGATTATTATAGAGTTCTTGTCTCAAAGCAGCCTGCTATAAAATAAGTGATCATAGGATTGGAGGGGGGACTCTGCCTTCTTTCCAGTCTTATTTTTGTTCAGTGAAACTGTATCAGTGGATTGCTGACATCTAGAAATACAGATTTGCCTTCTGGGACTTCTTACATTACTCAGTTGAGTCTCAGGATAGATAAATGTATTAGTGAAGATAACTTATATGTAACGGCAGAGCTGTTTTTACACTGGACTGCAATACACACTGCACACAAGGCATGTTCACCTTCTCTAATACTGTGCTCCCTTTACTAGCTCGCACTAGAAGGAGTCTATCCCATCTCAAATCTAATATTGAAAGGAAAAGACACCAGGTTAGCTAGAAAGGCGAGCAGGGGTACAATTATATGTATCATCCTTTATTGTATCTTGCTTATACTCAGGAAAAGTAATACCGTATTTCCAAAGTTTGCAAGCACTAGCATTCCAGGTATGAATAAACCTTGAAAAAGTTTGCAAAGCCCAAAGCTGCAGGGTAGCGTTCCTGCTGGGGAGTGCAGGGTGGGGTACAAACCTCTCGTGATCCTTACTATAAAACATGACCTGTGTTAAATGCTTTGTACCTCTGTGATTCTAATTGTACTCACTGGTCAGTTGACTTAGCCACAGTTCGTTTCTCTAGTCCTGCCATGGGGTGGTGTAGAAGGAGGCAGTAAATTCTGAGCCCACAAGAAATTACCAACTAATACAAAGAGACTGCTTAGCCCTTGAGCTATTGGGACGTTGAGATCCAATAGCTCGGCCGAACGGGCTTTTTGTTATGCTAAATTCAGACTTTTCTGAAAGATGGGCGTAAAATGGAAGATTTCCTCTTCCAAAACTGCAGTGAGATTAATGCATACTGAAATCCACTCAGCTTTTCAGCAGGTGTTGCTGATGGCAGACAGTACCCATTAAAATGCTAACTGTCATCTTTTACATCCCCTTGAGTCCTCAGCAGACCTTATGCTAAGCAAGAGAGACAAACCTGGTTGTGTGGCTTGTTAACACTTCGCTTAAATTGTTGCATTGTAATAACCCCAGGAGATAATTTGTTTCACCCAATCACTTTAAAATACTGAGGAGGGGGAGTTTCTTAAAAAGAGAATGTAAACAACTTTATTACAGTATCATTTAGATATTGAAAGATGTTGTATGTGCTTTTTTCTTTTTTTAAAAAAGGTAAGAATAGTGTTTAAATATCTTTAATGTCTGACAGAAATGTGGTATGATTAAATGGGAGTATGTTAACAATAGACGTGTTGATAAAGGATAAAACTTATTCGTTGAATAAAAAAGTGCTTGCTACATATTTTTTCCCATCCCAAACTCCTTCGATTATGCCATAATTTCTGTTTGTTTAAATGTGACCTGTAATCTCTTTGGGATAGGACTTGTCTTTCTGTGGCTGACTTGCATAGTTGCAGCCTTGTTTCTATCCTGGAACCTTTAGAATCTGCCAAAATAAAATGAATKATGTTAATGAAACAAATTGCACTTGCACACCCTTTCTGTAGATTAAAATGAGCTTGTGTGTTCAGCAATTGGCAGAAAGGATAAAAGAAAAAAGGAAAAAAAAAAAGGAAATGTGAACTGTAAGTTCAAGAGAGAGGAACATACAACTGGAGGAGATTTTAAAAAAGGGAGGAGAAATGAAAAGCTGTATAAAGATGTGTTTAGGAGCCTGTTAGCAGACTCGGCAGAAGAAGTTGTAGTAAACTTGAAGTGCATGAGCGAACGGATGTGATGTGGTTGAGTGGTGCCTGTAAGAAGCAGATACGATGGTATCTCTGTGTGTGGCTATACATGAGTGAAAGAGTTTTTTCTGTATGTGTAAGCTGGGACATGATAAGGATCACGTTTGGCAGTCTGCCTGTGTGCAGGCCTGGGTACCCAGATATGTGCATGCTTCAGTGATGCTAGTTTGTTTTGTCGTGATAAAACATATCACTCCACTGAACTAATTACAAAAAGAAAATCTTGCAGTCTGTGAGTAGTTGCAGCGTGTATGTGTGTTTTGGCTTATACAAGCCCTTTCAGTTAGGATCTGTATAACAAAATCTGTAGTGATGATAACATAATTCTATGGGCATAAGGTTCCATAGAACTACACAACCATGAAAGAGCTGACACAAAGTGCAAGCATATCTACACTGTAAGATAGTACGTACAATACAAGTTATATAACCAAGTTAAAGGGAAGCTGAAATGGATGGTTGTAGCATGTGTAGAAATACTGAACTTCCTTTAAACTAATTTAACTGGTAGTAACAGTGAAGCAGTGATAGCAGACTGCAGCATGAGCTGCACCGAGGGGGTGGCCTGGTAGCTGCAATCTGTTTTGTTACTGGTATCCAAGTCAGCTGGGTATGTCTGTTTTCTGTGTCTGTTCATGCTGCAGTCCATTTGACTTGTGTAGGCATTTACAAGCCTCAAGCAAGTGTGTGGATTTATAGAGAGTATTTACAGGGAATAGGTGATAGCATCTCGGTAGGATAGTAGTTTGTTTGTTTGTTTGTTTTGCCCTCTTGACTGGGCTGTCAGGATTTTAGGTTGAGGTTTATGATTTGAAGCTCTAGAGTCCCTTGCTGAGACCCTGACCACGTGTGTCCATAGGGATTGTATTTTACATACACCAATAGCCCCTASTTTTTGCTGGTCTTTTGCCAGGAACATTGAGAAACAGTTAACTGCAGGAAACAGCATACTTATTTATTCCTGTCAATCTGGATTATAGTGGCAATAGCTTCCTGTGACTTCCATAGTGACAGTAATTTTCTGTGACCACGAGAAAGGTCTGTGTCTCTCACAAGAGCCTCCCATGTATTGTGGTTTAGGGACCACATTTTTTGCTGTGTTAATAAATTAATTTTTAACATTATTCTGATTTTAGATTAGAAAATTATTGTTATTCTATGTTGTCTCATATTTTAGGGTCAAGAACTTTTCTGGTTTGGGATGCATATGTTAAAACTTTAATAAAAGATCTCTGTTATTTTAGTGTCAATTAAAAAAAATTCAACATACCTTTGAAAGTAGGTCTACAAAAATAATTGTTATTAGATGACAATGTGATTGATTCTGACTTATTCTCTGTATATCAAGTTGTAGTCTTTCCGTCACATACACACTAGTCTTCTTCCATGAATAAGTACCACTGCTATGAAATGTGAAATGGAAGGAATTCATTCCTGTGTGTGATTTGTGTAGAGCTCARCTAGATTAAACAATTTTACTGAATCTTGGTGACTCAGTGAAGCAAAATTAATCTAGGTTGTAGCCAAGACATCAAAGACCAGAGGTGATGGAGCATCATTTTCAAAAATKGTGTCAGGGTAATGTAGCTTTTGCCATGCATCACTGTAGCTACAGGCAGCACTCCCCTCTGTCAGCCCTGAGCTGCTTGTATATGTGTGTGTGTGGCAGGCCTAGAGCACTCCAGTTTCTTCTTGCCGAAGCTGGAAACCTTCTGATGGGCAACAGCCCATCCAGCCACCTCCCCAGCAGGCAGGGCAGACAGGGGATTGCTTGATCCATTCCCCTGCTTTGGCAACTGGATTCAGTCTGCAAGACTCCAGTTGGTTAGCCAGGGGTGGGGATGGGATAGACACAGATGGAGATATTTACAAAACAGAATTTAGGTGCTGAAATTAAACAGCTGTTTCGGAAGTTCAGTGGAGAAAGGAAGTGCTCTCCAGCAAGTGATTCAGAAAGGAATGGTAAACTAGCTCTGCAGCAGCCTCCTCAGAAGAACATGTCTCAGTTGACTATACAGTTACGCTAGCTTCCTAACTTAACATCCAAATCATGATCTCTGATGCCTCTACTGAGATCTTTTCTGAAGGAAGGAAAGGTTGACAAGTGTCTATTTGGGACATAAGTGACGAACCTGTTGAGGTATCTGTCTGCATCTGTCTTAACAATCTGTGAGCTGAGACCACATATTTTTGAAAGGAAAAAGGCCTTAGGCTCTCAGATTTATTTTGTAGCTAAAATGGTACTTACTTTGTTTTTCAAGACTTGCAGTGGAATGTGATACAATTTCAGACTGTCTGTTCAGAGCATGAAATGAATCAAATAGATTCTTTAAACAAACTCAGGTATTACTTGCACAAGTGTTCTTCTCAGCAAATATTGATAGATTTTCCTTCATAGTTTTAGGAAGTTGATTTGTTCATTTTCTGTTCTAAAACAATGCAGTTTTCATTTTTTGTGTTTTGCAAAGAACAGAACTTCAGCTGGTGTATTCTCTGTGGGTGACTCACTCAGTATCAAGAGCAGCACACCTAGGGGGATCTGCTACTGAATTTAAGATCCAGGAGAATTAAAAATAGGCTCCCTTCAGATGTTAAATTCTTTCTTTTCCCCCTCTGCCTGCTTTGAGAGCTCTCTATTTATCCTGAGCAGAATAGGATATGTTGCTGCTCAAATTTTACATGATCTTTTTGGCCAGAGCTGCACTGTGTTTTGGCAAAAATATAAGCTCATAAAAATCTGCTAGAAAGGGAACCATTTGTTTCAAGCAGTCTAAACAGTATTCTTTCCTGTGGAAATACAAGCCTGTATATTTTGTCTTGGATATGATCTTCTCTTGTTTTTAATTTTGTGACTGTACTGCACTGTGTGCATAATTATTTAATTCTTACTTGTCCTGAATATTTGTGTATGCTCCTTTCTGCCATATCTTGTTGCGGCTTTTGGACCTGCRTTACCCATCCATTTGTAATTACTTTTATTTTGCTATTTTTTTTTTAATATTTCAGTTGCAAATTGCTGGATTTGTAGGAAAGCTATATGTGGTCAAAGGATCCAAATATTTGTGATCAAGCTTCCTAGTTTTGATAGGGATGAGTAATTGACTATTTCCAATTAAGATAATTGATTGTTTCATTATGAAGCCGTACTGTAGATCATAGAATCATTCACAGATTAGATCTTTAGATTACTTTAGGCATAACTTCTTGCTCTAAAACACAGTCATGGCAAGTCCCAGTTCAGGAAGGCAGGGCAAATGTGCAGTTGTGTCCATCTCAACATGTGGACAGGCCCACAATTCTGTTAGGGATGAAACTTATTAGTGCTAAATAAACCTATTTTGTGGATATGTAGATAATTTGTTTTGCAGGGCTGTGAATTAGAATATTTAGTCAGATGTTAAATGCACAAAAGATTGTTGTTAAGAGGATACACTTTAGGATCAGATACCTGGACCTGTAAGTTGGTTTATCACAGCAATTTTTTGACTATAGATGGGTATCTGAGCTTTCCTACTGTACTGTTGTTTCTGACAGTGTTACCTCCCAAAATGGTGTTGTTTTGGATGCTATGTTGCTGAAACAGTCAAGAAATCTACTGTCCGCAGCAACATCTTTATTCAGAAATAGCTTCTAAGTATTGTGCCTTGGAAGTGGAAAGGACAGAAGTTGCCTAAGCCAGGTTTCTCTGTTGATCCTGAGATCAAGAGGACCTATACTGTCGACTATATATTCACTGCAAAAGCTTGTGATAAACATCATGACATATGGCTTTTCCTTAACTGTAGTCATTGAAGATGGCATCATGTTGGATGAGAATAACAAGGTGAACAGAATCTGTAATCTATCCTCATTTAGGATTTTGTATTGGTAGTGTAAGAAGATGGGGTGATAGAGGAAGCAGTTGACTAATAATCACAATCATACTTCCCTAGCTGAAGCAAAAGTGAGCGGTAAATGCTTCTCTGACACTGTGTGCCCTGCTCTTTGGTACTCATTTGTAGCCTAAACTTGGCCATCTATGAAACACAAACAATAGCATTTCCTTCATAGAAATATCATGTGGTTTAATTAAGTTCAATATTTATAAAACAAATTGAAGATGGAAAGTGCTGTGCAAGTGTTAAGTATTATCCTTGACAAAGACACAGGARCCAGATAATTAGTCTTTTAAATGCATCTAGTTATTTCATAAATTACAAGTTATTTTTTCTGCTTAAATTAAGCACAAAAGCACACATTCAGCTTTTCTGCTAATTACTTATATGACCATTTGGAGGTATTTCAGTAAAACAGAGCTGACCAAGGCAAATGTGTTTTCTGTCTAGACTTTGTCTTACAACAATTATATGGATTGACTATAAATCAGAGAGCTAGGCATAACAGTAAAGTTGGCAAAAGAGAAAAAAAAAAACTGCTTTGAGATTTTCTAGGTAGTTTTCAAGTGTGTCTGTAATAGACAGTCTACCTTGAAGTGGACTGTATCACCATTTGCCCAAATACAAGTGAACAACTTTTGTCTGAAATCCTTGGCTTAGTGTGTGTGCACCATTTTTAACRTTTTTACTGTTATCTTCCTCTTGATTTACTATCTACAAATTATTTTTAATGTTTTGTAAGTCGTTAAATTGAATTGCTGATATTCCACACTAACTTGTTTTTTTCTATCTTTTTTTGGTAGTCACAAACGGAAGAGGAGTGTGGCATAAATAATATTGTACCTACATTTCTAGCTGTACAATATTGTTTCTTAGCCATGCTATCCAGTTAAGCTCTCAGTAAAAAAAAAAAAAAAAAAAAAAAACTTGTTTTAAGGTCAGCTATTTTCCTGTGGGAGGAAGGGGGGAAAGACATTTTTGAGTTGTAAGTTTCCCCTACCACATAATCCCATTGATATAAAAATATTTGGAGTAAAACTCATTTCTGATATAATTCCACTGACTTTTAAACCCAGTTACATCAAGGATGAATTTCTGCCTYGTGGTATCTGCAAAACACACCAAAAATGCACCAACAACAGTTGGAGGAGTCATGGCCTGTTTGTATATGCTAATATCTCTGTGGCTGATGCACACATTTCATCCCTTTATTAAGTGTTCTGTTCTCTGACTAAAATGAGAATAAAAAACTTGCAGTTAGCTGTTTTCAGAAAAAAACTTTTTTTTTCTGACACTTTTTTTTCCATGGCATTTTGCTAGAGGACTGAATCTTGTTTATTCTTTGTCTATGCACGGTTTACGAAGCCAAGAAATTATATGAAATAAAAGTATTTTCAGTTCTGAAAATGATGCTGAAAATTTACCTTGCACTTTTTGTGGCCTCCTGTGACTTCTGTGTATTCTTGGAAAAAAATGATTGGTTCCTAGTATTTAAGAGAAATGTCAATTTTATTGACATTTTAGTCTTAATATATTGCAGTTATTGAGGGGGGCATGTGCATCATAGGGAAATAAATTAGAGATTGCTCTCAGTCATCCTTTCGGTGTGGGTGGCAGAGGAGGGGAGCAGTGGTGGGTGGGACTAGATTTTTGTGCTTGTGTCCCTATTTTCTTCCAAGGACAGAATAAATTTTTGACTATTTAAATGGTGGTCTACATATTGCGTGTAGCCTGAAGGGATGCACAGTATTCATCAGCTGGAGGTGAATGCTATCATGCCACTCTATCTTCAGTGGTGAAGTTCGTCTTGCAAAACATCTTAATTTCTCTGTCATATGCTGAACAACTTTTCACTTGGATCAAAAAAATGTGAGATCAAGAGCTTCAGGTAGGAATTACTTCCCTAATAAAGAAAGTGYCTGTGCTATAGCAGTGTGTTTTCAAATCTCTTAAGTTCCATGAGCAGTTTTGTATTTGTGCCACTGTGCAAACGGATTTGGGAGCTTCACTAAATTTGTAGAGACCATTCTTGGCTAAAACCCTGTGAGTACTTGACCTCAGCAATAAATAYGCAAGGGAGAAAATGCTGTGCTACTTTCAGAGCACAAACATTTCCTTGCRCATCGACACCAAAATACGTTTGGCATGCACTGACTTTCAGTATTGTCTGAAGTAAGAGCACTTAAAAGATACAGTCTGACCACAAGACTACAAAGTTCAATCGTTAATACAGTGCAGTGACAACATGAAAGTTATGCCCTAGTTRCTAAGATGTTTCTGACCATGCCAATTCTTTCTACATCTTAAACCACTTTGCTTTTGTGAATAGATGTTGTGTTCCCCTGCAGAGCCCTTCATACTAAATTTATTTCAAAACCAAGAAAAATCTACCACCTCTATTTTCAGCATATCTTCAAACAAGTCACTTGGTATGCATGCTTTCATGACAGATATCTAATCAGCTTTTAGATAGGATCATTTTATGGACTCTTCTGGCTCAGCCTGTCTTCCTGTCAGGGCTCAACAGCAATACCTGGCATGGCCTTTGGCAATTCATTTCCTTTGATGAAGTCAGGTCACTTTTTAATTGCTCGTCATGTTATCTGATAGCTTGTAACTTTGACAAAACAAGATTTGCAATTGGCTTGCAAAACAAGAGAAAGAATCCTGCAAGCTAAGAACTGACTGTGTTATCTTTCAAGGGTGTGCTTGGTGGTCAATAGTTGGGAAATGGTTGTGTTGTCTTCATTCATGGATTCCCTTTAACTCGAGACATAGCTATAGAAGAAACATTCCATCATCCCCCAAATAAAATAGGCTGTGACTCTTTGGCTGTGGTAAACAAACCATTGTGGTTTGATAGGCTGGGGTAAGTGGTTAGAAGCTGGTCCACAAAACCGTATTAGATACTATTTACATAACGGACTTCTTGCTTAGGCTTTTAATGATGATGATACATGGTGCTAGTGTAAAAATATACAAGTTAGTGAATGTTTCTTGTCCAGAAGTTTTTGGAACCATAGATTCAGAGTGATAAAATCAAATATAAAATTCTAAGATACTCTCTTAATTTGATCACAGACAACTTGATGTCTAGTCCATGGAAGCTGCATAGTACCTTCTACAGAATCTTGCCTTATACATAGACCAGGAGTGTCAATAATGTAATTAAAGCACATAGCATTGCGTTAATAGGCAAATGTTCAGTGTCACAACAATGAGGGTTTTTAGACTTTAGATTTACTACTGGCTAATTTAAATGCTAGAGAATGTGGTATGAAGTAAAGTAATGTGCCTGCCTTAGGGAAGGAAACATGAATAGTGGTGTTCAGTTGGTACTGCAGATTTTTAAATGGCAGCAGAATGCATGAAAACAGTGCAGAATATTAAACATGTTACATTATTTCACTGAGGTAATAGCTGTATTTCTAATTGTGTGTTATATATGAAGAACAATCCAGAAATATTATCTTTTACAATACAAATTCTTGCTTCCTGAGTTGTCCAACTGAAGCTGTTTGAGTGTGTCCCCTCAAACTCACAAGGAAGGAAAACACAAGCCTTCAACAACTGTTCCAGGATCCTCATGGGGAATTATGCTGGTGTAACTGTGCTGTGTTTCTCTATGGTTTCACTGATTCCCTATGTGGAGACAACACAGAATAAGGCCAAGTCTGCATTTGCAAGGATATGCTGACATAGCTGTATAACACAGTTTATTTTTATAGATAGCATTCCTTTGCCGCTGTAATTATAGCACCTTGCTGAATAATATATAGTCTACTAGCAAAAGATAACCTTTGCTACCTTAAATTTATATATTTTTTTTATATTATCTCTCTACTGGAATGGTTGATTAGAAGTGCGATTGTTTTTCTCCATTCTTCTAATAGTCATGGATTGCAAAAATATTGAAAACAGGCCTAAGAATGCCCTTCTCCCAGGCTCCTTTATACCAATTTGAAAATATTATGAATTAAACTATGAATAGGAGACTTTATTCTGAAGCAGAAAGATGTATTAATGGTGGCTTTTTTCATGATTATGGAATTCCTCTATTCAGGCTGAACCTAAATGGTGGAATAGAAAGAGAGGAATACAGTTAAACAAGCGAATAAACTTTGCCTTGTCATTCTCTATTATCTTCAAAGATTGAGATTGATTTTAAAAATATAAGATATATCTTGTGTTTAAAGTTGTAATTTAGATAATTAGCCTTTGGAGCACCAGTGAAATTTCAGTATTACTTGAACACTGTGTAGGTCAGATGTTACATGTACAAAATATTCCATCATACCAGTTCTTGTACTTCAGTCTGATATATGTTTGGGTGGTTGGTTTGTACTGCTTTGACATCCATTTGAATGGCAAAAATATTTTCAAATAGAACTTATATTTAATGATGTGTCCTCTCAAATTATACATTTCTATAGCAAAAATAGTGTAGTTACCCATACAATACAAGTGTATGGTTGTAGCCCAGAGCAATTACACTGGAATTAAACCAGGCTGTCGCTGAATGTTAATTGAGAAGTTGCAGTTAGGGAGCTAAATAACATAAAGTATCCAGACATCCTAGCAGTGTGGAGGAAAGAGCGCAAAGAAGGATGGAAAAGTTTTCTTATCTTCTTTGAGTTGAAGAATGAAAGATTTAAAAATCAGAGTAGATAAAATTTGGAGCGTAATAATTGGAACATAATTAGTGATCGCAAGGGATCCTCCTTCAGCGTATTTACATGTTTATGAGCAATGTCTGCTTTGATATAACTTTCTAACAACATGTTTGGTATAGTTGCCTTGGGCTGCAAAATCATTTTCAGTGAGACTGTCTTGTAAAAAAAGAAGATAGAAATACGGTATCAGAAAGTTACTTATTTAGGCTAGACATCTAAACTATATATTTCTTCAGAGAAAAACCTCCTACTAACTTTAGCTTTTCTCTAATAACTTTTTTTTTCTGTCTCGAGGAAAGAAAACTGCCTAACCCTGGATATTTTATGTGTTGAGATTTTGTCTTATTAGTTCCATAACCATGAAAAATACATCAGATTAGAATATTGTAGAATTTTTGTAATTTTAATAATTCAAAATTTTGCTAACAAATGCAGATTTTTGTTGTTTTGGTTTGCTTGTTTTTGAGTATAGCATTTCTTGAGCTCTCTATTCAGGCAAAATTCTGTTTGAGTTTTAAAAGGAATTTGCCCAGCAAAAAACTGAGCGAGTGCACAGTCAGGTTCTTGGAGTTTTGCCCAGTGGTTTTTACCTGACAGTGTCCCTTTATGCATATTTCATGCCCTGGCCTACCTTGTACTTTCAGGCAGAGAAAAATAGACTTTGCAACTATCTCGTACATAAATATGAATGATTTAAATACTAGTGTAGGGTAATTAACCCCTTTATAAAAATAGTAATGTTTTATAGTTCAAAACACTGATGTAACCTGTTGGTTATTTTAAGGTTTTTAATTGGGAAATTTTATTCTCTTTTATTGTGGCTCTTGTGGGTTGGAACTCAAATGTATATATGAGTGAGTTTCTTAATTTTTTACCACTGTGGTGTTGTGAAATTGTTGCAATTGTAAGGCTTTTTCCCCCATAGCATAAATTTACTATAAAAGAGCTTCATGTTACCTGTTAGGCTTTTTTCCCCTCAGAATAAAATCAGTCAGGCTGTTTGTTCCAAGCCTGGACCAGAGAGGCCAGATAAATACTGCTTGTGGTTTTAGATCAGAGACCAGGCAGTATGTGTCACATTTGCAGGGAGATTTTAATTAGAATTTGGCTATACCTTTGCTTTTTCTGTACTAATCTCAATTTGATTCTAATGACTGAAGTTACCCAGGGTGAATCATATCTGGTCAAGCCAAAATAAGGCCTTGAATTTTTCCCAGATGATGGAAAATATGAATCAATTTAGAGACTTGAGCAGAGACAGACTACTAAAGCAACCACAAAGCTGTACGTGATTCAGTGGGAGAGAAAGTCCACCCAGTGAGTCAAGGTAGAGTGGTAACAGCTTCAGAGCTCTTCTGTTACCAGAGTTGGTGAGTAGTGAGAGAAAATGGGAGCTATGAATTGTGATGAAAAATGGCCTGATGCTTATGTTGTGTGATTTATTTTGTTGCTTTATGTTAATGTAAAAAAGCAAACTCGGCAAGGAAACAGATTTCAGCTATGACTTGGATTTCAGTATTCTCTTGAGCAGAGCCTAGGGAAATAACCGTATGGAAATAGACAGCAAACAGACCTCCTTCAACTCTAAAGGCGGGTGAAAATGCCCTGACATCTTATGCAATCACAGCACAATTGAGTGCACTCATTATCACCATTCCTGCAGACTGTATCACCCTGGGTATGCAGATTGCAGTTAATAACTGTGCTTTCTCAATAGTTCAGGGAAAAACTCTGCTGCTGTCATACGCCACAGATAATAGTTATGATATTTCACAAGCTACAGTTGGCTGTGGAAAACATTTCATGCAGAGACCGAGGAAACAGGAGAACTTGCTGTAACACAGCAGCATATCGGAAGACTCATGCTTGAATCTGTATTTTGTTGTTGTTTTTATATATAATAACACTTTGTTGCCCTTCATGTTTGTAGTCAAAATATATGTGCCGAATCAAAAATCAAGAAGACTCTAAATGTGGATACTAAACTTAGTGAGAATTCCTTACATAATGATCATTTTAATTTTCAGTCAGAAATGTACCAAGACCAAACCCTTTGCCTTTAGCCCTTTTCTCTTCATTTGTAGACTAACTCTGCTTCCTCATTACTGCACTATTCTTTGCTAGGGCAGTAAATCTGGAGACCTAATGGTGCACAAGCCCCTCTGAGGACAGCACTGACTTTTAAAATATTCATTTCTATGCGGATCAGGGATATCCCAGTCTGACTGTAATCGGAGGAAGAAGGAAGGAGACAAATAATCACTGAACATGACTGTTTAGGGAGCAATTTCTGTCAAAAAACCATCAGCGGTGAAGGTGGATATGAGCTGGCCTTGTGCCCCCAAGCACAAGAAAGAGTGATGTGGGCTTGTTTGATACCCATAATAGTATAATTGCTCCTTTCTGTGCCTTCATCCTCTAGCCAGCTGCTTTTCCTTGCTTTGCTGGCATGCCTGTTGTTTCTCTCTGTGAACTGCTGAGTAATGTCGGGGTAGAGGACAATGCCAGACTGACAGTAGTGGCATCTGCACTTTATTTATACCCAGGTTGCAGGTGTAGCACAGCCCTGACGCTGCCCCTTGCTGCACTAGTGAGACTCAGTCCTGACCTGCAGGGACACATCACAAGACAGAGGAGCCTTCAGGGTAGTTCACTTTATTTATTTATTTATTTTTGTTGTTGTTTTATTTTATTTGTCAAAGTGCTGCTAGCTGTGGGAGTGAACTATATGTTCGGGAAAAATCAGTACATCTTTGCTTCCAGCCAGTGATCATACAGAGATCAGTTCATAGCCTGAGTTATTTGAAATTGAATAGACCTTTGTGCTGTGAAGTCAGTTTGCAGCAAGGTTTTATCCTCTGGGAATTGAATGAACTACAAAACTTACTGAGTCATCAGGTAGTAATGTTTCTACCAACCTTGGTCTGAATACAACTTATAGCAAGGGCTGCGTAGCCCTGGAATAATGTCTTGTGCCATCCAAACTTTATCCGAGTGTCTTGGTGAAAATGATTTAAGCTAACATGTTGTACCTCATGGCAAGCAGTTAAAAGCATGTGCAGATCTTTGCAGAAACATGTTAAGTTGCAGTAGTTTTATTGCGTGCTTTGGTCCTATATTTTATCCACAGAGAGGCATAATTCCCATCTGCTGTTTCTTCTTTTAGCACTTCAGGATAACAACACTAGTAAAGTGTTATKCCCATCATACCACCTTAAGTGAGGAAGATCTCTAGAATTTTGAGAAGAAACATTTATACATTCATTTTGATAGCAAAGGAAATACAAACAAAAATTGTATAAACTCATATCTGACTGTAAAAAAAAAAAAATCAGAGACCACAGCAACTCCAGAGCTAGCTCAGCCAAGCAATGTCACATAAAAAATTAAAGAGAAAGCTTTATTTGGATCACGTCTGTATGTAGGTCACAATGACTTAAAAGAGAAGGCATTGACCAGACAAAAACCTTTCAAAATGCTATTTTTGTAAGAGAATGATTCTTCCAAATTTCTCAAAATTAAAGACTGAAAATTAATATTGAAAGAATTTCACTGTTCAGAGACATTTCAGTTTCAGTGTTTCACCTAGAGACAGAGCAGAAGAATTGCGCTAGTCATGCTCTCAACCTGCCTGTCTCCTGCTTGCAGGCCTACCCAGTGCACAGCTGATCCAAAGCTGGATCAAGCCATTTCTTTTCCTGACTAATTGTGCTGTGACTACCCCAAATAAATCAATTCCAGCTTGATCATCTGTCCTGAGGAGTAAAGAAAGATGTGAATCAGCTTCAGCTACCCTTCACCTTAGCTCCCCATAGCACTCTACATTTCTGTTTTCCCTCAATCCATAATCACAGGATCTGGACAAAAACCATCTCCTGTCACTCCTGCCTTTTCTACATCCTGCTGACCATCACTGGCTGCTCTGATCTGCAAGAACTGCTTAAAGCAGGGGAATACATAGTCCATGCTTTTCTGAGAAAACTAGTTTCCAGCTTTGAGGAGCCTAAGTAGAAGTAAAAGCAAACATTTTTATCTACTCCTCTGGTCTGCCTCTGTGCAATAGCCAGAATAGCGGCATACAGGAATAATCTAATAAGCCCTCCCTTCAGAAGAGAAAGCTGGGAGCGGTGATGGAGCTGGGGCACTGAAGGTCTTCGTGCCTGTAGCCAAAGAGCTGTTAGTGGCACTTGAGTAGCGCTGTGTGGCAACAGTCTGGAAAGAAAAATCAAAACAAAAGTATAAAGAGGGTCTAAATGTAAAAATCACTTCTAGAAAAGTCATATCAAAAAGAGCAGATTGGTGGTCTTGAAAACAACAGAAACCAATAAACTTTCCTTATATTTTTTGCTACAAAATGCACATTATATACCCAGGTTCTGTGTCACTGTCAAAGTATATTCATTTGCTTGATTAACAAAGTTTAATTGTGCTTGGATGGCTTTAAGGCATTATATAGCATTGGAAGTGTTTTAAAGTAAATCATCTTTTCACAATTAGTTTAGACTTTTGAGAGAAATAGACTTTCAGAGGACATTCCTCTTTTAAATTGTCTTATTTTATTGTTTTATTTTTGTTGTTTTATCAAAATACTGTTCTGAACAGTGCCATTCAAAATGTTTTGCACTATTTGCCAAGAAGCTAAGAATTTTGGCAAACTAACTTTTCCAAAGTTCACATGCATAGTAATACCAAAAGAAAAGGTGATGACTCTATTTTGAATCCTTCAAAACAGAATTCACTCTATAAGCAGTTTAAAACATTTGCGTTCTTTTTTAGGTATGGTCCCGGTATTTTTTTAAAAGAGATGGAGCAAAAAGGTAGCATCTTTTCATGCTTCGTTTTCCTGATGTGTTGAGAGTTGATGTCATTTGTGGACAAGAATTTTTTGATTTTGCTCCCTGTTAATGAGAAATGCTTGATTCTCTTGTCATGTAGTCATAATCCAGGTCAGAAGGGACTTCCAGTGATCATCTAGTACAAATCATAATCATAGAATGCTTAAGGTTGGGAGGGACCTCTAGAGGTCATCTAGTCCAACCCCCCTGCACACGCAGGGTCTCCTAGAGCGTATGGCACAGTGTGTCCAAGTGTGTTCTGAAGATCTCCAGAAAAGGAGACGCCACCCCCTTCTGGGCAACCTGTTCCAGTGCTCTGTCACCCTCACTGTTAAGAAATTGGATCACTCAGGGCCGTATCCTGTCAATTCTGCATGCTCCAAGGATGGAGATTGCAGGGCCTCTCTGAGCAGCCTTTCTAGTATTCCAGCAACCTCAGAATTAAAACTAATGCCTGATCTTAAATCAGAATCTGTTATCTTCCCACTTCTGTCATTTCTTTCTCTTCCTTATCCCTGTGCCACTCCAAGAAGAGTATAATTCCATCTTCTCTTCAGCCTTCAATTCCTCAGGTAATTGCAGATAAGCTCTCTCGTTTGCCTTCATTTCTCCAAGCTGAGCAGGTCCTGTTCTTTTAGGCTCTCCTTGTACGTCACATCCTTAGGTATGTAACATTTCCAGAGCTGACAACTAGGCATAAAAATATAGGCAAACCAGAGATTTAATTGTGTAATAATAATTTTAGTTGCTCTTGTTTGTAGAGTGCTTTTATTGCTGATTCCAATATCACTCAGTAGGAGACAAGCTTCAGTTTTAGATTAGCTCTAGTTTTTGCCATATGTTAGCCTTTCGCTACCTCCTTCTATTATATGTCCACTTGGAGCAACTCTTGTCTGTCTTTTATTGGGTTCATTTTGTTTCTTTCCCTATCCCATCTGTCAAAGGGAAAATCATGAAATACTTAACTTGCAGAGCATTGCAGCAGGCTGAAATGAGCCTCATGCTCAAGAGAGGAATGGAAATAAGGAACTAACACTTATGTCTCTTCAAATAACTGTATGAGCCTGCCTGTTTTATAGGCTCCAGCATGCAGCCGGGGAGGGGGTTATGTCTGACACACCTTGCAGACCTGCCCTGGTGGCAGCTGCTCACAGCAGTCATTGCAATCAGCTGAAAGTGAGAGCTAATTTTCAGGTGTACTAAGTAGCAGCCCTTTTTTTTTCTGCATTAGCAAGCTGAGAGGGGAGTTTTTATAATATAGTCTGGACTTGCCACTATACTATGTCTGAATGCAGGAGTTGTTATAGTGTCTTACTCTGCATGAACCTTTTCTACCAAGAAACAAAATGAGAAATTCAAGCGCAGGGAAGGCAAAGGGCAGCTTTGTCTGAACTAAGGCGACATTGCATTTCAAGACAGTCATTAGCAACCAGAAACCAGACACGGCCCCTTTGTCTTAGCAGTGAGTAAGTGTAAGCAAAAATGACTGTGGGTTGTTCGCTGAATCTCTTCAGGTACTTCTAGTAAAAGGTGGGCTGGAGGCTTGTTAGTAATGTTGTCAATATATTAGTCTGTCTTGCAGTTTAATAATTACTGTAAAATATCCAGCATTGTGCAGGAAGAGCTTATGCCTTTTGATCTCTTTCAAAACTCTCCTGGCTTTCAGAACACAAGCTTTAACTAACCTTTTAAGCTACAGATTTTTGCAGAGAAATCCATCTGTGGTGTATTTTGATTTTCAACTAAGAAGCAGAGGTAAAGGTTAATCACTAGATGGCAGCATGGTTTGTGACACAAACTTCTCTACCTGATTTTTCAGAGGCCGCTTTGAAGGCCCTGCCTACCCCTGGAGAAACCTTCACAGGAGTTCAGCTGATTTTAGAACCCCTTCAGCATGCTCAACAGAGAAGCTGCAACAGTAAGTCCAGTTTAGATACAAGTAAAATCGATTTTTACTGTACCTCTGGAAGAGAAATACATCTCCCTCTTCATCACGTTTTCACTTTCTGTGTTCTTGTACAATAAACCTGCATCAGCTTTTTTTAGTGTGGCACAAGATTTATAAACACATTGCTAGCATAGGAGAAATACACTCAAATATTTATTTTTTGTGTTTGTTTTTGAGTTTTTTATTTCAAGTCAGAATCCTTTTTTGGCTTATTGGGGTGGCAAACAGCTTGTCATCAGTAGATAGCTGTTGGCTTCATCTAACTCTTTAGGTGGACTGCAAGGCAGAAGAGAGGAAAACTTGAGGGAGTGAAGGAGACAGTAATTGTTAGACATGGCATATAAAAATAAAAGAAAAACAATTGCAAAACAGATATATCTTCAAATAAAAGGGTATAACTGCAGCTTAAAAAATCCTATAGGACAGCAGAGTTTAAATGTGCATGGGACTTAAGTGCCCAAATAAAGCACCATCTTGTGCAAATGCAGTAGATAGAGGTTAATATTCTTTGGTTCAGGAAAATTAGTGGAGACACAGGTAACGTGTTGGAGAAACTATAATAGCTAAAAGATGGATGGGTGTCATGTGTTTGTAACAAACAGCAGTGGATCAGGATCTCTGGTTATTGAGCCAGTCTCATATGACCTGAGGCAAACTTTATAATCTGTATTTAAAATAGAGTCCTGTTACTTTAGTGATTGAGTGCTGGGGAACAGCAGTCTGGAAAACAGGATGCGTATGAAGCCCTGTTTATTCTTTGTATACTGAACTCTGAGTAACCCTTGCATTGTGGAAGTTCTCCTCACAGGCCAAGTGGAGAATTTGGCCTTTCTTTAGCTCTGCAACTCTTTGTATTTGCTTCAGTAACCACTGATGATCCAAATATAGAGATGTTGAAGTTACAAAAATAAACATGTAATAAAATGAGGAAGTTAATAAGTTTTGGTTTCTTAAGAAAAACAAGATTTGAAATTTTCTGTGGTGGAAATAGGAAAATACTGCGTATAGGTATTTTTATTAGAAACAATAGGTTCCAAAATTGGTAGTTTTCCATTTATTGGAATAATTTAGAGTATTTTTGGTTGAGATTTAAACACAAAAGTATTTTTAGGTGGAGAATTGCCTTATTGGAGCTGTAAGTTAACCCCTTTTCTCCACATTCCTTGGTGGTCTGCATCATCATACATATTATAGGGCCAACTCTACAATGTATTAAAGAAAATGTTCTGGTTACCTGAAGTTACAGGGTAAAAAAATAAAGAAAAGAACCACTATCAAGGTAACATTCACAGTTGAGTGAATGCTGCTTGGAATGCAGTTGTAGGGCACTGCAGAAGAGGTAGAGGAGAAATAGGAATAATGCTGTAAAATATGCAGTTGGTTCAGTGTGTATGAAAATGCAGATGGTCAGAAGCTGTCCAGCTAACACGACAGACTTGCTGCCACCAGCGTCCATGCAGAGCTCAGGTTTAGGCTGCAGAAGTGGGATTAGCCTCTGAACTGTCATTCCAGGGCTTTCCTGCTGTCTTCTGAGCCTTATTTGAATAGATTACTGATGTGATTGTGCACATCCCTTGGGCAACTGTAGCTGTTGACAGAAAGATCCTGGAGGCTGATACCTTCCCAACACACTGTGGCCAAGAAAGATTTGGACTTTTTAATTGCTGTCTGGTAGTGACAGCCTCTGGCAGAAGCTGCCATCCCTTCTGCTGGCCGTCAGGTTACTGCTCATGGCAGCTGCAGCTACAGCAAGTGTTCTTGCCTATGGCATGTAGCTTTTCCTTCCCCTTTGGTGGTGACTGAGAGTCGTTTAGAAGACTGCAGCCATGTGACAGTAGTCTCAAAATTAGACTAGATTACCTTGAAGATAAGCTCCCATTTGAAGCTATGTTGTCATGATGTTTCAACAAGTACAGTCTTAGAGATACTATCAGGTAATAAAATCTTTATAACATCACATGAACCTCGCAGATAAAGGGAGAGATCACTATTGGTTTAGTCGAAATGGGCAGAAAGAACAGTTATGATGATTCCTGTCTTTAAGAATGTCAGATATTGACTTTAAATCATAGTTGTTGTCTGTTAGGGACATCAAGTATTTTAGTGTAAATATGTGGAACAATTACATATAGAGTCAAAGCTTTCATCAGTAGATTCTGCAGATAAGCTCAAATTATGTCTTCCATTTTAGCAATTCTTTTTTAAAACTGCCTCTCTCTCTATTAGACTAAAACCATTTAAGATTGAAAACCTTCCCTAGTAATTCTTAGTCCAAAGAGGAACAGGATCTGACAGTTTTGTGTGAGACAAATTGAAATTAGCCAAATGATTGTTAGCATGTATTGGCAGATTACAAGACCTTTGTAATGCCACTTCTGAATCAAATTTTCTCTTTTAGTCATTACTAAAACTTAAAAATAAAGGTACTTACTTCTACTATCAGTCATTGAATCAAATGCAGTTAGTAAGCTTAGCGTAAGGTGTGAGGGAACTAATTAAAGAGAAGAATTCTGTCCTGGTTTTTGTTTAGCTATTTTCTGAGACCAAGGGTACCTCCTTTGATTTATCTGGATGTTGGATTCTGAAGGACAAAAAAAACCCTAATTGGAGCTCAGAAAATTTGTACTGAACAACAAGCTGAAGCTTGTAGAAAATTCATTCAGTGAACCTGGACTAGGTAGATGACTAGCTTAGTTAGCATGAGCATAATTCTGCTTTTTTACTCCTGAACCATATTTTCATTTGCTGTTTTGGATTTCTTTATTAAATATAATTCAGACCGTGATTACAAAGACCGTTTAGCAGATTCTACCCTTTGCAGTGCCACAGCCAAGGCAAGGACGGGCTATCCTGTGTCACCTGCAGAAGGCCTGTGGTGGTGGCTGCAGGCTTTGTGTTAGATGCTCACACTCCGTGCAGGCGTTAGCTTTTCAGTAATTCAGCCACATCTTGTTGGTAATTACTTTTCTAGTGCTTATGAGTTTAGAGCAATAACACCTAGTACTAAATGGATACTTAATAAGGCAAAATTATAATAGGACTCCCATGGAATTACACATTACATTAAAACCAAATGAGTTAATTCTGAATTCATTATGAATGATTACTCTGAATACCAAAGGAATTAATAATCATTAGCCATTTATTATGGAGAATTATGGAATAATTGCCAGTTATGGCTGTATTAAGAATTTACAAGCTTTCCTGATCAAATTTCATTCAGAAAGAATCATTTAAGGGGAGCTTTCTTTTCACTAGAGAGTCCCTACTTTATTCTCAATCTGACCTCATCTGTTCAATTGTTTTCCAGCTTTAAGAGCACTTCAAAGATAGTTACTCATCCTGCTTCATTCACTAATGGAATTACTTTCCTTATCTCCATTTTGTCTTGGAGTGTCTCAGAGTTGTCTTTATACAACAGATCTGAAAGGTTAATAAACTTTAAAGCATGTTGGGAGACATTCAAGGGCAGGGTGACTCTGACATGACAAAAAGAATGCAAAGGCGTTAAATTTATGACTTTGTGGCAAGTAAATTCTGAAAGTAAAGATATCCTAGGCCTTTGATATGGTTCTTGAAAGTTCCCTCTGTGCCTCCTGGCATTTGAAGACTCAGCTGTTTTACATATCAGAGGTGGCTGACTTGAGAGGTTCAGGGAATAAAGCTTTAGATAAACTTGAGTGCAACAATTTTACTTCTCTGACAACTTAGTCATGCTAAATGTCTGCAGTAGACACACGGTTTCCACTCACTGGCTCTTTTTGCAAGATGAATTCTAACACTGAAAAGAACATCTCTGTGTAACTTGTCATCTTAATTAGTAGTTTGATTCTTTTCCACAGTTCTGACAATATACAGCTGAATGTTAAATCAGTGGCTCAGAAAGATTACAAAGATAGGTAAGCACAATTGTTCCCCCCACACAAACTCCATGGGACAAATTAAGAGACAGTTTCAGTGTTAAAAGTCAGTACCCCTGAAACTTCACAGAATAAGGCTGTGCCTCTTCTTTGCTCTCTGTCTACTGGCAATAATATTCAGTCCAAGTGTGCAAATCATCCTTTGTATTTTTCTGTGACCATTGAATCCATGCATTGGTAGTAGATTTCACTAACAGCACTTTGCTACAAATAACATTTGTTCATAAAGTTAGATTCATTAAATTGCCTGTAGCTAATTCCCTTTAATCCATAATTTTATTTACATCTCTATGAAGCAGCATAGTGCTTCTATGTGCTGTTGATCTCCAGCATAGCAATAAAAACATATTTGTTTTAAAGGATAATACAGTCACATATTTCAGTGCTGTTATAATCTGGTGTTTAGGGCATCAACATCCTGTTGAAATATGCATCAAAATGAAACATAGGAAGATAATTGCTTAAATTCTGATACATTTAACTTGGCTCTTATCAAGCTGATTACATCTAGCTCAGGTGGGAAATTTACAGTGAGCTAGTGAGGAGACTGGAGACTTAGCCTGGAGTTTCCGCTGTGGCACTAGAGTAATTGCAAAGCCTGATGCGTTAAGTGAAGTCAGGGCCGCTGTGAGCGTGTGAAGGTGGCGCGGACTGTGCCCATCCGGGCTCCAGGGGACATGGAGAGTTGGCCAGCAGATGGCAGGCACTGTTACCTATGGAATAGCCATGCTGTGTTTGACCTACCTATAGAACCAGCTGCATCTTCCTCCCTTAAAAAACAGTGGATAGTGCCAAGTAAGCTGAAGATAATGACCACATTTTGCAAGCTGTTCTTTTCTTTTACGCAAGTATTACTTTGCATCAGGGAAACAACTTTTATTTTTCCTCTGGTCTCAATTATAGATGAGTTGTGTTAAATAGTAGAGCATAACCAAGCTTATTTGCAACAATGTGCAAATGCTTATGTTACAGTAGATGCAATGAATTAAATACATGTAATTCTGTGTATTTTGAAAAAAAAAAAAAACTTTACTTTTTTTTAGTGGATATTCCAGGATTTGCTGAGCTGTTGAGTTCTCTGTCCAGCCCACTGAAGATGAAGCATTGCTTGGAAGGTAGGCAAAAACAAAGCAAGCACAACATTACACGCTCACAGCCTTGAAGAGGCAAGAAAATCACAAATACTGTAAATGCAAAATGTGAGGTCATTGAGTGAATACAGTTGTTTAGATTAAATGGAAAATGTGGGAAATTGGATGGCTAGCCTGAGCAGTCACACAAGTGACCATAACCTCTCCAGACCCTGGGGGCTTTCATCAGTTTGTTCTTGGAATAAACATTATCCTGACTCAGTATTTGGAAGATCACTTGAATTCTTCATTCTCCAATATACTATTGCATTTCCATACAGGAATAAAAATAAGGATTTATGTCAGAATTAGTGAGGAGAAACATGGATATAAATTCAAAGTGCACCTTAAAAATCTATCTGCATGGCTGGGTACACATGATGGTGTTTGATCAAGACACGCTGAACTGACTCTGTTCCCAGAATAAGCACAGTTACCACTGCCGTGTACTCATACCTTTATTCCTAAACTCCCGTAGAACTATCATGTACGAGGGAGCTTTCAACTCCTTGAAGGTGAATAAACTCGTGTTCAGTGTGTGTCCAAACAGATGCACCCAGTCAACTTGCTGTTCTTGTGTAAATTACTGTGTTATACACTGGCTCCATGCTCACCCCATTCCCAATATGTACAAGCTGCAAGTATTGTGCTGTTGTGTAGATGTCAGCATTTTTATATTATGTTTCAAGAAAGCTATCAGCATAATTTGATTACAAAGAGAGATAATGTAAAAAGTCAAGTACAGTTTCTGTAATCTGYTTATCTCTTTCCTGATTGAGATCTTCCAAAGTCTCTGTGGTATTACTACACCAGTGACATTGTCCCCCAATAAGTTTTTGTAAACAGAGGAGTTTATGGCTTGAGTTCATCTACCTTTTTTACAGGATTATTCATGCAAGGATTCTGACTGAGAAGCTAGTGCCAGACAGAGGCCTCAACAGCTCAGCAGGCCTGAGGACAGCCTCATCTGTGACCCGCTTCCCAGAAGCCCAGCTGGGGCTGAACACCAATTACCTTTCTGTGTATGAAAGGTATAGGGCCACATGGCAAAGGCAAGGAACTTAGTCTTGAAAATTTACTAGCCAGCTGTATTAAGCAGTAGTCAGGATTCTCCCAGACCATTGGTGTATCTAGAGTAAAACTCCCTTGGTGTCCAAGTGCAGCAAGTCGTGAAGAGCTCTCATTGTTTTCTCCTGTTGTTACTAAGGTTTTGTTTATTATAAGGAAGCTTAAATTAAAGTGCCATCCTTTGGATAATGGAGTTAATAATGTCTGGACCTACCAAGTCACTGCTTTTCTTCATAACAGATTTTATATTTTTTATATATATATTTCTTTAAAACAGATTTTACCTTTATTTCATCCTGTCCAAAAATCACTAGCATCTTTGAAAATCTTAACACTTTCTTTAAATATGCACTAAAACAAAAAATCAACATTTGTCCTTGATTTCTGCTTATCTATAAATTATTGGCAAGGATCTATAATTGAATTATGACTTTAACTTTCATATGGGTCAATGCCATCCATGTCAGTGACTCACATATTTAGATCATAAAAGTAAATTTACAAGAGGTGTGGACTATAGGTGGGCTGAACAGCTCGGGCTGCTTTATAAAATGTGAGCCTTGGGCCATCTAGATTTACCTCTTCTTCTTTGTCCCAGCAGCTCTTCTGCTCTGCCAGCCATATCACCTGGACAACATGGCATTCACAGGCAAATATGAAGTAGAAAGCGATGAGAACTACGATGACTTCATGAGGAAGATTGGTAAGTATGTTCTGAAGAGACTTCTTAATGGGTGTAAGTTAGTTTACAATACTTATACAGGAAGGAGCAAAGGAGAGTTTCCTAAAGTGGAAATGGTCTTGGAAAATAGTCTTGCAGACTATGGTCTTGCAGAAATAGTAGCAGCAGAATATGAAGATCACTTTTTGGTCCTCAGTATCGTTAGTGAAAGTATAAATTTGAATATGAAAATAGTTGTCATTGTCGTACACAGGAAAAGATTTTTCTAAACGCTTTTGGGAGGCTGACTCCATAAACCTCTTGCAGAGATTACCCATCTCGGGAAAGCTAAATTCTGTGGCTGTAAATGTGGAGCTTGCCGCCTTTTATTTAAACTTTAATTGCAAATAATAAATAGGTATTTGTAGCACTGAGGTGCAGACAAGTTCATGCACATGACATTTCATGAGTCTGCATAAGTAGACTGAGCAAGCAGAAGTAAAAAATTATTTTGTATATACTTTATATCTATATATATATTCTGTATATATTTTTTAATGGTAAAAGAAGCAAGACCAAAACCTATTACATTGGCAAATGTATTAATGTCCCTATATCTTTCCATATACCAGTAATTTACTTCCTGATCTTTGATAATTCCATGAAAAAACCACAAACTCTTCAAAAAACAATTTCTGAGGAAAAAGAATATACCATTAATAGAATTTATTTATTTATTTATTTATTCATTCATTCATTCATTCATTTATTTATTTAGGTATCCCAAGTGATATCATGGAAAAGGGAAGGAATTTCAAAATAATCTCTGAGGTGGTACAGAATGGAAATGACTTCACCTGGTCACAGCATTATCCAGGAGGCCAATCCATGACCAACAGATTCACAATTGGCAAGGAAGCAGATTTGGAGACAATGGGTGGTACAAAGTTCAAGGTAAATTGATTTAGTTCAAGTTCTATACTGTCTCAATTGTTTATTAATTTAGGGTAAAAAGAAAAAAAAAAAAACCCCYCAGGGACTTCTTCCTTACCTTGCTTTATTGTGTGTTTACCATAGTTTTTTTCATCATAGCTTAAACATATAGTATTTTCCTTTTCCTTTCCTGAATGTCTTTAGCAAAATATATACATCTGATTTCAGAACTGTATGTAGTAATAGTGAGAACAGTGACAGGTATCTGCTGTTGTCATGGCCCAAGGAAACCTAATGGTTATTAAAATTCCAAAGAACTGGTTGGCAGCTGTCCTCTCTCTCTCCAGCATCATGCAGTGAGTAGAGCATGTCTGTGCCTGACAGCAGTGCTCATGTTTAGGGGGACCTGAGCCTTAAGAAAAGTACTGTGTAAAATGAAGAAAAAATGTCTCTCTCTGCTTCCTATTAAAAATATGGAGCAGTTTGCAACTTAAGGAGTCTCTAGTGCCAAGGAGACTTACCAAATATTTTCATAGTTAGGGAAATGAACCAGAAGATCTTGATTTTTTTTTTTCCCTGTCATGACCAAAACCTGCTTACAGGAGCAGCTACATAAAGGTTGCTTTACTATATTAAATCTGCCTAAAAGGATCAGACAGTTGGGAAAGCTAAAGTCAGCATTTGCAGCCTGTTATAGAAAGCTGAATAGATGCCTTTTATACACCAAAGAGACAAGAAAGCTAGGAACTGCAATAGGAACTGTAGCAAACTGAGAAGTAGTTGCACTTCATGATCTCCAGAGTGCTTTGCTTTTTGTTATACCTTTCCGACTAAAAGAACTACAACAGCAAAGTCATGCGTGTGTTGACTTTTTAGTAATCTTTGTGAAACTTAACATATGGAATGAGATACAATTCTACTTGGTCTACTGTATCAACTCATTATAAACATTACGTTTTTAAAATTTAGGACTTCGATCCTTCTCTTTAGGCACTTCAGCAGTTTAAAGCATTGCCAAAGATGCAGGCAGAGTAAATGATACCCAGTGGAGGAAACACTGCTGTTTAGTGTAGTGGCACAGCACAGTAGTAAGGTTGTTTCCTTGTATCTGTTAAAAATATCCATTCTTCATTTTATATTTTTTTTCACAATGACTGGCTAATCTCTTCATAATGGYAAGCACAGGCAAGACTGATTTTGTGATGGAAGCACATAGCTTGGTTTGGCTGTCACATGAACTGCCGTGGTGTTTGTGAACTTTATATATTAGCATCCTGGCCTATTCCTTCCAGGTAAAAATAGGTCTTACAGTAACTGACACCATAATATAAAGATGTGACTGCAGACTGTACAGTCATGCTCCTCTATTTGACAGAGGTGTGTGAACCCTACCCTTTTGGCACATCCATAGCAATGAAAGTGGGTATCAAGGCTAACTATTCATGTTACTGGTCTCCAGTGACTATTGTGCCATTGCATACATGTTATCAATAATTGAGTGCACTACTTAGAAATTAACTCAGAAAATCACACCTTTTATTTCACTGTCAAAATAAAAGAACCACATAAAACCTTGAGACCTGAACATGAGAAGCATAGTCTGCAGCCAGATAACTTGAGGGTTTTGACCAAACATTGTCGGTGATTCACTGTAGATACTGGAACTTAGATGTGTTGTTAGTTTGGGTTTTTTTTTTTGCTTTGTTTTTTGCTTTTAATTTGTGAAAATCTTTAAGAGGTAAAGCCCAAGGATTTTTAGTTGTCTTCACAAAGCTGTATTACCCCAATCTTAAAACTTTTAAAACAAGAATCTGCTTACAGTGCATCTGAGGATATAAATGCTAGTAAGCCAAATAGCAATAAACTTTTTTCTGTTACAGGCAACTGTTAAAATGGAAGGTGGCAAAATAGTAGCAGATTTTCCCAACTATCATCATACTGCAGAGATTGCTGGAGGAAAGCTGGTAGAGGTGAGTTTTCAAATATCCAGATTACTTATGGATCTTAAGATCACCAGCCTTGAACTTTGAATGTATACCTTTAAAAAAAAAGAAAAAAAAGCAAGACTGTTAACTAAATTCAGTCTGGATAGGCCTGTAATATTTTTTCTGGTTTAGTTCAAAAGGCAGTGAACAAAATTTTTATCATGTATTTTTAATGGCTTTGTAATATATCAGGTATCTTAATACACTTTCACAACTAAAAGAGTATCTAGTCTGAAATATGGCCCAATGTCTGTATCTTTGACTGCATTCATCATGCATATACCTCAGGAATAGAAAACAGAAAATGAATAGAAAAAAGGTAGACTTTTAACTTGCTACTTAACAAGTACTTTTTATTAAACATCATGAACATTGTTTAATTGCAGAAAACCAATTTGCTGACTCCTAGTAGAACATCTGTAATGTAATTCCTGTAGACCTCTGTTGATTTCCTCAGTCTTACCAAATGAAAGAATAAATTCAAAAAAAGATAGCAACCTACTTTATCAATAGTAAACTCGAACGGCATTGGAATATTATCCAAACCACAATAATATTTACTAAAACTTGTAAGAAAGATTGAGTTGTGAAACATGCTGATTTCTGATTCTCAGATTCAGATATCTTCCTAAGTTATTTTATGACACATGCGTAACTCATATCTGGGTGTGTCTTCAGCAGAGACTACCCACAAATCAACTACTGTGTGAAACAAGGAAGGATGCTTACCATCACTGGAAGTGACACTGTCAATCATTTGATAGAACTTCAAGAACAGTATCTCACTTGTCTTAAATAGGAGCATACTCCTTAGTATCTTGGAGGTGAAGCCAAGTCGACCACAGAAAACATTTAATATATCCCAAAATCTCTATTCAGAAATTATGTTTCTTTCACAGTATTTCTGTGTAAATCAGGACACTTACTAGAGAGTAAGTCTTGTTTCACTATAGGATGTGTTCTATGAGCCTAGCTACAGTGTTCTTTCATTTATGACATGAAGCTCCTACTCCTTTCAGCAATATTTCGGTTTGTTCTTTATTACAGATTTCTACTGCTGGTGGTGTAACCTACAAAAGAATCAGCAAAAAGATTGCTTAAGGCAGTAAAGCCAGTCTTCCAGTGCACTGCAAAATAAGCAACAATACAAATTAATAAAATGCAGTTCTCATCTCTCTGTCTTACAATCGTGAAGGATTTCTTTCAGAGCAATATTATTCCCAACATAAGTACTTATTCAATTCCTAAAATTCTGATAAAAAGGCCTCAAAAAAAAAAAAATCACAAGACATGATGTTGAAACACTTTAGTGATGCTTCTCTAGTCCAAATGTTTCAGGATATAATTCACACTTGGCACACTCAAGTGTCATCTGTCAACTATTTCTAGCCAATGTCTGGTCCTCCAAGCTTTCCCTTTTCACAGACCACTGTAAAGTGCTTTTTCCAGCTGCCTCTTGCCTTACAGATGCTTGATCTAGATAATCACAAACATCATCTGCTAACCATTGCTAGCCCAGGCCGCGTGTCTTTGTCTACACAAAAGTTCATTTTCTGATGTACCTGACTAATAATCCTGATTGTTCAGAGTATTTTATATTCCCATTTCTTCTCAACAGAGACAAAGCTTCATGTCACCTGTATCAGTCACCAGTTTGCCAGAAGAGGTTATGACCAAGCATTGCTCGATGGTCTATTGTGTTCTCAAGCACAGTTAGAAAGCATGGTGCTGAGCACTAAATTGCAGATGCATGATTCCAGTTTGAAAGCACTTCAATTTTAGAACATTCTTTTGATACATAAATATGTCTTCAAATATAACAATTTTGTTAAAATTAAACCTCCTCTGTCATAGCAGTGAACAACATAAGCACTATTGCTTTTTTGTCTTCTTCCTCTCTCAACAAGAACACGCTCTTTGGATTCTTTTTCCACCTGTAGTCATGATTTTGTTGAAAATATCACTGAGCAAAACTGTCAAAATGCATCACCATCACAACATCCCAGGGCTGCAAAGTCAGCCCTTTATCAGGATCCTCTAGAGCTCACACTGAAACATTGGACCAGCTGTACAGGCTTCTGCTTAATTTCACAGATAGCTATCTGAAAACTTAAAACAATGCTGTAAACCCCAACAGAAGGTCCTTTGGCAGACCATGAATAATGATTTCATTTTTTGCCAGCTAACAGTTTTATAGGGGGCAAATTGAAAAGTTGTTAGCACCACACAGTAAAGCCCCTGTTTTGAAGTTACTGAAGTTTGTGCAGGGAAGGGAAAGCAACCCCTCACTTAGGGTAACATATGCAACTTAGAATTACAAGAAAGGCATTAAGGTTAGGCATATGCACAAAAGTATATTTGCTAGTTGGAACAAACTACAGAAAAGGTGAGGGAATGTTATTACATCAAACATCTCTGTGGAAAGTTGCATTGATGCAGATTACTCTTATAACCATTGGAAAGTCAGTATGTTTTTTTTTCAGAGTACAGTAAACCTCAGTGAATGTAGGGAAATAGTCGTTTCCTGTCAATTAAATGGTTTTGGATTTTACTTTTGCAGCAGCCTTTATTAGCTCATATAAGGTGTGCTGGGGATGTACCAGTTAACAGCTTGTGGAAGTTCTGATGTACATGCAGGCTGTGACTGACAACACTAAGAAGCACAAGCCTGGGCAGGATGTTTGGCATCCACTCAGTTTTATAAAGGAATTCAGTTTTGTATGCACCTCTGCAACTCCCTCCAAAAATAACTGGCAAAATAATGCTTAGAAAAATGGCTTTAGGTTACCTGAACTCTTCCACATACTCTCTTCTGAAGAGGTATGCCTTTACCCAGAAAGTTATATTCACAACTAAAAAAAAAAAGACACCCTTTGAGAAATACTGACGACAAACTGGAAATATCAATTTCTATATTATGTCCTATCATGTCCTGGCATATTTTCCACCTCTATCCATTAGCCCAGCTCACTTTACTTCCTGATATACAAACATTTTACTCTTGAGATAGCACTTCACTTCCTAGGCAGTGACCAGCTTCCTGATAGTCATAACCCTTTTGGCAAAACCCTTCCATGACATCAATATTATTACACTTACCTTCCATAAAACACTATGGATGCTCAGAAGATGTATTTTTAAGATAGAAAAACATATTCTTTGTTAGTTCTTCAAAGCTAAAGAAAAACACTCTAAAATTAGGAAGGGCACGTCAGTTTTATCTTTATTAGAAACTTCCATTACAAACTTCACAACAATTTTAACAATTAATTACAGTATCAGTCCAAAAGTATAACATGGTATATGACCTATATTAGAAAAGTGATGAAAAACAAAAGACATGCAACAGTACTGCAGCCTATAGGTTCTTTATGTCTGCTGAATGACAAATTACAGCAAAAATTAAACTTTCTGAAAAGAAAAGTTTTGCATAAATACAAAAACCAGTGGAATAAGTGATGGGATAAATTCTCTAAACTTCTAGACGTTTTTGAAGAGAACTACTTCTTCCTTTACAGTTTGCATTTTTTTTTTAATTAAACATTTCTAAAAAAAAAAAAAAAAAAAAAAGAGGCTATTAGCCATGGAAGAAATGTATTACTACTATAACGAACGACTGCATTCTGTGCAGACAGTTACACACGCACCCAGTAGCCTGCATACCAGTGCTCCCCTTTCACCCTAAAAACATGGTTCAAAACAGTTTTCTAAAATTACATTTTAAAACAGCACTGACTGACACGAGACTTTGAAAACCTGCCTGCAGTCAGTAAAACATATTGCACGTTACCGCTATTCTGTCCTGAGAACCTTAAAACAAACACACGCTACTGCCTTCACAGGAAGGCGCAACAGCGGTTGCGGATCAAAACTAGAATGTCACATTTGCAGAAGTCTTGTTTCTCACGAACATCCACATTACCGTTCAAAACAAAAGTATGAAGAATTTTTTGAGGCAGCCTATCTTGCTTTTTGCTAAAAAGGAAACCTGTGGATATGCAACAGGAGGTACGTGGTCTTGACAAAGCAGCAATGTGATCTCTTGTTTAACAGCTATATTTTCTATACACTGCCAAGATTATATTTGAAAAAAAAAAAAAAAAAAAAAAACAACCAATTTCAACAGTAAAGTTGGCCAGTTCCCTACGTCTGCCTCCAGTAGCACAAATTCTTCTGTCCTAAGCTTGAACTTCTGTCACAAGACATTAAGCCCAAGAAAAGAAATAACTGAAGAGGATGAACTTCTTTCAAGAGGTCTTCCCCCCACCACACAAGAGGATTTCTTCAAGTAACATTAAATCCCTGATAAAGATTGTAAACAATTTACTAAAACAACAGTCTCCAGTCTCAGAAAGCAACAACATCTTATAGATCTAAATGCTGATTTAAGGCTCAGTTTTCTTTAGCAAGTGAAGGCAGAGCAATGGTCTGTTCAGCAGCAAAACATCTAGATTCCAGATGGGTTTTAAAGCAAGAATGATTTCAGGGGTCTTCTGGCCTGTTTCTCTTTTTTCTCCATTTGTTTTCAAGTCTTAATCTTAAACTATCACTCCTACTCAAAGACGACAAAAAGCCTTCAACACATTGATTTCTGCAGAGAGTACCAGTGTTGGCATTAGTACGAGCAGCATCCTTTTTCAGTACATTTTCAGCTGAAGCTTCCAGTGGTATGAGCTGCCATGGTTCAGGAGAGGTGTCCTTGGAAAGGAGCAAGAGCACTGCACATCTTCCAAAACCAGCTATGAATCCAAGAGGCGCTCCAGCCTGAAACAACTCCTAGCACAGGCTTTCAGCAAACTCTGACAAGGCACCGACTGAAGACCAGCAGGAAATAATTTCCATAGAGTTTCTAGGCAAGTGACTTTCAAAATGACATTGTGAGGTATGTTATTGCATTTCTATTTCTTTGTCTCATTAAGAACCAAAAGTACAGTCTTTATCAGAAAAGCACCCAGTTTTCATTGGTCAGTAGATCCAGATCAACATTCTGTGAAGGAGCAAGCTCTAAGGACTCTGTTCCTGCATGGTTTTCCCCCAGGTAAATATTTTGGCTCACACACAGGGTTGTTAGCGTCTATTGATAGCACCTTTTCTTCCCCACCATCAATACTTAACCCTCAAAACACCCAGCTGCACACGTGTGCTGACCACTGAAGTAGCTGCTGCCGTAAGCCATGGAGAGGCCGTGCCTGGGCTCCGTCCCTGTGGCCACCGCAGCAGCGGGCGCCTGCACGGGCAGGCTCAGGGCAGGTGGCTGCACAGAGGTCTGGAGGGCAGCGTGAGAGCACAGGGAGCTGTGAGCGCTCCCTGCAAGCGGGCGGCTGGGCCTCGGTGCCTGCAAGGAGTCCCGATATGCTGAGCACAGGTCTTGCACTGGGGACTGAAACTGGGAAAGCGCCGTGGAACGCTGGGCTAAAGGGTGATGGCTGGATTGCTGGAACAGGACTTGAGTAGTGGGTCGAGGGCTCAGATTTTCCAATACTTGCTGTTGATGTATTGTTACTTGCTTTTTCATGTTATTGGCTTCTTTGATATTGTTCTCATAATATCTGAAACAAAATTCAGATTATCAAAAAGAGAAGGTCTTAGAGTTTACATATATCCTAGGGTTTTCACCAGTGAGGCCACACCATCAACTTTTGGGGCCTTGCTGTGAATAATAAACTTGATTACTTTTACCACCTATGGGCACCACCTCATTCTATATCTTCTATATCTTTAACAATGTATTAGAAGTCTCTGCTGAGGAAGCTGTTTCTGAATTACAAGCCTTTGATAGATTAACACCAATGAGCCCACATTGCATTAAGGCTAGTATGTGCTCGTACAGGAGGCTGGTATTGAGCTACTGCAGACATGTCCTTTGCTGGAGAAGGGAGGAAAGAATAGCGCTGGAATGATCCTCCCAGCCACATTCCTGATGTTAGAGACAGCCTGGTGTCTCTCTGCAGCAAGTTATTTTGCATGTAGTGAGAACAAGAAAGCTTGCAGCAATCACCTGTAAAAGCTTCCAAACACTCCTATAAGCAAAGAGTACAAGACTATGTAACAAACACTGAACCCTGCTCAACTTCCTCCATTGCAAATATGGATAAAGTACAGAATTCAGTAAAATCACCAGCTCTTCTCCTTTTATGCTTCTCTAAACTGAGACTGTAATCAATAATATATTGATTATAGTAAAATAAACACCGTACATATATAAAAACTATTATTAGCATCTTACTAAGAGCACAAGTTACTCAAACTCTGATCTTACATAAGCATCATCTCAATGCACTGGGCAAGATGCTCCCAGGAGTAAGACGTTAGCAGTTCAAGCTGTATTGTCCAGGCAGGAGAAATCTGCATACAGATACGTGAGGCACAAACACAAGCTGCAGCAATCAAAGATGGACGAAAAAGGAGGAAAGTGTGATCTATAAAAGAAAAGAAAAAATTATATTCTGACTAAATCGCAGCGAGCCTGTTATGTATATAAATGGCATATCCTCACAGAGGTGAATCTTCAACTTTGTTCCACACGTCTCAGATCATTAACTCCTTCCCAGAAAAAGTCTGTCAAAATGAGATGAAGGTTTCCTGAAGATCTCTGTACTTGTCTGTACTACTCTAGAGGTTTCACTGTAGTTTTTAATTTCAGAAAGAAACATAAAATACACTATGCTCAAAGCTGCCATTTGGCCTCAAATGCTCAACTGAAGTCGGGTATTGACATTCACACATACATTTACATTAGCACTGGGACTGGCTTATAAGGATGCTGCAGTTCACATAGACAGATGTGCCTCTCACATGGACAAATGTCAGAAGTTGTGCTGCAAACCAAATCCTTAAAAGCCTCACCATTATTTCACGTCATACAGAAGCGGACACCAACTTCGAACAAACTTGAGAATCCACACATGGAACTGCACGACCCGACGTCCCTGTGACTCACTGACAGTAGTTTGCAGACCTACAGTTAGTCCCTCTTTCTCATAGGCTCTCCCATTAGAGTTCTAGGCTAAAGAGGAAAATAAATCAAAAATGCTCATCTAAAGATTTCTGAAACAAGAGGTTCATCCTGAAAAAGAAGACAACTTGCCATCTGTAACAACTTGAAAGCAACAGTGTTTTGCACAGATAATTTTATGCAACTCATACTATGACAAGATTTTAAAGCCTTATTTCCCTTCAGATTTTTGCCCTTTCACAAATGACAAATCATTTTAGTATAAATTTTTTTTTTCTTTTTTTTTTTACCTTGCACGGAGAAATCAAGGAAGTAATACGCATATTTCTCCAGGAATGCTTTCACTTTGGTCAAGGAGGTGATGGGCCAGCCGTTGTGAAGGTCACCCTCGCCAATGGAAGCGAAGAGGTAGTAGTCGATGTAGTGTGCAGGCGTGGGCAGGCAGAGGTTCCAGTTAAAGTTATCCAGAAGCAACAGTTCCATTCTGAGTAAGTCTTTCTTGTTCAATATCACATTCACACTGTACATATAGACCAGGTTGTTCAACTGCTCCAGCTTTGGAACTCGATCTTCTTTTTCTTCAAACTTGCCTGCAAGAAAATGTGCTTTTTAGGTAACGCATGTGGTTATGACCAAATGTCCAAAAGTCAAAGAATATCTCTAAAACTCAACAGTCTAATTGTGAAAGATGCTTTCTAGAGATAAACAAAAGGGAGACATAAAAGTACAGTGACACAAGTAGGAAATGAGTCAAACTAGTCACTATTTTCCCGTATCCTTTTTATCATTTTTTTTAATTGCTTATACAAAACCAAGACTAAGATACACTGATAGAGATAGCTGAGCAGTAGGAGTGAAAGAATTCAAGAAATGTAGGACCCATAATTTCATAGATAAAAATCTATATACATCAGTACTCTTTGAATATATTACATGCTTAAACAATAAGCAACACCAAACTTGACATATACCTTTGTTTAAAATAATTTCCATGGGGAAAAATGAATGAACCATAACTACAGAACAGATGTGTTACATGAGGGGGAAATTCATTTAAGAATGTGAAACTGAAATATTCAATGAATAATGGGTTGCATAAAATTTTAATAAATTTTTCGCTAATATATCTAAATTTTACTTTCCAGGAACATTTTAAGCAGTTTTCTGACAAGTCCTGTTTGGAGGAGTCTCAGTCCCTTCTGCTGACCCGCACTCCAGAGGAGCAGAGGTAAGAATGCTACATTTGCTTAGGTCAAACAATTATACACAAAATGCATGGCATGGAACATCCAAAATCAACATTTGTCTCACTACATCGGGCTTGCCAACTGCGATGGCGTTTTTGTTATCCCAGTTGATACTGAGAGGCTGAAGACACGTGAGGCAGCTTCCACAAGACAGCTGATGCCACTGTGGCCATCCCAAATTAAACTAGGCCTGTTCAGGGATGAAAGGCCCCAGAAACATCCTAAAAGCATTCAAATTGAGTTTTCATCTTCAGAGAATAGAATAATTCCCAAAAGTGGAGAGGTTAAGAACTAATTACATTTTGGTGTATTAAACTAGGCTTGCTATTTTACATTGAACATTCCAGGGATTTTTTTTTTAATAAAGCTTTTGGAAACTGAATGTCAAATTCTTGCCAAAATACTCAATAAAATGATGATTTTGAGAAAACTTCTGTCAGTTTGTAAACTTCCTCTTGGATACAGGTTTCAGCTCGTCTTCTCTCAACCCTTCCATACTCTTAATCCATGGCAGTTCTCCTGTTCTCCCTCCCTTTCTGTCATTTCACAAGTATACAAGTAAATGCAGTTAATTGATGATCACTTGGAGGTTGAACCAGACTCTGCTATCTTAGAGCAATTAGCGTCATCTCAGATATGCCTGAAACAGAGCTGTAATCACCAGTTTGAATGCTAGTGTATATAGATATAAAATAAAGCTGAAGACTCTATGTCTTACAATAAAGGCTCTCCAAGAGGTCTTCAAACCAAGGTAGACTGGAAGTTGCAGTTCCCTCATGCATTCATTCATTCATTCCTTCATCAAAATTGTTGTGGGGAGAGGGAAGAGGAGGTCAGAAAAGTTACTGTCTCCTCTTCTCAAGGTGCCTACCAAGTAAAGTTTTGAAACTAAAAATCCCTGTAACTCCAAACCTCAGTTCTTTGCTTACCCTAACAGTTCTCCAACACCATCTCTTCTCCTCAAATCATTTTAAAGACCAGTTTTCTGACAGAAACTGAAAGGAGTTTGCTAAAAGGCATTCAGTCAAGTGTGAAGAAAGGATGCCGTTTGGGGAAAGCACAGTAGCAAAGGAAGATCTAATATTGAGAAAGAACGCTCCTTTGGGTATGTCGTTTGGAAGCTAAATGCACAGTCTACAAAAAGAAAGACATTAAAACCCCTCTGGCAAGGCCACCTTTGCCCTCGCTGCTTCAGAATTGCTCTTTGTTCCTTCCTGTCTTGGAGGGCCTCATTAGTGAGGGTCACTGAGGGGCTAGGAGAAGTGCGCTGTAACCAAGTGATTAACATAAATAATTCCTCTGAGATTAGGACAAAATGTACATTTTCAGGGTCAAGACAGCTGAGCAGAGTCCCTCCTTTTTTTTAGGGCTGCATTTGCCAGCCTATGGAGCTGCAACAGTCCCTTAAATAGCTCAATTTTTCAAAGCAGTTAGTGTTGTCAGAAGAAAAATTAAAAAAAGAAAAAGCAGCAGTATCAGATTTGGTTCCCAGGAGAAGACCCATCAGTAGGAAAGCAACATGGTTGTTTGCTGCAAACTTTAAAAAAGCACTTAAGTATTCTTAAATTCACAGTGTCGTCAAATCAAAGATGACCTATCTACCAGCCTTGCTTTGTTCAAGAGCAAGTGACAATATAATAATAATAATAATAATAATGTATAATTCCAATATTGCTTAGGGAGCTTCCTCGCTACAAAATTCAAATGCATTATTCTATCCCTTCCTCAAGAGCCCTACCAAGAGAGTAATCAGCCAGATATTAACATGTCATATGACTTCAGTATTCTTGACAAATCTGAAAATAACTCAAAAGTGACATCAGAAAAAAGTTCTTGCTATCCATTTACAACAGGAATTCTATCCAACAACATCTCCAGTGAACAGAGATCCAGAATTTTCTGTACTTACCAGCTTAAAATTTCCTTAGCGCATTTAAAGATGTCATTTCTTTGAGAAAGTTCAGATATGATGAGTATGGAATGCATCAAAAGTCTACATATTTAATCAACGCTTACCCACCCACCCCCCTTTTTTTTTTTCTGCCAGGGACTGAGAGGAGGAGATGGGCTAAATAAAATGATTCAGCTGCATTTTTAGCTGGAGTTCAGAAGAACTGTGTATCCACGTCATTCGCATGCTTTGGAAATGCTACTGGAGATGCCTTAAAATGATTTTGCTGTTGTTTTGAGAGCTCTTGTTACTGACAAAGCTATTTATTTGTCCCTGATGGTTTCAAAAGCTTTTGTAATGACAAAAATCTTAGGTCTTTGAAAGAATGTTTAATTTAAGAATTAGCTGGATGTTGCAAGTCTTTTACACAAGTAGGTCTGAGGTTAGATGACTGACTGAAATGCCACAARCACCAAGAGGTTTTACATTACTTCTTTGTGTCCAACCTTTTTGTAAAATACAAGCAGAAGCTTGGTTAATATTACTGTAAATAATGATACAGAGATTTTCAAGTCACTGTAGCCCATGTTCTGTGCTACACTGAATTTTACAATCAAATCCCCATCTTCCCTGCGCCAGGAATAAGACAGCTCGCTCCAAGTTAGACATTCACACGCTTTGTTCAGATCAACGAAAGCCTGAGCAAAAGCTGTTGCCAAGAGAAACAGACTTAAGTTATGAAGAACGCATTACATTAGTTCATTTTTCACAGGAGGATCAAAACAGCCTATCCATCCATGCCAGCTTTTAACTAAGTAAAAATAAAGGTTTAAGAGGGGCATTACAGCTGTCAAAGGTCCCGGGAAGCAGCGATTCACCACTGTAGGGGCAGGCAGTGCTTGGCAAGCCCAGCTGCTCAGCATGCGTTTCAGAGCCTTTACTGGGTAGATGGCCTTCCCAGGGATTTATAGAGAGGCCAAAATAAAAGCAGGACATGCAGGCAATTTGTTTTATTGCCTTTTCAGAGCCCTTGAAAAGGAGGAGGAAAAAGGAGTGCCAATCTGAGAAGTCATTAAAAGTTAGTTCTCTGTCCCACAAACAATTAATCTAAGCACAAACCAATAAAACCCATCTAGCCCAGCATACAGGGAAGACCAAAGGCTACATGTGTTACGCAGCTGAAGGATTAGTTTTCTTTACTGCTGTGCCATTCCAAAACATGTTAAAACAAACGTCTGAGATTCCTTCCTCCGCCATCCCCAAGCATAAACACAAGTGCTGTTTGCCATGCAAGGCAAAAAGGCACAGGCAGTGTTTTGGAGATACTTTGCTTAGTTCCTTTTCCTGCACTTTCTTGCTGAGAAAGCAGTCAGGAATTGTTCATTTACCTATACGATATCTAGCTCTATTGTATCTCCTGGTCTTTCCCCATCACTTTGTTTTTATTAAAAATAAGTAGTTCAGCTGCTTTGTCCAGAACAGTTACCTGCTGATGATAGTGTAAGAACAAATGGAGAATGGACCATGAAACACAGTCCAATGGAAAAGCTCCTTGGTGGCTGACAAGAGCTCCACCTACTCACTGGCGAGTTATATTAGGAGCACTAAGCTGAGCCCTGTAGGTACTAACAACTTTCTTGCTTTAACTTCTTTTATTGTGTTCCATACTGCAATATCCACTGGATTTTTAATCCACTAGAGAACTAAGAAGCTGAGCAAAATAAAGCCAAGAAAGCTGCAAGAAAGTTAATTTTTAAAACATTGAAAACTCTCTCTATATACTGAATAGTAAGTTAGCTCTGCTTAAAACAATACTGAGATATGAAATCTGTTGTGTCTCTATAGCAGCAGAACCCTCTTGAGGAAGAGCAGCCGTAGGAAGAGCAGCCGCAGGAACACTCCAAAGCAGCCCGAATGGTTCACAAAAGGAGAGCCCTGGCTTTTATTCAGGTATTGAAGCACCTACTACTGAAGAAGGTTAGCTCTTCAGGTGAAAAAAAAAAAAATAAAAAAGGAGCAGCTTTAAAAGCAAGGTAGGATTTTAAAGCAAATGATGAAAACCGCACTTACTGCTTCAACTGTACTTACACACCAGGAAGATAGAGCCCACCTGGAGCTGTTACAAAATTCACAGTAGAAATAAAAGTAGTAGTATCAAACTTACCACCCCCCAGGTACTTGCTGTCTCCTGAGAGTGAACTGCTCCTGCAGCTGGACCAGCTGAATAAATTGTGTCAATGCATCTCACCTGCTTCAGAGCAGCTGTTTTGAACAGCTCTAAGCAGATAATTTGAGCCAAGCAGCACCACAGCAGATGGGAAACCCTCACATAATCCCCTTTTCCAATGAAGCAGTTAGGCATAGAGCACCTTAAAATGCCTGACCCAGATGCTGTTTGCAACCCTATAACCTGATGCTGCTCAACTATGGTCCTCTGCGTAGGGATGCTTTCCCCTCATCTCTTTCAGCCCCTCATTTCACTTCAAGCAAACCATTACCCAGACTAGCGCAATCCACTTACTGAAACTGTTTATACTTCAGCTGATTTTGTCTGGAGAAGATCAGAGATAACTCAATACCTAAAGTGGGAAATAAAAGCCAGCCAGGCAGCATAGCTCCTTTCAAAGTGAGCATTCATCTATGGTCTTGGTACTTGAGACTGCTGCTCTGACCTCTGTGCAGGTGCAATGTTAAGTATCCTAATAGATCCAGCCTAAAGACTAGTGGTCTTTGCTGCCCATCATTACCCTTCACCAAAAGCCACCATCTCCCAGCCTAAAAGCAGAGCAGTAAACGTGAGTCATCACTACTCGTCTGCTTCAAAAAGATGGATTGTCTTGACCAATTACAGCTCCTAGGCTTAGATGATGGTCATACAAAGCAGAGAACTGCTTTGTATGGGGCAGGACTGCCAACCTCTTCCATTAGCACATCTGGACCTCAGAAGGAGGTCCTCTGATTGCATACCTAGCCAAAATCTGCATATGGACTAGATCTTATTGTATTACAAAAACATGCATAGTTTACAATTCTGTTTTGGAGCAAGCCATTTCCTTTAATGCAAATCAAGTAAAATGATTGTTCTACATCTATCCCTAAAGTAACTTTGTGAGGTCATTCTTTTCCAGCAAGATACACAACAGACACACACACACACGCAGACTTTCAATTCACCCCTAGACTTCTGTTAATGACTTTTTAGCATTCACTTTCAGGACCGATTCCTTGGAATTAGTAACTATCAATTATCACTGAACTTCAGAGCTTGGACAGCGTAGCCTCTCAGCATCTCTATCTGGCAGGAGCTTCCAGAGATCTTCTCCAAAGCCTACATTGCAAAATGCAAGCTAGATGATTTAAGGGACACGCACCCGTGTTCTTAACCTTAGCAAGTACTGGCCGCAGCATCACTTGGCAGCCAGCACAGGTTTTTTGGCACAGAAGTATCTTCCCATTTCCTAATCTCTTCTGCAATTACTACTGAACAGGGGAGCAAAGACCCACTATCCTAATCCCATTTCCCTGCCTGGGGAAACTGATGGGTCAGTTTCTAATGGGTCAAACTGATAGGTCAAGTTGATGTACAAACTGATGGGTCAGTTTGTACAGTCCACATTGTAGAAAACTGCAAGAGAAATTTGCTTTATCTAGCAAGATGGGAAATGCTATGAGCTGTTTCATGACAACTCTGCCATTGAGTGTTGATCTAACATAGCTAGGGCTATGGTAAAGGGGAAGGGAGAAAAAAAAGTCTTCAGGCACACTTTAGATTGAATTGGATTGGAAATAGTAGCAGCAAACCTAAAAGCTAAATGCAAGTAGAGAAGAATCTTCCTAAGCTTAAAAAACTGTCCTCAATTTGCATTTAATTTTGAAGTTTCCTGCTTCAGAGGCAAAAAAACAGTTTCTATGCCCCAAAGCTTCTCTGTTCCCCTCCCTATTACACACTTAAGTGGCTTATACTATTTACTGATAGACGTTCTCCATTACACATTTGTCATGATGAGGTAAACATTCAAAAAACAAACACTAACAACTACCACTACTTTTGATAAAGATTTTTTTTTGTTTTCTACAGTAAATATATCTAATATTATTTAGATATATAGGTCTTATTACAGGTATTACTGCAATCCTCTGCTGAAAAACTATGCAACTTCCTACAAATGTAGCAACTGGAACACCCTGCAAAGCACTACTACAGGAACATGCAAGGAGCAGTTGTATTCACTTTACTATAGTAGGAATTTTCAAGCTATTTTAGGTTAATTCTTCTTACCTACTCAGGCTTTTACTGTAAAATATGAGAAGTCAGATTTAATTTCATATAATTTTGAAAGTAACACAAGGTAAATCCAGGAAATTCCACTCACTATAAAAAGCCTTCTTCTAATTTGATTTACATCACCCCCACAGCAGCCCCATCTTTGATTCACTTAGGCTGCCATGGAGCTGCATGGGCAGGGTGTACTTAGATTCCGCTTTGTTCTGGTTTTAATGGTGGCCTTTTCCATAGCATGAACTAGAAACTGACCCAGATGATTGACCATCTTTTCTGGAATTAGGGAGACAGCAGTGCTTAAGTATACCAATAGTAAAATCATGAAAGCCTAAAAATAGTATACCAATAGTAAAATGATGAAAGCAGTTTCTTTGCTGTTCAGAACACACTGAGCAAGGAAAAGCAGAAACAAATCTTTGTTCTGCAAGGACAATGTACATTAACACCTTCTTTCCTAAATAAAGGGCTTCAGGCTCTCCACAGTGTATTTTATCTTAACTAACAAGACTACTAACCATTCAGCCATTAACAGTAAATTTGCAGAAGTTTTGTTGCTCTGCAAGGCTTCCATAGGGTGAAGTGATTCCTGCATTATCTAGGAACTGAGCTCAAGTCTGCAAGGGCAGATTACGAGTCCAAAGACAGTTCTCCTTGTATTACACACATAACATTCCTTACTACCTTGTCAGACTATGTAATTACTCCTATGTAATTAAACTTCCCTGCTTTTGTCACCACTTCTCAGGCCTGTCATCCGTAATCCTCAGTGATCCTTTCCTCTGACCCAGCCTCAGCTGCCAAAACCTCTTCTACACCAGCACACAGATGTGCAGCTCAAATTATGAAATTGAGTGGAGTTTTATTAAAAGCCCATTTTAGGCTTTTCCTTGGGCTTCATTAGACCTTGCACATAATATCTCCATCAAATGATAATATAACATAGATTAAGCAGCATATATATATATATATATAAGCAGCATATATATAATATAACATAGATTAAGCAGCATATCACACACAAGGAGAAACACCACAAAAACAAAACAAAACCCTGCATGCCGTAGTAGGCAGCAGACAGCTTACTTGCCAGGAGAAGACAGGCCATGGAAATGACATGCAGTTGCTTGACAGTGATATCATAGCGGTCCATAAAGTGGTCCAGTAAGTAGACTGCAAGGTGTCGTGCTGTAGGACACAGGTTGCATCGGCTGCTGAGGACAGCCAAGAGGTCAGTGAAGTAACGGCGCATCCCGATCTGYGGCGAATGGGCCTTGTAAATAGGCAGCTTTAGCTCCTACAAGGAGGAAGGAGAGGCACTGAAACAAGCACAAGTCTGTCAGCACTTTCTGCGCTAGCATACTTTAGTAGCAAAAAGCTATTAAGCTGACAAYTTATTTCACATGTAATGTAAAAAGTTTCATTTGAAAGGCAGAATTATTGCAGATTTTGGTCCATCTGTGCTAGAAAAATAGATCACTTCATCTGAAAGGTTTTTTAAACAAGTTTTCAGCTGGTGTTCAGTGTCTAGGGCCAAGTCTGTCTGTCTTTAGACATGGTCATAGCTCATGCAGTTGCCCTGGCCAGACTCGAATCAAAAGGGATAAGTACATGTTGCTAGACATAGAAGAGTGCCATTGCAGCAAGGCACATCTCATGAGCAGACACTGGATTACTGTGCCATTTTGTATTACACATGTTCAAAAAAAGAATTAAGCAGCAGCACARTGCTAAAAGATAGACATGTTTTATGCAGGAATACAGAGTACACAGCATTTAGTTCTACTAAATAAACCAGTCTTTAAACAAGCAAGCATTCAGGGGAGGTATCTGCTCTAGCTATGATGATTCCAGCGGCTGCCCGCGCTCCCCATAGTGCCCCTGGAGCCAGACATTCCCCATGGAGCGGCAGCTTATCAGGAGAAAACAGCTACGCAACCCCACGCAGATGGCTCAGGTAACTGCAGACCAGAGAGGCTCCATCAGCAAAGGCAGCTCACAAAGGCAGCAAGCAGGACGCTGCTGTGGCCAGTCGCTTCCCAGGCTTTTAGAAAAGTCAGTGAGAGAAAAAAAACACATTCTGGACTGAGCAGACACATACTGCGGACAGGACAACAGCCCTTTGAAGCCTGGGGCAGCCTTCACTGGAGGGATTATATAAAAAAAAAAAAGCCCCCCACCAGTAACAATTTATAAGAGGGGAAACAATAGGACATGAGCCCCCCTGTTGGTTTATACCCAGAAAACCACTGTGAATTTAGTTTTTTAATTGCCTTATATTGACACATTTAAATCTGAACAAGTAACTGACATACAGAGGTTCAGCGCCTGAGTTTGTAGTACAGCCAAATATTTTGGCAGAAATGTTCTATATAAAGGAAAATAGTTGCATTTCCTAACATGTCAGTACACAGACTAAGCTGTCATGTGATCAGGTGACATCTGCAGCTCTGACAAGTGCTGTTCTTGGTGACTAACAGTTCCATTTCTTGAAACTTTTCTTCTTTGAACACGTGTCTCCCAGCAAAACGTAGTGCTACATACGACACTGCTCAGCGTTTTTCAGATTCAACTTTCATATTAGGCAACAGCAACAAATGCAAGTTTTATTATGCCGAAAAAAAAAAAAAAAAAAAAAAAAAAAAAAAAGGCAGGTGTTCAGCTCTGCTATAATGGCCCTTTCACATGCTGCCTCTCTGTATCTTTGCCCTGTTCATCTATATCTACTTCAGCAACTTTGCTTCAGGCTACTGAACAACTGGCACATTGAAATGCTAAAAGCAACAGCACAGAATAGGCTCACAGGTGTCCTGGAAATTACTTAGCAAGCTTTGCTAAGTAATCAGTATCTCACCACAAAAACCCTTCAGAAAGGCAGAACACAGCATTTAGGAGGACCACAATAGCAGGAACTGAAAGGTAGGCACATGCAATTGTACCTGGACTGCAAAAGAGACAAAGACAAGTTATAAGCCATCTCCTACCAACCCCAAGACTTCCTATAAGCCAGGAGTCAATGTAAACATTTTAAAGTGATGTTAAAGAAGACAAATCTGCCTCGGCAATCCCACGTGAAAGACAGCCTGGCTCCAGACATTAGCTATTCATCCACCAGAGACACAGCCCATCAAGAAGCAGCCTGCCCATTTCAGTGGGCACCATTCACTGCCTCTGCTCCAGGGAGGAATTTTGCCTGTGCTCAGCGTGTTTTTGCAGCTGAGCAAGCAAAGACACTTCAGAAGTCATCCCTGGAGAAACCGTGCAACAAGATTTCATAAAAACCTAAAATCTTTTAGCAACCATGTGAAGTTGCTTTCTCTATCTGAAGTAAACCAGCCAAAAACTGAAGAGATTGTGGAAAACTTAACAGGATCCTCCAGCTCCCCTAAGGAAGCAGTCGTATCATATGCCACTGTGCACTGTGTTTATTTTATGTGTGTAGCATCTTCAGGAGTTTGGGGTTCAACAGCACAATACATTTCATATAAGGATTTCTACTGTTCAATTCCTTTTCCGTAAGGCTCTTCCCCCATCAACATAAAGCCAGCAGTCAACTGACAAACAGTACAAAATTTATCAAGTAACGTGRCATTCAGTCATACTAACATCAATAAGTCTTGGGAACAAAAGGGGAATTTTTCTACAGCTGACAGGTATCTTCACACGGAGAACCGCAGAGCCCAGCGCTGTCTTCCTTGGCTCWGCACCCCTATCGCACACTCCCACGGCAGCTTTTTGCTGTCCATGTTCACAGGGCTGGGCAGACGTGTCCGCCCTTTATTCCTCCCCCTACCCTTCTTCTTACCTCAGTCTTACAACAGGTTGATGTTCTGGCCTGATCCTGAGAACTTCTACTCTCATTTAACTTTAAGGGAGTAGTGCTGGAATTTAATCATTTTGCTCCATTTGGTCAACAGTCTTAATACCTTGCGACTACAGCCCCACTTAGCTAAACTCTACATCCCATTAATCACAACACTGATATGTTATTAGTCAGGCTGTTTGCAGGTTTTTCATTTCCTCTGCGCTGAGCTAGAGTCTTTGGGAAGTCACAGAGCCTCTCAGCATCTTTCAGCCCCCTCTGCATGAGAAGCAAGTCTACCACATGCCCCTGGGGCAGAATGCATCTATCAGACACAGCACAGACCACCTGTCACAGAAAGACAACGGGCTCCAGTGACTCAGAATAGCTCAAAATYCCAGTTTTGTGGAGAGAGGAAAAAAGAAACTCAAGACCAAAGCAGCATCTCCTTCCAGCCTAAGACTCCTCAGCAAGTATCTTCAGTCAAAGAGGTCACTATTGTTTTTCTGTATTGCAGTAATAAGGGGGCCCRAGGCTCCAATTCCAACTCCTTTCTGCCACCTGCATCTACGGCAGCATTCACTAGAGCTCTGCTGCTGCTGGCACCATGTTTATTTATGGCTCTGTTTCCCCCCCTAAAACATAACAGCAGGTCATTTAACCTTCTGCGTTAGATGCATGTGAAAGTTGTATATAAAACTGATGAGGAATGATTACAATTGTGTGCAGGAGCTTCACAAGGTCCTACTGTAAGTCCTGCCACTTTAGACATCAAAGGAAGAACCTCATAAGCAGACTTAAGATTCTGTGATTCGCTACTAATACTAGAAGGGAAAGTGAACTAAAAGTTATAAGAACTAAGACTTATTCAAGCAGAAGTTGTAGAGCTTCCTCAGAGCAGAAAGRGAAGAGCAGCCCAGGGAGCCTTTTCTCTCGGCAGGTTCCTGTTAACTCAAATAATCCAGTTCTTGTCACTCCAGCTGGCCTGGGGTTAGCRCTCAGACCAGGTGAAGCAATCTAGTCATCCAAACACAGAACAGAGAGTCAGAATTTATTAAAAGGTACTTCTTGGAGACTGACCAAGGCAAAGTTTTTCCCCACCTTTTTTATACCCTATTAACGGGCCCTTGGTTGTTCCCCCCACCTGCTGAATCAGGAAGACCTGCTTCAACCGGAGGGTGTGAGAACAGAAAAGCAGATCACAGACACCTGGGATCAGTCGGAGCCCCTCCTGCAAGGTGGTTTCCAGCCGCCTGCGTGCAGGACACGGGAGAGGCAGAGCGTTSGTGTCGCTAGCGGTACCTGCAGTCACCCCCGAGCTGCCTCGGGCRCAGCGGGTCAGGCCTGGCCGGGGGCTCTCTCACCGTACGCAGCTCGCTGCAGGCAGAGCTGGTCGTTTTCCCAAGGAAACGCAAGGGCTCCGTGCAGAGCCCTCCTCTGCCTGCCCGCAGCACGCTCSCTCATCAGCAAGCGCCCACGTTATCTGCTCTACTGGAAAGTCGTTTCCCTGGGGTTTCTACCTCAGATGTAAACAACAGACCAGCTTTTAGCAAAGCGATTACCAGCCAYGTACACCTCTCAGCTCTCCTACGGTCTGCCAGTGAACGAGACCCATCTGTTAACTCAAAMGCAAGCACTCCCCTCCCCGGGAACAAGCACGGCTATTCCCCCAGCCCCTCGGATACGCTGCTTTGACGCAGGGCAACATTCTCCTCCTCTGAGCGCTTAATGCGCCGAGTCATCAACCATCCGGTCAATTAAAGCTACTGAAGGGCGAGAGTCAGCCCCGAGGAGGAGGAGGAGGGAAKGAAGAGAGCACGAGCCCACCTTCGTGCGCAGGCTCTCGTGGACGTCGGCGGCCAGCGGCCCTTCCCACCACGGCTCCTCCATCCTCCTGCTGCCCGCGCAGGGCCGCCCGGGACGCGGGGCGCCGCGGAGGGACCCGCGGCTGCTGCCGCCGGCGGGGCCTGGCGCTGCCGCCGCCCTCCCGGCGAGAGACGCGCCCGGAGCCACCGCCGCGGCTCCCAAACCGCCCCCTCCGCGGCCGCCCCGCCCCGCCGGCATCGGGGGAGGCTCCGGGGGAGGCGGGCGGAGCCGGGACCCCTGTGCTGCCGCCTGGGGACAACTGAGCCCATGGGACCCCCCCCAGCTCGTGCCGTGGGGCTGCACTCCTGTCGCTGCGGCCGGCGACATCCCCGGCGGCTCCACGGAGCCCCGGGGGGAGGTTCCCGCCTAGAGCCGTGCCAGGGCAGCGGAGCTGGCAGCGGGGAAAGCAGTGCCAAGGACAGGGTGCGTTCCCTGCTGAGCCACCAGCCACCGCCTCGGCTTCCCAGCCTGCCTGCCAAGCCGAACGCAACCTCCACGGCCTGCCCCAGGCAGCGGAATATGAAATAAGTACCCACAGCATTATCAGAGATGAACTTTGAGCGTGTTTTATGGTGCCTGCTGCAGGATGCCTTCCTGCCTTTAGCTGCCAGCTGGCTGTGGATAGAAGCATTAACCCAAGTCCTGCTGCCCACTACCYGCTCGGTCCGGAGGCTCCCTCTGGCTACATGGGCAGCTCTGCCCTGCTCTGCCCCTCATGGTCTTGCACTTGYCTCTGGGAGCAGGCAGTGCCCCCACATTTGCACCTGACCCGGGCTTTTTGTCCCCAGGACAGAGCCCCCGATCCCCTCCTCATTATGCATGATACCAACACTCAGGAGCCTGGCACACTGCACCCTGTTCAGTGCAGGCTGGCCAAGCCCCACAGCCTCAGCCAAGCCTCAGTCCTGGCTCTGCACCAGCAGTTCCCCTCCAAGCTTCATATGCAACGAGGTCTCGTCATTATTCCCAAATCACTGGGCTCTATATTGAGAGTCTGCAGGATGTTTCAGTAGGGTAAACTGAAATGCTTTCAAGTCATTCAGCAATGCCAAGAGCCAGGGGAAAAAGTCACYGATCAACCTGTTTTAGACACAAATTTCACTGCTGGTCCATTCAGGATAAACATCTTCCATTCAAAAATTGACCCAGGTCTGGCAGCAATTCTCCCATTCTTAAATGGAAACTACAGACAATCATTTAAACCAGGGCACAAGCATCTCATGAARGGCTTCCTCCTTTGTTACTTTTCTTCTTAGAAAATAAGAACGAAACTCACCGTGTTTCAATCAAAATAAATATTTGTGTTGATTTTAGTGTTTCCAGATTTTTTTTTGACCAATGAAGAAAACTGTTGACCARTCTTCCTTGGACCACATGCTCCCACTGCTTATACTCCAAGTTTGGTGGCTTGTAGCATCTCAACACAGTTCTCAAATTTACTCGTTAATATGGAACAGCAGCTTATACAACCTTGTTCAAATAAAGTTTCAATAATATGATTCTGTTTTTTAGACATTCTTTACATCCATATAATCTATTGTTTCACAGCTCTTGTAATTTTAACCTGAATTATTTAAGAGTCTTGAGCAGTTCTGTATGAAATAGAGAACTGTTCCATATAATATAATTTATTTCATGCTATAATTCATACAATTCGAGACAAAAGAGGATTTTTGTTAGTTTTCCTCAGGAATACAGCCCATGTGTTCCACCTGTTCCATTTGGAAATGGAGAAAATACCATCTACAGCAAGACTCCTGCAGCTCTGACTCATCTCTTCCTGTATTAATTGTAGAAGAATAAGGGAAGGAAAAAGCCTGCTGCCCTAATTAATTGAGGTAGTTCTCCTTTCTATAGCATACCCATGCTATTAATACTCAAGCAGTACCATACTTTTTTAAACATATACACAGTATCTTAGGCATTGTAAAATATTTAGAGTAACCAATTAGACACAGACCTGATAAGAGCTCAGGTTTAGCCTTGAGCCTTGGAATCATTTATCTTGGAGGAAGGAGCAGCAGCAGCAGGGCCATTTACACCTGAGAGGGACTCCAGCAACTGCTCCAGCTAACAGATAAGCAAGTGATGCCCAGGCATGGCATCGGTCTGGGTCWGATGTTAGAGGAATCGGCTGCAGCTACAGTCTGTGCCTACCACAGAAACAGGATAATACAAATTACCACCAGCATCAGGCTTTATCCACATTAGAACTGCATTATTTAATTTCAAATGCTTTAAGAAACAGAGCAAGTTAGATCAAAGTAAATTCCATGGGGATTCCATAAGTAAATACATTTATGCAAAGCTTATATTAATTTAGAGAAGTTTCATATGTTAGTCTATCATCATTAAATCATGCTTGGGTAAAACATATTGCAAGCAGTTCAGCTTCATTGAAATAAACTTATTTTCAAATGAAGTAATTTATGCTGAGGGAATGATTTAAGATTATGTATTTACTATTAGCACTGCACTTCAGAGCACTAGAACAGTAACACTGCTGAGCAAGACCCTCTGAAGAGGARAAAGAGCCAAAACCCCACAACAACCAAACAGCAGCTCAGGCAACTGCTGTGTTACCTACAGGTACAATGGAATCTGAGAGGGAAAGGCTCAACTGAAGAAGCCAGCAGTGAAAACCAGCCCAGGGARCAGCCACAGCAAAACCAGCAAGGAGCTGARCCTCCCCTAGCTGAGCTTTCTAGCYAGAGACCAAAAGGCCCCTTTGGGCTGCTTTTCTACCTCACTGCACTCAGCAAAGAATTTGTACCACCTGTGGATGCCTCCTACCTGCACTTGCCCTTTGCAGGTGACTTGTCCTCCCCAGGTGCCTCTTGTTTAYGCAGCAGCCCAAAGCCAGGCTGGTGTGGCAATGTGTAGAGTATGTTCAGTTTCCTAGTCTCTTGTTGAGGAGGTAGATCTTGTTATGCCTTTTCCTTGTTATTGCTGTGTGTTACTATGTGTTTGGGGCCTCTGTTAGCCTTGCACTAGTCTGTTGTTTGTATGTTTTTGTTGCCTGAGCTGCCTTACTGAACATCGTCTCCTTTTCTCCCTGGGTTAGTTTTCTGTAGTTGTTGAGAGTTAATTCATGGAGCCATCTGGAGCTTATGCAAAGGGAAGCAGAGAGAAGGGACAGCAGAGGAGGAACAAGGTAAGCGTGACCTCTTTTGAGTGTTTTAGTGGGCACATATTTTGGGGAGCTGTGCTGCAAATCCAGGCTGGTGCGTCCTCTCCCARAGCCAGCATGGAGGGACTACGTAGCAAGGAGCAAACAACAAGCTTTGAGGTGAAGAATTGCCTCAGCTGCATGGATCTGTGCTCCTACTTTGCTGGCTTAGGTTGGATAGCGCTAAGATGGAGCTGGATTGCGTAGGGGAAGATCTTAGTGCTGCTTTGGGGGAAGGACTTGAGCCTGGCAAGGGCCTCCSTGTTCCTTGGATTTTGGTTGTGCAGAGCGGTGCTTCCTTCCTTCTCTCTTGGCAGAGACAAGGTACAAGTGATCTGTTAGAAATGTGGTGCTATTATAGGATTAGGACTGTGCTTCTTACTGTAATTCTTGTGTCTGTGTGGTCTGAGGCTCTGTCAGTCCCGGTGAGCCCCTGCTGCATGTGCATCCAAGCCAGGTTGATAAACCCCAGCAACACAAAGGAAGGAYGATGTTGCAGATACTGTCCTAGGGCTTAATAAAAACCTCACTGTGTTGAAGAAACTTCTTGTAGGGGGAGGCTTTGGGTCACTTTCTTCATAATGGCTTGAAAAATCTGAGGATTTTGTTTGAGAAATTGCGTGAAGCACAAGATGAGTTTCCCCATGCAATGCTCTAGCTCTTCCCACTAGCTCCTTCCCTGATCTAAGCAGCGCATTCCTGTACTCCTCCTCTCAGCTGGTGGTTTCTGTGGAAACTAGAAATTCTGTGATCGTATCCTGCCTCCTGGGTCTTTCATTTCTTGACTATCCAGCACCCAGGGGTATGGCCTCCCCCAACATGAGAGCTAACAAATGTGGTGAGGATGGTGGGAKGATTATTCCATTTGTAACAGCAACAAAAAAGGTGTGTGTGTGTGAGGGGAACCTCCTATCTTATCTCTTCCCCAATAAGACACTACATGTGCCAAGCTGAGGGACAGGCATCTGTGCAGGGGGTGGGTGACCCTGCTGAGGTCCTGAGGGCTCTGCCAGGGCCTCCTGCAGCCCAGGGCAGTGGAAAGGGACCTTGAGGGGTGGCGTGGGGCTGCTCTGCTTTCCTCCTGCACCATCACGCTGCTGCGCCATCACGCTGCACCATCACGCTGCTGCTTTGCAAGCTGCTGGTGCGTGTTGAATCCAGGACAAATGCACTGAAGATGTTCCAGAAACGCCACCTTCCTGAAGAAAGGCATTTCGTGCAAATCTGAGTTACAGGCTTGGCCAGTAGGAATAGTGAGTGCAGAGTGAATGTAGCCTGAAGATGCAGGAGCTGCCGAGTGCACCACTGTCCTGCGTCAGGGCGAGTCCTTGGGCTTGGGGAAGAGATTGCTCTGCCTCTCCTCTGGGGAACTGGCGTGGGTCCCTCAGAGAGGACTGACCAGGRAGGAGATGCTCCCTGCTCCGCACTGGGCAGCGGGAAGGCTGAGGAGGTCACGGAGCAGCTGAGCCATCCGCCCTGCTCCCTGTCCTCCTGCAGCGCCCAACAGCTGCTCTCTGCTCTGCTCAGAGTGCCTTTAGCTTGTAAGATCAGCAGAAAACTAACCTGTGCCCAGCCCAGAAAGCAGCGTCCTTGGAAAACGCACAACGACTTGGACATTCCTTCTGGGAAGCTACTTCATAAATAGCAAGACCATCCCAGGAGTGTTTCAGTTCAGTTTTAATTTAGAAAATGTCTTTGAAATGATGTTACAGTTTACAATACAATTACTGTACTTCACAAACATCATGCAAACATTTTGACTTGTAAAAGTATATTAAAAAAACCCCCTGTTTACTCATTAGCAATCTCCCCTCGATATGAGACTTAGAGCAACTGGAACTTCATGTGAGTTTTCATATGGAGATGAGAAACAGCTATGAAAACCAAGACAGCACATTTAATAGTAACAGAGGCTGCTCCTGCATGGCTATTGACACAGGCACCTCTGTGTCAGTGTGTGTGCTTGGACATCCTGGAGCAAGGTAGCCTCATTCAGCAGCTTTAGAGCAGGAGAGGTTCCTGTGATATAGAAATAATAAACCATTTTGCAGCATGCCCCTGTTTTAGCTTATATAGGGGAAAACACTTAATACTTCAGCTTCTGACTCTGTTTGTTTCATACAATAGCTATACAGTATCTGTAATATCTGTAAAATAGGGTGTATTTGTATTATTAAGCCCTTGAAGAGCATCTTAACAGCACCACAAGTATCTCCATACAGCAAAGGCTGGCAGAGATGAGGGAAGGGGAAGTTAAAGCTGTTTCTAGGTAAAGGTTACATTTTGCACCCGTGTTAAAGTTGCTCATCCCTGGCACGTTTGAATGGCCACAGAAAACCTAACAGGCAACCTAGAGATTTAGAGACTCGTGAGGCTACTTTAAAGTGAGTCTTACTGACCCTAGTACCTTGTGGAATATTTGATGACATCAATTAAATATCCAAATAGCCAATACAGGCTGTTAGCTCCAAGAATGTGGAATCACCTGATAACCCCCTGCATATCCATGTACAGGCTATGCTTGCTGGAATGAGCTCTCCTATGCATTTCCTGCTTTGTCCCCACCAGATAGTCTCTCCTCCTATATTTCATTGAGATAATCTTGATCAGGGTATATCAGGAAGCCAGTAAATAAGCTGTCAGTCCAGTAAGGGTCATAAAAGAGCCCGTTCTGTTCGGAGTAGAAGATCTGCAGCCATACCTCATCCTCCTCCTTCAGAGAAAGAATAGTTGATCCCGAGGCAACGTCATGGTTACCAGTGTTGGCGTCAAAGGTCTTGATCCGGTACTGCCCGTTGTGGACCAAGCCAATGGCCAGATGTTTGTTGGCCAGAGTGATATCATATGTGAAGTAGTAAATACCTGGAATGCTGCATATAAATTTCCCACTGGAAGCATTGTAATGTCCTCCTTCGTTCATCAGGATCCTGTCAAATTTGATGGGCAGTCTTTCTCTTGGGTAACTTTTTGAGACGGCCACAGAGAAAGCGGATCTGGCTGCTCTGGCATTGCAGGTGCAGGGACCCGGCATCCCTGTCTCACCCTTGCTCCCTTTGGGCCCTTTCTTTCCCGGCGCTCCATTTTTTCCAGGATTACCCTTTAAGCCCTTTGGCCCTCGTGGGCCTGCCTTGCCAACAGCTCCTGCTTTGCCCTTCTGCCCAGGCTTGCCTGGGTTTCCTGTTCTGCCTTGTGGGCCTGGAAAACAAAGGACATTGTAATTTTTTTTTTAGAGATACACATGGTATGGTGAGTGGAAAGTTGTATCATAGCATTTCGTTGCATGTGGGAAGAAAAATCTCTGATGAGAAGCTTAGGAAATACCACCTGGGCCTGGAAGTGTGTTGGGAATGGCTGACCACGTTGTGTAGACTGAAGGCGTTACAAGGAAGAGGGTCTGGAGGAGGCAGCCTGGCCCTGCTGACTCGGCTAGGAAAGGGTAGCTCCTTAGGTAGGTGTGAGGTTAGCTAGGAGCAGGCTCTAAACCTCTGGGTTTTGAAGGAGTGGCGTTGGTTTGGAAAGCTCTCTTTCTTTTTTTAGTTTTTTTTTTTTTTTGGAAACTAGCCTAGAACAGACAGGATTTTATCCTCCTGTCTATAATAGATAACTACGTTAAATGTTTAAATTAATCAATTGTATAGATAAGTATGGTATAAGGGCTCTCCTAGCTGGGAGCTGAGCCGGATGTGAGCTGGGATACATTGATTGCAAAAGTGGCCCTGGGATGGGAAGCAAGTTGGGTGATGTCCCAGGGACACTGAAACTGCTGATTAGCATCAGTTGTGGTAGAGTCTCATACAAAATAAATTAATGAGGACTTAAATCTTGCTTCTGAGCCTGCTGTAGCAGAACAACATTTAAATGTAGCTGTGGGTAGAAAATTGTTGTCCACATTTCTTTCTCATGGGTGAAACTAGAGAAGATGCAGCCTTTGCATGCGGTTATTGTGCTGAACCTGGGGTGCACTCTAGTGTGGCAATGGGAAATCCCTGTTTTGTATGTGTGTTTTTAACTGAAATTGGTTCTGATGCTTAGAATAAGCATTTACCTAAATAAGTACTAGTGAAAGGTGTGGGGGAAAAGGTGTCTTCTGGATTGGACATGGTCAGCGACGTGCCACTGATCAGGCAGCTTTTGGGCCTCCAGCAGGGCTGCGAGCGCTCACCAAAATGCCACTGCTGTTTTGGGAACAGGGGGTACTTTTTTGCTTTTTCCTTTAGACTTTATTTCTCTGAATTGGAGACCAACACCATCTCCACTAGGAGAATATGCCAAAACAGGGAAAATCTCACTCTGGAGAGAAAAAGAAGGACAATAATAAAATCAGGACAACAGACTCCATTAAAATTCCATCTACAATGTTTTTAGCAGGTTTTGGGACAATGTTTGGAACAAGGTTTGAGAATTTTTTTCTGCCAGTTACAGCTTGAATTAAACCTTCAAGAATTTGACTCTGTGCTAACATAGAAGGTCCCAGCTGCCCCGGGACCTGTGGCAGCAGCGGCAGAGCTAAGCAGAGGTACCCAGGCGTGATGGATGGGACTGGAACCTGTTGGCAGGAGCTCATGAGTGGGAGATGCTGGACAGGGTGGAGCAGGACACTTGTCTCTCCCAGGACTCGGGTTTGGGGTGACATAGGTGTGGTGTTAACTGGCCTGTCACCCCATTGCTCCTATATTCCACCCTCGTGCTCTTGGAAGAAGCCCTTCCCGCTTACCTTGGTCCCCGTGCTCTCCCTTGTCCCCGTCCTTGCCATCCTTGCCATCCTTGCCAGGGAAGCCCATTCTGCCGACGGTCCCCGGAGAGCCGGGGGCTCCAGGGGGCCCGGGRGGTCCGGGGGGCCCTGGCACGCTGCACGCCAGCTGCTGGGGACCCTCCTGCAGCCCGCCCTTGACGAAGCCGCTGAGGATGTGGTTGGCCACGCAGGGCACAGTCCAGAGGAGAAGGACAGCCGAGATCATGGTGCCGCCTGCGGAAAAGAAAGGGGTTTTCACTGGTATGTGCAGGGGTGTTCCCTGCGCTGCGGACTGAGGGCTGCAGAGCTCTGTGAAAATGGGAGCTCGCCAGGCCTCTTTGGGGTGCGACAGGGGACCTGCTTTGGCACGATGCAAATCAAGGAATCGAGCTCATGGAGCTTTCCAGGTCTTGGTGATATTTCTCTTTTACAAACCTGCGCTTCCCTTAACAAGTACCCGTGGCCATCCCTTGCTGCTGAYGTTGTTTTCCTCTCTCTCACAGAAGTGCACTGGGCAGCTCTTTCTCTGACCACAGTGGCTCTGCCTGCGGCTATTGGCAGTGAGGGATGAGGAGGCCAGGAGAGACCAAAAAAGGCCCTTGTCCATCAGCCCCCTCTCCTCTTCCCCAGCCCCACAACTCTCCTCGTCCTGCCCTTCCCCTTGCCTCCCCCTCCTGCAATAGCAGAGCACCCGCGGGGCTGGCGCAGGCACCAGAACAGCTGCTCCAGCCCCGCACTGCCATCGTCTTCATAAACAGCCTGATGTAAAGCCATGGGAAACGTTTCTTTTTCCTCATATTACAGCCATCCCTGGCTGCAGAAACAAATATTTTGCAAGATTCTTCAGCTTGCTTGTGCTTTCTTATCATATCCTTAAATCTTGCAGCTAAATACTCCAAATACTTAATACAAGCAGGGATGTAAAAGTAAGCAAAGTGTCTTGCAGATACTTCTTCATGCTGTGGTGCTCAAACAAATTCGGAGTAGTTTAACAGAGATGCAGTAGAAACACAAGCTGTGGTATTCCAGGCCTTTTAATCTGTTATAGGTCTTTTGTTCAAGCAATGTCCTCCTTGATATCAAGTCAAATAATGGGAGTTTTTGGCATCTTCCCAGTAGTTAGAATTGCCTCTCGTACTAGAAATGAGACATTCACAGTATTTTATAAATTCCACGTTGGACTTATCTCTGTCGTTCTGGTCTTGGCTCCTGAAGGGGATGGAACTGCATGTTACGTGCTCCAAATCCGGCAGAACAATATGCTGTGTGTTAGTGTGGAAATGGGAGCCCCCAGCTCCGCCGTGTGTGTAATGAGGAACATGCAGAGGGTGGGAAATGCAAAACAGATCTTGGGGCTGCACTGGCTGCTAAGCCATTTTGTTCTTCTGGTCTGTTTTGGTTTTCTTGTACTTACATTTATTTGCTGCTGCTGAAAGGCGTCACTTTAATGGCCTCGTGAGAGCAAAACCACAGCCCAGTATTAGCTAGGACAGCTGAATAAAGACTGCTCAGCGTGCAGAAAGGAGAACAAAATGCTAGAGTGTGTAAGGATGGAGAACAGTTGTCAACATTTCTTAAGCCTTGCCTAGTAACCCATCTCAAATGTGACAGAAGGGAAGTGAAAGGTGTTTGGGGGACGGTGGGCGACACCAGTAAGCTGTGGCAAGAGAAAACATAATTGTGGAGCAAAACTTGAACAGGAGGTGGGACTGCTCCATGTAGAGAAGTAGTAAGCGAGGGGGAACACAAGGCAGGGAAGGTGTTTCCTTCTCCTAATGCTTCTTAGCTTAAGTACTTCTATTTACCTCCAAACAACCAGAACCAGCATGAAGGCATAAAAAGTGGCGAGCGAAATACCCCGAGCCTGGCAGCTGGTTACTGCAGGAGAACTGGGTACCTGCACAGGCCATAGCACCCCCTCGCTCATGGTTTTCAATGAGCAGGACTTTGGAAGCCTCAGGCTTCGGGGTACAAGCAGCCTCTGTCAGATGGAGTCTGAGCAGAAGCGTTTTCTGCAGGTAAAAGAGCCTCTAACTCACTGCTCCCCACAGGACTCCTTGTCCCTGCATCAGAACCGGGGCCGGCTCTCGCTGGGGAGAGGATACTGGGGTGCCTGGAGCTCATCTGCTGCGGGTGTCACCGCAGAGATGCTGGCTGGAAGGCTCCGTCAGAACGGTTCATGCAACCTCATAGCAATGCGTGCAGGACGAGAAGCACGGTCATGTTCATGAGAGAATCTATCAATAACCTTTGAAAGAAATCTGTTTAAAAGAAAATGCCTCGTGCTGTTCCACCTTAAAAGAAAAATTGGTCCTCAGTGTAGAACAAATGAGGAGCTCCAAAAGGCAAATTAGAAACAGATCAATATCTGTCCTCTCCCAAGTACAGGCGGTGGGCCTGGCAGCACAGGTCGTGCAGCGAGGTTTGAGTGCTTACATGTCTAATGACACCACAATTAGATGTCTTTTGTAATTGGGTTTTGGAGCCGCTTCCCCACGGACAAACTCCTGTTCTGCGGGAAGGGGCTCAGTGGGCTGTAAGTCCTGGCAGGCCAGGCGTCAGGCAGGGCTTGTCTAGTGACCTCAGGAGTCTATGAATATTCATATTAAAAAGGGGGTTATATATATATATATATATATTTATATATAAAAGGGGTTTCTGTGAGAAAAGACTCTTCAGAATTTTACAGGGTAGCTCAAGGAGTCCGGGCTTCAAACTAACCCGTTTGCCCCTGAGCCCGGCTCCGAACTCGGGTGATTATTTGCAGCGTTTCTGGGGTGGGGACAGCAAGACAGTCCTGGCCAGGCAGCCCCAAACAGGGACTTGGACACAGTAAAACTCACCGCCCGGGTCAGCAGCGACACAGTTAAAATAGACGCATTTAATTTTGGACGTAACCCATGAGGTGGTTAAGCCAGATATGAATTTGCTCCATTATCTGTTTTTACACAAAACAACGCCAAAGGAGATGAAGGGGAGTGACACACGGCCCATGTGTGGCACGGCCTCCGCTCTGCCCCGTGCCCGGGGACCTGTCGTGGCCGGTGACCCGCGGCGGTTCAGCAGCTCGTCAGTCTGCAGCACGTCGGGGCGGGGAGGCCGCAGCTTCGGGGGTACGAGCTGGTGCCCTGCCGCAATATTTAACTTGAGGCTGTTGTCGCTGCGGATTCCTCCGCATGCGCCGGGAACCCGAGAGCTCCGTGTTTAGATCTTATTTGATGACTTCTTCACAGTTTGGGGTTAAGAACGGAGAGAAAGAAGGGGGGAAAAAAATCAAGCAAAGGGAATGTACTCACCAGAAGAACCCCCCTCAGTGAGATCCTGACGTGCGCGGGGAACCTACAGACTTTGCAGCAGATGTTTTTGCTGCCAAGCCCCGTCCCGGCGCAGAGCGCGGCCCCCCGGGCCTGCTGCGACGCTCCCTTCCGCGGGGGACACGCGATTTTCTCCCTCTATCCTTTCATTTACGCTCTGCTCCTTTCTGCGTGTGTTCCCAGCTTCCCGCGGCAGCTCCACGTTCGGCTCAGCTTTGCCAGAGGCATATTTGGATTATTGTGTAATGGGTCTGAGCCTCTGTCACGTGGCAGGGGAAGAAATTTCTACGCACATCTGGCTGGAAAGCCTGGGCAGCTTCTGCCTTTCTCGCCCTCCCTTTGCGCTCTCGTGTGAAACATGCAGTTTTCCTGGATCATTCCTGACTGCTTCAGCCTTGCTCTGATGGGGCTGCCGCTCCTACAGGCACAGTTTGTACAGGGCTGGGTAACGCAGCCAAATCTAGGGCATGATATTGACGCTGGATCTGCAGAACGATAGCGGGGGAAGCAAATCTTAACCTAAGGGGAGAAATTCAGCTCTCGCTTCCAAATTGATTTTAGTTAAATRAATAATAGAAGATTTCTCCAAGGCTTGAAGTAAAGCGAGGTTCTCCACTGCTGCTGCTGCTCATGGAAGTCGAGGGGTTTGCACATGGGAAGCTCCGAAGGAGACCGTGCGGACTCACTCTCCTTCACGGGAGGGTGTGGGGCCAAATCTAGAGAATTGGACCCAAAAAAGAGGGGCTGGAAATGTTTCTGCCTTTGGAAGAGGCTGACCTAATTACTATTATTATTATTATTATTTGCTTTAGGCTTGCATAGGATTGACCAGGAGGAGCAGATATGAGTGGAAATCAGGAATCCTGGGAGGGGCAGGGAGCTGTATGGATACCGAAGCTGCGAGTGCCGGGGAGGCCCTGCCCCTTCTTGCTCTGCTCTGGCGGGTGTTTGGTTCCTCGGGAATGCTCCGTCCTGGATGTACCAATCCACCAAAGCCAGAGTTTGCCAAAGCCTTGCGGTGCACGGGGGGGTCAGGTGCGATGGGGCACACGTGGCCCCCGTGGCAAGGGAGAGGGGCCGTCACCCCGTGCCCGTGGGGCGAGCAGGGTGGCGGCCCCGCCTCGCGCTGGGCACGTGCTGGGGAGGAGGCGTCTGACGTGGGTGCTCCCTGCGTGGCCGAGCAGGGCTGGGAGCCTTCACGGCGAGGAAGAGTCCGCCCGTGTCTACCGGCTTAGCGRTGATGCAGTTAGAGACTCTCGCCGTTAGAGCCACCGACCTTGTAGAAATGACCTTGAGACCAAATAGAAGAGCAMAAATAGCTGCTGCTCACAAAGAGGCTGGAAACAACCTGAAATGCGGACTCCAGGGCCGAGCTAGGAAACGGCAATGAAGGTGTCCCTGTCTCCAGGGGCAAATGTAGGTGCTTCGGGCTGGTTGGTTTCTTTTCCTGAAGATTCTAACGGGACAGGAGAAGTATTTGCTGCCCAACAGTTCTGCTTGGCTTAGTGTGGAGTTTGGAATGAGTTTTATTGGCCTAACTAAAAGGAGCTTGGAAGTCTCGGAGCTGCTGTTAGAGCATCTCTGTCCCTCTCAAAAAGCCCCCATAAAATGAGCCTCAATTTAAACTAAAAGGATGCCCTTGAGACTGCTGAGGAACTGCAATTCTGACCCATTAAGATAAAAATAAATGGAGCTTGTTTGGGCAAGAGGGAAGTRGGAGCCACCCTAAACATCAGGGAGCTACAGCCGACAGACAACGTAGGAGATATTTTAAATTTGGGTTTGAATTTTATTTCTTTTCTCTCATGTAGCTTCTAACTCAAAGTTAAATTCAGCAGTGTCTTGTATTTGCCCCAGTTGGCTCCTGTCTAGGTATGTAATAAACTTAGAGAAAATAAGAGTCTTATGGAAATGCCTTGCATTTCCAAGCAAAACTTAGTGTGGAAAATTATGGAGTTCTGGGAAGACCTGCCTATGGAACAGGTCAAAGCCTATGGAGCAGCCTTCAAACAGGCACTGGTGAATTGCCGTGATGGGTGTTTACCCAAGAGAGGGTGAAACGGAATCCGTTACCACCCGCGGCTGCCTCGGAGACGGGGCGGGCGGCGGGTGACCCTTATTCCGCAGAGCTCGCCCGGGAAGGACCCGGGAGCTGATGCAGAAACCCTGCGCGTGGCTGCAGATCCCAAAGSCCGTGGGCGGGCGGCACCTCCCCGCGGCCTCGTGCGCTGCCCCTGCCCCGCGGGGACGGGGACGAGCAGCATCCCCGGGGACGGTGACGAATCGCTGGCTCTGCGCAGCAGCAGTGAGTCTGGCTAAAGATAGCTGCAAATGACATCCCTCCTCGCTGCACTGCTGCTGCTGGAGGATTTCACATTGCAGGGGTTTTTTTCCCCCTTGGAGAATTTGCTAAAAATGGACTTTCAGCCATTCCTGAAATATTTAGAGAGCGCTGGTGTACTGTCAGCAGGACCTGCTGTGGGGCTCTGCTGTCCCTGCTGCCTCTGGGGACATGGGCCGTCCAAGTGCCTGTGAGGATGCGACCCCACAGCAAGGGGAGCTCCAAGTCTTTCCTGTTTCGGGGAATGTGTGTTGAAAATTCCCAAACCAGAGACTGTATGTGCTCCCTTCTGCCTCCTGCTCAGCAGCAGCACAGGAGGGCTAAATTCCCAGGCAGGGAGCRGAGGTGAAGCTGGGGCCCCGCAGCCTGGAGCAGACTCTGCTCTCCTCGCTGGTGGATCTGGCCTGGCCCTTCCTTTGCTGTGCACGTGTTCTGCTTTCAAGAGATACAGGGGGAGGTTACAGAGCAAGAGGCCAAGGACCGTGCWTAGATCCAAGTGGAATAAGTGGCTGGGTGGTGGCTGTTTCCAAAATGCAGTGGAATTACTGGAATACTCTTCGAAGGCGCTGTTGCTAGGAAGGAACCCAACTTTGTTACTGCRTCCACAAAGTAGCGTCAGGCAGAGTTGAAGATTTTTCCGTTCCTCTGAGGTCTAAAATGAACTTGTATTTTGCACAAGCAACGAAACATCATTGCCTAATGTCCCTGGGGGGCTGCTAGTTGGGTCGCCTAAGAGATGTAAATAAAACTATTTTGTGCAGAAGTTAGAATATTTCTGTTTCTTTGTGTTATATTCAGCAAAATCAAGCCAAGCAGAAGTGCTAATAGAGCAATGGGGAGCTGCCGGCTCATAGTTTGGGCCACAGTGTTTGGGCCTGAAGGGAAGCATTGAAATCATTCCCTGAAGTGGTGTGGAAACAGGAGCTGTTTGGTTTCACTAGGCACAGGCTCTGGCCAGAGAAAATTCTCTCTCAGATGCTTTTTCTTTTTCCAGAAGGACCGACTCCATTTCCTGATCAACTGTCGCTAACATTATCCCTGCTGCTTCTGCTCCCTCACCAGCCTAAATGGATGACAGGTAGGTAGAACAGAGCAGCTCTTTCATTAACCCACTCAAGGAAAGCCATAAAGATCCAATTACAAAGTAACATGGAGGCAGTAAAAGCACCTTCTGGCATGGCTTGGAGGCTCTGAAAGATAACACACAACGCTAAACCCTTCCCTGCAGCAGCAGTTAAACATTTCACCTACAAACAACCCCATCTCYGAATGAGCTGCCCGATTTGCAGTATGCAGATCAAGCACACCCCGAGTAACTAGAATGAACAGGAAGAGAAGGGAGGCAATGTTTGAGAAGGGAGTTAAAAATTAAAGTTTAAAGCCATGCAGCGTGTCAGAGTCAAAGAAGTGTCTTGTATTACCAGTCAGGAATTCGACTAGTCTGAATCAACAGGTTAAGGAATCTCCTACCTGACATCTCCTATATCTGTGCATGCAAGGGACACAGCAGTTCAAATTCTGCTGCCTGTTCGTTTTCATTTTATGCTCATTTTTGTCCAAGCTGATTTACAMWYWTWTYWMAWTYWYWTTTWKASASARAAAAAMMCCTCTTTGTGCAATAGGAAGTTGTCTTTGARTATGCACAATCATATTCCTTGCCAAGCCCAAAGAGAAGCAGATGGAGCAAAATTAATCCCCATGCTCAGATCCACAATGTTCTTTAACATTTAACCCTCAGCCTATAAATAGAACAACACGTTTTAATCCTTCTTTTAGTTGTCCTTAACTGTTGAGACTAATGCAGAAGAGATCGATTCTGCCTGGCTCACCAGCTCCAAGGACTTGTGTGTTGAATAAAACATTATTAATCCCTTTTTCTATGGAGCTGCCTTTCTGCTGAAGCACAGATGAAGTTGGCTCATGGTCCCTGTAGCCTCTCCTAAAAGGCAGGGCCTGWTGAAAGTAAATTAGTCCTATCTTCAAGTTTTTGAGAAGAAAATCCATCCACACAAGTGTGCTGTAAGATGGAGTTCAGGATGTTTACTTGTAAAAAGAAATATCTTCCTGTAATAATTTTGACCTGATGTTTGAACTGACAGTTTAATAGCACCAAACATGCTCTACAGGCTTCTAAAATATACATATCTTCAGCTCTCCCTCCATTTTTCTCTAGCATAGAGGAAAAATAATCACCAGACAATTTAAATTTGAAGGTAAAGGTTGCCAAGATTGGCGAGTTATTTGTTCTTCATTCTAAATTGCCCTTTTCAGTCCAATTACTGAATTGCCATTTACCCTAAAAAGAATTTAGTTACTTTTAGAAACGTATCCAAATAGCTCAGAGAATTGTTAATATGTATTCTTTTTATGCATCCTCTTTTTTCCAATTGAAGATGGCACCAACTCAGAAAACAAGAATTAGTTTTTGTGAGAGCAGAGGGACTGAGAGCTGCTAAAGTGTCACAAACCTCAGGAGGGTTCGCAGGTAAAACCAGCTAATTCATAAAATCTTTTGAGGACAGTTTGCACTTGAATCAGAACAGAGGCTTTCCAAAGTACTTCTAATACTCTAAATTTCATCAGCACCAAGAATTTCACAGACACTCTTTTGTGTAGGTCTGTACCAAACCTAAAGCAAAATTTCTATTAACAGAATTTCTGTAATAAMTAAATACACACAATCAGCAGCAAGCAGCTCCAAAATGCACAAGACCCGTCTATGTGGTTAGTGCAGGCACTTACTCCTCGGAGAAGTGCAAGTTCTACTCTGAAAGGACTCGTAACCAAGAAAGGTCAAGGGAGGAGATGACATGGAAAATTGAAGCCAGGCTCTGGAGACAYGGAAAGAAAACTGCTTCCCTCCTATTTTCCCTTCTGATTTTCTAAATCCATGATTGAGAAAATGTGAAAACAACCTCTACAAAAGTTGGTTTTCACTGTTTAAAGTTTTTTCTGTTTTGGAACTTGGTTACTATCAATACCACTCCTATCCTCAATGTTACTAGACAGATGTATTTTTTGCAAGCGTTAGAGGGACTTTAAAATGAAGTTTTTAAACAAAGTATTAAATTCAAAATTAGTAATTTTATAGCAAAAATAATCACAGGAGAAGCAAACTAAGAGGTAAATGCAGTAAAAGGAAATCAGCTTTACAGATAGAAATAGGCAAAGCCCATTTCTTCTGGTAAGTTTCACTTTAACTCTTCACTGTCTACAAAATAAGCATTATAACCAGTTTCTTCRTTATAAGAAAGGAGGATTACAAAATGCAGTTTTCTTTGTCCTACCATGAATCTCATCACAACATGGTTAAGCCATATTTAATAAAACAGCTTAAGCTACAACAGAAGTAGWTCTTCATTCTTCCAATTCTAAAGCCATGACATTGGTGTCAAGTTTTTCACCCATTTCTTTAACCTCAGTAGTCACAGTCTAAAATTCATGTTTTTAAATGATCAATACTGTCAGATATGCTGCATGACACTCTTGTATTACAGGTTGACATTCAGTATTACAACATGTAGCAGGATTCTGAAAGTTACAAAAGCTACGATGCATATTGTTACACATCAAAGAGAACACCAAAGAACCCAGCTGTTTACAGCTCAGAAACAGTACAGCTAGGATAGGACCACCTASGTTCTGGATAACCATCACTTATAGTGATGTTGGCATTACTAGAAATATGGATGAAGAATCAGCTTTSTATTCAAACAGAAATAAAATTTAAAAGCTCTACAGGCAGCTTCTCCTATCCTCCCTTTAGGATTTAAGAACTTTATATTAATTTAACCAACACTGTACAAAGCAATCCATTTTTACATTTCCAAAATATTTATTACAAAATGATCAAAACCCCTACTTTTCCTTTGAAAGCCATGTGAAAGGCAACTCCCTTAGGAAATAAAGCRCTGACAAGTCTATTTGCAACAATTCTTGCTCTAACAGTGACACCTGCTGACCATTTCTGCTTTTTAGTCAGTTACACTGAATTTGCTCAGGCAAATCCATGGCACAGATCCAGCAGCCCAATAGTCTCCATGCGTAGATCAGGTGGCCCGATGAATTTGGGTTTCCAGACACTATCAGCTCCTTCTTCCAGTATAGAATTTATTCAGTGGGTGAATGCATTATATACACATATGTATATAAATATATGAACATTGTGTGTATATATACACACACACTAGAATTGCTATACATACTGTATATTGCTTTTTGTCTGTTGTAAGAACTTTTCACCAGCTTCTGTGACACAAGAAAAGAAACTCTTGCCTTTTCTGGCATCTGTTAGGTAAGGAAGGTAAGTGAGCATCTAGATATCTRTGAACAAGTATGAAGTCGTCCTGAGCTTTGGAATGATTTTCACTCTGATTACTGTCCAAGGAAAGAGGCCATGGGATCATCAGGTCTCTGACGTTTCATTCTATAGGCTTCCATTTCCTCCTCTGTTGGCTCCCTGGTTTCATACACACTGTTATATGGTCTCTTCCTCTCATCTAGCTGCATGATTTCTTTAACGTGCAGGAGACGAGCTTCTTCTGCATTTAATGCCTGAAATAGAAACAAAAAAAATTAAAGTTTGTATTAGATTCTAGTACAATGAACATGCAGGAAGCAGAATGGTGGGATGTACCTGTATGCCCCCCCTCAAATTACTCCTCTTCCTTGCTATTCAAAATAAGTCATGCTTCCAAAAAGTTTTGGATAACATTTGAATAACGTTTTAAATAAGAGTATACTGCACCTTTTTAAGTTTTTCTTGCTTCTTTTTCTCTTCACCTTCACTATCTGAATTTGAGCTCTTCTTGTGTTTCTTCTTTTTCTTGTCTTTCTGTTTTTCTTGGTGGATCTGTGAAGTAGAAAAACAGCTGCAATTAAGACTCAACTAGCAAACAACAATGTTTGAGACATTAAATCCCAAGTGTCTATTAATGCTATTCCAGATCTTAGTTTTGAATAAAAAAAGATATTAACAATCAAATAAGCCAGTATGATAGTTTTCAGGCTCATTAGAATGACATAGTTTAGTTACATCTATGTTTCTCTCTTAAAATACTGAAGGAAAGCATCTTCTCCTTTAGAAAGGGAAACCACCACCTACCTCCATTAGAGTTTTGGGTTTTGTCATGTGTTCTTCATCCCTGGTTTGGTCTTCTGATAAGCTTGCTTCTGAATTCTGCACAATGGACAATAGGAAGGATACCAATTTACAAAGCACAATTGAAAAGRAATGGACAAGTTAAATTTTAGCTTGATTATTTTTTAGAAAGTGTACAGATGCATGCCTTATAGCTATTGCCAAGTGACCAAATAAGGTGATACTTACAGCAATTTCTTTCCCAGCTTCTCCTGTACAGTAGGAAAACTTGACAAATGAGTGGCAGCATTTATAACCCCACTTGCCTTCTTTCCAGTATGAGCCCCAAATGCACTGCAAGAGGAAACGCAACAGCAATGATACCCATACAGTTGCTCCCATAAGACACAAGCTGCATTTTTCTTGCTGGGTTTTTTATTTTTTTTCCCCCCCTCATAAGGAGTAACCCATTAAACTAATTCAGAAGGGGGAGTCAAGAAAAATACATTTCCAATTTTACACTAGTCTTTCCAGTATTTTTTCAAAAACAAGAGCAACAGCATGAGGCCAGCTTGTATTCAAGGCAAGGGGAAACAGAACAATAACCAGTTTCCTTAAAGATGTCCATCCTCAAATTCCACTGCACCTCTGGGAAGTTAACACGCCTGCAGACATAGGTCATTTATTTGCTGTTTTAATTATATTGCACTGTCTCTACACCTCACACCTTCTTATAGGAAAGAAATTTAGTTTGTAAATTAGTTCCTTACTGTGTGGTTGTTGATCTTTACATCCTCTTCATATTTAGAGCAAGCAATAGCTTTYTCTTGTCCTTTGATGACTGTTCCATGCCTAGAATATTCCACATAATCTTCTGTTTGAGCTAAGAGCAATTCAGCAGGTGGGGCATCTAGGTGTTCTTGTCCTCCATACTATAATGTAAAATGACAATTTTGGAAAAAATTTATATGTAGTTAAGCATATGTTTCAAAAACTCCACTTCCTGTGTCTTCTCTATCCAGGCTATGGAATTTCTAGAACAAAATATTACACAGGAGATTTAGGTGGAGACAATTTAATCTTCAACCAATAGCTAAGAGAAGCACATCTCCTGTGTGGCCTTTTTCCTGTCTGAAGGATTGTAATAATGCTATTCYTCACTTTAGAGATCTTTCAGACCAAAAAAGTGTTCAGAGAAAGTTAAAAGTTGGAAAAAAAGATGGAGCATTGAAAAAGGTCAGAATCTACACGGGTGACAATATCTATTTGGTTGTCCAAGAAACTGTTAACAAAATATTAAAGATACATTTATCTAGATGATGGCACCAAAAGCAAAATCTGAAAATTCCAATTTCCCAATTCTGATGCTTCTTAAGAGAARAGAAGTATTCAGAAATAGTTTTTCAAGACGAATTTCAGAAAATATGCTACTTCTAAACAGGGTAGTTTAAATCACTTCTATTGTTTTAAAAATATGTAGATTCTCACTCCACTTACTACGCCCAGATTTTTCAGCTTAAGCAGTTTGAACTTTCGACAGTTAAGGAAAGTCTMTCAGACCCTAAATTATATTATTCCTATATTAAATAATGTACTGAATCAAGTAAGTTTCTTATATATTTATAAACATGTACATGTTTATAGATAACACAGAGCTGATCAGAACAGCTGACATGTTTCAACACATTAGTAACAAAATTTGTTCTCTGAGACTCAAACTCGACAAAAACTTTGTTAAATCAAGCCAATGTCTATTACCTTCTCCAGGATGCTTTCTTTCTGCTGTGCCTTGAAATCTTCTTTTTTCACTTTGAAGGACTTATAAAGTAGCTCTAATTTAGTAGGGTCCGCTTGAAGATGAACTTCAGAGCCTTTGTCATAAGCCTCCCAAGCAAACACTGTGCACACAAGAGGTGTCACTCAATACTTACTCAAACTGAMAAATGCATTCAAATTACTGCTTCCAGTTTTGTGAACATTTAAAAATAATGAAATATAAATCCAATAAAAACATTTTGCCTTCCCTTAAAAAGGACAGCAATAAAACAAAAACAYACTTACACTGTGTCTGTGCCATCGAAATGGTATCTCCAGTGTAACGGACAAAGTTGTCACCAGCATAACCAACTCTGCAGGAAAAAAAAAAGATTCTTAGCATGCAAGTAATAATTTCCACAATCTTCCCCCCTTTGAAACACTCACAGAACATCAACAAGAAAGTAAAAACTCTCCTTGGATGCCCTAATAGTCAAGAGACAGGGAGAAGAAGGTGCATTCAACTTAGTACATGAATGAAAAGTCTAGGTTCCTCCTCCTGGGTATTGTACTGAGATAAATAAAGCCCGAGAATAGCTTTGCTTTAGTTGCACATCCATTTGGGTTGAATCACAAAGAACATATAGGCCACAGGTTGAAACAAAATCAAATAATGTTAACAGTCCACCTTTGCTCTCTTGATAGAGGCAAATATCTGACAAATTTGCAGTCTGCCATGCTGTTGCAGAAACAGTTGTGGATTTTCATAAACATATTTTTGCTTACAGATAGAATCTCTAGATACAACAGACTGTTCTGATCCTTGTTCCATATTCACATCAGTACACTAAGTGGTCGTCCCTGTGTCCCTTAGGATCACTAAAACACTACTTAAAATATTAAAATAAATAAAAAAGTGCCAGTAACAATATTTTTTCATGTTTGCCAMAAAGTGTCACTAAAAGACTCTTCTATTAATCATTTGGGTTAATTCAAATAAGAGTCTTTTTAATAATTGTTTAAATATTTAAAAGATCAAAAAAGAAWATTACTAAAAAGTCCTCTCATTTTTAACAGAGTTTTGTTGGATATGTGAGCATTTCCCTGTTTTAACTTACTCATCTGGATTCTTGCCAGTATTTGCATATGGATTCTCCCTCATTGCTCTTGTTTTGGGATCATAATAAGCAGAGTTTGGATCTAGATTCCTCAGGTACTAGGGGAAGATGACAACAAACATGATTATTTGATTAAAAAATAGAATTTTGAAAGAACTGAAGTTAGTATTGCAACCACCAATCCCCCCTCCGCACACAATTTAAATAGGAAGATCTATGCAAGTAGATGATCTTTGATAAACTGTGACATAAGGAAAAGTAGAAATGAGAATAGACCTTAATCCCTAAACACCAAGTTCATTAACAATAGTGCAATGTTTGAAATAAGAATAAAAAAGATACATGAATAACAGAATTCAGTACTCACTTTTGCAATATCTTCCCGAATACGTAAATTTCGAACAGTGATACGTCTTTTAGAGTCAAAGTTCTGTCCAGGCATATCAATGTCATCTGCATATTTATCTTCATCTTCATCTTCACTGTTATGATCTCTTTCCTAGGGAGAGGGACAGGAAATTCATCAGCAAAATGGACATTAATTGTAGATTTTGTAATTGTAAATTAATCTTGTTTCAGTGGTTTGATTAACAATTCCATAAACCCTCTAGTTAAAAGTTACGATCATTTACTTGGGGCTTAAGTGTTCTAACATATCATGCAGTTACATTATGTTGTTGAGAAATATCCTTGTTACCGGATTTTCATTATAGAAACAGTTGCAAAGACACAGCTGTGATCACAGAATCTTTAGGGTTGGAATGGACCTCTAGAGATCATCTAGTTCAACCCCACACCCTGCTTAAGCAGGAGCAGTTATATTGAACAGAATGTACATGTTAAAATATAGTTATTCTCTTTCATCCGTAAGGTTTGAAAATACACAGGAATTAACTATGAAATCCAGCACCCTCTACCCTAGAAAAAGGCAGCCTGAAGCCAGCACTGAAACTCTTCAGCCACCCCCGTTCCACTGCATCGCTAAGTGCAGGTGCTTTCTGTCTCCCCATGGTGTGATGCTGTGAAGAACAATCTTACTGTCTGTGAATTTGGTTCCTCTTCTCCCCATTGGTGTCTTGGGGAGTTCTGCAGCAAACAAAGAGCACATCAGGAGATAACACAAGACAGTAGAGAGAAGGAAGGAGGCAGGGAGATAAAGAACAACCAAAACAGAGCTTATGTCTATGGTACAAGCCTACTGAAAGCAAAAACACAGTAACTGTCACACAATGGACAGACCACTGCTGTCTAAAGGTTTTAAGATGGAACTTGCAAGTGTCTCTATTGCAGAAACACATTGACAACTTTTTCACTGAATTCCCAGTTGAATTTCCAACCCCTTGCAAGAGTGGAAAATTCTCCAGAAAGCACAACTCAACTCTGAAACCCAAAGGACCCCAGACTATATATTAATAAATGAGAAGCTTAACTTTGACTGGAGAACTGTAATGAAGTGGGTTTTTTTTTTTTTCTCTTTTTTTAAAGTCTGTTTAGTCTCCAATGTGATAAGACTTAGGGTAGTAAATATCCAAACAACTGCAGTCCTGGAAGACCATTACAAGAAGAGGCTCCCATCTTGCTTCTCTGTCTATCAGAAATGATTCTTTACATTCAAATATGCTCTTCTTCTACCAATTCTGTTTTATACGGAGTAAAAATATGAATGTTAGAGATCTTGTCCTATGGTGGCCAAAAGATTAGGTACCTTATCCATTTGGAAGGAAGCTCTGTATCATCATCTATTTTGTGTTGGAAATTAAGTTTACTCTGCCATCTAGTGACAAAACTAAAAGTGACAACATATGGAAAATGGTGGCCCAGTTGCCTGTGATTTCTTTTTAAACAATATTTTGATTAAAAAACCCAAAATACTTCTCAGCAGTGATGGTCTCTGCTCTCCTCTATCTTATAAACTTAGAAAATTATCACAAATATTTCTTAGATTTTTATATTAAAAGCTATCAAAAGCCTAGGCTAATCTAAAAGCAAAATCTGTGAAGTTGCAAGCCAGCAGAAAATACATGTTCTCAACCTTCAAATAATAAGAAACAAGAAAAAAGCTTCCTAATCCTACTTATAGGAAGCATTAATGAAGCAATCCATAGTCACATAACAGTCATAACCACAACAGTAGGACATAACAATCTTTAAACTCAAGAGCTCACTTTAGTGCATGCATAAAACATTTAAATGGAAAAGAATTCTTTTCTGTCCCACAAGTTCSTATCTCTCATTTCCTAAGATTCTCGTTTGCCAGAACTGAAGGAGGAAAGTCTTGTCCATGAAGGGAAGATAAAGCCCCTCTCATGCAAAAGGAGGTACTGTGTTAGAAGACAGTTGCATTACTGACAGGCACAGAAAGCAACAGGAAATTCAGTTTGCAGAGTAAAGGCAGCCGAGAGCAAACGTGACAGTTCTATCTTTATTCAGCATAAAGAAAAATGAATTAGGATTTAGTTTACTTACCACTTGCTCCAGCTTTCCTGATGCTAACTCTTCTTGAAGCTTCTGGGCTTTCAGCGTACGTTTGGCCTGCATATTATGAATTTGATTTACTATTGAAATATCAAGTCTGAAGTAAGATTTATCACAAGCATCTCTTATGACTGCTATCATTTAGAAAGTAATAATTATTACAAGAAATGGGCTACTAGTTCTCTAAGTGCTTGTCAAAAATCAGCTGTGTTTGCCTAGTCTTATATTTACCACRGTTTTTGTTTATCAATGAAAGGAAAAGTGTATATACTAACCAYGTTGATGTTTTATATTGTAGGCTGGAAAGCACCCCAAGAGCCACCAGTTCAACTGCCCTGCTCAGAGCAGGTTCTACTACAGCAGATTGCTCAGGACCATGTCCAGCTGCTTTTGGATATCTCCATGATAGAGACACCATAACCTCTCTGGACAACCTGTTCCACTTCAATCCCTCTTATACTGTAAGTGTTTTGCTGTCTTTAAATGGGGTTTCTTATGCTTTTATTTCTGCACACRGACTCTTGTCCTGTGACTGGATCTTGCTGAAAAGAGGGGCTTTCTTTTTCATACTCTCCCATCACAACATTAAAATCCAGAATACCTTCACACAGCATTAGCTTCCATCTGCACKGCAGGAAAACACTCAGAACAAACCACAGAAGGTACTTAGGCATCTAACTGTCTTTTGGAACAGGCCTAATAACCAGTCAAGATAGTAGACTATTTTTTTTCCCCCCTCCGTGAATTCAATAACATTCATCTAGGTTTGGTACACTCAGCTACATTAACTACAACAATTAGGTGCTGATCTGCAGGGACATTTACAGTTAGTCCACTGCTCCATGATACTAACAAGTAACAGAAATAACAAAAAATATGAATAAAGTTTAAAAACATAGATACTAGCTCTAATCATTACTGCTAGCTTATRAATTCCCTTTTGTAATTCAATTTTCACTTTGAAAAATTAATTCTAGGGCTTGCCTAGTAAGAGGCAGGCAATTTAGAGAGAAAACTCATTATTGCATGAACGCATTCTCAGTTGTCAGATCTCATCTTTGTGTCCGTTTCAAGCTAAGCTTGTTTTCAAACACAGAATCCATCTACTTTTCATTATGACCATAGCACAAGATCTAGTCTCAGATTGCACAAMGCAAACATGCCTCCTCCAATCCCCAGCCCAACACAGACTTTTTCCCCAGTAGCCTGCAGCACCCACACACCAAGTCAACTTTGGAATATTCCTCTACAATCTTCATGTGCTCTTCTGGGTTATAACCATTCCAACGATCTCGCTTTCCATCATAGTCAAACATGAGCTGAGGCTGGACGTGTTCATCTGGTGCAATGTTCATGCCTGTGTATTTGGCTCCAACTTTCCTGGGTCTCTGAAAGATAAAAAGAAATGGTTCAGCTTGTTCAATAAACTGAAATATATTATTCACCTTAAAAATAAGCATCAATTGAGCACCTCTAAAGTTGATTGAACCCAGCACTAGAAACCTGTGACTATAAGCACGTCTGAGTAGTTCTAGATTTTTTCAATAACGCAACTGGCTAAAACCCATCAATTTATTGCACCCCCAAGTAATTCCATCTTCCCTAGTTAACAAAGGCATTATTATACAATTCCCAGAACACACTCTTCAGCAACTTAAAACAAAAAAGGTTGGCCTAAGCAGCACTTAAGCAAAAGCAAATTAACATAAAACATTAAGTAAGAAATATTTTCACCTATTATTGCAGCTCTTTTTACATATAGAGTGSAGGCACAACATCATAAGTGGCAGATGTTTTTTCCTCCTACATAAAGTTGCTTCAGAAATTTTCAAGCAACATTTCAACACTTTACAAACTAGTAACTTTCCTCTTACTTATAACTAGCTATTTCCCACTACAGTAGAATTTACAGTTTTCAAAATCATTAAAMCAAAAGTTACCTCCATACAGTCTTTCTTTTTGTGAGTCAATGCACCACAGTTCTCACAAGCTCCTTTACGATATTTAGTTGCTATAGAATGCTAAAAAAAAAATAAAAACAATATTGTTCAAACTTCCAACAAGCTTCCCGTACGTGCTCCCCACAGCTACTTATCTTTTTCGATACACGCAAAATCTGCACACTCTTCACAAAGTCATAACATATTTCAGTTATTACCAAACACTGTGAAATGGTGGCTAAGAACAAGTTCCAGCTCCTCTTCCCATTAAGACCCATAACCAGTAAACAYAGAAAATCATAGGAATCAATATTTCTATCCTTTCTTTTTCACAGARTCAAATATTACCTTGATAACCAAAATATTTTGCATACCTCTTGAACTCCTCGTTTGTACCAGTCTCCAGAGGAGCTGTACTGCTTCTGCTTCTCTGGCTGAGGTCTCTGGTGCTTTAGAGTGGGTCTTTTGGAAGGGTCTATGTACCACGGTACTGAGGATATGTACTGAGGAATATGAGGGTTGATGTCTCTGTAGAAGAAGTCAGATCATGAGTACGTGGCACAGGAAAGGACCCACACCTTAATCTAATGAAAAGCTCCTATATTTGACTTCAGTGTTTTAAGGCTCACCATAAAATAGTCACTAAGACTACTACAAAGCATTCTACAGTAATATGTTCTCAACTCACCTAATCTTTCTCAGTCCAAATTGAGGTTTTGGGTTATTACAAAAACAGTAATTACAAAAGCAGTAGCTCCCTTCCTTGGGTATAGTAAGTGGGTGAATAACCTTACAGAAACCTCAGAGGGAGCGTTAGCAATTGATATACTGCCCAGGGAAGGTCTCCAGCACCATATTTAACCCTATTTTAAAACATCACCTGTAAGGGCCTCTCATGGCCACTTATTTATTATTTTTTTCAAAATCAAAAGTCCATCTACCTGGGGAAAGCAACAGTGCTATAAACAAATCCTCAAAGCAAAATAATTTGGTTCAGCGGTCACCATTTGCACTGCCCATCGTCACTTTGCAGCTATAAGCAGCCTAAAATCCTACATTTAAAAACACATGGTTTTAGAACAACCGCAGCTTCAGTGTAACTTACTTTCCCTCCTCGTCCACCTCGGCGGGCGCGTTGCCCAGCTTCCTCTGCTCTTCCAGCTCCTTCTTCTTCCTCCAGTCCTCCCGGGTCATCTTCTTGGGCTCCTCCAGGCTGACATCGCTCGCTCCTCCTGCGGGAGCTGCGTTCACGGCAGCCCCAGACGCCATCGTGCCCTATCCTATAACGGAGGGAAAGGGCTACAGCTGCCTACCACGTAGCCTGCGGCTCCCCAAGGACTCAGAGCGGCTACGGAGGAGAAAAAGAGGCYGCCAAGGAAGAAGCCTCCGCCACCCGTGTTTACCGGCTAGGCCGCAGCCCACAATGCACCGCGCCCCGCCCCTAACGGAAGTCAGATTGTTAGGGCAGAGCCAAGCGGCCGTTCCAGCAGCACTCCCTCCCCTCTGCGCGTAACCCAGGGGCAGCCAATGGGCAGCCCGAGCGTTAGTCTAACTGGCCAATGGGAGACGCGGCGGGTATTTAAAGTCCGCGGCGAGGCGGGCGCCGCCCGTAGGTGACGGCTGGTGTTGGTGAGTGCGGAGCTGGGGCCCGGGCGGGGATCTCCCCGACGTGTGTGACCCGAGCGGGCTGTAGGGGCAGCGCTTGGGGGCATCTGGGGAGGGGGGGAGGGAGGGAGGTTGACTCTTAACTTTTAAGCTTTGCACTAAGGTGCGCCTTCTCTGGATGTTCCTCTTCTCTTTGACTGCTGACCTATRCTGTGGCAGTAAGGGGAGATGAGATGAGCATCTCCCTGCAGTGCAGGAGGTGCTTTGGACTGCTTGTGACAGCTTGTTGGTTCTCAAACTCATATAAGTTACACTGGGATTTCTATGAGACTGGTCTGTGCCCTGGTGGTGGTTTCTGCTGCAAGAGTCTGTGCTTCTACTAATTGGATATGGGGAGGGGTAGGGGTTGATTCCTTCCTAGGAGGGAGCCTAGCTGGGTAGTCCCTGGTGTAGCTTGTTAAAATGAGCAGTGATAGAAAAGGCTGCAATGGTCTGACCTGCCCTTTCTGCCCCTGGACTTCCCAGAGTGGTTTCTTCAGCCTGAGGATGGCAACACTGATCTTCCTTGACAAAGAGAATGATCAAGTTGGTGCTACTAAGAATCTGCTAAGGAGACCTTCAGCATCTTGTGAGTATGTGCTGCACCAAGCAAGCCAGGAGCTGCATGGAGTAAAGTGCTAAAACAAAGGCTCAATTATTTGCTGTTGTGAATATGAGTATAGTCTTTTTCTGCATCCCTGTATCTGATTTGGTTCTGCTAAGCATGTCAGTTACAATAGAATAGATAACTGCTGCATGCTTTCATGCTCTAGAAGGCTTTTGGGAGAAGTGAGGAATGTTTTTATGATGTCCAGTTTTCAGCATATGCACATAGTGGACTAAACTTTATACTCAATATAGTGCTAAAACTTGCTTTTTTTTTTTCCTCTAGCAATGGTTTTATCTGAGAAAACACAAGTCCGTACTCCGCTTCCCAAAAAAATCATCAGTACATCTCCAGCCCCATCTCTGTCTGTCAGAAAGGCTCTTGGAAATGTGAACAGAAAGTTAGAAGCATCGAGCAAGAAGGAGCAGTTCAAAACAAAAAATTGTCCTTGTACTGCAAAGAAGGTGGGTATAAAACTTCTGCAGAAAAAAGTCAGAGCTTACCTGCATAGATACAGAGGTTATTATAGCTTGAATAATACTCAAGAGTAGGGAAGTGGCTGAAATACTTGCCTTTCTGCAGCTTATTTACATTTAAGGAAGAACAGCTTAGCCATAGTTCTATGGACTTTGTTGTAGRAATTCTTTCTTGTAGACCTATACAGCGCACACAAGCCACTACTTTAGACTCTCAGAGGAAGAATTACAGTAACTCATATAAATAAAGTGACTTTCTCCTTAAGATTACTGAAGAGACAGCTGGATTAGAAACCTGTGATGCAGTAGCTGAAGAATCCTATCCAGAAATTGAAAAAATGTTTCCCTATGATCCTCTAGGTAAGAAACTGTGTAATTATTTAGATGAATGGTTGGACTTCTGCTTGAGTGTTGATTTGGGCTAAGCTATTGTGGCTATCAAATTGCCACTCTATTTCTGGAGTCCTTCCTTCAACATAAGGATGCCTGCTGCTTATTCTTGTTTGGTTGCTGCTAACTGCAGTAGCTGTATTTAAGGCATTTAGTCTTGGGAGACCTTTACTGTGGTGGCAGGGAGGTGTTTATAACTTACTGGCATGCAGCCTCAACTCATTAGAGGGCATATAGAAGGCAAGCATTTKATGGTTATGTTTAAGCATTAGAGAAGTATAAATTTTCATAAGTGTACACTTTAGTAATATGTAACTGGAGAAATTTCTTCTGAAATAGGAGTCTTAAGCCTGAAGCTGTAGAGCAAAAACTTAAATTTTATAAAGCTGCTGGAATACATGCAAAAAACTTTTGGACCTGATCATACATTAAGTCTAGATGGAGTTGCTACTTTCAAAGGTGCTATTACTGTATATTGTTGGTAAATGACAATGTTTTCTGTAAACAGACTTTGAGAGTTTTGATGTTCCTGAAGAAAACAGCCTAAGCAACCTCGCCCTGAGTGGTGTTCCCCTCATGATGTTTACAGAGCTGCCAGAAGTACTTCCAGCTATGGTTCCTTCTCCTGTGAAGCTTCAGCAAATATCCTGGGAGTCTGGTAGGTGGTGACTTGCATGAAGTGCAGTGTTACAAGTGCTTATTGGTGGTTTGGGAGGGAAGCTATTGGACTGTTACRATAATGAGGCTGCTGTTGCTGCCCTAAACTGCCAGAATAGGAGTTTGCTCTGGAACAACTGCTGGCATGTAGCTGAGGTGACTTTCCCTGACCAGCTCTTAGTAGAGGAAACTAGTGCTCACATTATAGTCAACTGCAGTGTATTGCTAACCAATCAGACCAAAGTGTTTTATGCAATGCAATTAACTCYTGAATGTCTCAGGGAGATACAAAATYGAGCTTGTGTTCTAAAGCATAAAATTCWGTTTCTTGAACTGACTAAGTCTATTCTGAATTCTTTCAGGCTTGCTACAATCGACTACTGATTTCCTTTCTACTCTGGATAACATCATTGATATGCCACCTCTGAATTATGACCTTTAAAGTATATTCTGAAGCTTTTACTCAGTTAACTTCATGTAGCTTTTTATCTTTTAATAAAGGCTTGTCTAACTTGTGTAATAGTATAATTGTTTATATTCAGTAGATTCTATATACCATTAGATGTAGTAACAATGTTTTGAAAGGGAGCTTATCTTACAAGCTGTTAAAGCAGAGCCTGGCTGGCTTTTTAAGCAAAACCATCATCATGCCGTGAACTCTATTTGGGAGTCAGTACCAGCTGATTGGACTGTATAAGCATAGTAAATTCACAGGTTCTTCTGATGTTTTGTATTGCCTCATTCTTTGTGCATCAGATATGCCAGGTTATAAAACTAATCTGTATTTTATGGGAGATGGGTGCAGTTCAAGTGGTGCTGCTGAAGAAAATCCTGCATGGGACTAGTRAGAACTGCTGAAGACCTTGTGAGGAGACAGTGAATAGCTGAGTACCTGGTAGGAGGCCCAGTTTGTGAAACTACTCTGACCAAATTCCCATCAGGGCAAGACAGACATTCTGTTTTGTCAGCAAATTCTAGCTCCTTTCCAGCTACTCAAGGTTAATAGTTGAGATAAGGAAATAGTTCTGGTGGACTTGGGGGATGTCATGAACAACAAATTGAGTCTGGCCTGTGTCAGACCTGAGCTTCCAGCAGCCTGCTGCTGTTAACCCTTCCAGACAGTTCCTGTGCACTCTGTAGTGCAAGTTCTTTATTAAATCCATCCTGTTTAACCCCTTAAGRACCTTAGGTGTTTTCTTTGTCAGTATCTGGCCTTCTGTTTCCTCCCTTGCAGTCACAGGGATGATATCTTCAATCCTCAAGTGGTTATATTAAAGTCTACAGTTGCTTGATTATCACTGCATTATGTGACCCTGAGTGCTGTTAGGGAGCCCATGAACTGAGGAATCTATCTTTCAACTTGTAAGAGCAGCAGGTCTAAGTTTTCACTTGCAGTTGTCCTTTTGTTATGCAGGGAAGCTGTACAAGTTGTGCTTGATTGCTGTACATCACTGGATAAAGTGAATTAACTTGCTTTGCTACATTAGGGGTTGCAGATTGTATTACGAAAGGGTTTCCTGTCTTAGCATGGGTTTATGAAGCTTTGTTCATATGTGATAATCCTGATGTTCACTATTCCAAACACCTGCTCAGAAGTTTTGGAAAGAAAAGCTGTATGGCTGCAGCAGTAATCTAAACTGATATGCTGGAGACCATGCTAAAAACTAATAGTAGGTAAAAACGCTTAATGCATACAGTTGAACTTTTATATTTTTAATTTACCCCATAAACCATTAGATGTTTTCTCCTTCTTCAGAGAAGGACAGTTCAGAAATGAAGTCYTTAATGAAAAGAATCTCAGCCTAATTTCTAATAATTGTCTTAATTGCCTAATAATTTTGTAGTCAGCCTTTGCTGAAGTAAAAAAAGTTGCYTTTCTAGTTGCTAGGCAGTACTTGAATGCCAACAGCTTGAGCTGCCTTTGTGTATTAGCTCATCTTTACCATGAATCACATTCCTGGCAAAAAAATGGGTTTTTCAAACAACTGCTGTTCACTTCCACAGCAGTGCATGAACCCCAGCATGATTGCTATGCTGTGTGGGACCCTAGCAATGATGGACTCTGCTAGTAATGTACACCACCTCATGAGCCATGTCACACAGCTCTTCAGCACAAAGCTGAAAGAAAAGAAGCACCCACTGTTCAGCATTCATGGTAGTGGTAGTGTCTAGAGTCCTTATGCTCTGTAGGTTACTCTTTCAGTAGCGTTGTTCCTTCCATATAGCTACCTGAAGGAGCACTACTGGTGCTCCCACCCAACAGATCCAGAGGCTGCTCAGAATCCTTGCCATTTATCTAACTTTAAATGGGTTGGCACAGGTGCAGGTGAGATTGTAGATTAATTTGCAGAATATTATTACCATATATATTACCAGTAAAAGGATAGCTGGAGAGTGTTTTGACCTATAGCTCCCATCAAAAACAATATATAAAGAAGAAATATGTAACAATTGACATTTTTCAAAGCTGTTTGCCAAAGTGTCTTTAATCTATGGATGAGTTTATTATGCTTTTTTGAATCTTTAAAATGGACTTGAGAACCAACCAACTGTAATTCCTTTTTCAGGACTCTAGGCAGCTTGTTACAACTTTTTAGCATAATAGTCTTAGATTTTGTGGGGTGAGATACCTTGGTTGTGTTATAACATACTACATGACTATAAGCAATAGTAAGACTAGCTTTTGGGCTCACTTGCTACTCTAGATACTGCATAAATAGATGCTTAATGTTTGCAAGTTGACTAAAAGATTAAAATATTCTAAGTGTGACTAATCTGCCATAGAACATTAGTGTTCCTTGTAGTCCTGCTTTGCAATGTGGATGTGCARCCATCCTACTTCCTGGCTGTGGTTTCTAGGACACCTAAACATGGGGGCAGGTGGCGAGGGAGCCTGTATTTATTCTATAGGCTGTCTGGTCTGTGGGTGCTGGCAGGAATATGCTTGCTGTCTTATAGACATGGGTAATCAAAGCTCTTAGCTTTRAAAGGAGAGCATGCAGAGCTCAAAATTATTTTCATTCCTCTGTAGTTGTGGATGCTTTCTTGGCACATGTTTAATCTCCTTGATATTTTATTTCTCAGGAGGGAGAGATGAACCTTTTGGGAATAATCCTCAGAAATTATGACCATTTGGAAATTATGACCATTATTTCCCATTTGGAAAATGCTGTTGCTATTTGTTAGTTCTTTGTCAGATTCAGACATTCATTCTATTTGGCTGTCTCCCTGGGAGGTTTCAGGGAGAATGTTTTGAATTGCAAATAATTTTATAATGGCTATTTATTTTATTTCTAGCTTCTTGTCTTTTGCTGGAAACATCAGGACTATCAAAAGCCAGAATCCAGAGAAATAGATATGGGTAAAAGTACAAACATTTCAAGTTTAACTATATTTTAATATATCTTGATACTGCATAATGGCTTGTCTCTGAGATCTAAGTATGGGTCTAGTTTACCAGGTTTAAGAATCAAGCTATAGGGACTATAAAAGAAAGGATCAGAAGCACCTTCCTTTAATTTTTGTCTTTTACAGCTCAAAATGAGAGGAGGAGGTGTTTTACATTTTTACAGAAAAGTATTTGTCATTGAGACACTGAAATTAGTTGCACAGTGCCACCATGTGGCCTCTTATGCAGCTGTCCAAATAAAACTTGTCATTGCTTCTTAACGTGAAACAGACTGCATGATATGCTGTAAAGGTATGATATAAATCAAAACAAGTATCTGAATTTGATGTAGGATGTTACTCTTTGCATGTCCAAACAGACTTGTCTTCTAAAGAGATACCAGAGCTTTGTCCATGTCAGGGAAATTTATTATGGTAGCAAACCAGTCATTTGTTCTAGGATGATCTAAAATGCCCATCAGGATTGAGCACCTAGCTACTTTTGGCATCTGTAGAAAGCAGCTTTCTGTACTAGAGCCACAAACTGTGTTTGTGTGCACACACACTGAAGCATTCGGTCCTATTTGCTACTGCTAAGGTTCTGGGCCATGACTGGACACCTGCACAGTGTTTTAAGAGTGGTAGTTAAATGGATCCTGTTCAGACAGGATTCTTGCTGCTGGTAGGCTTTTATCTTGAAGCACAGTGGAATGGGCAGGCAGAAAGTTTATGGGAGGGAAAGAATGGTCATTCCATAGYCCAATTTTCTTCTCTAAAGTTTTATAAAGAGGTATATTTGAGGTACAGAGGAACTGCTGTATGACTCTTTCCTGGGAATTTCATCTAGTTTTCTACATGTATCTCTTGCAGTTGCTGTCAAGTAACAAAAGTCAAAAACAGTCTGAATAAGAAGCAGCCAAARATTCTGCAGTTTTATCTGTGAATAACTGAGATCCAAAAAGATGTGTTTTGTCATGTATCCTATTTTTGAGGCAAAACAGTAGAGTTGCTGGGAATTTTAGCGGGATGCTAGGAATATGAGGAATAAGCTTATGTTCAGCAACACATAATGCAAAACCCAGACTTCATGCTATTACTGCAGCTAATGAATATGTACAATTTTGACCCYGAACCTTTTGGTTTAAAAGCATTATTAAAATCATTATTCAATTTTAGACATCCATGATGAAACACAGAGCTAAGATGCCTTATGATGAATAATGAAGCTACCTTCAAAATTGCTTAGACATTAATTATCAGCACCAAATTCCAGGTAGTCAGAAACACTTGTTTACAGTAGTGCCTTTCCTGAGGCTCAGGGAGGTTTCTCAAATGTAGGCCACAGGCTTTGCTCTTCCAAAGCTTTGTTTTGGAAATATTCATCAAAAAGATTCATTTGTCTTAGCTGCCTCCCATTTCATGTAACTTTTAAACTCATTTGGCAGAGCTTAGAGGTTAAGTAATTGCTTTGCACAAGAACTGGGCTGTGACGAGACCTCACCACTTTGTGGATGGAGCTTCCTGTTTGCAGTGACTTAAGATTGGCCATTCTTTCTTTAGAAAATGTAGACGCTAACCCTCAGAGCTGCAAAACTAACCTCTGTAGGCTCCTAGGAGCAGCTTCCTGGCTCTGCAAGGGATTCTCACCTCTGAGAAATTTGCAGTGCTCCATGACACGTTATTAACGCTGACGCCTACCGGTGATTGAAATTCAGCTTCCGTAACTATTACAGTGGATGTAATCATGAACTGCTTGTGTTAGAAAGCTTTGTTACTATCTTGGGYTGTGTCAGAAATGTATGGAACTAGAGTTTGAAATGAGGTATGAACAGTCCCCCTGTACAACTGCCCTACTTTTGCAGCTTTCTTGATCAGGTTTGTTTTCTGCATGGAAGTCTCAYTCCACAACTCTAAAATCACAGCTTTCAGATCTATAATTTTAAATGCACAGCTTTGATGAAACCTAATGCTTATTGAAGTAGTTTTGTGTGAATGATCCTGTTGAGGCCAGTGTAGCTGTTTGATGTGTTTAGGAAACTTGAGCAGCAACAGAGTACACAGGCATAGGTACCCTCTTAATTATCGAGGATAAATATAAAATGTTGTCTTTGACAACATTCTGACAGCTAGAATCACTTCAAATCCYTAGCAGAATTTCTGGGAGGAGAGCTTGGAGATTCCTACAAAAACAGCCTTTTAGCAGGACRAGCAGGGCTACTTCTGTGCATGTCCAACCAGTCACCCTGCTAGCGATGCTCTGGCGGTGGGAGGCCCCAAGGTAACAGGGGGTATTGTGGCTTCTCGCTCCCCCAGCCTGGCAGCTGCTGTACAGGGATGTTCACCTTTYGCACAGCAAGCACACTGTGCAGGCAGGACATCATCACTGGCGACGGGTTTCATTGCTTAATTGCTCTAATGTGGGCTGGAGGTAAGTGGCAGCGCTAAGGAATCCAGTGTGCCTCTGGCTGCAGAGTGTGCCAGCCAAGGGCATTCTCCTCTTCCAGTGTTTAAAAAGAACAACTTAAAAGCCTSGAGGCAACTGGTTTCTGTAGGTTATCAAAGTTGGGAATCATGTAATGTTTATTTTCACTGTAGTAGCATTAGTGCTAGCAACGGGCTGTATATGGTAATGTCTCTGTCCACTTGAGAGCCCTGAAGTGGTAATCACAGGACTCCAAAAGATAGGCACAGATCAGATCAGCAACATGTCTGTAATTAAATGCTGTATTTATATGCATTTAACAACTGGCTGTGAGTGTGGTTCTCCCCTATAAATTTCTTCATGCAAAGTATGTAAAGATAATGATTGGTATCAATCTGCTTCAAACCAAGTGCTTGATTTGGCTTCAGATGTGCACATTTAGCTTCAGTTAACCACAGACTCCTTGCTAAGAGCATCCTTTGGGACTCTACTGCCAGCACTGCTTTCATTGTGGTGGAAAAGTTTCTAATTTGAAGTAAGATCTTGCAGGAAAATAAAGGTATTTGGGGCAGTTCTGAAGAGAAAGTTGGTCCGTCTTTCTCTGTCTGGCAGACTGTGGGTTAAGCTACAAGCAGGGTGCAAAACRGCAGCCTGGGCACATGGAGCAAGCGCAAGCTTTTCTAGCACTGGGCAACCTCTGCAAGTCCTTCTGCCTGGGRTGTCCCCTGTGGCCCTGGGCTGAGGGAGCTGAAGGCGGCAGTGGTGCCACGGGTTGGATGTGCGGAGCGGGATGGAGGTGTGGGAGCAGCAAGGAGGCCCCTTGCCTGCCTGGTGTGCGGGCTCTGCCGGCCAGCGCCTTCCGGCACGCGGAGCCGCGAGAGGGAGCCCTCGCTGCCAGGCCGCCGCGGGAAAGGAGCTGCTCCCGATTTTCTTTTTTGTTGKTTTGTTTTGGGTGGGAAGCGGGAGATGTTGCAGAGGGCTCAGCACTTGCAGCTGCATCCTGCAGTGATATCATTGTAGGGATGAACCCTAAAAAATAAAAAAGCAGGGGGCAGAGGAGGCTGCGTGTCAGCCACTCTGTTACTGCGCAGCATGGTTTGCAGCTGGGCAGGGGGTGGCCTGGCTTGCCTCGGTTTCCCTTTGCTCACTTCTCTGGCTGCTGCAGCCCATGTGACAGGGATCATGATAAGAAGGAAAAGTCTCCTTGACCTCGAATTGCGGACCAAGGGAAGAGGTTGACCTTGCCTTTGGAAAAGCCGTGCCAGGCCTGCTGTGTGGCTGCTGAGAACACCTCTCAATGCAGCCTTAGCTCTCCTCAGTGCTGCTGTTGGAGTGTCTTTGGACACCCAGAGCAGCTCCTGCTGTTAACCTTACGTAAAGAACTGGCTCACGTTCCCAGCAGTGGCTCTTTGCAGTGCCTGCTCTGCAAAGCCCATGTGGTGCCTTGGGGAGAGGGGGGCTCCTGGGGCTCTTGGAGTGCTCGTCAGCCTGCTGGTCCCTTCGGGTGAGCAGGTGGCCATGCACATGGGGCACAAGCAGTGAGTGCCCGGCCCCGTGGCCGGCGTGTCCCGGGGAGTCCTGTGGGGAAACTCCAGCGAAGCCTTCCCGGCGCCTGGGCAGTGCGGGAAGCCCCTCGACCGCGGGGGCCATCAGGGCTGAGGGGCAGCCACGATGCAGACCCGTGTCCATCCCTGTTGGGAGGTCCCGGGAGGGCAGTCAGGTTTTCAGCTGATTTGTTTCTCAACAGGACTTTTTTTTTTTCTTCTTTTTTGGCTTCTGTTCCTGTCCAGATTTTGCAAAGTCTGTTCTGGAATTAAGGGAAGAAAAACAACTTGAATCTGATTTTGTTTGGCTTCAGGCTGCTGTAAGCCAAGTAAGCAACAACACTGCAGCTTAAGGAATTGATAAACCGTCGTGTTTAGCTATGCTATCATTTGGTTCCCTGATCAGATGTATAGATGCTGCCAAAACTCAATAATCCAGAGTTTTGTGTTTCTCTCAGCATGCGAGCAGCCTTCCAGTAACCTGCTTGGCCCAAATTGGACTGTCCTTACCAGCTGCTTGTGGAAACTTCTGGAAGGAGAAATACGTGGTGAGTCAAGTGTCCTGGCTGTTCTGTTTAGTTTCAGGGGAGGTACCAACTTCTACAGTCCCGGACATGCCAATAAGAAGCATTACGGGGCAGCCTCTTGCTCTGCAGGCTACTTTCAGTGTGGAAACTAGTGCCCTACAGCAGGTTTTGTTTTGTGGCTGCTGTCTAGCCCCTTTTTGTTACTTTTTTGCTGGAAAATGCACCRACCTTCCTCAAACAATATCCTGTAGTTAGGCTGGACCCATATCAGCCCCGAACAGCTTTTGGTTGCTGCATGATCCTTTCCTTGGCACAGAGCCCACTAGGTTTCAGTTTCAGCTCCTGGACTTTGTGAAGGAGCTTAAATGTTCTTTTTAGGTATTTTAAATCAGCAATTAGTGTGTTCCATTCCCATAAAATCAAGACTTCTGCTTCTAAAGCTGACTTGTAAGATCCTAGTCTATGAAATTTGGCAGTGAAACTTCATTTTTGAAATTAATTCACTGGTTTCAGAAACACTTTGCCTATCATAGCCCTTCTAAAATAAAGTAATGGATGTGAGAATGGAAACATTCCTGTGGGAAGTATTTGATTTCAGCCACACAGCACTTTCCAATGGATAATTATTCCACTGGAAAATGTTCAAAAACTGCAAGTTGCAACCAAGTGCTGACTTTGATTTTTTTTTTTTTTAACCTTCTGCCCAGCCTTACTCCGGCCTTTTCAGATAAGGAATTGTCTGTGAGCGCTCTCAGTGTTGGTAAACTTTCCTTCCAGGCGTTGTTCCTCCGCGCTTGTCTTCCCACGCATTATTCTGAGTTTCTTTTGAAAGCAGCAAGGCTCTGGAAATTGTTGTGAAATCCAGTCGCCCTGAAGAAGTTCAGGCTCCTGTTCTGCTGTGTCCTGGTTCGCCAGCCGGGACGTCATGACCGTGCTCTGAGCCTTTTGCTCTGCAGGTTTTTTGCTGTCTCAGGAGGAAGAAGCGGAGGAGGGAAGGACCTTTGCTGGCATTAGGATGCAGTCTCTCCTTCTGTACATTTTTTTCTTCTTTTAAAGCTAGAACTAGCATTCTATTTCTCTGCTCATATAGCACCACAAAGAAGAGTTTCTCTCTGACAGCCGCAGCAGTGTGCTTGAGGCAGGGGCCAAGATATTGATGTGTCTGTGAGACATCAGAACCTAGGCCCTATTTTTACATGTAATTTGCTTGCCTAGAAATGCAAAAGGACTTGGGCGTCTTTTCTACCTGTGCCCACAATACAGGTACTCAGAGCTCCTGCCTTAATACTGAAGAGCTCAGTAGTACTGATGTCTTAAGGGTCTTCAATTTCAGATGAGTTCTCTGAAAATWTCTGTTTCTAAGCAAGCAGCTGGAGTCCAGTTTATGCTGAAGCTCTGCTGAGGTTTCCTTGACCTTCCTTCMGCAGCAGCTGAGATGACCATATTCTTGGAGCAGGTCTTCTGGTCTTACTCTCAGAACTGGTTGGTTCCCAAGACACTGTCCTCTGCTTGCAGAACATCCTCTCTCTCGATGTATTGTGAATGAAAGGAGCCTTTTCCCTCTGTTTCTTCCCCACTTTCTCTGCCTGGTCCCAGGCCCATGCAGTCCGGTTGGGATGCTGGGTCCCAGTGCCTCAGCTGGCTCTGTGCAGCTGCTGGGTTGCTGCTGCTGCCCCTTCCCCTTTGGGCTGCTCCACTGACTTCCTGCCTCTGCACCTCATTGAAACCTTCCTGTTTTCTTTAGCTTCTGACTGTGAAGCAACTAGTGAAGTCATGTAGGATGTTACAGAGACTGTGTTGTGCTGCTTGATACCACTTTGCGCTGTTTTGTTTCACTCTGGCTGGCTGATAGGACGGCTGTAGGTTTCTGTATGCATTGAAATGCTGCGTTCACCTCCTCAGAGCTGTTTGTCACAGGCTCACACAAGCCCAGTGCTTATCCATTCTACGTGGCTGCTCTCGGGCATGAGAAGAGCAGCAGAGGTCAGGAGCTGAGATGCAGCGGCAGGTCTGTGGGTGCACAGTAGCTTGTGTTGGGTCTGACTTGTGTTTCTTGTCCTCATCTCTCTTTCCAGACATCTAGGCTCCTCAGAGCAAAATAAGAGGATGGTGAACTTCAATGGAATAGCTCTGGCCCCTGACCTGTTTGAGACCGTAGCTCACGTAGTCTGTATGTCCTTCCTTGGGACCCTGAGCATCCCTCCGAAGGGATTGCAGGTCATTATGAAAACACCTAAGCCCCCTGTGCAACTGCAGAGCACAATTTCTGCTTTAAGATAAGAAATACGAGTGTGTACATGCACTCACGTATGCACAAACAAACTCGGGGGGAAGGTTAATGCTGCTTGTGCATGACTCTCTGCAGGCGTTTCCTACTGGGAACCCTTCCCAGATTAGAAAAACGAGTCACGGAGGGTAGCAGCATCTCTCCTGCCTTGGCATGTTCCCCTCATTTGCAAACGCTGCCTCTGTGCAGTGCTCTGTGACTTCTGGGAGCTGYGGAGATTACGAGGAGTTAAGCGTAAGGTTATTTCCACCTTACCTGCTCTGCTGCCCAAGCTTGGCTGATGGGGCTCTTCTCTGCTTGCATAACAGAGGAGTGTATCATATCCTGATTTATACATCTGTCTCAGTGCTAAATAACAATTTGTTAATCAAATCTTATCTGGTCTGTGATATGAATGTAGTTTTTGTAAATGTGCCAGGTGATCTATGAAAGGTGTGTGATTTATGAAGAATTTCCTTTTTTTATCGGCCAGATCTCCTTTGAATCTGACAATTGTACTGGATACTAAAGCAATGACTCAAATCAATAGGAGAGCTTGTAAAATTTGTAAGTCAAAGGGAATAAATGCATCCTAAATGTGACTACTAGATACACAGAAAAGGCACACACAGGCACACAGAAAAACCCTTATGTGAAGTTCTATATCACAGGAAAAGAAAAACACCCACAACATGTTTTGAGAGAAACCAAGAGAGAACTTTCTTTTAACAATGTTGAGGGAGAAATTCCAGATGCTTCAAAAGGAATGTGAATTTTACCACTGATTTCAATGGGACCAAGCTTCATATCCTCTTGGAATTCATAACTCAAGTGTTGTCTCGTGGTCTGTCAAATAGGCAGGAATGGAAGATTGATGCAATTGTGCAAGAAATGGCTAGGCCTCCATTTTTCTGAAGAGTTTTTTTTTTAAACAATATTTTATGTGCTGATTTTTCTGACTCCTGCATGTTTTATACTACTGGAAAGCTTTTACTGAAGCAGCTTCACTCATGAGATACCTGCCCTCCTTTGGAGGGCACCTGTCTGAAATAAAATGAGCTGTACAAAATACCATGTCCATCAGTAAAGTAGTAAAGCCTGAAGGCAGCTGGTGGTGGCAGGATGGGGCACCTGGCTGTGATTGGAGGGGTTTGCAAGTACTGCATGACTATGCATTGTATTTCTGAAAGTGCTGCACACTGGGTAATGTTGTTATCGTGTTTGGCATAATAGCTTATTGCCTCAAGAAATTCCAGCCACTTGGTTAGGGTAAGATGTAGACTTCCTGTCAAAGTAAATTCTGTTAGTCAAAAGTTTCCAGATGAGATGCTAAGATAATAACCATCCTGACTGATGTCAGCTATTGAGACCAATGTACAATGTGTCTCTCTTGCTTCTCAGTCACTATGTGTGTGCAGACTTTGGAGCAGTTGCTTTCTAGATCAGCTCTCAGTGTATATGGATCCACCTTCCAGCATCATTAATCATTGTTATTAGATAAGTGCATTAAAATTATGACTGGTTCTGTGTCTGAAATTTCTGCTGTGACCCTGTGAAATGTAACTTACATAAACATAGGAGCCTGGCTGAGGATCTGTAAACCAGACCTTGGATGGAAATAAAAGGCAGTACAGAGGACAGACGGCATGGTATGTGAATGAGTGCACCCAGGAACACATCCTAGAAAAGTTCCCTGGGATAACTGAGATAAGGAGACCACAGGCAGTGGGAGCAATTTCCCAGGGCTGAGCCCTGATTCAGGACCAATCCACATTAGGAAATGTTGGGCATTCAAATTGGTGATTGAGATTTAATCTTCTAGGTCTTAATCCAGAGATCAAAGTGAGTGGACCCTGAACCTACCACGTTAGAGCTGTTGCCCTTTGATAACCAGCTGCGAAATGGTTTGGAGGCCTGTCCAAAGCCCAGCAGATGAGCATCTGCATCCAACAAAGCAGGACTTGCCACAGCTGTTGGCCTCACCAGCGGAGCTTGTGAGATGACTGGGCACCAGCTTCAAACAGTCCCTCTCTCTAAGAAACAGCCTCTCTCAAGTCAATAATAAACAGTGGCAGGACGAAGGAGGTGATCTGTGCTCCTGCTTCCTCTGTATTATTTATTTGTGGATTAAGAAAGGCATTTAATTAGCCAGATAAGTAATTCCATCCTTTCTTAATGAGCTTCAGTTGCCCCGGCTGAGCATCTTGCTGCTTGTGTGGAGGAACAGACTTGTTTATGCCAATTCTGCAAACAGAGCAAATTATCTGGGATACCAGCAATGTTCGACTGCAAGTCTAATCTCTCCCCTGTCAGGGTCTCGCTCGTTATTTAGATTTTAGAACTGTATTCAAATGAGATCTGGACTGAAACTGAATCACTATGTACTTGAAAGCTAAAGAGCTTATCAGGCATCTGATAATGTTTTCAGGATTTCCCCAGATTAGACCGCGGAGTGTACAGACAGGAAGCTGAAGTATTGAGCGCCTGACCAGCGCTTCCTCCTGTGCAAAACTGGGGGTTTCTCTAACGCCGAGCTCCAGCTCTAATTGCATGGTCTGGGCCTTGAAATCTGAAGGATAAAAAGCACCCACATCTCCCAGCCGGCTCCTCGGAGCAAGGAGAACGGAGCGCCTCTTGCAAGCCCCGTGTGCAAGGTCAGCAAAACAGGGCTCACCTCTCCCCGCTGCTGCGGTACCTTCCTGGCGCTTTATCAAGCAGGGAATCAGAAAGGGACTTTCCAGAGCTATAAACATGTGAGCTGAATAGATGGAATGAACCCTCATGCAAATGAGCCCTGATTCCCTCCCTTTATAAAGTTAAAAYGTTTCTGAGAGAGAAGCAGATCCTTCAGAAAGGGGGTGTCCGAGCTCATTGCCTTGGACCGACTGTCTCTCTCGCCTGTTTGTCTGTCCGTCTTTTTGTCTTTCCATTGTAGAGAACAAAGCGGAATGATGTCAAATAGAAAGCGAGAAATGCAAACCTGTGGTGATTGAAGAGGAGGAAGGAAAATGAAAGAGAAAAAGCTGAAGAGTGGGAAAAAGATAAAATAAAATGACTTTTGGGGATTCCACTGTGAGTAAGAACTGAAAAATTGTAAGCTGATTTATTACATGCTTATCTTGCTTTGTACATATGAAAGGTAAACTGCACATTAGAGATTGAATCAAAAAGCCAAGTTCTTCCTCAACTGCAACAGCTTTAAAGCAGCATAATTCTGCCAGCTTCGCTGGATTTACATTCTGTAAACAGCAGCGGAATCAAGATCAAGTGTTTTAAGTCCTCTGGAGTTAGATTTATACTAAAGCAATGAGAAATCTAGAGCGACTTATAAATACTGTCGTGTCAAGGGAGCTGCATGTTTTGTAACGCTCGTGCTCAGCAGGCGTGGGGCGCTGCTGCTGTCCCCGCAGTGCTGTCAGGACTTTGTTCTCAGCCCAGAAGGACTGCTGATAGGCATTAATATTTTTCTGGCATTGTGGTCTATGTGTACTCAATTTTATATTTCAAACCTGTAGCTTATCCACTTACCTGCTGTTTAAACAGGCACATGACATGGCTTAGTTGATAAATGTATTTTTTATTTTCTGCCACTGATTTGCAAGTGCAGTGTTTGATTGCAGCCGAGCACTTTAACTGCCTCTACTTGCTTTTCCTTGCCCGTGCTCCTTTCCATTTTTGAAGCTTGCTTATCTGCTTGCTCCTCTACGTGCTCTGAGCTTTCCCGGGCATAGGAAGGCTTATGGCATGTGGAAAGGGATGGAGGAAATCTCATGGGTTTCCTCAGTGGGATTGTGATGATGGAAAATTCACGATGGGGTTGTCGTCGTGAAAGGAGCAGAGACGGTGTGTGCAGGGTAAGGGAGCTCCCATCCCTGCCTCCCCTGGGAGACCGAGTGGGGTCACACAGTTGCTCTTTCCTTTTTTTTAGAATAGTTTGCTTGCTGCAAATTTGGAATGAATTAAACTATTTACAACACTTTTACATTTTCAGAATTAAATACTTTTTCTTCAGATGTGATATTTTACTTTAATAGTCCTCATGCAATAATGATAACAATCAGAAATTTTTTTTAAGGCCACAATATACCGTCTGGTGAACCAAAATTAGATTCTTTTTGTCTAAGAATATATTAAAAAAAGTTCTGAGATGAGCCAAAAAACATTTTTTCTTTTGCCTTAATTTCTCCTTTTTGGCCAATGGATGAAAAGGTTGCTAATTGATAAAGCTTTTGGCCAAATAATTATCATTGGCACATATTTTTCACCATCATCTAGGAGCTGATGAGGAATGTGCATTTTGTATTTTCCTTGGGTGAAAATGAGAATTATTTTCATAGTGGCAGTGCTTTTAATGTTTTTTTTTGTTGGCCAAATTTAATATTTACCTTCATTACTAATATTTTCCCATAAGTAAAAAAAGGAGAAAAGCAACCTTTCGTTATTAAAATAGGTTTTGTGGGATATTTTGAGACCCTTTCCCGAGCAAGACCCTGGAGGTTCTCCCTGCTTTCTGCTACGTTTTCCTCCCGGGAGCTGGGGCAGCAGGAGCGCGGGTCCCCCCTGCACCCGCAGTTGGGCTCTGTGCGGGACGGGGGTTTGGGGACCACCTGTGGCTTTAATGGGGAGATCCCATAGGGACAAGTGGGGAAAAACGCGGCACTGCTGAAAATCCTTTMGAAAGTGCTCGTGGGGCTGAGGTCTTTGCTCCTTTCGTGGATACCGGTTGGGCGAAGACCCCTTGCAACTGTAAAGGTTGCATCTGAGAAGGTCTGTGCTTTTCCTTGTGTAGTTGTCAACCTACCTGACTAGATGTTCTAGATCTGACTGTGCTGTGTCCAAATGTAATCTAATTATTTTTTCTGGCATTTTTTCCCCCCTTTTTTTCTCTTGAGCTCTTGGATTTAAAATTCCCAGTATCAGGCAAGTGTTGCCTAGAGGAAGGCAACTCCGGGCTCCTGCACCTGCATCAGCTTTTTTTTTTTTTAAATGGAAGGATCACCCATCCTTCCTGGAAAAACAGGCACCCTGGCCCATTCCATATGCATGGGAAGGAGCTGCCTGTGCCCACGGGCAGCACCAGGACTGGCTCCCGCCCGCGTGCGCCGCCGCCTGCCGCTTTTCCCATCCTTGTCCTGAGTTTGCTCGTGCTCCGGCGCCGGGCTGAGCAGCCTGGTGTGACGGGCGAGGGTGCCCTACCGGGGCCCCGATCCATCACTCTCGTCCTGCTTCATTAACTGCCGTTCATCTAAACCGACTGTGGCCGGTTTCCACGGTGCTTGGGCCGTTTCGTTATTCTAAAATTATGCTGCTTGATTGCAACAAATTAATATTGAAACAGGCCATGTACGTGTGTGGTGAACACACGTTTGCTAAACATAAACTTTAATTTCCATAATTAGAGCATAGTTACTGGATCTGATATAATCTATCTAGTTTGCAGTATAAACACAGTAGGGATTTTTTTTAGGCATTTATGGATTGTTTGATGAAAAAAAGCTCTTTGGCCTCCAACGGCTTGCTAGCATTACAGTTATTTATTCTAATGTACTCTTCAAAATAAACTGCTCGCTGGAATATGAGCACAGTCTCTTTTTAAATAATGGTGGGATTACTAAAAGATAATTAATCAATGTTGGCCAGTTTGTTTTTAACTGCCTCTACTGTGCATAATCATTTTAGGGTAGTGATATATAGTGCAGTAATTATACAATGGCAAATAGAGTAAATGTCTGTGTAATTTTGGCAAATTGAAACCCTGCCAGTTCTTTTGAATTATTAAAAATGTGGAATTTGGAAGGAAGCAAGAAACAACTATCTGCTCTTTCCCGTTTACCTTTTCTTCCATCCTCCTGCGTTTTTATATGTTTAAAGCGTGTCTGGTATGTTTGGAATAACTGGTCATTTCAGGCTCGCTCGGTCCCACTGTGTTTACTGTGACCTGGGCTCTGATCAGCAGCTATTTTAACCYGCTGCCTCCTTATCCACGTCCCAGTGGAGTGGCAGTGGTGGCCGAGGAAGCAGCCCTGGATCCGCTGGCAGCCGCCGGCCCTTGGAGGTAGGAGATSCCTTCGTCCTCAGGACAACTGTGGCTCCTGTGAAGCTTTTTGTTTGCCTAGAGGCAAAATTGATTGCTGAGATTGAAAAGAGAAAGCGAAGCTGGAGTTTCACGGAGCAGGAAGGGCTCTGAGCACGCCAATTTTCTCTGTGTCCATTGACAATCCCTTCCCGTATCCCATTTGAGCACCGTGGAAGTCACGGGCTCCCCRTGCTGGTGTTTGTGTCTGGGTCCTGTTGATCCAGCTGTCTCTGCGGTCGTGCCAACGTGCTCTGGACAGTTTGCATTCCTCTGAGCTGCCTTATGTCCAGTTGTCTGAGGGGAAAAAATACAGAAAACATGGGAACCTGAAGATATATCAGTTTCTGTACGAAAAGCTTGCTGAAGTTGGGTTTCCAGGGCTGGGACACATTGTCATTTATTACACCCCAATACAAACCTGTGCTCTAACAGTTGCTAAGAGTAATACTAATAGAAAACCTTGTTATTATTCCTGATAGATGGAATGTTTTAATAATGCCAAACTGTATAGATGAAGTAAGTTTTCGTTATTCATTTTTCCATAATACTGTTTTAACCAGCTGCAGTGTAAGCTCATGCCTGGCCAGGTGTAAACCAATGCTTTTCCTAGTAATTTCTGCATGGTAGGCATTTGTTTGTGTTTGTGGTTTTTTTTTTTTTTTTTAATTAGTGAAAACATTGAAAGACCGTCAGTAGATTTTAAGTCAAAATGCAATGGAATATGCAATCATTTTTATCTTTCATGAAGCACAATGGTCTGTTGCACACAGTATTGTGGTGTTGGAAAATGTGATTAAAGTGGAGACAACAGAATTGAACGTCCCGATAAGCGGAGTGGAATGATTCTGCAGGAGAGGAAATTGAATGTTTGCTATTCGTGACTGGCATTGGCAGCAGAAGTGGAGCTGCCCCTCRAAACTAAAAATGCATCTAGGAAATAACTGGGAGTTTCAGAAAAAGCTTCTGCCAAGCCCCAAATATGTGGGTGGGTTAGTACTGATTCAGCACAATTTTATGCATAGGGATATATTTTTACAGACATACAGACATAATATGTCTACTGACAGATATGTCTATAGACATATAAAGGCATAGAGATATATTTTAAGGGCAAATCAGATGCTTCAGGTTTTCCTTGGGGCAGGGGCTATACTGGGGAAGTGGGGCAGTGAATGYGTCTGCAGCTCCTGGGCTGACAGGATTATGACCCTGACAGGATTGTGGTCTTGGAGGGTTCAGGGCACTGGATGTGTTTGAGCTGCTCCCACTCGGACATTGTTGGATGTAATTTTCCCCGAGGAGATGGGGGCTGCGTGGCCGGTGGGAGCTGCTGGCCTGGACCACGCAGCAGCTCCAAGAAATGGGTCTCCCAGCGGAAGGATGCAGCAGCTCCTGGTGCCATGGGGTCCGGCTGGCTGCTAGTTTTTCATTCTTTAATCTCAAGCTCTTTCAGATGAATTCATCTTCTATCCTGCTCCCCTGCTTCCACGAAGCGGGTATCATTTTAGCTGCATTTTTCCACTTGCTCTGGGGAAATGTATTCAGCTAAATAAGTGTGAGGAAGATGCATCATGTTCCTAATGAAATGTGACCAAATTCATATTTTATTTCGAGTTCCCCATCAGCACTAATTAATTACCACCCATGAGCTCGTTTGAGTAATATCTGGATTTCACATGAACTTGCAGTAGATCATTGGCTGGTTAAGAGGCATTAAAATCTCACTCTTCAGTGTATATTCAGACAAACCTAGATGTTCTTTTAAACAGAAAAGTACTAATGGCATCATGGAGAATAAAAGGGGATGGAAAGAAAAATGCGGAGAATTTACACATTCCATTAACTTGCTAGCTTTAGGATCATTACATTAATTTCCTGTTAAAACATTTAATTCAAAGGGAAACTTGCAGAAGAATAGTCTTCAGGCACTTAACATTACTTAATCACTCTAAAAAGATTTGCCTCTTGGTGGAGCAGTAAAACTTTATATGATGATTGCTTATCAGGGGCCTGTTCGATAGGGGTAGTTATTTCTAGTGTAATAAGATCTGCAAGCCAGTGAGGTACGAAGTGACCCTGCTAAAATATGAAAAATTAATGTCAAAAGGTGAATTTATGGTTTTATGACTGGTTGAAAAGATCACCTCCTTACTGCTCTTGCCAATACAGACTAATGTTATTTTATGGACTTTTTTCCTCTTTGCAAATGCATGAATTTAAATCTTGAATAAATGAGCTCTCAGACAGAAGGGGACAGACAAGGAATGTGTATAGAAAGCAGTGATCTTAACAAGCAATACTGCAGCAATCAACCAGAAAAATCAGAAAAGCAAAATGTAATGTCATCCTACTTCAAAGCCACAGATAAAGCTGTATATTGTTATTTGAGGGCTTTAACAAGAAGTTTCTTTCATTACTTTGTTGTTTCTTTCCTGCAACAGAAGTCTTTGAGAACCAGCAGGCGAATCAGTGGGACTGAGCTGTCCGTGGCTACCACRAGATAGTTACTTTGCAGAAAAGTTTGCTCAGAGATTTCCTTCTAAGCAAGAAGAATAGAAAATAGAATAAAGAAGCGTATTTTTAATTTCTGTTGTTTGGTCGACTGGTTCAACAGCCTAGAAAAACAAACACAGTGTGAAGATGTGGGTTGGATGCCTCGCTAATGCTGAGCACTCCTTGCTTGGGCAGCCAGCGACATTGGTTGAGCTGGAAAAGTGACACTGGGGGATASCACAATTTGGTCATTTAAATTTTCTCTGACATTTGTTTTTGATTTGAGGTGCTGACTTTTTAGAGAAATTTTCAGAGCTGTTCCCAGTTAAATTATCTGAGAAAAGCAGATACTAGTTTCTCTAGGACAGGCCCTGTAAAGGATGTGTTTTTCATATTCATGGCATAACTGCTGCATATAGGTTGGTAAGTGATGTTTACAGATACCACTGTTGCCGGCTTCACAAGTGAACTTTAATAGTGGTGCTTTGAATTCCTGGCAGGGAAGTCTGGACACCTTTTTTGGTGGGAGTAATTTGGACATTTTTTGATGTAAATGTTTCAAATTTGTGGTGGTGGAATATTTTGCCATTTTGAATCAAATTATTTTCTCAGGGGGAAAAAACCTAAAACCTCTTAATTTTGAATAGAACTTAAAAGGACTTTTCAAAAATTTAGTAATTTAAGAAAAAGAGGAATGAAAGTAAAGACTTCACAGTTATTGAACTACTAAGAACATTTACCTAAATTTAGTTTTTCAAAATAGCATAAAAGATATTACCTGAATGCTGTCTCCCAGGCCACAGATATTTTATTTTGGATGGAGTGTTTCTTTTCATAGATCCTGAACAGATTTTGGTATAGTCCATCTCATTGGAACTTGCAAGAATATGTTTTAAAAGTTCCAAATAAATGCAAAGTGATTTGTTTGAGCAGTGGGTCTGCTCGTCTCTGCCATCTGATGGCTCTGAAGAGCTCGGCCAGCACCAAGTTTCTTCCTTTTGAACTTCTGAGTGGGTTCTTACTGTTAAAGCAGGTTGCTGTTTGCCTCTGGAAGACACTTTACATCTCTCTGTCCTCATATTAAAAAAAAAAAAAAAAAAAAAGGGAAGAAGTACCTAACCTACCTCTTTGAGGGAAAAAAAGACAAAAGGTTTCCAAAAAAGCACAATATATGCTGGTGTTACGCTCCTTTGCTCTAAGTTTCGTTTTTACTACTAGGAACTCTGTTATGTGTTACGGCACCTTATGTCTGTGTATGAGACCACCTCTGGTGCCAAAGCAAAGTGTAAAATAACCTATTTCTCAATAGATGTTTCCTCAAGCCCTTCGTCTGCCTCTGACCTACAATCTGGATAGAGTTCCTTTGGCTGCGAGTGAAGGTTTTGTGCTTTTATTTTACAGCACCTGGAAGAATGCCAGGCAGCGGAGAGCAAGAGCAGGAGGGTGAGATGCAACTGTGCGTCAGAACAGCCTTAAARTGACTGCTGTGATTCTCAGCTCTGAGAACTGAATTCCATGGGTTGTAATTGAATCCTCTGTCAGACCCATGGGGCTCAGTTCTGCAGCTTGGATATTTCTGTCTTCGTGTACACGGGACATCAAAGAAGCACTTGATCATTCGCTGGCTCTTCTGGATGGTGATAGCAAATAGAAAAAATAACTGATATGAATCATTTTGACAGGGAGGCTTCACTGCAAAGGCCAGGTTCTCTTATGTTAAATAGCTATGTAGTGATTGAATTTTCCATAGCTGATAGGCTTTGTTTTGCTGCTTGCTGTTAAATCACTCTGCTCCTTCCTCTCAATTTTCCCAAGGTTATATACAGATCCCATAAGTATTGTTGACTGAATTATGGACCCTGAATATTGCAGTGGGAGCAGCTACGATGAGATGCATGCAATTGGTGAAACACCTGGACTCCCCAGCCTGAAGACCACGTTTGGCAGCTGCTACGCCCAGCCGTGACCTCCTCTGTGCTGCTGTGAGTGCCCTTCTATTGGATGCGTGTGATGGTTGTTTTATGTCAAAGACCCATTTTCCATGAAGGAAACCTCGGCTGTGACTCAAGGACATACGTTTGCAGCAGCCAGCAGCATCTTCCATAAGCACAGACTTTCCTTCCCGAAGACAGTAGTGTACTCCTAGTCTGCTTGGATTAGGGAAGGTCTGTTAGAAGCAGCAGTGGCAACGAGTGCACACTGTTGAATGCCCTAGTGACACAGACATCCTCTTATTGGTGAGCTCACTTGAACAACAGGCTGAGAATGTTACTTCCATGGAAGAACCATATTCATATTTTTCTTTCAGGCATCAGGAAAATAAATTTGGGGTCTTCTCCAAGCATGTGAAGAGTTAACCTTGCCAATGAACTTCCCACCTCTTTCCTGCAATAACACCTTCCCATTTTTTTCCAGTTCAGCAAGGTAGATTATACACTGATCTTAATCACTGCGGTGCAATGCTGATAAAAGCATAGGAATGTTACAAAAAATAAGAAGAATCCCACAGGTGTGGGAGGAGCACATTCAGCTAAGTAGCTTAAAATAGTCATGTACCTTTTATACTGAGGTAAGTATTTACAGTAAAGATAATCAGATATAATCACTGCTGACTGTGAATACAGATGTACCTTCATATTGATGTGCTTTTCATACAAATTTGTGTTCTAGGGAGTTGAAGAAATCCTGACTGCTAAAATGTATCATGATCACCAGTCTATAGATTCCAGTACTTGGAGAGTTCCACCAGTTCCACCAGTTCATGAGGTGGGAATATCCATTATCAATATCCATTAAGAAGGAGAAATATGCAAAGGAAAGTAGAATTGCAAAGTTTTGCTTTCTGTCCCTTCCTTGTCAGGCAGAAGAGCTGAAATATGAGTCAGAAAGCAAAACCTGAGAGGAAGAGAAAGAAAGGGAGTGGCTGTAGCCACAAGGCTAGCAGAGGTAACGTGGTGGGTAGTAGAGAGCTGAAGGTGCGAGCTAGGTTGACTTCCTTTGGTGAGAGCCCAAGCTTCAGGCAGTGATGCAGTACAGAAGCTGATGTGTTGCATAACGGTGACCAGACAAGGCAATGGAGGAAATCAAGACAAGATGGTCTTTCCTGCGGGAGTGATTGCAGTCATACCTCTTCAAGGGCAGCCCTCAAAGTGGGGGTAAGTAATGCTTTTTTTGCTCAACAGTCTGCACTGTGCGGACCAAGTAGTGAACACTGGGACTATTGGCTCTCAAATTGACCTTAAGTAGCTAGGATGTGGAGGGTTGTACAAGTTACTGTCTAGTCATGAGGAAGTAGATAGATACAGAGCACTAGCTCCTCTGAGATTAATTGCTCATGATTATGAACTCGCTTGTAGGGAAGGGGAGGCAGGTTCCCAAGGCAGAGCCCTGTCAGTCCCATTGCTAACTCCTTACGAAATCGCACAGCAGTTTACTGGGCCTCTAGGGTATTGTAACGGGGTATCATTAACAACCATCAGGCTTGGGTCATGCCAGTAGCTCTGTCCAGACAGCTCTGAACCTCTCAGCTGCCATGAACTGCCTGTGTCTAGGTGGGAAAGTCTTGAAACTTCTGCCTTGAAGAGCTGCTCCCAAAATTTATAACCTTCAAGCCTGTTTCTACCAAAAGTATCTGGGTGTTGTCGATGGTCTATGGTTGCTACCAAGTGATTGTAAGTGAGCACGGCTTAAAATGATCAGGCTCGGAGCTCGTTTGGCAGTAGGAGCAGCCTCGCAGCTCCAGGCTGCTGCGCAGTGTGATTTGCCCATGTCATAGGTTGGTGTTTGCTCTCCAGCTCTGCTTGTCCTGGGTGACCTCGCAGATGTTCTGGGATCTTCTAGCTTATATCTGTTGGTAGCTGTGTTATCTTTAAACCACCTAACTGAGATTTTTAAGACTGAAACTGGATTATAAATATATATTTTATCCTATTCACAGTCCTGTGGCTTCACAGTAGAATTAAAAGTATTTTTGACATGGGATTTCAAAGCAATGTGCCTTCAATCTGTCTGAGTCTTCTGCCTTGCACTGTAGGTGTTTATAATTCTTGACAGAGTCCACAGCACTCGTCGGGGTGCCCCAGCCTGTGGGATGCCCCGCACTTGGTCTGCAGGGGATGCTGCCCCTGGCACGCTGCGGACCCTGGGACGTGTCGCAGTGCAGGTGGTGGCATCACTCGGCGATGCGTTTCCCGATGCTTTGGCAGGTTTTCCTTGCGTTACGGATGTCAGCTGAAGTAAGTCCTTACCGTTACCACCCGCTTTGGACACACGTGGTMGAAGCCAAGGCCTGTGGCCCTCATGGCTACAGTTCTGCTTTATCATCTTCTCCTTTTCCCGGATTTAGGAAACTGACTGATTAAATCCTCTAAATATCTCATTTTGGAGTAAAGTTTTGATTTTTGTCATTGTTTTTCTCCTCAGAGGAATCATTCAAGTGAATCCAGCCGTGTTTGTTACTGCTGCCACAGCTGTGGAACATCACTTTGGGGCAAGTAAAGCAGTAAGTAAAACAGTAAAGGCTCTTGCCAGCTTTGGGCTGCAGGTAAGACTACCTCCAGTGTGCGCTTGGAGGGGAGCAGTGGCACGCTTGGAGGGGAGCAGTGGCACGCTTTGTGCTGCTCCGGGGAGGACCGCGTGCTTTCCACCCTCCGGCATCCGGGGCAGCATTGCTGCTGCCAGGCGCCTCATCTTTTGGCAAGCTTTGTCCCTTCCCGCTTCCAGGAAAACACCAAGTTTATGCCAGGGTCAGCAGGCCTGGTGCTTGCCCAGCCGCGGGAGGGAGGGCGTTGACACGAGCGTGTACGGGAGCTGCGGCCAGCCTGCGCCTTGCAAAGGAAACGCGGGCTCGGCAGCCGCCGAGTCCCAGTACCCCGACTCGGGTCACGCCGTTTCAGTGACTCGCACTCTGCCTTCCTGCAGCCCGAGCATAAGCAGCCTGTGCTTTTCTATAGCCTGCTTTGTTTTGGAGGAAAACAGTCTGCATCAGAAAGGTCACTGCAGACACGTATCCTAAAAGGTCTCCTCCCCCAGCAAGTCGTGCGTAGTCGCAGAGAGAATCTCCTCCGCTCACTGCATCCCGCCCTCGCTCTGTGCGCCAGCCTAGCTTCCATGCACGTGTATGGAGGCTCCCTTTAAATTGACATTAAGGTGAAGTTACTCTGAGAAAAATATTTGCTCCATCATTGTTCTGGTCACTGGGAGGCAACTTCATTTTCCCTTCTGAGCTCTCTCTGCCCATTTTCCATCAGGGATACTGGGCACTGCCGGCTGCACCGGGCTCTGCCATTAGCTCACTTGGGTGCTGGGATATTTCTGGCTGCCGTGAAGTGTCTTGTTTCTATAGTGAGGGACAGACTGTGTTCACATCTTCCTTCCCTTTGCTGAAGGTATGAACAGCATGGCTGTACCTTTGAGGAACGATATCTGGAACTGGTGACATTTGTTAGGAGAGGCTGAAAAGAGAGGATTATTTGACTTTTTTAGTTTTTTTTTTCTGGTTTTCACTGTCTCTCCTCACCTTTATTTTTCTCTCTTTTATCTCTAAAAATTTTACTTTCTGCTACTCGTTGAAYGATTAGAGGTTTCTGGAATGAATGAAGTCCCTGGAAAGGAAGACTGTTTTGTTCTAGACGTGAATCACAGCGTATGGTCAGAGCTGGGGTAAGGATTAGGTGTGCAGCACACCGGGCTGGTGGCCATCGCTTGTGGCCTCGCGTCGGGGCACCCTGCCATGGGCCCTGCTGCATCCCTGCCAAGGGAGCAGATGGGCAGAGYGCCTGCCCTGGGGGGGAAGTACCCTCAGAAGCAGGTCAGGGACAAATGAACCAATCTGTATAACAATGATCATGGTTAGGATGATTCATCCACGTTCACAATAATGTGTTGAATACTGATCATAAATTTGTTGTTTAGACAGAAGAAAAAAAGGCAATCCAGCCAAGCGTTTTCAGGCTCTGCAGAGAGTTTCCTACAGCGTTTCTATTACCACTGTGCTTGGGTTAAGTCTCTTGGTAGTTCTGTGAGAAATTTTATTTTTTACTTGTTCTCCTTTTATAGACAGGGAAGCAGGGACATACTTGGCTGAGGACACAGAGTGAACCTCTTTGAAGTTTTCTAGGAGTTTTGCCATAGCTAATATCGCTGGTAGAAAGGCCTGGGCAGGAGGGAGGCCCTCGGTGCTTGCTGGAGCCTGGCTGCCTCCACGCAGACACCGACCGAGCCCACGCGCCCGCTCCGGCCCGTCCGAGCTGCTGTGGGTCGCTTGTTTTCACCTTCCCTCCTTTCTATATTTTCCAGTGCAAACTCAGACGAGGAAGAGATTTTCCTGGGTGTGGATATCTGTGGTTCTTGGGGTACTTTTTGGCTTCTAATCAGCTGATTCCCAGAGAAAGCCCCCAAGAGGTGAGCTGAAGCCGGAGAGCAGCCTTGCGTGTTCGGGCACTTGCACTGTGGTTAGGGGCTTAGCAGTGAAAATTTTTATGTTTCCCAGCATGAAGCTGSAAAGCTATTTTGGTGACTTGGATTTCATGCAGAGCTGACAGCATTTGCTGAGGTGCTGCCAAAAAATAAAGGGCAGTGTCTCGTTAAAAAAGGAGAAAGCACACTGAAAGTTTCTAAGCCGCRTTTGTGAAGGTCGCACAGTCCTTTGATTAGGAGCTTGGAGTTGATYGGACTCCTTCCAGCTTCCCCACTTCACCCTCGGTTGTGCATGATGTTGCAGCTGCTCTGATGAAAAACAGTTATTTAAAAATTTGCTTGTAGCCATGGCAACCTGCATGCACTGTGTTTCAATTGAAACTCTCAAACCACAGCAGAAGTTTCTTAATAGGTTATTTATGAAGATTTTAGTCTTTGTACATTTTTAAATGGAAATATTCCATTTTTAAAGGAAGTTATCAAAATCTCATTAATTTTGGAACTGGGTTTTGTTGGGAGAGCTGCTGCTTAAGCTCTTCCTTTGTGGGGCTTTTGTTTAAGACTCCTGAGGGTGCTTTAACTCTCTGAGGGCCCAACACCAAGGGTGCTGCCCACATGCCTGCTCCTCCGGGTGTCCAGACCCAACCTCCTCAGCTCTTTACTTGGATATTGGCACGGTGGAGTGGCAGGAAACCAGCTCTACTTGAGCCACTTGCCAATATCTGCAAGTGGAGGACAGATGTGCAGGGTGCCAGAGCCAAGGTGGGGAAGTTCACTCTTCAGTGGGTTGGGTTGTTGGCCCTCGGCTGCTGTGGATGYATCCCCGGTCACTCTGGCTTTTCTTCATGCGGGCAGGGTTAAATTAGTTCCTTTTATTCATAACAACGGGGTTGTCCTTGACCTATATGGTAATATATTCTTTTTTGGAAATGGCTTAGAAGAGGTTATAAGGAGCCAGCTGAGGAGGTGCTATCAAGGTGTTCAAAGAGGATTGTTGTTTTTTTGTTCTCTTCTGTAGAAGGAGGTTTGAAAGGGTCACGTTTCTCACGGTACACCCAGGAGAAGCCGTGCAAGGCACAGTGAGTGTTAAACAACCTCTTGCCCTCCCTTTCTGCCTTTCAGGCTGCCGGTTGCTCCACCCTCACACTAGCACAATGAGCATCAAGTGTCTCATCCCTCTGCCACATCTATTTCTGTGACCAAGCGAGACAGGAACAGAACAGGAGAACAGAATATATTTCTATACGATAGGCAGGGCTCTAGAAGGGGAATTGTACTATTGTGAAAGAGATTAAAAGAAAATGATGAAACTTTGCAATCCGTTGACTGTACTAAATCAGCCACACTTTGTTCACGGTTGTGAAGCTCTGAGCTTGGAAAAGCTGACTGACAGGCTGGAATTATGATATCTGTATTGAGATGGGATGTTTCTCATTCTAAAAAAATAAGAGGGATCAAAGAAAATGAGTCTGCGTAGGAGCTTAAGGAATCATGTAGTCTAGACTGCATAATGGTCCACTAAGCATTAAGAGGCATCAAGGAGATGCAGGACTTCCTTTACAGGGCATTTTGCATTTAAGCAAACCTACTAGTCTTTTTTCTAATCAAATAGGCTGTAAATTCTAGGAGTGATTGCTCGCCATATTTTCATGGGAGCACTCCAGCTAAAGCTGATGAATAGATAACTTGAAAATTCCTCTCTGTGCCTTTTTTAGCTTTTAAAATTTCACTGCTCCATCCTGGCTGCACATGTGGGAAGTTCTGGTTCCATATTTGTACTGTCTTTGTTTTACTTCCTTCCTTTACTTCCTTTCACTTTCCCCTTAACCTTACTGCTTGTATTCACAGAGCAGAGAAAAAAGAAAAATATCCAAATTTCTTGTTAAACAAACTCAGGTCATATAATCCCCTTTCAAGGTCCAAGAAATCTTGTGATAAAGCCTAGTTCTGTTATGTGAACTCCTCAAAATTGGCAGAGAGACCGAGGATGTGCATATTTATTTGAGCAGAACAAATATTTATAGGAGCCTGTTAAGACAGGTCTATTGCCATCTGAATCATCTGCTTCAGAAGTAATGAAATATTGCCAACGCGTTTGGCCCTTTTTTTTTAAGTATCTGGGTGGATGTGGGGGGGCTATCCATAACTAGAGTGACAAGTATTAAATGCATTTAATATTTAATAATTGAATGCATTTAATATTTAATATTTACTTGAATACATTTAATGTTTTGTTTTTTTTTCTTCTTACCTTTCCTCAGAGCAGCAACAAAATTGGTGAAGCTCATTTTACCCATTAGAGGGCAGAAATGTAACAGCAAAGAGGCTGGGGAGCGTCGCTGGTGAGTGTCGGTGCGAATGTAAAGCAGCGGCCGAGGTAATTACGGCTGGGCAGAGCACCATGACAGCAGCCCGCTCCCGCCGGATCAGGCAGATCCGGGCATGGAAAGCCAAAGGCTCGGTGTGCTGCACCGGGATCCGTGCTGATGCACTCTTTTTTGTTTTTTTTAATGAGGTTTTGACTGAGTTTAGGAAGGGGGTGCATTTTTAAAATGTAGCCATCTTGAAAAATGTGATGCTAAATATCTGGTAATCGKTTTTAGGGGATAAAAATCAGAGGGAATGTCTGCCAATTAATTCTGTAGACAGAGTGTGTGAAGGGGAGATATTTGCTTTGAAAATACTAGTTTTACTGGAGAATTTACAGATGGTGCTGGATCAAGGGGTGTAGACAGTACCCAAACCCATCCCTTCCCCTGACCAGCACTGGGGATTTGTTTCATGCCTTTTCTGGATGCCGCAGGAGTGGAAATTCAGCAGTTCTTGGATTGTTTAATCAAAGCAGCTCTGCAGTTGCCTTTGCTCCAGGGACTGGTGGGTTGCACAGAAGATTGCTCATCTGAAACTCCAGAACCTTTCCTCTMTCTCCTTCCCCCAGTCCCGAAAGAGCCTGCTTTGCGGCAGCGCRCAGCTCGCCCTTGTTGAGCCCACTGCAGAGCTACTTGAGAAGCCGAGCGGCTCTCCAGATTTATTAAAATGCATTACTTGCTTTGCTTCAGCAGTGCTCATATTGGTAAGAACAACAGGGCAAACACCTTCGCCGGCAAGCCGGGCACCGCGCGGTKTTTGTCGCACGCCCTCCCCAAGGCTGAACGTGGCTCCGCGGCTGCACAAGGGGCAGCAGGGATACTTGYTTGGAATAGCATTGGAAAGGAGTGAAAACAGGCCTGGCCTGTTAGAAAGACTGGGCGCCTGGGTAGCTGGTGGGTTTAATGCCAAGCTGCATCCCTGTACACCCCTCTGGGGTTGCTTCTGGCAGGGGACCTTTCTTAGCATGGAGGAGCCTGGCTGGTGCTGCCTGGCTAGGTCTGGAGCAGGAATGGAGGTGGCAGCTCCCCGGCTGACCAGTGTCTGAGAGCACACTGCATTAACAGGGGCAATTTGCCCAGCGTTGCCTCCCGTGGTGGAATGCCCTTTCCACCAGGCACAGAAACACCCAAACCACCCCCTCCTCCATGCATGGGAGAGAGGAGCCTCCTCCACTGCCCCTTCTGCAGACCCATGCCAAGCAGGCAATGGGTTTAATAGCAGGGATATGTATTTTGGGAGTTAGAAGGGCCACTGTCCAACACTTCCAGGTTTTTATTTTGGTGGGGAGGGGAGATTAGGCTACCAGACACTGTATGTGACTGAGGGAGCTGAAGAGCATTGCTGAAGTGCTGCACAACCAGGCTGAAGAATAGCACTGAACTGCCCAAATAAAAATGTGCTAGTGACCTGAAACTGATTATCTATGAGACTTGTGGTCCTTGTTGTCTCAAGAGCCAGGGACAGAGCCTGGTGTGACCAGGCAGSGTTTGTAGCTGACTCTTTGTTTAAAACAGCCTCAGCCTGTGAGTGGCTGCAGTGGCACCTTGCGGAGGGGACTGCAGTGACTTGAGCCCTGTTGTACAGGGCCTGGCACAGTGAGGCTGCCCTTGCAGCAGGGTGACCACGAGGTGGAAAGCCCCGGATGAGTTTGATGAGTAGCACCCAAACTGCATTTGCAGTTCCCAGTGCAAGACTGTTCCCCTGCTCTTCTCTGGATTATGTTGGCATTGCCCTGTGTCCAAATATAGACTAACACAGTGTTTCCATTCAGTGCTTTTGTATGTGAAATGTGTTAATCTGCTCTAAGCAGCAGAGCGTCTTCCATAAGCTGATGTGCTGGCTTTGCCTTCAGCCTGTCACCGTTCAACTTTCTGGAGCTGTTTCAAGGAGAAGTGGATGTCCCTGCAGGGTGACCTGCAGGTTGTCACCACACCAGGTTGAAGCATCATGGACCTGGTGGGGTTTCAGACAGCCCCAGGGCCCCAGCTGGTCAAGGGCTGGATCAGAGCCATGGGGCTTTGAGCTCTCACAGTCTCGAAGGGCAGCAGTAAGCCACACGGCGCGGCTTGCAGCTTCCCGGGCAGCTCCAAGTGGCCAGGAGGGCAGCAGCGCCTGGCACTGGTGGCCGGGGACCCCTGCTCACCACAGGGAGCTGGTGGCAAAATCTGCCCCTGGTGCTGGTGATGCAACCACTGTGAGGGGATGAGTGCCACGAGGATGTGTCCGAGCCCGCGGTGGCGGCTCCGTGGCCCTGCCCTGATTTTGCCGCGGGTTCTGCGGGGTGAGTGGCTACGCAGCAGAATTAACCTGGCTGGATCCTCAGGTGGGCTCACCCATTTTGCCCCTGAAGTCACGGAAAAGAATTTGCTCTCCTTTCATGCAGGGCTTATCTGTGGTGGCACAAGGCTCCTCCAAGGACAGATCGGGTGGTCTGCAAGCCCCCCAGTTCATACCCAGCAGCCTGTAATGGCTCTGTGTGTGCAGGCGCTTTGCGCTGCAGCCCAGGAGAGAGGCTTCGTGCTTCTTCTAAAGAGCTGCTGCTTGTGTTGGGGCTCCTGCAAATTCAGAGTGTTTCATTTGCGGCCAAATTGCCGCAACCGCCCCATGCCAATTAGGAAGCCTTGCACGTAGATCCAGAGCAGGCAGTCACAAGCCTGCTCACTCTCGACGTGATGGCGAGCTGTCAGCTGCTCCTTTTGTTCAGATTACTGTGGACACATAAAACATCCGATTTAACACTCAAGTTTTCACCATCTAGTGCTCAGGCGGGTGTCTGATAAAACAACAAAGGTGCCTGCTCCAGCCCTCCTCCCAAAGCCCCCTCCTGCAGGAGCCGGATTTCTCCCCCCTGTTAAAGCTGGTATTGCATGGGCTGAACTGGGCAAGGAAAGCAGCCCATCTCGCCTGCACTGATTTCCAAATCAAATCAKTGTTAATCGCATCGATATCCCCCGTCGATGTGACAGCCTCGGAGCCCGGCTCTCCGCCTCGAGCCGGCTGCTCCGCGTGGCCGCCCGGCGCTCGGCGTGCGCTGCCGAGCTGGGCTGCAATTAGTGCCAGCAGCGCCGAGTCCACTCCCCGCCTCGGCCTCCCCCATTGCATCAGAAGGCAGGAAAAAAGTTATTTTTCTGTCTGCCTTACATTAAATTTCGAGCCTCTCTCAGTCATGGCAAGGGGGCAACCCAGGACCTAATGTACCCTGTCTGTCTGTAGACCTCTACAAAGTGTCTCCTTCGAGGTGCCAGGCAGGTGCTTTGATGGAGGAAGCTTTACATTTTCTGGAGTAAAACTCTGCTGTTTTGTAGAATGAGCCTGTGAGGCTGAGGAACAAATCTGCACGGCCCCAGCTCAGTTTCCCTATAAATACATTTCATTTCTAGAGCTTCCTGCTCAGTTTTACCTACTGACCACAGTCCACATTTTTCTCAGCGCGTTATCAGCRTTAGAGAGCTGATTTATTCACAGTTTTTTGTTTAGTAGAGCTGATATTCAAATCAAATGGTGTCCCTTGTCACAAATGTAATTTCATCCTTCTACAGTGCTTTCCAGGAACAACTCAGCAGCATCATTGCTAGACACCGTGCTTAGTTCATTACTTTAAAATATGTTAGCACTTGGTTCATAATAGGTTTGATGGCTTGAACAATATAGGTGCTGAATTTTTAATGGTAGCAATAAGATATTTATTTTATTTGTGCTTGAAAAAGCAGCAGGAACCATAAATGCCTCCTGAGAAAGCTTTTTTCTGCAAAACTAAGTCCAGCTTTGGAGTCTTGCCTGATGATGCCAATACCCTTTCTTGAGGTGGCCCTGAAAATATGCCACAGATACTGCRGGTGACTCGTCACTCTGTCACCCACGGGTGGCCTGGTAAGTACCTGGGGGGCCCCAGCAGCAGCTCAGCAGTTTTATCTGCATCATCGCAGCCCAGTGCAAAGCTGSTGGTCAGCACTGGAGTCTCATCTGTGTTGATGGTGAGAAAACTTGCTTGAAACACGTTCAAACTGCTGTCACAGATGTCACACTGGCTCCTTAGAGGGACTAAAACCTGTGATCCATAGCGTGATGGGAGGAAGCCCTTGGTGATACAGAACCTTGCAGAAGAAGCCTGCTCTGTGTGCGGCAGTCTGGGTGTTTGGCTAATTGCAATGGTGCACGAGCTGCTCTTTTCCACAGGAACAAGCTAAAAGGTTGCATGAGGTGCACAGACGTGTGTGCAGGGGGCAGATGCATGTGCAGGTGTTTGCATGGGAGCAGAAGGTGCCCGGGACTCCCTGGCCAGGTACTTCTAACAGCAGAGGGGAAGAAAGGCAAAATTTCAAAGGAATGTTTGAGGGCCTCTCTTCAAAATAAGCACAGGCTTATCACAAGCTTGTTTTGAAAGATGTAGACACAAAAAATCCGCTTTCTATGAAATTGTAAATTGTCTCTTATGCAAAATATGCTAATTTCAGAGTTGAATTTCATTCATGGGAATGTGATCTAGCGTATTTTCTTCTTATTTTTGAATGCAAATTGCAATTCAGCCTTAACTATGGTAGTATGCCCATAATGCAGGGCTGAAAAAAAAGTCTGTCAAATTTATTTTACTCTTGCTTTTAACTTGACAAAACTTTTTTTTTTTTTTTTTTTTTTTCTCCCATAAGCTTCATCTTGCCCTTCCCACAACAGCCTCCCACACTCCCCAAACACCACGTTTTGGTTTGGAGCAGAGGGGCCCGCTCCGGCAGTCAGCTTAGCACTGCATGTCTCCCTTGCCTGCTGTGCCGGGGACTGCAGCATCCTTTGGAGCCTGGTAAGCAACAGCCTTTGCAGTCTGCTAAAATACAAGCCTTGGAAAGCTAGCCCTTTCTGGTTGAGTGGATAAATCCCTCTTGCTGGCAAWGGAGCGGGCTAGGTATGTCTGATGAAACTTTAACTAACAGCTCGTTGCTCATAGACTAACCCATCTGAGGACGTGCCTAGCTCTGGGGCAGCCTTTTCCACCCCTATTCTGCTGCAATCCAGTGCCTGGAACTGCTTCTCCAGCTGATGAAGCTGCTTTTTAATTGGTTAAACCTTCGATTTCTTTCCTGATGACCCACATGTGAATGTGTCCACATAGTGTCCCTCCCTAGGGCTCTGTTCCCCCRTCCCTGAGACGATGAACGGCACCGTGACAGCCCACTTAGTTGTTCTGACAGTCACCAGGCTTCTCTTGGGACTGCTTATGAAAACGCTGCATGCCCAGCACCAGACCTGAGCTCCTACTGAGCTCCGGGGGCACTGAAAGAGAGAGAGAAAGGATTGAGGTTTGCTTCTCCTTCCATACTAAATCGACTTCCAAAAATTGTTTTGATAACTTTTATCCGCTCACCATAGTGTTGCCTGTGTATTTACTTGTTGTTCTCACTGCACGAGTCTAATGACTGCCTGATATCAGGCGCTGGAAGCAATTGTTTGGACATCCCTGCTATTCCYGTAAAGGATGATAAAGCCCGAGGTTTTAGTTACTGCTCAGCTCATACCTGGATTCAGCTGCAGCCCTGCGCCGGCCGCAAGTCAATACTCTCGCTCAATACTCCTGGAGGCAGCTGCTTTCCTTGGCTCTTGCTTTCTGACCCGCGTTGCAGTGTGGTTTTGTAACAGGGAGACTGTGTGCAAGAGGCAAGRCTGCCTTGTGGGGGCAGCTCCTAGGGCTCCTGTTACGACTGACAGAGGCAGCCACCAAAGCAGAGCCCRTCCTGGTGCAGCGGGGCTGCTGACAGCAGGCTCTAAGCTGGGATCACCACGTTGGGCAAGGGGCTTCGCACCAACTTCCAAAGCGGGCAGCTGGCTCCACTGGCATGAGGCTGCCACGTTCCAATGCTGCTGCCATCAAGGGTGGCTTGTTCCTACCTATGATTTAGCACAGTGGACCATGCATGGAGAAAACAGATTTTTTTTTTTTAATGCCCTTCACTCTCATTTCAAAATCCTCTCTTTTCAATCATACAGAAAGGGTGAAAATATTGCTGAYTGCACTTACCAGGGCAACCAAGGCAGGTTGCCTCCTTGCAGAGGCTGCCTGTGTTTTGCTGTGTATCGGGCAGCAGGAGATGAGGCYGGGCAGCGTTATGCCCCTTGCCATGGGAAGGGCTCACCTCACCCTCCTGGGAAGGTGCGGGAAGCTCTCACAGATGGTTTTGGAATAGTCTGCAGGTGCTCAGGGCAGGCAAACAGCCCGAGTTCACAAAGCAAACTGAAGTTTGCCATTGGTAAAATTATCTCTCAACCTTAAAATTGGTTATGGTAAAACAGCCCAGCTGGCAGCTATCACCATCCAGCAGACCCAGCCAGCTCATGTGTTTAAGAGTGACCCCAATGTACACTGGTGAGACTGACTGCAGGAGGGAGGGCAGCYTAGGGCAGAAAATGATGAAGATGAAGCTGTGTTTAAAGGAAAAGCATCTGAACAATCAGCTTCACTCTGCCTGTGTCAGTACTCAAGTCACAGTGCAGCTTCCTGCTATTATTAGAGCAATTAAAATGCAGTTACTTTTTCATCTTTATTCCAGTTCTTGAATAATTAAAGGCACTTTACATCAAGGGTGACCCATAAATGAAGGCGTTTTGCATGTGAACAGCTGCAAAGGGTGGAAGACACCAGGGTATCAGCAGTGGGCAGAGTGCAACTGAGATTGTTAATGCTACAGCAAGCTCCCTCCCTTGCGCAGCTCTACAGGATCGTGGAAGGAGGCCAATTGCTGCATTTCTGTGCTTTATCTTGATTAAATGGCTGTTTCAATTTGGTATTCACTCCTTTCATATTTGTAATCACTTTAAGATTTTCATTTCATAGTATTCACTTATTTAACTGCTTGTTTCCTGCCAAGTCTAAAAAAAGAAAGGCGTTCCCCGCCCTCCTCCTTTTGGAGCTGAAATAAAGGCACAAGAGTTTACACAAAATTACTTCTATATTTAAAGTCTCGTGATGTAAATCTATGATTTGCTTTAAATAGATGGAGTTGGTAGATATTGCAGATAAGTATTTCAGTGAGAGAGATCGAGGTGCTGGGGAAGATGGACAGTGACTGCGAGGATCGATTGGTCAGAGTGCCTCCCTGGCCAGCTCCTCCAGGAGGTTTGGGAATGCAGTGATCCCATTTTGGCTGAGTGATACCTATCTGCTAARTGCCATGCTCATCAAACCTGTGTGCAGCATTGCGACATTGGGAGAAGGCCCATAGGGTCCATTGGCAACGCCAAGGCCTGGTCACTTCCCTGGAGACCTGGGAAGAAGCAAGCTTGCAGCACGGGGCTGCAGCAATTGCCAACAGCAGAAAAACAAGCACCGTTTGATTTCTCATTGCCTTGATTGAATATTGTCATCCCTCTCTCTTTGTGTCTCAGRCAAGGTGATGGGAAGGGAAAAACTTTCTAAAAACRCTGGAAAGGAAAGAAGAAATCACCTTAGGTTTTACTTGGTTATTAACACRCATGAGAATGAGAATCAATATCTTCTCAGCCATTATCTGGACTAGTTATCCTAATGCCATTCATCTGCCAACTTATATTTGTTGATGTTAAACAATGAATTTAACAAAACCCCTGAGACTCTGGAAAGTTAAAACTCATTAGAGCTGGTTTGGTGAGGAGCTCTGCTGTAACTGTCACCCATGGTGGCAGCTAAAGTCTCCTTTCACTTGCACTCATCTAGAGCACTATAGCATAGGTTTTGTTGGACCAATTTATTATATTTGTGGTTATGAGACTCTTATCACAGTGCTGAGGAGATGGCTGCCTATGCTGTGCCAAAGCTGAGGGGCACTACCGCAACGGAGAGTAAAGATGTGACCCAGTGGGATATCTGGTTTCAAAACTGGATGTGGCCAGGAGATTGGTTACTTGACTGATKATAGACTGTCAAGAATTGGTCAATCCTTGAGACAAATCTGGTATAGGGCACGAGATCATAACAACTACCAAAAATCTCTTTTTATCCTTCTCCAAAAACATACAGTCAGTATTTTTTACAAAGAGCAAGGAGCAGCAGGACTTTAAGAAGTTGTGAATTTCTTCCATTTTTAAGCTGTAGTGAAAGCATCAAACGAGGAACAGATACTAGGAGGGGAAAAATAAAATCTTCAGTAGAAGTAGCTCAGCTGGAAAATGGTGAAGTCCAAGAGGGTCTCTCAATTTTTATTTTTTTTTTCCAAAAAATAGTAGTGCCTTTGCAGCTTTGATGGTTGGTGTCTGAGAACTGGACAACCCTCCCTATTCTTTGTATGGATTTTCTTTAGCCTTCTAAATCTCAGTGATATGAATCAATCATTAGCGAGCCTCTCTGCAAAAAGCTCACGTCCTTTCCACTGTGAGTTTCACCCATCGTTCCTCTTTCTAATCAATAGAACAAAAGTCAACTTCAATCTTCATTTATAATTGCTACAAGAAAAGTCTGAGCTTTGGAAAGAAAGTTCTGTTCATTTCTCCTTACCTCCCTTTTTTTAAATTTTATTTTTTATTTCTAAAGGTATTTCTTTTTCTTCTGCTTTCTGAACAGATTCAGTAATAAGAGGGGCCCCATTTGAAGGTGTGAGGTCTCATGGCATTGCTGGTAGATCTGAGAGCAGTGGCATACGTGTCTTTTGTCACAATCCAAAAACCTCCTGAGTTTTTGGCATGATCAGAAAGTCTTTCAAGAGCTACCAAGTCRGAAGAATTGAATGATCAAGCAAAACCTGACTGTTCATCTGAACTAGCTCCTCAGTGGCATAGCTGCACCCAGACCAGATCAGACTTTTAGTCTCTTTAATGCTCTTTTTTTGACATTGTTCACTTCCATTTTTTTTTCTCCACTATATAGCATGCTGTAAAGCTTGGTCACACCAGACACCAGGGAATACATAGCCTAAACTTCATACAATATATATAGACTAGCAGATCAGAAGGTTTCACATCCATCACTAGTAAGAAGATCAATGTTTAAAGATTCTAGATTTCAGGGGTATTCGGTCTTGAGAGAATGAGGCACAAGATTTTCATGGCCCTTCCTGACAGGATGAGARGCATGAGCACTCTACAGGGTTTTCAGATAAGGATGATTGCAGGGTCACTCTTAAGCATTAATGAGTTTCCTAGCCTGTCTGTAAAGTGGCCARTTTGGTCAACAAAGACCTTGTTGCACTTTTTGTGAGGCAAGTTAAAGAGCAGGAAGAAGAAATTGCAGTTTTCCCTTACTCTATCTCAARGGAGAAAATGTCTCCTGTAACCATGTGTGCTGAGAAAGGGAGACCGTGGAAAAGGAGRCTATGGCAGTGCTGGGAGATGACAATTAGGGCAGAGACGTGGTGAGAACATTCCAAAGGTGAGAACCACGTCTGACTGCTGCGTATTCAAGTTAAGGTTAGCTGACTCTCTCACTTGGATTAAAACCACGTGAGGAGGCAGAGATGTGCAGAACAGCCGTACAAATGATCATTGTCACAGGCAATACCTTACCCACTGTCTCTTTTTCCCTATATGCTTGGTTTTATAGTGGAATTGTAATCCAATACTGTATGTCACAGGCACCATGGGACAGAAAGCTCTTCCAGGTGGCAAAGCCAGGGCATTTCCTTTCAGGATCAGATGCACGGACCAAACTCCAACTCAAATAAGTAGCCACAGAAGGAGGCTGGAAGACCTGTGCTTGGGTTYTGTATGAGTGGTCCCCTCCTTCTCTCTGCCACTGCAGAAATTTTCCCTGAACACGTATTCCTGCAGCTTGTAGCCAATTCTACTTGTTTTTCCATCGGCAATTGCTCTTCTCCTTGAATTTGATCGAACCGAGCTGTGAGTGGCATGGTGTTCAAGGCTCAGAAGGTATCTTTTCATGAAACACACTCTGCAAAATTAAATATTTGACCTCCTCATTTCTCTCCTCACCCTTTACCCTCCCAGCATCCAAACATGCAGTAAGAATTGTCTTGAGTTTGGGAGTTGTTGAATTTTTATTATCGTACACAAATTTTCTCCCCAGATTGATTTCTGTGAAACACCTCGGGGTATTTGCTAACATAAACATTGCTCCAGCGGCAGAGGCTGTTTGTTTACATCGATAGGAGGAAAACAGCCCTTATTACTAGAATTCTGAACTTTTTCTTCAAGCTGCTCCCCAGGAGCCTGCATGTAGACAATATGGATATCTGCGTTTTTAATTTAGGACCAATCTTCTRTATAGATGGCTGTGACAATGCATAAATAATGCTGTACTGGATTGTTTATTCCTGAATTCATTGGCATGCAGAGCACACTAGCAAACAGAGAGCTTCTCTGGATGGGAATTGTCAGATAACTTGCCAGGTTGTTCCCYAGGGAAAATCATCAGACAAACAGAGCTGGATTTTTAAAGTCCTTTTATTTTTATCCTTTCAATGCACTCCATGCTGGTACAGCGAAGTTTAGGCTGAATCAGCAGTCCCATTAAAATTCCTTATTTTTCAGGAATTGTTGTCCAYGAAAAGAATGAGAACAGGACATGACTGTGCAAGAACTGAGCTCTAGAAGGGAAGCTGCACAAAATAATAAGCAACCCATACACAGGAATGRCAAATGCTCTTTGTATAAAGCAAATAATTGTTCTTTGGGACTGTCTGCTGCCTGCAGAATGTGGGCAACTGCAGAGATTGCATGGGGATCATTTGTCTGTCTGTGTGTAGCTGCTTGCCCAGCATCCTGCTGCCTCGTGGTCCCTTGCCCTGTTTCCATGTCCTCGCTGGAGCCTCCTCATTGCAGGGGGCCAGAGCCCGGGCAGGGATGGGGCTGGTTTGGAGCTCCAAGGGGAAACRGCAGCTTGGATGTCTGCTTTGCTGCAGAGCTTGTCATGGTGCATAATATATCCTGCTTAAATTGATTATGAAAGGCCCAATTCTCCCATTAATTGCAAAATTCTCAAGAACTTCATTATGAACAGGCCTTAAATGTACACTTTAGAGCCTTAATCACTTGACATGCCGTATGCCATTCCCTAAATCTAATAGTGTAAGCAAAACCCATGCCTAAGTGGCTTATGATGAACTCAGATAACAGCTGGTACCAAATAATACTCTGTTCTTCTGCACTTTTCTTCTTCTTTTCTAAACATCTGGATTTTACTTCCTATGAAAATACATTATTAAATCATCTGCTGGACTGAGAGGTAAATGGAACTGAATTTAGAAATATGTGCTATAGATTTGGATACTGAATTCGGACCAGCACTTACTGTGAGCTCAGTCTAAGCGTGGTTTGTAAAATTACCATATATTAAGTTTACATTTGGTTCATAGCAGTGCCTTGCTGGCTATTYAATGCATGGAAGGATTCTTAGCATCTAGATGCTGCTCAGATATGTGTAAAGAACAGCTCATCCTCTGGAAAGCTGCACATAAGTGTAAAGGATTTTCYCCAGCTGACAGCATGGTATCTGGTGTTAGTTGTTTCAGATTAGCAAAGGCTTGCCTCCACTCCTAGCATCTAGCAATGACAARAGAACACACTGCTGACTGGATTAGGTTTTTCTTTTTAATGTTTGTTATTAAATTTTGCAAAAATKCAAGCAGGGAAACACAGGCCTGAGAGGCTTAGCTGAGACAGGCTTATTACCCAGAGAAAATTATAGTGGTCTTGCATGTATTAGTTGGAAAAACAGAAGGGAAACAAAAGATATGTTCTTAAAGGAAATTTGTTGGGGTTGTCTGCTGGAATTAGCTCTTGTGGYAGTAACTGCAAGGCTAAGCTGTGATAATAATAATAATAATATAAGCATGGTAATAAGATGATGAGTGCTGATAGATAGTTGATGTAAATTTAAATGAGTGATTTGACTGGCCTGTAAGAATAAGGTGTCCTAGTTAAATGTGCAGCATGTACACCAAGTATAGCTTGGGAAATGTCTGGAAAAACGCACATGTAACGTAGAAAGTGTAGGCAATGGTTTTTTTGAATCCACTTTCTTCTGTATGATGGACATCAACAGCAGGCAGCACTGGTGCCCTCATGCTCAGAGTGGGGACAAGGTTGTTGTTTTGAGGGTGAAGAGCAAGGTGAAGTGTCTCAATTCTGGGTCTTGGCTGCAGGCAGCTGAATTAATCAGTAGCAAAGACATGCTGACATACGCTGCTTATTTTCTGGTGGGCTTGTAATAGCTTTGGAGGAACTAATCAATGGGAAAAAAATGAGGCTCTCAGTTGGATGCGTTTTTTTTAGGCCGACAGTTTTCCTGTCTAATTTGGATGACCAGGCTTCAGGTTCCCCCACAGTCAGTGGAAACAGATGAACTGCCTCTGTGTGTCGTCCAGAGGACCTGAACCAGCTTCTGTTGGGATCAAACTGCCAATGAACCATTTAACCATTCATGAGGTAGGAATCCTAAAAGCCATAGGAGCATGAGCAGGCAAAATCAGATGTCTAACATTGAGGATGTGGATAATGTTGACCTTTAATGTTAACAAATGTGTACTTGTTTCTACATACATACTGTAACTTGTGAAAAATACTATTCTAGTCACTCCCATCATTCTTCATCTGCCTTGTCTCAGAGCCCTTACCCAGATTAGTGTGCGGATGTTAAATCCCAGAACAGGCCAGGTTTTTCTACCCATCTCCAGGTCTCCCTGGCAGGCAGCCTTTGGCCTTTTGCTGATAGAAGGAGATGTTAGAATAACGCATTCCCCATCGGCCCGGTACGTTCTGTCATACACAATACTAAAAGAAAAAAAAAAACCAACCCCAAAACTACTTCTGCTCTAGGTTAGCTAACCTGTAYGGTTTAGCTTGTGACGTGGGAGGTCACAGCCCTTCTCTGATTCAAGGGGTGAAGACTTGGGTTACAGTGCAAACCCCTCCACGTAGCAACAGAAACTTGCCTAAAGCACAGCTTGCAAAAGTATTCATCATCTCGTAGCCTKTAAATCTAGAATAATCCAACCTTGGAGACTGAAAATACACCATTTGCAAAGCACTGAGAAGTTACTGTACASCAAAACTAAAGCTTCGTGCCCAACCTAGACCCTAGTGCATTGAGGTTGCCCTCAACCCTCTGCCCACGTGCTGCTCTGCTGTAGTTCTTTGCTTTCCTGCCCACGTATTAGGGCTCAGCTGCCTCCACGTGTGGGCACGATGCAGGGCACCCTCATGGAGTTGCTGGGTGATGGTGGTGGCAGATGCTGAACCTCTGGCATGGGTGAAGAGCAGGAAACTAGTGGGATATCAGGAACCCAGCCTGAGATGGGCCACCAGCCCTGGTGCTTCTCAGCTGACAACCGTCTTTCTGCTGGGATCATCTATCACACGAAAAAATCTGAAAGCCCTCTCGCTTTCCTCCTAACCATCTTTATCATTTTAATTTAAAAGCTTTTTAAAATTATCACACAAATAAATGGTAAATAGCAGCGGGGCAAACTGCTCTGAGCTCTCCATTAGCACAAACAATGCAAAGCGACTGCGTTCTATTTACAGAAAATTAATGAACGTAAGAAAAAGATGAACGGCACGTCATTCTGGTGATTGTAAGTTGTTTTTCATGCAGTGAGGTTTGCAGCTTTATACATTAAATTCTGGGACAAAAGAACCMTCTCTGCAATATTAATAGTTGTAATATATGATGGCATGTGAAGGGAATAGAAATAACATTTATTTTATTTAATGAAGACTAATGAAGTTGTTCTGATCTTTCCATTACAGCTTCAGTAAGTTTTTCTAATCAAGAAGATTCTACTTTTTGAAAGCTACTTTTTCATTTTAAGCATCAAAAATGCCAGCAAAATGCAAAAGCATTAGAGTGGGATGTTGGAAAATTCCCAGCTCTGATGGGAAATTAATGCATTTCAGGGAGTAGGATTTATTTCTGGTTAAAAGAAAAAAKATCTGGTCTGTTTTAGAAAATGTTGTTTCTCCAACATGCTGCTTTATCTACTTGACAAACATGGCAGTTACTTCAGTGGGTTTGTCGCCAGCTGGATGTGGCTCCATCCCAAATCGCCTTGCAGACTGCTGGATTTTATATCAAGATCTGCAATCGTGATATGAAGTACAGGAAGAAAAAGTCCGGACTAGTAGCCTCGAATTCCCTTGCCTTAATTTTTTTGTCATATACATCACGCCTTGCGTTGGCTCCCCTGCACAGATCTCCTATCTCGTAGCACTAATAGGCTTGTTGAGTCTTCAGCATTTTTCACCCCTGACAGCTCCTTAGAATGCATCAATTATTTTCCTACCTGTGTTCACAGTTTTGTTGTCGTTTGAGAATAAAGGAAAAGGAAAGAAAACAGGATTGATTTTACTTTTGATTTAAACAGAAGAACTGAATAGTTCTTTATAGCTTTTATATAAACATGAATGTGGTAACTAACACACCTGACAGTGAAATCTCCCTGAGAACTGCTATTTTCGGGCCAACCGTTGTGAAGCAGAGAGGCAGGACAAGAAAGTCACGCTGAAAGTAGTATGAAAAAATCACTACCTGTTAGTACCATTTCTAGCTAATTTGTGCACTGAAACACACGCTGAAACCCACAGACACGTTCAGAAAACGTATCTATCATCTGTCCTATAACATTTCATTGCTAAACACTGGGTAACATTTTCAGATAGCAGTTATCTTGATGACTGCCTTGTCTCATTCCCTAGTAATTTGCTTTTCTCTAGCCCAGCTGCCTTTTGCACCAGAGCCTGCCTCGTGCCTCAGGCCCCGTCTCTCCTCGGTACCCTCGTCGCCTGCTGCCAGACTCCCGCTCCCCTGGAGAGGATTAAGGGAAAATCAAACAAACCAGGAGTCAAAATTTGTGTGGAAGTGACTGAGGAGCCTCTATGGGAGGCTGAGAAGGGCTCGAGGCCAGCGGCAGCCTGGAGGCTGCAGAGCCACTTGCGGGGTTTGGGGACCCCAAACTGACAGTGAAGCCTTCCAGGGGCTTGTTGGAGGGCTGGTTATCAAAGAATCTCGACGTAATCCTAGAATGAAATCAAATGTTGTCAGTTAATGAAAGAAGCTGCATTGCCCTGAAAAAAACCCACTAGTAGGGTGATACTGCCATGCTTATTTTACACACATACAAACATGCCTGTTCCTCAGCGCTGCTGTGGAGGAGGGCACATGGTCTGGCTTCAGCTGTCCATCATTTAGGCCATCTTTGCAATTGCTCCATTTCAGTGCTGGAACCGAAGCCAGGAGGTGATGGGTCAGCAAGGACTTTGTGGCACTACCGGGTCACTGGCACTTCACTTCTGGAAGGACCTCACATAATATAGTCCCAGATAGACAGGCTGAAGGGAAGTATTCTTACCACAGGTAAGAGKCCTAATGTCTCACTAGATTTTCTTTTTTTAATAAAATGACTATAAGTCTTTTTTCCCCATGTACTCGGCAGCTTCACTTTTACCCACTGGACTAGCCTTTTGGCCTGACACATAGGACCAAGAAGCAGCATTTTATTAAACACAGACTTTTCTGTCCACTTGAGACTAACGAGACAGTTAAAGTATTAGCGTAGGAGTGAACCTTGGTGTCGTTGCAGAATGTGTCATCTATTTGCAGGGCCAGGTCCTGAGCAGCTATTTCAGCACCTCAGTGAGGTGTGAATGTCCCAGATTCCGTGCAGTTGGGAAAGACGACGACCAAGGAACTGCCCCTGTGACTGCTGCTGGCACCGGGCCTGCCTGGGGCTCTGCTGACCTTGCTTCCCTCCGGATAAACCGGGGGAACAAAACGGCTCCAGAAGAGGCTGGTATCACACCACGGATCTCTGCAGTACTGGCTATGACCCCTGCTTGGGTAAGTCACCTATCCCTGAGAAAAAGCAGCCCCCAGTGTGACTTCTGGGGAATCCACTCCGCTGACTGTGARTGCTGGAAGAAGCCCTGCCTCAGCTGCAGATTTTTTTTTCATGCTTTAGCTCCCTCCCTCTGCTAGAGACACGAAAAAAATACTAAAAACTCACTAATGGGGATGGATGCCCTGGCATAGGCAGTGGAGGGGTGTCCTGCAGCCTGCCCCTCTCAGCGTCGCAGGAGGACAAGGTCTGTGACAGTGTTTCCCATTTCAATTTAACAAAAAGATAGAAAAAGAGGGTGAAGGAGARCACTTTTTTTGCAGCCCAAGCAATTGGATACCGGGCAGGGGAGCAGGATTTGGCCCTGGGATGGTGGGGCTCACGCTGCAGCCCTAACGTTGCGGTGCTGCTGCTCCCGGCCGCAGCGCGCCAAGCAAGACGAGAACGGGAGAAAAAAAAAAAAAAAACCTGCAAAATTATCTACGTGACTTTGATTTCTGCTCAAATCTTGCCCTGGAGAGGGCACAGCTGTCACTCCATTTGTCAACATCAGCAAGTAATTATGTAAAGAAAAACATCATTGTACTTTTGACTTTGTTGCTTGCTGTGCGGGCTGGGGACCGATAGATGGACCACTTGGCTTGTGCAARCTAATCCCCCGGCGCAGGATGTGGAGCTGCAAGGGCTCTGCCGGCTCCGGCTGAGCTTGCGGTTTCTTTTTTTTCCTCCCAATAATAGAGTGAGAATTGAGAAAGAGAGAGAAAATTAGCAGTAGGAAAAGCAGCTCCTCTTGTTGAATAGACAGTTTAATTTATTCCTGAGCACAACGTACGTGAGGAATGATAAGAAACAATTTAAGAAACAACTTTGGTATCATGTTAATAAATAATAAAAAAAGAGGTTATGTAATCCAATCTTTCCCAGGTCTTACAGCAGCTCCTATGCTCACAGTTTGCATTTAACCAGAGGCAAATTAATAASAGGAGAAAAGCAGGGCTACCTGCAATACTAGAGGATTATTTGAATGAAAATAAAAAGGTGTCTTTAAGCTAATTCTTTTGTTTCCTGGCTGTTCACAAGGGCTGCAGCACCAGGCGGGGTCCCTTTGTGCCGGTGGCTCTTCTGCCTCCCTGTGCTGCCACAATCCATCTAAAATATACTAATAATAACAAAAAAAGAAGTGTCTCCTTGGCAACTCCTGCCAGAGCGCGATCATGGCCTGTTGGGTACCTGGAAGGAGACAGCAGCTTCCTGCCCTGGCTGCGGCGTTTATGTGTGGTCCCCTCAGTGGAAGAGGAGTGGTAAATGCCAATAAATGCCCAAGATTTCAAAGAGAGCTAATTAAAAGAGATTGAAATTATTTAATTGGCATGAGAGCTCAATGAATGGATGTGAACCACAGTGATGGGCATGAGGAGAGGAGCTGGGGGCAGCTCCAGCTGCCCTGCCCGGGGTGTCTCAATTGCATGAGCCCCAAAGCTCATGAGCTGATGTCTGATACCAGCCAGGGAGGCTTCAGGCTTTTGCAATTCATCCCTGCATATGTTTTTAACAACAGTCTGGAAGGAGAAGTGTATACAAGCATTTACATGTGAAAATTTCTCATAGAAACAGTGCTGGGAGGATTTTTTTTTTTTTTTTTTTAATCCGCCTGTTTCACTGCAGAGGAAGAACGTACATATAGGGGGATAAAAACTGCAAGGAGTCCTTTGCAGCAGTGTTACTTTGGTGAGYGTAATGAACAGTAAAACAAGGAGCACGAGGGCGAGGAGGAAGGTGTCAGTGACTCTGATCAGCTGGAGGGTGAGGGCAGGGGGAATGAGGTTGGTGCAGGAGCAGGGCTTGCAAAGCTGCTGTGCCTCACGCTCCCATGACAGCCGCTGCACTGGGTTTTTCCAGGAGACATGGGTTGTCACAGTGAAGGGGGACGGTCCTCCCCAGCCGGGGCTAAATGGCCCATCCAGCTTCCACTCGTGCACCGAGCTCGGCTCTGTTGTCCTCGGGCTGAGCTCAGAGGCCACCGGTAATTAGCAGACCTGCCGCTCCAAGGGCCTCGGATCAGCTCCCCCTCCGCTGCCAGATGCTAATGCTGCTCTGCTCCCGGGGCATAACTAACTCCTGCGACGGTCTGGCACGAAGCTAAGGCTCTTATTGAACSTGCGTTGCAACCATGCTGCTGGAASTGGACCTGTACATGCAAATCATGTGGCAATAAATGGTGATAAATGTGACCTGATTCCTCTGGCGATAGGCACTGCAATTGGCATCCTCTGTGTTTGCAGAGACCTGGAATGGGAAAACAAATTAGAGATTTTGTCACCACTTTTAGTCTTATTTAATTTTTTTTTATTTATTTATCCAAGGAAGAACCTCTTGGGTTCCGAGGCACGCTGAGGGGCACAAGGCTGTAAGAGGCAACGGGTGCTTTTGACTTCTTGCTTTCATGTAGCTCAACCAGTCCKCAAGCTTGAGTGCATTTGGTTCCGCAAGATCATCCCCGTTTACACACCTGTGTGTCAGTGTATCTGCTTATCCCAAATGCTGTGTAGCTCCCAGGGTCACGACACCTCTTTGCTGGTGCGCTCCCTGCCACCAGGCCCATGACAACGATGGCACCAATCACGTSTCCGGGGCCAAGTGGAGCCAGGGCATCGCCCACAGCAGGGCCAGGCTGGGATAGAGCCCTTGTCACTGATTTGTCCTGCTTAGAAAGAGGCTTTCCACCACAAACTGAATAATACAGGACCRTTATCTACTCAATAATACAGGACCTGTGGATAGAAATATATTACAGATGGCACTTACTTAAACAACAAGTAAATTTCTATTTTGTTTATGCTTGGAATAAGCCTATTTAAAAGCTAGGCAGAGTGATTTCCTCCTCCCTTAAAAAATTATGACTACTGACAACATCYGTGTCATACAATTTATTATCTGTTGTTCACACTTTCCCAATGTTACAAACTGATACACAAAAAAACCTCGAATAATTAAACCACATTCAAACACTAATCTAATTTGGTAATTCAGTGTAATTTCTTGTCTTTAAAGTGTTGTTCTGATCCAGTTCCAGACCCTCAGCTCATCCACCCTCCRTCGCTGCTAATTGGGAGCTGAGCTGGTGCCTGAGCACCCTGCTGGAATGTCAGCACCAAAAGAAGGTCCCACATCCAAGTCAAAGGCAATTTGGGGGGGGTCACAGCCTTCAGCCACACAGGAGATGGATGTCACACCTGCCCTTCATGGGGCAAGGCAAGTAGAGCAAGTAACTGCTTTCAGCATGAAGTTGTATTTTCCTCAGCTATTGATCCCCAGAAGTTACTTAATGGAGARTATTTGCATGCAGCTCTCTGTTCATCATGCTCCTATTTCCCACTATGGTGAACCCTTTAGACAGTTCTCCCTCCTGTATGTTTTGTAAGTCTCAGTGGTGGTGAATTCTCCTGAGAGGGGCAGCCCTCCAGACAGAGCTCAGGCCCRCACCTCAAGGCATGGGCTGCACCAGCTAAAGCAGAGGAACAGAAGAGCTGCCGTGGTGGTCACCTCCTGGCAACGAGGGTGTTGGTGCAGGCACGAGCTGTCGAAGAATGGTCTTGATGTTCTACAGTGGCTTAAATCAATGCATGCAACTTGTTGCCCAGAAATGGATCAGACAGGATTGTAAGCTTGTAAGACCAAGGGCGGCTGATAAGAAGCTGCAGAAGGTCCTTCTGTTGGGTGTTTAACTGGTGACTCTAAACTGCTTTTGCCACCTGACAGCAGCTCCAACCGGGCACCGCTAATGCCAGATGGAAACACGATGTCGGTGTGTTGGCAGACACCCTGCAAAAGCCTCACGGGCAAGATCCTTGATAATGCAGGTATAATCTAAGGGGGAGTTCAAAGAAGCCTTTTTCCATCGTGGCAGYGAGGTTTGTGAGGGACTGTGAACTGACCTGAGCCATTAGATGCCTTCACAAAGGGCCTGAAGTCAGCGAAGCAGAAGTGGAGAGGAATCCACCTGGGAAAGAGCTGTTAACCTGCCACCCCCTTCSCCTGGAGACCCTCGGTGGGGATTTATCTCTTTCCTCGGTGCTTTTAACCTTAGCTGGGAGCTGCGCCTTCAGCTCTGAGAATTGATGGTGCTCCCAATTCTACTTAAGCTGGCATAAAATCCTCGTACAGCCCATTACAGCTGCCAGTCATAGGAATCACATAATTTGCATTGATTTGATTAATACAAGGAGTTTCTMTCCATTTAGAATGGGAACTGGTTTTGCTTTGCCGTTGCACATGCAATGCTTGGAGGCAAAGTAATGGCAGGCTTTAGTTGCTTTCCAAATACCTCTCYACATTCCTTTCATGCCGGTGGTTTMAGTGYGATACACTGGATCACAGAAAGGTAGATTGCTGTGCAATCACCTGGATACATTTCAGAGTATTTCTCCTTATTTCCCACCCATTTGCAATCATTTAAATAAAGCTATTTTTTCTCTTYACACTTGCTAGTTTTCTTCCATAAATAAGATAAAGTACAAGTATCTGGCAAYAGGACACAACCACAAACCAACCAGAGGAAATACTAAACTGAAGGTCATCACCTCATCAAGTCAGGGGTTGCTAAGTGTTTATAAAGCAAAAGAAATCCTCTTCCCCAAAAGGAAGTTATTTGTTTCCCCACATAGACACTCCCCCCATTAAGAAACGCAAATTTCTGTTTGGGTTACAACTTTGTTTCTATAATGCTTTTCTCCAATGATTTTGGAAAATGTTATGATTAGAAAAAGTAGAAAATCGTGTTTTACTGTGTTGGTGAAGTGGGGAGTGAAGAAGAGGAAAGTCTATCTCAGAAAAAAAAAAGGGATAGTTTCTGTTACAGTCAGAAGGCAGTACTGAAATCTCTTAAAAGCCAGATTAAATGCCACACAGGCAGATTCCCTCAGTGATTAATTAGCTTTCCAGAAAAATCAAATAAGCTGTGTTTTTTACTGTTTCTTTTACCATATCCCATGTCGCACTCTAACTATTCCAAGGGGGGGCCTCYCTGTCTCAAAATACTGTTCTGCAGCCCTCACTTCAGTCCTGGGTCGTATCCGCCTATGAGGAGCCATGAAAAATAACAGCAAAACCCTCAAATCCTTGACACGCATGGGGAGCAGCTATAGGTGGAGGGGGGATATAATTGGGGGAGTACCTTTTGCAAGGCTTTGGCCTCTGGCATCAAGGGTTTTGCACCACTGCCTGCCTCACTCAGTGACCTGGGGACAAAATGAGCTGCTCATTCTCATTAAAAATATCTGGTGTCGAGGAGGGARCTGAGGAGAGAGGGGAGAGGGAGAGTGTCACTGCAGGCATGAGCTGCCTCTCTGATCTAGCTTGATTTCATCCAAGCCTGTGCAATAGGAAATGATTGACTGCAGCAATGTCATAATTAGATGTTTTTTAATTACTGGCAGTTGCTATATGGGTTTATCATGTAGCTGGTGTATGAGAAAAATTATCCATTAAAATTCTCGCTTTACTGCTGTTGGAGCTTTGCAGCATTAAGGACTATGTGCGCATCGTTGTCAGACCTTATGGCCTGCTCCAAAAACACCCCTTCATAAGGGGGGAAAAAACCCATATTGATCTACCACAGAGTAGCAGTGCTTGCATCATGCACAGAGTGTGGCTGGGCACCGACCTGACGGCCCTGCTCRGGCAGAATGAAGGTCAGTGGGGACTGCACCCACGCCTGCTGCTGTCCTCGATTGGCTCCCCACAGAAAAAGTGCACTGAGGTACAACTGAAAATAACCTGTATTCATGATTACATGCATCTGAATGAAAATTGGAGTAATATCTGCTCCTCCTTTTGAAGTGGGAGTGGACCTATCGCTTTGGAGGGTCCCCTCCCAGACTGGTGTTTTGGCCATTCCGCCTGCAAGTTTGGAGGAAACCTGGAGTTCAGAGCCATTCTGGGGCAAAGCAAGTCTGGCCACGTTCCCTGCAGGATGTCTCTGCTGGACACACATTTCTGGGATGTTTGTTTTACCATCAYGCAGGAAAGAGGCTGATGAGTGGCAAAGTTGCCATTGGTCACCTCCCTTCCTCACTTAGACACAGGGGCAAGATAGGATATTTGCAGGGACCAGGGAGCAACATCTGGCACGAACACAGCTCGGATGCTTGTCTGGCTTTTGATCTGCACACGCGCGTGGCCCTGCTGAGCCCGGCCRGCTTTCTCTGCACTGATTAATGCAGCACCGTGCCAGGAAACAAGCGCGTGGGAGTAGTTGCCTCCTCTCTCGCACTGGGGATGAGCTGTAGAAACGAGGGGAAGCGGAGGTGTCCCCAGCCCCTGCGCGGATCACCAGGCCAGGGCCCTCTGTGGGGCCACACATTCCAGCTGCCCCAACTCCAATCTATCCATCCCAGGTATAAAGCAGGTCAAGGCCAAGGAGCATAGTGGGCAGGAGCGAGGCAGCAAAGGAAGGTTTTGGGGCAGAGCCACTACTGAATCTTTGCAAGCTGTATTTTTTTTCCCCTCTTCCAGATGCAATTAAAGTMATTTTTTCCCCTTAACATTCAAACTGATGCCTCTTTTCCAGGCTTAGGTCTGATTGAGGTTCAGCTCTTCAGATCAGTTTTAGCTTCACTTGGGCAGATCCCACTAGCGCTGCTTGTCCCCCGCTCTGTGGGGTTCCTACCTATGACCTGCCAGGTAATTAATAGTGCAGATGGGAATGGGCAGAGGCAACACCAGGCGCTGGACTCTGAATGCACGTCCAGGACTCATAGAGACCAGGTAGCTAAAGACATAGCATTACAGATAGCCAGGCCACGTACGCAATATGTGCCCACTCATCCCTTCTCTTGGAATTGCTACCACTTGAATTTCCCTCACTTTTAGCAAGCACGCAGATGCATTACACTGCTAATAATTYCTGGGTAAGTTCCCTGTATAGTTACTAAAATTCTGRTCTTCCGTGAAGAATGCAATAGCTCAAATCCAAAATAGAGAATCACTGCAAATGAGGCTGTATTTTTGCAGCACCGCAGTGGAGAGCCTAGATCCTCTCTTTAAATCCTCCCACCACATACCTGGTAGGGTGCAAATTACTTTTTGTTTCCTTTCCTCCTATAGAGGGTTAATTCCTTCATATCAAATGATCTCATCTTTTTTGACGCTCACAAAAATATTAATTTGTAAATTAATTTATTTATAGGCTTCCCTATAGAGTTCAGCACCAGCAAGCCTGAATGCCCTTCAAAAGTTGCTAGGTGACACTGTCATACCTCAGCCTGTGACGAGCAAATGAGGGCTCATAATCTTGACTCAGTGAGTTTAACCAAGTATTCCACTTTCTTTCTGCTAGAAATCGGTAAAGGCAGCACAAATCTTTCCACATTGCTGTCATGGAAATCAGYGTACAACCAAATGTTTGCATAAGCAAGAATATTCACAGCCTTTTCCAGAAATATCTTGTCTCCAATATCTAACCTGAGCTGAGTTTATTGCAAATGGAGCTAACTCCATGTGTACTGTGAGTACAACTGACTMCGAGGGGCAACACTCCTTCCCATTTGGAAAGATGGGGACCACGGCTTTTCCTATCTGCTTTAGACAAAGGCCATGTCATTTTGCTTTCCTTACAGATGAGCTTCTGCAAGACTCATTCAGACTTTTCAGGAGAGTAAAAAACAATACTCATGAAATGATAACTTCCTGYAAGAAGGCAGTATTCCCAGATGATAGACATGAACACTCAGGAGTACTGGGTATATGTGCAACCATTTGCAGCAGTCTCCACAGGGTTATACGGTATATTGCTTTATGAGCCTGTGGCTTGGTAAATTATGTGAGAAATAAGATTACAAAGTTTTGTTATTTATTTCATGCTTATTTTCTGGATCACAAGAATAGGAAAAATGCTCTTTATTTTCCTTTAAACTCATCTTACACCCAGGGCAATATCTACCAATGTTGCTTAATGGAGTCAGAAAAGAACAGAGTAGACCAGGGTGCTTCTCAGAGGAAAAAACAAACTAAACTTTTAAACTAAACTCTTTTTTTTTCCTTTTTTTTTTCTTAATCTGCTGCGTCTTTAGCCTCCAGMTAGAACAGAAACGTGAGAGATCTGCGTGTGTCTGTGGGCACGGGGCAGCAATGAGAACTTGCCTTTTTGACTTTTTGTTTTCTATTATTTTTCYGGGTTGCTTCCAGGAAATAGTTGGAACGCTATGAGGTAATATATTGCARGGAGGAGAAAGAGACTCTAATTTCTTCAAATAATTTTTATATTTTTTCTTAAAAAGTAATGTGCACAAAGGGKTATTTCCTGATTTCTTCCCTCGCTGTTCGAGAAAGCAGGATCACTATATGGCCTTAAAGCATTTAGAAAGCATTTCCTCTTCTCCGGAATCAGTGAGAAATGCAGTTCTAAAGATCCCCTGGCATGCTGAAACCTCTGGAGCTGGGAAACGTCTCTTGCTGGGATTTGCTTGCAGTGACACGGCCAGTGTAGAAGGAGACCTGGGCAGGCTGTCAAGGGTTTGGTCTGGCTCTCGCTAGCAACATTTTCATGATCCAAATGAGCACCGATTTGAGATGTGTTCCTGTGCAAGGTAAACAATAGCTTAAAGCAGCTGCTAATTAACTTGGCTTGGGTGTATTTTGCTCTCTAGATACCTCCTTCAGAAATCAGAAGCAGACGGAAAACATCCAAGCAGAAGAATTAGAATGCAAAGAAAAAGAAACGGATGAGGACTGCAACTGAAAAATTAATGAGCAGAGACCTCATTTCACAAAGCTTATATAAATTTGGGCTACATTTGTGCAAGAAACAGCAACCCAGAAAGAGACAGCTATAAAATTTTACAGCAAAGTGCAAAACTTGGTAGCCTCTTTCTCTCTCTGAGTCGTGCCTGTACTAGCACACTGGGATCCCTCACCTGGGGCCAGTGGACCCTTATCTTTCTGCCTCTTCTACAGGGCATTGACTTGGAAAGTCGGGCTCTCCTGTGCACATCAAGAAGCTAACTGCAGAGCCCAAGTTCAGTGAAGCTGTTTTGTGTTGCTGGAACATCTTATGTCACATTTACTTTGAGATATCAGACTGCCTGATATTCTTTTTCCTCTTCTTTCATCATATACATAAGGAGCTGAGCTTCTGGCCAGGATGAAAGCTTTTATACTACTGCTCCTGTCCATCTGGCTGCCCTAGTGAAAATCCTTTTTCTGGAAGGCTTGGATTTGTTCCCCGTGTAGGTAAGCCAGTAAATCTGTGGTGAGAGTTGTGTAAGAGCAGCAGAAATCTGCAGGAGACACTCGTCCAGAGAAACAACCAGCACCACTAAGAAACAAGAGCAAAGACATTCTGCATAGGATGGGGAAGATTTCTCATTTTTCTAAAACCAAATCTCACCTCAGTGAACAGACATCTCTCAATAAATGATCCTAGACGAAAAAGACCTTCCTTATGAGGCACCACAAGTCTGAGAGTCTTCCCTCCAAGTTGCTCCCTCTTCACCTGGAAAGTGGAGCTCTTCCAAGCTTCTCAACAAGGGGAAGGCCCATCTCCAAAAGTGCCAGCTCAGCACACTGATTGGAATAAGATCCCTCTTGACTTGCCACTTACCTCCAAGGGGGACTCTGGAGGATTATTTAAAATGACGTTTTTGTCTTCTCCGTTGAGAACCTCTCAGAGCCAACTCTGCTATTAACAGGTCTACAAGGATTAACACAGCACTCATCTCTCCTACTAATTTCTCATGCCAATCTTTGCCTTGCAGCTCAAAAATATGGATCAAAGCATCATGTGCTGGCTTGTAACATAAGCTTTTCCTTTAAGTAGCATCATCCGTTCATTAGCAGTCAGTCTAATCTGATTGTTTCCAAACCCAAAAGGACAGCTGTCAGCCGCCCCCCTCCAACACACTCCAAGGCTATAGTCATGAAATCTTCTTCAGGAAGTTGCTCAAAGCTTGGTTTATCACCGTGCACACAATAAACTAGTCAATTTACTCCAAAGGACAGGTGCAATTTGGGTATTTAATGTCTCATTAATACTGACTGGCAAGACTTGAAAGAATGTGAATGTCATGGGTGTCAGCTGCTAGACTGGCAGGACATGAAACATTCATGTTAAATGTTTGTACTTGCACAGGCAGAAAATTCTAGCTTAAGTTTTTTCGAAGTGTTAACTATTGAAATGAGTGTTTATTTAAAATATGTGCTTTGCCAATCTGTTCAGATTTCCCTTTGAAATAATCACTGTCAGTTCTCACAGGGCTGCAATGAACTACTGCAAAACACGGGGGATTTCTCCTGACAAAGCCACTGGGGCTCTCTGTACCTTTGACATCCGCGTGTCCTGTCCTCTTTTGAGCTGCTTCAGAGCTGCTGAGCAGCTCCTACATCTGTGCAGCCCCAGAGCAGCGTGTTTATTTTCCTAAGCTGGTAAATCCAATGGGCAAGAGCCCAGAAAGGTGGCTTRGACCTGCCTGGCCAGCCTGGAGCCAGTGTCTCCATTTGAGGGTATTTGTGTGTTTTGTCCTTATTTAAGGGCACTATTTAATAGCAGCACAGAGCAGAGCAGGCAGCGCAGCTCTGGCTTCCACGAAGGGCCATTTCGTTACCTCTTACCCCTCCAGAYAGGCAGAAACTCCTACACAAAGTGGCTGCTGGACAGCTAGACAGCTGCAGAAAAGTGATCCTTTCCCCAAAGCCCATTTTCTGACTGTTTTAGGAGCCCATTATCCATTTTGCCATGGGCACCTGCACTATCCTGACCTAAGGACCCCTGTTCTAATGATCGAGCATCCGTGGAGGTCAGTCTGGGAAGCCCTCAGTCCCTAGCAAGTGCCTTTTAACCTCAAGATGCTAATTAAAAAATGCCCCTGAGCCTGCTCCAAGCCAGGTAACAAAACAAAAGGTCCCCAAAGGCCTGGACAGGGTGTTTAGTGACTAACAAGAGCCACAGACCTTCCTGTCCATGACAGGCAGGCAGCTTCAATATACGAAGCMACAGACTTACTGGAACCTATTTAAAGCTATATATGCATATTTTGCTGTTCAGAAATACATGGATCTTTTTTCCTCGCTTTCCTCTTTAAAATATATACTTGTTTAGCAGAATTGAACTCTTTCTAGATCAGAAAGGAAAAAAAAAACTACACACAAGCTAACATTGCTGGTTTTATAATAACTTCTATGTTTTGCTTTTTGCAAGCTGGAAGAATCTTTTTGATGCTGACAGGCACTTGATTAGAGCTGGATAAATAGAATTTATTGAATGAAAGCAATTAAGGGTATCTGAATAATTTGATATCCTTTATAARCCTTTTAAAAGATTTTCATTACTCACGGAAGAACATGGATTAAAAAAGATGGCAGAACGGAAGCAAAAGGCACAAACTGAGACCAAGGGAGGTCTGTTTAAAGACGAGGAAAAACCTCTTGGCTGTGGGAGCAACAGTCCTACAACAGGTTGCTCTGGAGCGCCTATAAAGAGCAGCCAGCTGAGTCTGGGTTTGATGCGCTGGCATGAATATGAGTATAGTATCTTAGCATTTGAGTAACTTGGAAAGCCTCATTTTGCTTGAACATGTCTGCATCTGTTTGTACCAAAAGCATGATATGAACWGCTGATGTTCTGAAAACCTACTGAATGCCATTTAAGTCTGCTTCATGACATGGATGTTGCAAGAGTCCAGAAAAAAAGGACCTAAATCCTAACTTCATAAGACAAATCTAGACACAAGACAAGTCTAGTGTGTGCTAATAAAATTGCTCTAGTAACTAAATGTTTACTGATCCAAAATTAAAAAYGTCACTCCCATTAGCCAAAAAGCAGAAATGGTGATTAGAGTAACAAAACATCCTGTAATTTCAAATGCTCTGACATTAGCAGTAGCAGTATTAAACATAAACCAGAGAAAGCTCTTTAAGAAAGACGAGACCCGGTTAACCGATTTCCCTGAACAGCCGCTCTTTTAGTTTCATCTGTTGCTAAGATACTAACGGTTGTATCTTTGCCTGTGTCTTGAGAATTGAAGATTTACATTCCCTTGCCCGTGGGATWTCCACACCTTCACCTGCACCGCGGCTTCGAAGACGACAAGGGGAGACTGCGGGTGCCTGACACAAGGCGAGTGCCTGCGGTTACTCCTGCTACACAACCACGTGCAATCTGGCCCGGTAATTGCAAGAGCTTTATTTAGCAATCACGGTTTTCAGGCCGCATCACACTGGTTAACGTGGTTTCTTCTATAAATGCAAATCACTTCAGTGTCCTTAGGGACATCAGAAGTATCTTATACGAGAGTTCTGCTTGATTTTCAAMATTAACTTTCAAATTCAATGCTGAAACAGCTGATTCCCTCATCAAAAATATTGTATGGTATTGCACTATCCTTGACTCACCACAAAACCTCCTGGCTGTGGAAGCTGTCTTTGGGATTTTATCAAGGATGTTGCCTGTTTCCAGGAGAACTATAGACGGACTCATTTGAAAGAAGTTAATTCTTTAAAGTTCGTCACTTTCACTACACATGATTAAACACTATATAATTTAACACTATTTGCTGATAGAAAATCAAAGCAATTGCCCCCAGCATGCTGACATTTACAGCAGTGGGGAACATTTGCACATTTTATGCTTATAATAACAGATGAGGTATGAAATGGGTTCTGATAATGCTTTGAATACCTTGGAAGCCTTGTCATTTATCATAGCAGACGAGCTTCCTCTGGCTCACTATCATTAGTCTGTAATATATTTTTATGCAGCAGAGGTAAAAAGCAGGTCTATTTTGATGACTACTGGCAGATGAACCTTCAAAGGTCCAGTGAGCATGTTCTCTTCAAGCAAGACCTCTTGTAGCTTTTATTCCATTTCTTGCAAGATTTTTTAAAAATATTGCAGTAGAAAAATGGCTGACATGGATTGTCTATTTTTTTTTCTTTTTTTTTTGCAAAGAGATAAATCAGATTGTGTATTCAGATGTTCTCTACTGCTACATTTCTGTGAAACTATGAAATGGTCAGAAATGACCATTAAAGTGGAATAGTTTAAGAAATTGCAAATCAGGCTAAATTTTATATGAATGAAATGTATACACAGTGCTAGAATAATCCTTTTACAGAAGTTACCTTTCAAATAAGGAATAGAATTTTAAATATTATTTGCTTTGTGCTTGAGTTCCTTCACTGAAACACGCTGGAGTACCATACATGCTGGAGAAACACACRAGTACCATATGGTACCATACTAGCACACCAAAGGAAGGTACTAGCAGTSTCTTTCTACTTGTCTTCTAATGTATTGGTTTCTTATTTTAAATATTTTCTCTCTGTTCTGGTATAATATGTGCTTTCCATTTGAGTTTCCTCAAATGCCCACAATCTACTGCAAAGATTTATGCCTTATGAAGACTGTGGTATTTACTGATCCCCTGCAAAATCCCAGGGAACTATAAGCATGTTAGTTATTAAGCTGATGTATTAAACTGTAAGAGTCCASTTTTCCTTTCTGGTCAACTTCAATCTCCTGCAGGGACAGTAGACAAAATTGAGAATAAGATCCGACCAGTTGAATATACATCCAGGAGCCCTCATTCAATTTTCCTGCCAGATCTAGCTGAAGCAGTTGGATTATCTGTGGCTCTTATTCCAGCCCTCACCATGGGGAAATAAACAGTGGCAGAGCAACAGCACCTAGGGCCAGGAGCAGTAGCATGTTAAASTGCTGCACCTGAATCCAATAGAGATTACGATTCAGCTTTGTGAGGCTGAACTGATGACAGGATCAGAAAAGGAGTTAACAGCTTGGTCCCTGTGAAGTCTCAGGCRAAGCTCATCTTTAGCAGAGGTGAAATTTCACCTTGACATTTTAGTTTCAGCAGTGATCATTTATAGAGCTCTCAACTCATGTGGTGTAAAACCATAATAATCCCACGAGCTCTTTGGACACTAACATGGTAAGGAAGCAGCAAAGTGTGCCTGGAGGTGGGACTGCACTTCAGGAGCTGCACAAGCAAAGACACATAAATAATCATTACTTTTAAAGCCTAGAGACAACAGACAATTGCCCCTCTGATATTTTTGGAAATAAAATGATTCAGGCTCTGCATTTAGTCTCAATCTTGTTGATGTATCTGGRAATAATCAGGTGCTGCTTTATAAGAGCCAGGCAGCAAGTCCTATTCACAGTTGTCTCGTGCRCTGCTCGAGCACTTGCTGTCTCATGCAGCAAATTCCAATCCCCAACAACATCCAAAGTGCTTTATAGATCTTCAGYGATATTTGGTCAGCACTCTAAATCCCACCCTCTGTGATCATTAGCTTCAGAAGTCTCTTGTCCACGTTGATGTTTCTACTCCTCAGTGCTGCTCCCAAGTATCCAATCATGCCACATCCTGCCCACAGTCACCTTACCCCTGAGACAAGTAGCTTGCACACCACCTCAGACCATACCAAATAAATGAATTAAGCATCGAAGCACAAGTCAAGACAGTGGCAAAATACATGCAATCTGTCCTCAGTGTCTTTCTGTGCTGCAGCACGGTGCTCACCTATCTCTRCCTAATCCAAAAATCATTTTTATATTTCTGAGATATATGAGAAAAGAGAAAAAATGGATCCTATTCCCCTTATCCCACACAATTCATTCGGAACTTTAGACGGAGCAGTTATAGCTGATACCAAGCAGAAGAAAGGCCACACCGCGAACTTGCTGTGCTAAGACAGCATTAATACTAGTTTTATAGTCCAAGCATACAAGATGTTGAATATCACCATACGTTAAAAACAGAGACACCTGTTCTGCTCTGAAGCAGACGCATTAGAACTAATGGTACATATATCTTGACATGAGCAGTATATAAATATATCCTGAAATAAAAATAAATCATTTAGAAAATCTAGATAGACCTCAATATCGCATTTAGGAAATACCCTTTCTCCCTTGCTGGTAAATACATTGGAGGATTTGCTTTCTCACCACAGGCTCGCTTTTACTGCCAAGAACGGTGTTTTTTATCTCTAAATCCTATTCCCCAAAGGAATCAATAGCCTCAGGTAATTTCCTTCACGGTCAAAGTGAAGTGCCTGTTCAATGTCTTTTTAATTCAAGGTAGTTAACGATCACTATTTAGCCAGGAACAGAAATAAAGGCACCCTGTTTAGCAATGAATATGGGCCCCGAATTGTGGCAGCATTCTCACCCAGGAGGAGGTGTRCCAGGAGAAAACCTCACACCCGCGGGGCTGCCTGCTGGGACGCTGAGGCCAGGGCTCCCGGTTGCTTCAGCTTCGTCCCTCCTTAGGGATCTGGGATGCTTTCCGCTCTTGGTTGGCCTGGGACTGCAGGCTGTATTGCACATTCCCCAGGTGAAGGAATCTCTTGGATCTATTTGTTACTATTTACCACTTAACAGCATTAACAGAGTGGAGGTCCCACTATAGAACTATTTAAGGCGGTCAAGCAAATTTTGCTTCATTCMTTGTTTTGACTGAAGTAACTATTTTTGGTTATAGTCTAGAAGCTACTTAGGGGGCACCATCTTCCACTTTGTTTATCACCTGATGTAGCTCACAGCTTCTGATTCACGGGCTTCTAGGAGCTTTTCTGCTGTGGATTATAAGTAATCCTCTCTTTCTTCCTTCCTCTTCTCAAGGGGAACTCCCCTCAACCACACACTACATCAGAACGTAACCTGAGTTGGCAGGATAAAATGCATGGAACAACAGATTTGCAGAAGCTGTTGTGAGAAAACATGAAATGAATTCTTGCCTCTGAATTTAGGAATCACTATAGGTCTTCCAAATTTGCTTAAACATAATCTTCCTCTTCATAGTGCCTTTCCATGCCTGCCCAATCCCTTTGCACATTCTGATATATTTGTCAYGCAGTTTTACAATAAACATCCATATAGTGTTATAGGCCTATTAGATACAGAAAAGAACTCTGAAAATGTGCATTTGTCACTCCATGGATGACAACAGGAAAATGACTCATTTCTGCTGCTGTTTTTGTGATAAATCTCACTCTCAGCAATACACCAAGTCATGACGGCATTACATTTTAGTATTATGAAATCATTTCACGTTTTCTCATAAAATATATAAGAAGAAATTGTCATTGTCTTTAAGTTCAAATGAAATGGACTCTAACATAAAAACACATCTGTGAATCACAAAGACTTGATCTTAAGTATTGGCACCCAAGGTTCATTTCCAGCTAGCGAGTAACATTTGAGCTATCTCACATCCCATTACRAATAATGTTTAATTCCCTTCATTTATAAATCATCCAAAAAAAATCTTTTTAAATTGCCTTATAGCTGATAATTAAGACTTTATCAATTACACTTATTTATGTACTCTCATTCGGGCCACTATAAATCCAAATGGCTGACAGACTGCTTTGTGGGGCCTGAGTTAAATTTAGGCTACACGTTCAGGAGTCTAGCTTTGGTAATTACTGTAACACATAAAAGGCAAATTAGTATTTGCTAACTAGAGCAYTTAAGAGATTTCTTAAGAGATTTTAAAGAGTTAGTTAAAATAATTATAATAATATATATATATAAAGGCTTAAAATACACTTAAATCAGAGGCAGTGTCAGAACCACAGATGGCTTGAGTTTAAAGGATGGTTAGTACTTCACCCCACATTGTGAAGAAAAACTTGGGAAAAATCTCTTACTAGTCAACATTTCTACAAGAAATATAAAAATCACCTTTCATTGCATTGCAATAGGTGGTGATGAAGGTGACATTCTCTGTTTCKCCTACATCTTGCTGTCCTGAGATACAGAAAAGGATGCAGAGAAGTAATACAAATGAGTCAGAACATGTTTTGGTCATTCTACACCATGTACTGACTGCAACACTCACTCTAAGCCTCAAATATTGCCGTGAAAATCTCCATTGTTGAGATCTCTATCAACTACAGAATGAAACAAACTGTTGGAAAAATCATCATCTATTCCTGAATGAATTCAGCAAAATGATACAACAACATAGGAAAGGGAAGGAAGTGACCATGTTTCCAAATGAAAAGCAGGGAGAACTCATAATTCTAGTATACTTATCCTAGAATTGGGATTGGCTTAGCTATACCTGTGTTGTCCCAAAAGTGGGTTCTTATAACTGGTGTGCAGAGAGCTAACAGACACACACAGCTATTTCTTTATTTAACATCTTTGCAGAGAGAGGTTCTAGGTGGCAATTCCACAAAGATGGCACACCTTCTAATCCACTTTTGGGACAACACCAATGTTTGTAGGTGTGAAGAAGCAGACTCCACTTATCCTTGAGATATCCTGGTAGTTCTTGTAGTTTTGTATTTCCATTCTTCCATTTCATCAACCCTTTTTTCTTATTCTTAATAGTACCAGGTCAAACTTGCATAAAAACACAGAGCTTACTCTGAAGGGAAAACAGACTCTATAGTTGATAGAGTTATATGTTCATGGTTTATATATTAAAAAGGAACATTTTCTAGTTTCCTTCAGTTACTGTTATTCTGGAGCTACTTTTAGCATGAAGAAGCCTCAACCTTTTCTTTTTAGTAAAACTGTAAGTTTTAAGTTGGTCAGGGCCTTTTTAAGGCTTTGATGTTAAGAGTAAGAGTAGGATGTGTTACTCCAAGTCTTGGCTTAAGGTAGAATGCATTCTCTCACCATTATTTTTATACTACTTAAATAACATAATAGCATTGAAACACCACTAATGGAATTATTCACTATTACTGTCATAGAACAATATTCCATGATAAAACAAAGTGCAAAACTGTAGATTTCTAAGCAATGGTATGGTGCTTATGTAACATTAGACTACTGAAACAAGAAGTCATCAAATGACTAATCCAAGTACACGTGCGTTGGAGAAGTCTCATATTGGAAATTGTATTGCAATACTCCGGCATGCTTATAACTTCAAATTTCTCTCTCTTCTTTTGCATCGAGGATCACAGTTAAGTATAAACAGAAATTCTGCTKCCCTAACGTTGGTTTCTCTATGCAGCTTTCACAGCTGAGAAACCGTGTCCAGCAACTGAATTCCATTCCTGAGTATTTCTTCAGAGTGTCACTGCACTCACAGATCGCCGGTGGCTTCCATGGTGAAATTTCTTAGCATGATCTCTAGTTACTTTGCTAGCATCTTGACCAGGAGATGCTACCTTATTGGGAACAAGGGGATAATGGCCAGAAAAAGGCCCTCCTGAGGAATCTGTAGCAGTACATTCCTCCTCTGCCCATCTATTAAAGAAATAACTGCCTTCTTCAGGTGYCCATTTCCTGAGAGGATTCGTTTCAGAACTGGGAAGTCCTTGACCATTTACGTCCCCATGAGACACAGCTGCTGTTTCGCTGTGCAAAAATGGTGATACACACAAGTGGCTGATGCTTTGATCAAGGTCATTAGATGCTGGTGATGGTATGGGTGCATCAGAAGTAGTTTGTTTTCTTGACCTCCACTTTTGGATTTCAAGATCTTGTTGCTCTTTAGGAAGTTGATCRAGTTGTTGAGCTTTCAGAATCAAAGATGATCCCAAAGTTCCTCGTAGGGCAAAAATAAAGTACCTGATGAAAGAAAGAAAAAGTATTGCCTTAACAGTGKGTTGCATCCATAATCTTTCTCACATAACACAGAACCGTTTGCTCATTTTGTATTGCTCTGAAGAGATCTGCTAACCTGATTCCTGCATCATGCAGTATGCAGCTGTACACTTATTTTGAATGATACAGAGTCAAAAACATATGTAAAAATACTACATAAATTATGATAATGGCAACATTTGCTGAACAGTGCAGGGAAGGCACACACAAGCTTCAATATTGCAGAGATGCAATATTCATGGAGGTTAAAGTTATGCTTACACTCTTAAAAGAAGCTAAAAAAAAGATATTAGTTTGATGACATAAAACTGAAAAATTAAAAACCTCAGCTTGTGGATTTGCTAAAGAAGCAGTAAAATAATTTGCATCCCACTCAGAACAGAGAATTTATAATAAAATATATGTGTATATGCAGTGAACACACAACTGTCTCATCTATTCCTGTCTCAAAAGCAAAGCCTTATTTGAAGCTTGATTTCTGATAGGATTTTACCCACATATTTCAAAACAAACACGGGAAATCTTGCTGTTAAATTCCAACAGGCTTCTGAGAGAGACAAGGAACAAAGAGCTTTGTAAGAAGTATCAATCAAAATTTAATTTTAAGTGAAGGATTGTATTTAGCAAAGGGCGATTTCAACACTGGAGTGATGCTGACACTGAGATGCAGAAACTGGCGGCTGGATTTTCTGTGAATCAGGGGTTCTACAGAAAATAATCTGGGATATTTACAAAAGGCAACAGCAACTCTCCAACCCTGAAATTACCAAGACACAGATCTTTAAGCTCAGAATACTGCTGAGGCAGCAACAGTCTCAGCCTGGCTGAATTCCCAAGATGGATAWAGGAATTCTTATTCGTGTATTTGATGTAGCTCTCAGTAGAAAGCTCAGGATCAAAAATAAAACTGTGAATGTGGACTGACAGGTAAACAGTCGCATAAGAACTGAACAGGATGCTATRTCTAGAAGACATGAGATTCCAGTGAACCGCATGTTGCTTATCCTGACCTAAAGTACATATAAGGCAACATACGGCAATACAGAATCTGACCTCAGATGGGAAATACATCATCTAGTCTAGGAAGGTTCCTTTATTTTTAGATAACAGGCTGAAATTTCAATACTTCCAAGTATTTCCAAAATGAGGTATTAAAAAATATTTCCTCGCAATAGCAGTGTGCTGGCAGTGAGCAGCAGACTAGCAAGAGAATTTAATAGGCTTGTCTCTTTGATTGTYCAAGCAGAAATAAAAAACAGAAATAACCATTCTTTAAGTAGATATGCTTTAAGTAATAAAAACTAAAGGCATGGGAACAAAATCATTGTTTTTCAAATCACRTTTTCTCATGAAGATATTAAAATGATTACTATTTCTCCCCAAACTCAGTCTGCAAAAGCTAYCTTTATCATGCCTGATCTGCAGCATGGAGCAAAACTAAGAGTCTGGCTWTGGAAGATTATTTGATATAGAGGCATATTCTTAAATTGGCTTAATAAAGCACTATAATATACTAAAGAAACAGAATGCATTGAAATATTCCCACGTGCACTGAGATTTGCTCCCTAGTCTTGATCTGTTCAAGAATACTATGCTYATCATAGTGAACGTTTATGTGGCATATTTGTGCTGGTAAATTTTGCAGCATCCCAGAAGGAAAAGGTTTCCTGATGAGAAAATAAAGACAACAGGTTCATAGTGAGCCATCTGTGTTTACATAAACTAATAATAAACTAACGGTTCATGAACTGGAATACAGAACCCAGATTTCTGACTTTCACACCTATCACTGTCCGTGCGACTGACATATATCTACAGACATCATTACTCTTATTTCACTCAGATGCCTAAAAATTAAGAGAATACCAGTGCATTATTCAAACCTTGGTAAAAGTGCRATGACTGGGGTGATGAGGCATAATAAATAGAAGGTAGGGTCTGARAGCTGCTTCTCCATAATCCAGTAAGGGCTGTTGGGAGGGTTGCAGACCACGCAGACGGCATTGTAGACCACTGAGAAGATGAAGTAAAGCAGCACGCTCCCGATCATCGTGGCCCAGTGAAACACCGTCTGCAAGCACAAGTGCACAACATGAGAGCAGCGTATGCTACATCCTGACTCTGGTTTTAAGACAGGAGAACATAAAGAATGAACAGAAATGGCATATCATATAAACACATTCTGCTAAAAATCACAGCAGGAGAAATACCTAGAAACTAAATAAGAAAACAATGGCAGTGGAAATAGTTCTTAAAAATATCTCAAACTGTTTACTGCTCACATAATTGAAGTATGCAAAAATTGTGTACTGTCATGTGCAAAGGCACAGCAGAAGCAAATGCTGCTGCTCTGCCAGAGTTCTTATCCTGAGGCTAATAATCAACTTGGCCACATTGTGTTATCTCAGTGCATATGCTACTTAATTTTGTGACCCAGAATAAAAGTAAATCATTGTGAAAGACAGACCATGTCTGCATGGTTTGCTGTGCTCAGAACACTATCGCACACAGCACAGGTCAAACACATACCCAAGTTTTCATCTCTAGAGCCTGGTGCAAGAGAATAGTGAGGAGGGAGACGGTGTTGATGGGGGTCCCGAAGGAAAACACATCTATGTCAGAGCCTTTGTATGTCTAGAGAACAGGAAGAGAGAGAAACTGTAATGAATCAGAAGACAATCTCCCCCCCACAACCCCACTCATGTTTTAAAGACAATGAAAATGAGCATATAAATGCTCCGTGTACTTACCAAATAGGGGACAAAGAAGCAAACAAGGCTCTGGTAGAAGGCATCCAACATTGTAATAATAAAAGTTGACGGCTTGTATATCTGTAGGAGTTTGTGGATAACAGTCATTATGCTAGGATGCACATCTCTTCTTACTACATATACCCTTGCTTTGGGTATTTCTACCACAACACAAGTCTGCAGATTCATGTACAAATTCCTCYTCAGAGGCCATTTGAAGTGAAGGTTTATCCCTTAACGGGTATACTCTCTGTGCTGTCTATAGAGGGACCTTAAGAAGACGAGCCAGTGAACAAAGTGTTGCCAAGTCAGCTGTCACAAGCMTCTGCCACATTCCTTTCCCTAGGACCTCTTTCATCCAATTATTTTTCACACAAAGCTCTTCCTGGGGCTATAGAGTTGGGTAAATTTGTCTTCTATGCCTCCTTCCATTAAAGGATCTACTTTGTAGATCACCCCAGTATGATCACATGTCATATTTAAACTTATCTTGGAACCTATGGTGACACAGATGGACTGGAGTAGGAAGCATCAGGGGAGTGACAGGATAGGTCTCTCTTCTTTCAGTGCAGTCAGAATGCCAAAACAACAACTCTCTTTAAAATGATAAATAATATATGTATGTGAGGTCCAGCCGCTGCTAAGAAAGGCAATGAAAAACCTTGCWGAGGATGCTCATAGTCTGTTTTCCTATAAACAGATTTTAAAAATATCAGGAAAGACTCTGAACCACTGACGTTCACCAGTGTTAAAAAAACACTGTCCAAAATGAGGAAACTCGCTGCATGTAGAAAGACAGYGAGAAGGAATTGTAATCTAAAACAAATTGCACATTAAAAGTGGCCTGGCAATATTTTCATAATTTTCTATTAAAAATCTTAAGAAATTTTTAGAACAAGCCTTTAGGATTTTACGAAAAGTGCTATTATATGCAAAACCAGATACACATGTGGCTGCATCTGTGACCCTTACACACATACAGAGATCAGACTGGTTCTCTRAACTTATGAGGCAGTTTGAGGAAAAATCTCCATATAAGCTCTTATGTGCATTTCTTAAGAGTTAGCAATTCTGATAGTTCAAGTAAATAAATGAAACAGTTCCAGAACAGCCTAGACACCAAACCGACAAACCCTTTATGTATTAAAGTCTCTTTCTGAACATGAGAAGAGTTAAAAAAGAAAAAGAAAATTCACTGATCTCATGTTTTGAGTTTCCTTGTCACTTTTCTGCCAGGAGATTTTTATCAAGCTTCTCTTTCAGGAATCCTCAGTAGGCTGAGGCTGTTCAAAACACCAAACCTCAGCAGAGCTTGATCAGGGAGCTAAACTCTCTTGCCCTCAGTTGCTTTACTTCCCATCCTCTTTCACTTATCTCTCCCTATGCTCTCATTCAGTTTTTTTCTTGCATGAATATAACTGGGCTGCGTATAGTTACGTATCTATCAGCTCCATCGCGTTCCTTTGGATCAGCAACACTGAATGTCCCTAAAATGAAAACCTCCCAGACCTGAGGAAACAGGTCCCAGAAAACAAACCAACAAACAAAACAAAGTGCTCCTTTGGCTTATCAAGTAGTTTGTCAATCAAGTCCTACCTCTGAATTTTGCCCATTCTTGTACAATTCAGGCAAACCTAAGAGTGTTTCTGCAGAGACATCTCTATTGAGGATTCCAAAGAGAATGGGSGGCATCGAGGTGAAGAGGAGATTGAAGAAGATCATTTGCCAGTAGTCTATCATGGTGGCACCAGAGAACCCACAGAAGAACTGGTACCAGAAGAGCAGGTTGACGTAGCTCTGYGGGAGAAGCAAATACAAACCCCGTGTCACGGCGCAGGAGGAACCCAGCTCCGTGCACACGCAGGAATGCCGTCTTCCCACTGCCACAATTCCATTTCTCCCCAGGTTGTGAGCACTGCACAGCAGTGCCTTTCTGCTCTGTCATCTTCCCTCACAGTGTCCCTCACTTTTAAAGCTGCTGGTGGACCCTGTAAACAGCAGCACATGGATTATCCATGTCCCTAATCATTCCCTCTACAGGGTCTTCGTAGCACGTAGGTTTTTAAACTACGTCTCCCAAGAACACATCATTTGGGTTACAGGTACCTGTACTGATACCTACAGGGTAGGTCTCTCTGCATTTCATTGTCTTAAAGCACTGTATCCTAAGTATTTCAGTTTCCTCACAGTAGTTAGGTTTCTTTAACAAAACATCAGAGAATAATTAATAAATTGTTCATAACTCTAAGCACTATATTTTTCAATCCTGTTACAAGTCTGTTGTCAACATAGAATCAAAGGCCTCCTGCTCTCTAAAGGTACCAGAGAGATAATAAGCAGAATCCCAATCTGGAGAACTATTTCATACTGGAAATAACCATCCTTTGAACTTTGAAAGGATGCCCAGGTATGGGGAAAAAAMCCCACCTTCTATTTCAATTTCTATTATAAATTTTAACACCAATAAGACATAATCCTTATTCAAAATTATATAAAAAATAAAATATGGACACTTTGAATTCTAAGTAAATAGCTTTTCATGCTCAGTGTATTTCATGTCAAATTGACTTGTTTGCACAGGCTTGCAGAAACTATTACTATCAGGTTTATCCACTTTACATTATTCTTCAATGCACAGCTCATTTGCATATACATTACATTTTTTAATAAAAACGCCAGATATGACTGCATCACTGCTTCCAAGTGTTTCCYATCAAGTAAAATGCAAAAATTCAGAGACTTCGTAGGCAACTGTTTCTCAATGCAGAATCATCTCCCGTATTCTAGCGCTAACAATCTGCTCTTCCTTATGCAAATCTTATTTTGAGGCTCATGGGTATTGCTAGAAAAGTTTCCTGAGCTACCATATAAAAGTTACTAAAGCTTGAGTCCTCTTCCCTCGGGAATAATACTGTTTCCAAAAGATATTTAGATCCTGTATTTTCTTCAATGCTTTATGCAGCACATTACTAAGAATGGGGGAGCATACTGTAAAACTCCAAGTGCAGAAGGAGGAATTGCAGTTTAATAACAAGTAAGACAGCACAGTCTACAAAATAGATCTATCTGCACTTTACACTTTCTAGAATGAAGATTTCCAAAATCTTTATCGTCTTACCACATTCTTGTAGAAAAAGTATATCACCATCTTTGCCAGGCGAGCATAACACCAGTGTCCATGGACAAGAAGCAGTTTTTTAAGATGCTTAAACCGGGAGATTGCAAAGTCACTGGCCATCATAGCCTTTAGTATATAAAATARAACAAAGCAAAAAAAGGAGGTTATTTCAGAATGTATTTTCCCACTGCATATGATATGTTTGAACACTGATGTTGAAACATGTTGCAGGAAAAACACTTTAGAAAATGACTGGAACTTTCTATCTCCATGGAATCCTCAAGCTTAGGAAAATAAGGGGAAGAATTTGTGGCAGAAAACACTGAATGAGTCAACAGAACCTGATCTATAGCATCTACAGAGCATCAATAGAAMCATCTATAGAGAGATGATTCCAAACCAGATGTTAACCTAGCACTGGACAATCACCTGGTAGTTTTTCAGACTTATGAACAAACACAGGTCTGTCCATGCATGGTAATTATTTGCCCAAAACACTTTTTTTTTTTGGCCTGTATATTAATTTATGACAGCAAGGATGCCAACCTACCACCTTTAAGATGACACTCAAAAGGTTGCTATAAAATTTATGAAGCATCAAGAAAATTTATGAAGCATCAAGAAGCCACTTGACAGAAGAGGAAAGGAAGTAAATGAAGTGGTACCTGCATGCCTTCTTGGCCAGATATTCCAATGCCGACATCGGCTGCTTGAATCATACTTACATCATTTGCCCCATCACCTAGAATGGGAAGAGAGGTGGGAACAATAAAGTARAGAGAAAAGATGCTTAACATTACATGCCTTTAGTAGAAAAATAAAAGAATCCCAGCTGTACTKTTAAGCATAGACTATTCTATAGCAATATGCATCTTAATTAGGGTAACTGATACTGGAAATCAAGCCGACAAGAGCACTAGGCTCTGATCTTGGTGTCAGTCTCCTCCTGCTTAGCAGACCTCATTCCTCCCATCCTAAGGCTTGGCWTTGGACTTGGGTAGCTGCATGGACACTGACATCATCTACAATTGCTCCACTTTATAGGTTTCTGCGTGATAAATTCCATGTGTTCGGGAACACACTTTGCAGCACCTCACTTCTCTCAGTTCTCCAAATTAAATCATAATATATAGTGCAACTGATAACTTAACAAGTCATTTTCAGCAGTTATTCTCCTCATTTCAGTCTTCAGTAATATGGTTAAATGCATAACCAAATTTCGATGGAAAAAACAGCCATGGTGGCCTGCAACATGAAGACTGATTCAGATTATTTGGTAAAAAAGAATAAAWCAAATGGAAGGTTTATATTTTGTACTCTGAAGCAAAGCAAGAATTTTGAATAGACTCTTCTCTTTCTGATGTATCTTTTGTTGGTCYTTTTTTCTTTTTTTTTTTTAAACTTTTAAATTGTAAAATACCAGTTCTGCAAGGAGTGTAGTGGGATCACTTTGCAACACTGCAGCAGGAAACTCAAAGCATTTCACATTATTTGGAGGTAAAAAGCAAAGGAGTCGGTGCTTAATGCTACCCTGGGGATAACAAGGTTTTCACTGGTTGTGAAAACATGGTATGAAAAGGGCTTTATAAAAACACAAAGTGGTAACTACTATTGACTGCTTTCCTTCCCCCACTGCCAGGAGGGCGGACACATGAGCATCTGCACTCGTGTGCATGGACGGGACTGCTGGGAGAGCCTGAGAAGCTGCAGGAGAACTTCCATGCAGCTGTTCATAGGGAAAGAATATCCAATACTATTTTTCCACTGCATCTAGCTGAAAAGAGGCATAAATCATAGCATAAACATTCCACACARCTCCATAACCCTTAATTAAGAGAACCCGTTTCCCTCTGTTTCTTGTAGGACATTCAAGAGCGAGGTACCTATGGAGAGGGTCATCACTTTGAGCTCCCTCCGCACTAGCTTGACCACCATGCTCTTCTGCAGCGGGGTGCAGCGGCAGCACAGGACCGAGCGGCAGTGCTGCGTCAGGGCCAGGAAGGTCTTCTCCAGGCCCCCCTGGAAGACGACGTTCAGCGTTCGTCCGTCGATCACCAGGCCAAATTCAGGAGACGGGGGTTCAGGGGCTGGTAAAGAGGCTGGGATGAGGCCAAAAAGTTTCCTCTGTGGTTTTTCTACATCACAACTCTTCCTCACTTCCTCCAAGGTTAAATTCAGGAGAGATTCACAGGTTTCCTGTGAGACAAGAGAAGTGATTCCAGAAATAGCTATCTGCATGTCTCTYAACAGCAGAGTACCTTACAAAGCCTATACATATATATAATCATGCCAGTGTGTTTAAGCCTGTCAGATAAACATCAGGGAAAACTAAGAAATGCACTAATTCATCAGATGGGAGATTACTTCAATGACRTCACCAAGTCCATTGCTGAAAACACTGTGCATCTTATCAGCTATTTAACTGCAGTAGGAAGTTAGTTTAAAAGAAAAGCACATATTTGCATTACCAGTGCTGAGTTCAAAGAGTACTGATTATGCCTTTCTAAAGGAGATTTTTAAAGCTAGCTCTACCGTCAATTATGTGAAATATCTGAGGGTTTTTTTCCCCTTAGAACTATGGTAAAGAAACAAGAGGTTTAGATTTTCTTCACTGCCCAGTGGTTTTGACAATCTGGTCTTTTCTAGGTCACAAATTAGGTCTGTGACATTTGTGTTATGGACAGAAAAAAAAAAAAGAAAAAAAATAAGCTGCCCAGTGCTGTTCCTGAGTCACAAATAAGTCTTTCTCCCTCAGCAAATGTACTCATTTTGGATCAGATGCACAAACCTCGACTGACTTAGCACCAAATGGAAAGAGATGTAAGGAGGGTTCATTTCCCTTTCCCCTATGAATCTCCAAAACTGGCACAGCATTGAGACACTCAACCCAGAACCATCTAAAAGTTATTCTGCTACCTGGTTGTACTAACAGTGCTCTTTCTGTGGCATGACACTGAATATCTGAGGAGCTAATCGCTCCCTCTTCTCTCTCCCCTATCAGCTCTACTGAGTGATGATTCAGTTCTAAAATGCCATTTTCACTGTTTGTTGCATAAGGTACTTGTGTGGGATGTTTGCAAGATTTAAATTACACTTAAGTGGGAGGTTCTGGAATCAGATGYATCTCTCACATCTAATAGAAATCTGCATCTAGTTTGCACACTAAAAAAATCTAAAAATATCTCCAAGCGGCACCACCTTCTTGTGAATGAACCCAAAGTTCCAGGTTTGTCTTGATTTGCATTTTAAAATGAATTCCCACAAACTACCTACATGTGTGGCTTCTTACTGGAATATATGTGATTTCTAGTGTTTTGATAAGCTTCTGTGTTCAGGGTGGAACTGTTCATGGACTTCATAAAGTCCCTTCCTACTAAAGCCAACCACTGCTGTTCCTTAACTGTTGCCCTCCACAGTTGTTGTCTCGTTGGCTCTCACATTTCTCAGCGCTGGAAGAAGTTGAGCAAAATTTCTGGGCRATGGTAATGGAGAACAGCACGTCATGAAAATCCTCAAATTCTCTTTAGTGCCCACATATTTACATTTATCTTTAAGGTCAAAAATKGTTTTATGCTGAGAGGACAAATTACTAATATATGCCTCTATCCATCCATCTATCTACATATATGTTTGTAAATACATGCATGTTCACACAGACTTATAGAGAGAGAGATATATACACACACACACACTACAGGTCATCTCACTGTTGAGACCACATATTTGCTAACAGTCATGATGACAATTGTGACATTTTAAGTGATTACAAATGTGTTACGACTGCTATAGCTTTACTAATAAAAATCCTCTTCAATCTGAGAGTGTTTTCAGTTTGTTAACCCATAATTACCCATGGGAAGGAGCTGCATTATGCTCAGTGCTTGACYGTGAACAAACATAAACACTCAGCAGAAAGCAAAATTAACTGCAGGTACAAGGAAACATTGAGGTATGTCTTACAGGATTCACTTCATTAGCTGTAATCCTTTGGAAATCCTTTRTCAAAGGCTTTACTGTTTAATGGGCAATTATTTTAAGGGTTAATTTTGTCAAAATCTATATATATATATATATATTTTTTTTTTTTTCTTCTGTCAAAGCAGTAACCCTTTGTGTATATTCATCATCCTGCTTCTGCCATCGGAAAACTCTTGCAGAATCCCCAGGCTTTGGCTTGGGAGGGGTAGAGGTAAATGTTAACACAGTAACGGCAGTGCCCAGTGAACCACACACTTTTCAAGGTGTGTATACACCTTGCATATGAGTCTGGATCCACTGCAGTCGGTCGTGCACGTCCCTGYGCTTCCCGGAGCCGGGGGGTTCCTGTCTGCAGTGCCACGTCTCTGACAGAAACCATCTTCTAATTTCCATCCTAAATATATTCATTCTGTCTTCCCTTAAAGCAGATATGCGTATCAAATGAAATTACACATTGAAGCAAAGAATGTATTCCGTGCCAAATTCCATATCATCTTTGCATGTTTCCCTATTTCCATGACATTAAAAGAGAGAGACGTTTGTATAGAATTTTATTCTTGTTTGGAGAGCTACTAACTGCAGACAAAAGGAGCTGGAAAGTAGGCCATCTAGCTACTCTGTACAATTGCCTATCAAAATAAAAATACTCAGTATTTCAGTATTATTTAATCAATCCTCATTGCAGCATTACACAGACAGGCAAGTGCATATCACTAATCCACCTCTGTGGTGGGGTGGAAGCCAAGATRAATGACCTTCTTGTTGCAGGAAGGGACCAAGCTGCCCAATTCTCTGCTCTGCTCAAGCCTAGCAAGGCACCCTGCTGTTCCCCCCCTCTCTCACCCACCTAAGGAAGTGTGTCCCCACTAAGGGCCATGAATGTACCTTGGATATCGTGGGGTGTCTTGGGGAAGAGGAGCAGAGCGGAGCAGTGCAGGTGGCCCAGGAGGCCCTGCAGAAGGAGGACACACCTGTCCCAAAGGACGTGTGGCCCTTGCAGGCGACACAAGGACCCCAGCAGCCAAGCACAGAGCRAGGGCGGCTGATGTTCTACAGCTTCGGACTTTGCACCTTGCCAGGCCTGACTGCTCCTTAGCAAATGGATCTGGTTTAGCCCCAAAGCCTGAACTTGGCTCCTTCCTGTAGCCATCTGAAGAAGTCATGTACCCACTCATCAGCACTATAGGTACCAGTGTGGACTGTTTGGAAAGGAACTGCATTTTCAACAGACCCACAAGAGCTGTTTTTAGGATTCTGAGAAAGGAAAATTCTGCTTACACAAAGTCAAACCTAATCCTATTATGAATGGTGCAATGATAYATTTCTCAATTTAATAAAATTTGCAACTATTTCTTGTATGACTCATGCAGTATTTTCCAAACATCACCTTACAGATACCACCTTAAATCAGAATACAACCACCGCTCAGATGTCCATTGGGAAACCCCAAATGTCAATATCACTAAGGATTCAGGCACCTAAACTGCATATTACCCTTCTTTCRAAAGGGCATTATTCAAGTCATTCCTTAAAAAGATCATTTTCATTTTTAAAATTAATTATATTTTAACCTGAAAAAGCTCCTCCCGCCCAAAGCAGCTATGGTTTGTGTGTTTCCTATCCTCTCAAGAGTTTATGGCCTTCTCCTAAAACTGCCATGCGAGTTTTTGTTTAGTTGTGCTTTCGCATGTGGAACACAGCACAAAACAAACCAGGGCCAAACTGTAAGCCAAAACAAACCAACAAACAAACCATGTATTGCACTGTACTCTTCTACTCACCTTATTTTCAGTGTTAATGGTAAAGATAGTGTCTCTCTGGTTCAGAAGTTTACAAGAATATGCAATGTTAATTGCTGTTTCCTGTTTGTCTCCTGTCAAGACCCAGATTTGTATCCCAGCTTCTCGAAGAGCTGCAACTGTGTCAGGCACTCCATCCTGCAGCCGGTCCTCAATCCCTGTTGCTCCTAGGCAAATGGAAAAGGAGGGAACTAGGAATCTTCTATTAGGTCATTTTGGTAATCACGTTGCCCATTCATGTGTTTTAAGTGTTTTATTATTATTATTTATTACTATTATTATTTTAACAGCTCTTTGACTACAATTCATGAACCTGCACTTACAGTAAGCTGAGTCAAGGACCAGGAACTAACCAGAGGTATAAAATTTACATTTGGGTGAAGGTCTGCACATGTCAGCTATCAACAGTTTCTGGCCCTTCACTTTACTGGGTGCTAGAACGATGCATTTCTTTCTTCTTAATAATCCAAAATGACAACACCCTGGCAGAGGAATTACACTACATGCATTTTTAATGTCCTACATCAAGTCCTATCACAGCAATCAGAAAAGATGAATCTTGACTATTTAAATGAATGCTATCCTATTGCCAAGTCAGATGCTTCACTCATCAAAGGGTAAGCAAGTTTTCTTTTAAAAAWATGTGTAAACTTAAAAGCAGATGCCTGTACTCATTCTGAAGAAAATCATCATCTGAACATCACAATATTCCTCTTTTTCTCTTCCACTAGAGGTCAGTTTGAAGATGCTATAACTGCAACACATTAAAGATAGGCAGTGATTAAAGCTAAAAGAATATTTCTTGTGGAACGAGGTTTGAAAGCATACACAGCCTTTACAGGTGGCACGGGTGACAGATTTTGACCAGAGCTGCAYTGCCTCTTCTGTGAGTCTACTTTTGGCATTTACTGTTATTACCATAATTTTTTTAAATCGCTGCAGACATTATAAGAAGCCATAATGCTAATAGCTTGTAATCACAGAAATTCAGGATAACAAATTATAGGCACAGACTGTACACACAGAAAGATGAAAATTAGGCAACCCTGAAAATCAAAATATAAACAACTAAACATCTGGAAACAAAAGAGAAAAGGAAGCAATGAAGTGCTCCCTAATTTAGCAAAAAAATGTTTGATGGGTAATGCACAAGTACCCACAGAAGTAACTTTCAATGCAAAATATCTCACTTTTACAAAGTTAAGAAAGCAAACATGCCAGAATGCAATGACAGTAGAAGTCCAGCAACAGGAATGCATGTGTGTGGACAGCAATTTTAGTTACTGCTTTTATCATACAATTTCACCATTACAGAAATTTCCTAGGAGATTGTGCTCAAAATTGAAGTTAATAAATYGTGTTTCCAGGTTTATCTAAGGATGCAGATGTGACTGATTTAGGCACTCTACACATACCATGTGAACCACAGGCAGAGGCAATATCCATGTTCTTAACTCATGGCTCAGGAAAGTTTCAGCACACTTTTTCCAAGTTAGCGCTGCTCAAAATGGACACGAACTTGCTTARACATTGTAATTGCATTGTGTATCCTATCCTTGCAGTTCTCACAAGAAGCTTTTTTGATATAAATTAGTATAAGCACTTGCCTGCCTGATTGCCAAGAATATCACAGAAGAGCAAGTGATACTTCACTGACAATGACAATTCTTATTTTTAGCTACCTAGCAAGGTGAGTTTGGTCTCCAGATGCTGGGCTGTCTCCATTAACAGCTCATCTCTGTTGTCAATTGCAGCTTCTGCCTCACGACGAAAATTGGCCCATTTTTGAAAGTCATCTTCAGTCAAGACCTGCRTGGAATTGAAGCAGAGCTCACTGCAAATTCAAGCAGGAAGAGAAAGATGCCAACATTCTGGAYGGCATAAACTTAATTCCTATCCAGGTTGGTCAAGTATTTTATTGGCTTTAAAATAACAAACTTTTCCAACAGAAGACTGTGGCAACTAGAAGAAACAAGCAAAATAGCCTTCCTGTTGTCTAAATGGACTATAGGAAAGACTCAAAAACATGCTCAAGAGGAACTATTGATCACAGGGACTCCAGCTAGGATTCTGAACTAGAACATGCAGTTTCTGAAGGTTGCACTACGTTTCTCCAAAACTTGAATATGGCTTATTTGTGGCACAGAGAATTTCTGTACGAAAGTGTCAGGTTAAAACATACCATCTTGGACTGAGGGCAATGCTTCTGAAAGCTGAATGCCAAACAAAAGAGAAAAATGTCTGTGTCTCCCAAGAATTTCTGCATTCTTCTCTGGAACAACTCTGAATAAAGYCAGAGTTATCATAAGAGAATCAGAAGTTAATGTTTTGAGACTGACCAAAATCTATTATCTGTTCATACTGGTTAAATGCTGAGAAAGAAAGCAGTAAAAAAGGCTACAGAACAATCAGAGGGACATAAAAATGGGCTTGCTCTCTGAAGCAACAAGACTTAGAACTTACATTTTTTTTCTARTAAACCTGCTGGCACACAGACAGCAGCTGTAAACAATATTAAGCTAATGCCCTCTTACCTTCTTAGCTATGCACAGGGTTCGCAGGCCATCTCGGGCATAATAGTCCAGGTGTTTCTGCGTTTTATCTTTTATTCTYCTCATTCTTTTCTGTGCATTTATTTCAGCTGGGAAATACAAGCAAAAAGGTTTGTATTTTAAGCACAGATAATTTCACACCTAATGACTTAAGATTAAAAGGAGTGGACATTAGGGAAGACTACATGCTAATATAATAGCAATTCCTTTCACAGTCCATAAGTACTAGCCATGAAATCCATAAACCTGAAGTTCCTTGTGTTGTTCAAGATGACATTACTCGAGTTGTTTTTGTTTATGCGTTTTAATGTTATAGCACCCTTGCTCACAAACTGAAATATTATGGTCTGACCTTTATGTCAGTATTATTGCAAATACACAGCTCACAGGGTTTAGGGATGTCACTGGGACTGAGCCCGTTCCACGTTCCACACTACTCGGGTTAAAGAAACATCCGCAAGGATACCGCTATAAAGACCTTTTTCTTGTTTTATAATCCTAGTACCTAGATATAATATAATACACATAACATATTATATATAATGTATACAATATTTATATAATAAAAGAGTACTGTAAGCTGCTTGCATGAAGCATATCCCTTCTTGAAGAATATTTGGGGTTATGGCTACAGCACCATGGGCGGTTGTGAACTGCTCTCTCCATCTACACAGGATTCCTAACTGTGCTCTCTTGCAATGACTGATYTTTATTTCCTGTTATAGATTTAGGAGATGTTGGTGCTTCAGATCAGATTAGTGAGTTATAAAATACGGCAACTGGTGAATGGTGGCCCCATACACTTGGATATGGGCCCTACTTCAATCTATGCCTATAGGCTAATGCTAACTCTAATAAAGTAACTGAGCCCTGTACTTCARGGGCCACTGTGGTTGAATGTGTGAATATTTCTGTGTTAAACAAAACAAACAAACAAACAAAACAACAACAAAAACAACAAACAAACAAATAGTGGTTGTAGTATGAAAATCAAGAATGGGGAATAAATGATCTCTTTCCTGTGCCCATTTTGACTGAGGAGTTGAATTAGCAGCTGAACTGTGTGCTGTACTGTGTCCTGCACCAGATGGGGGTTCCAGAGATGACCTGGGGACAAGACTTGGWGACTGACACCTTCTGGTACTGAACTCGAGTTGGCTCTGCGGTTCCTATGATAAATGCCCACCTGGCAGCTCTTTCAATATAATTTTATACACTCTGAAGCACCCCAATGCTCCTTCTTAATTGAGAAGTGCAAGGAAACAATATGTTTCCTTGTTTTTGAAGAGCTTTTGGCTATTCCTGTACTTCCTTGCATGAACTTATAGGAGGCATAAGAGAGCTGGTGCTCTGGCTACTTACCTGCAGCGGGGTCTTCCAGTAAGTCCATTATAACAGAGTCAGCTCCTTTTGTGTAGACGATTATCTCCTTGGTTTGAGGGTGTCTCACCACCACTGACATCCTCTTCCTTACCGAGTCAAACCCCAAGGTGTAGAGAATATCAAAAGTCAGGAGAGTGCCTTGGGGCAAGCGCACGGTCACCTGCTCCGTAGTCCTGGACACCAAGGTAAAGCTATAGGCCTGGGCTGCATAGACAAGCGCTGCCTCATCCGGGCTCTCAGCCTCATAACAGAATTCTGATGGCAAAGAACTAGGAGAAACAGATTTAAACATCTCCTCCAAGGAAGCGCTGCCAATATCCGTGCTGCCCTTCCCAGGGGTGCCACAGCACTCGTCGTCATTGTCGCAGCAATCCAGCGTGCCCAGGCGCTCCTCTGTGTTCCTGGCACTAAAGCTGGCTTCGAGGTCTGAACTGGTCTGAGAGGATGAAAAAGACTGGCTGAGGCTTGCTAACTTAAGGCGCTGGAACATCTGATGAATCCTCTCCAGGGTGATTCCCAAAGGTTTTATTTGTGGTGGGACTGTAACCTAGAGATAGGAGAAAACATTGAGTATACTCTGGTTAAAAATAAATAAATGTTAGATACAGGATGCTTTCAAAAACCTCAATGTTCTTTGCACCTAAATGATAATAATAATAATAAAAATGTCTTGTGCAATTTTTTTTTCTGTTCAACCAGGATAGGAGACTTCAGTAGAGGAGTCACAAGACAGCTGTCATTCACATCTGAATGTGACTTGAATCTCTGTCACTGAAGCAGAGAGAGAATGAAGCCCCCTGTTATTCTGTTAATGGCCCAGGAAACCGGAGATAATCCAGCATTCAAAGGATTTCTTACTGTAAATATAATCTAAAATTTAAAAGGAGAGCTGCAGAAACCGTTGTGGTCATAACTATTAATCGAACGTAAGGTGTAGTGTTAGGCAGGGATATATGCAGGCAACAAAACAGCAGACATTACACAAAAGGTACAAAAGCAGAGCAAAGCTCCTAAAGAAGGCATTTCCCAGCCTCTCAGGTTTCGCTGGGCAGTGCCTTTCTATGTTGTTAAGTGCATCAAGCAAAACTAATTTTCCTCAGAAACTTAGATTACCCTTTGTCTTGGCTCCGTAGCTGTGGAGACCACAACTGTATTACAGATGGCAAGGGCTAGAAAAAAGTCAGTAAGGGACGTGGCAGTCTTCGTGTCTGCAAATGGAGACAGATTTTCAGTCTGGAGCGCGGCTTGTCTCACCCTCCTCAACAGTCGGCTATCTGGAGCCACATCCTTTTCCTGGAAGAAAGATTATTTCATGTAGATTATTCCCATTTATGACTGTTCCCACTGAAGATGAATCTCATTGAATCTATACCTAGAATTATGTAAGGTAAATGCCTTCTGGACCCAACATCTGCAAGGGAAAGATGCAGTTCTGAAGGCTGCATAACCTGACTATTAAAAGGAAAAGCATCTTAAAATAGAAAGCATTTTCACATTTTTATTTCTTTTGAGATCTACTAGAATCAGAATGACCTAATTCTCAAACTTTGAAACTCTGGAGTACTGCATTAAAGTGTATTCCAAATGGAGGTGCTGATTGTTACTTCAGATGAGACTACATTTTACACATGATTTTTGGTTATAGTAGTATCCCTTTTCATTTCTAAAATCATCTGGCTTTGGATCCCAGAAGAGAAACCATCTCAAATTCTTCTTCTGCAGCTTTGCAGTAAATAAATATATACCTCATTTGTTGCTGAAGTGATACTGCAATTCAACTACCACACTCTTTCTAATCAAACCTAAACTCGAAGCCAAACTACTTAACAATAGTCACTTATCTACAATTTCATCTGATGTAAGAGCATGAGAATACTACTCTTAATGGAAATTACCTGTTAGCAGAGTCTAGTTTGGATTTAATTCAGAACCATATTTAACAAGAGCTTCTAAATTTAAAATACAAATCTTCCTGTGAGCCAGCACATTTGGAAGCCTTCTTTAAGGAACTGGCAAAGTGATTTACCTCCTTTCTAGTTCATCTCAGCTGTTACCATCTCCTTTTTTCATTCTGGCATCATTTTCTCAAGTTACCCCAATATGCAACAGCAATTAATCAACCGCATTCACGGTTACGTTATGCTGAGCTGCATCTGCTGCACTGCAACTCCTGCTTGCTAATGTGAGTAGTGGTTCTTAAATCACTCTAATAACTGGAAACAAATATATGGCTTATTTTGCCGTGCAGAGCTCAGTTGAAATCCAAAGATGGAACAACATTATGTGCTAACCCCCTCTGCTGAGAGAGGTTCTGGTTTCTCTGGTTCAACAATTTCAAGCTTTTTTTGCACTACATTACAGCGAAAAGTCTTCAACACAGAAACACTCCCCATCTCTGGCAAACTGGTACACATGGAGGATAATCCTGATATGTTTCAGTTATTGTTTAAAGTCCTTTTACAGAAGCTGAAAACCTCAAGGTTAAATGGTCATTCTTTAGCAGCCTTTCAAAATAGTATGCTCCAACACACAATGAGTGACTAAATACCTGCTGCTTATATTTGAACCTACTAAATGCAGCAACTGCAAGTATCTTAACTTCTAATGCAGCACGTATAGGCACAGATATGATCTCAATGTTGAGGGTTATATTCAATTGAAACAGCAACCGTTAGAAACTCAGTGAGGGTTTGCCCAGCTATCCATACCATTTCCTCATGCACTGCTACAATTAGAATAAAACTCAAGACCACAATTAATTATATACAGATCGCAGCTCCTCTTAGGCAACTTCATTCTGCCCCTTTCTCCTTTTTTTAATATCTATATCCTCAGTAAGTGCCTCAGAGTTCATGCCCAAAACAACAACTCGCTCATGAGCATTCTGCTTGGGCTGAACTTGTCTGAATTCAAAATTTTCCTCTTGAAAAATTAAAAAATTGTCAAAAGACACTGGCAGGTCAACGGTGGCCTCAGGACAGGTTTTAAAAACAAACAACACACAACTTGTCAGAGAAGTTTTTCTTTCTTCTCTGCTTTTTTACATCCAGTCAAAACAAGACTGATGAGAATTTCCCTATTTTGCTTCAATGTTAAGAAACTTCAGGAGATACAAAAATGCAGATGAACAAATATGTTCATTGATCAGTTTCAGCAAATAGGAAAAAAAAGGAAGGAAAAGAGTTAAATTAAATGTATTGCCCTACAAATATTAGTATATTAGTAACAAAGACAAAAGATTATTTATAATATGGCTAGTGTCACCTGATGGCTTTTCATCTACCTAATGATACTAAAGTCTGATGCCACAAGAGAACTGAAATCTTCAAGAAATGTTTCCTATTTACTGAAATTTTTAAGTCTAGAAGGAAACACTGTCAAAACCTTAATTTGTAGTGGCATCTAAGCTCTGAGTAAGTGGCAATGCTCTGTCTTCTAAATGTTTATAATATTTCTCCTTCCAAAGTTCAGTTAGATCTTTCTGTCAAACATGGCACTGTTGGTTTTACAGTACATTATTTTATTTTTGCCTTCTGAGAATCTGCAGCAGCCACAAGAAACCAAATTAAGAGAAACCCTGGCAGTAAGGTGGCCAGTGCGACCCTTTAGGCTCAAAATGACACGGTGTCCTGCTGGGCTGAAGGCTGTCTCTCCAGAGGGCTGGACAGACCGAATACAAATTAGCTTTGGTTTTCATTGGAGATGTGTAGGAACTGGTGAGTCTGTCTTTTTCCCAATTGCATTAGATACTTTAAATATGGACTCAACCTTTTCCCTCCAGACTTCTCATAAATCAAATTAAAAAGTCACTGTATTTCTCTCTCCCAGACTCACAGTGAGATTTCTGAAATAAAGACTATAAAGACCAACTTTTTTCCATCTTTTCCTATCCAGGTAAAGCATAAGACATAAATAGATATAATATCTTTTTATGGTATCAGTAATAAACACTACAGAGATGACAGAAATTCTCAGCTTTCAATTGTGTGAATAGCTTGAATTGAGTTCAGACAGATCTGTCCAAGTCAGGCTCTAATTTTCCAACAATAGTAACTGTTAATAGTCAGATCTCTATCTTTCTGATGGGCTTTCATAAAAAGCAAGAGATATGATTGCTGACACTAAGTCAGAAATTTGCTATTTCATTCCATTTTCAAAACCTGGTCAAGGTCCCTCTCACTGAACAGATTCTGCCCCTGAGCTGCTAGAGGCTGGAGGTCCACACAGGATTCATCATGTCTTGCAAACTTCAAGAGTTAAAGGCAAGTGGTTCCACATGGGTCACGAGGACTGTGCACAAAAATATGGGAAGGAGTGAAAATGGAGAGTGAGCCCTGGGAGTTGGGCTCTGCATCATGCTTATGCTATTTTTACTCCAGAAAAGACAAACAATGCTATTTATTCTTCTGGGATCCGCAGGCTCCAATTTAATTAACTTTATCAAATGCCATGAAACCTCCCTCATTCCCACGTCCATCTCAGAGACACACTGAGATGAACACATAAATTGACAAGAGCTTCTCTGATTTCAGCAAAACGTCCGAACTTGTCAGGCAGAGAGCACGAGCTCACAAACACACAGGCTGCACGGCTTCTTAATTGCACAGCTGCTCCGGGTAGTAGGATGAAGCCTCAAAGATCCCGATTTGAAGGAACAAAACACTGTACAAATGCCTTAAAACAATATATACAACCTGCTTATCACTGATTCATGTAAGACTGATTTAGAATAAGGATTTTTTTTTGATCACTGCAGAGATAACCTTCTTTTCAAATTTGTCACATATGAATTTGACATTTGTAAATGATTGTCTTTGGTTTAGCACAGCTGCTTTCCAATTAAACTCTTTACATTTTGCAGTACACTATTATGTTAACAGTTCACTTAGTTTAAAATTATTTTCTTGGCAACTCTTCTGACTTGCAGCAGACTCTGTGCTAACCCTTACCCCAAACCACTGCGTCTTCTCAACAGTGCAAAGTTCTTCAATTTTCCTATTATTTGAGACTACCGGTTTTCATAAACAGTTTTCATGTAGCTGGGAAACTAACCCTGGGAAACTTGACATCTACTAAGAAAAAAACACCCTATACAGACCCAGTGACTGGCCTTTAGACATTATATTGTTTATTGCAGAAAACATGGGGTTTTTTTCCCTCTCTTACATTGTGTTCATCTGAGAAAGCTCAGTCTCATAGTGAGAATTGTGCTTGAGGACTGTTGACTGACACCATTTTTTTTTTTTTTTAAGCAGAGCTCTTCACCCAGAAAGACTCTGCAAGGGTCAAATTAATCAAAGTAAAATAGCAACTTTTGTATTTTCACTTACATAACGTTCAAAGATTTTTTTCTTAAGCAACTTGGACTGCTGAAATGTACTCGAGCCCACAATACTCTCTGTGGAACCGGAGTACTCAGGATGCTGCAGGTGTTGCAAGCAATGTACAAACACATCAGACATGACGTACAAGCTCCAAAGAACAGCAAATCCTTATCCACAATAGAAAGACAAAAATAAAGACATAGGAGATCTCATTATACACCCTCTCCCCTCACCTTTTTTTTTTTTTAACCAGGGAATTGGAGTGGTTGGTTGGTTGCTATGCATCGTTTGAAAGATATCACCATATAGGACAGCATTTGGACAATATCTAGTTGTCTAAATTTCTACTGCATTTTCCTATTTGTCACAGAGGTTAAATGATTTATCTAGATAAAGTGACACCTATTAGCAGCTAGCACAGGTTATTTCCATGACAGCAGCTTAATCTTCCTCTACAGAGCAAGTGTTGGATACCACCTCCCTAGATACTGTTTCTACTGTGGAAAAAAATAACACAGCAGTTGACGCAGTATCAGAAGGCCTAGAAGGTCTGTAAAAAAAATATACTGGGGAAAGATCTCTGACAAGGAATTCATTTACCATCCTGGACTTCTCATGACCATAGGGCTTAAGGATTTGGAGAGTTTCATAATATCACATGTGGGCTAGAAAACAACAGGATAGCAGCTGGCAAGAAACTCTTATTCCATGAGTAGAATGAGTACTATCTCATATTTACCTCTACATGCCAGGAAAACTGAGTAAGATAAGCAAGATATTGACATAAAATTACTTAAAATTGCATCCACATTCCATGCAAGGACCCCAGTGTTACATCTCTGTCCCAGCTCCACCAGGGTTAGAATTTTGTCATTCCAACTCAGCTACTTCTCCTTCAAGCCTGTTTCATGTCTTGTCTTCTCTTGCATGCCTGTGGGCTTCCCATCACAAAATGCAACACACACAGGAGAACAGCTTAAAATGCATCAGCTCTGTCTGCTTGTACTCACGAGGGTACTGCTGAATGCCACTTGAGATTGGTTGCTATCACGGCGACCAAGAGACTTCTGCCTTGTATGGCCTTGAAAGTGAGCCCTAGCACTCTGGCACCTCCTTAGAGGTCTTAATGTCCTCTGTTTGTAAGTGGCTGGTCGCTCAATGTTGGGAGGAAGAGTGAAGTGCTGCAATTTTGCAACGTCCTCATCATCTAAATCCAGCTCCTTGTGGGTTTCCAGACGCCTGGCTGCAAGAAGAGAAAAATGAAATTTTACCCCTCTCATTTGACTCATGAGGAATTCCTTGGTTAGTGAGAAAAAGATGAAACAAAAAATAAGCAGAATGAAAGACTGAGCAAAATGAAAACAATTCCAAAAGCAACATCAAAAACTACAGTTTCTGCCAAATCCCACTCCGAAATGTTTATGATCGCAAGAAAACAAAATACATTTTCAAAGTGATCAATCACTTTTATGGACTCCTCATAATGCTCAGACTCTTAAGCTGCACTTTGCAGTTGACTGGAATAGGAGAGTGAAATATGGTAATTCACAGCATTGTTACTGTTTTCAGTCACAGAGCACAAACATCTCTTTGGCAGCTGCTTGTCAGCTTAAAAAACCCTTAGAACTACATCGAGAAAAGAACAAGTAACAATGGGCCTGAATCAAAAMCACAGATTTAAAAAGTCCCAAATACGGACTGCAGCTAGGGTCTACTTTAGAAAACACGATTGCAATCTTTCACATCACACAGAAGACTCTATGGTAATTACTGTTGGACCCACTGAGTTTAATTACTAACTAATCTCAGTTTGTGAGCCTGTAAAAGCTTGTCTGGCAGTAACTACCTGCAGAAATGAAAGAGAAAATATTCCCTTTGCAGTCTCAAAGGGGTATTCAGAGCAGCACAAGAGATGTCTGCAGTGGGAACGGGAAGATCTTCACATCTGGCTTCAGAATCACTGAAAACTCCTTCACTTTGGAGAATCTCCACAACAGGAATCCTTCACAAAAAGGAAGCATCAAAGCTCTACTTGCGGTCTACCATTAGAAGGCTCACTAGTTTTAAACTTTAATATTTCCATTAATATTATTTAGTAGTTCAGAGAGAAAAAAAACAACCATAACACGTGTCTCTCACCATTTTCCTGATGTGAAAACTCATTTCCATCAACAGTACAGCGTCGGAATACCATTTTGTTTTCTGTTAGTGTCCCAGTTTTGTCTGAGAAGATATACTGGATTTGTCCAAGATCTTCAGTAATATTTAAGGCTCGACACTGTATGGGCAAATCTGCTTCTTCGTCATACAGGTCAATGTCATTGTGAAGTAAAAAGACTTGACCCAACTTGACTAACTCAATGGACACATAGAGAGAGATGGGGATTAAAACCTGAAAGAGATTAAATTCTCACTGAGGGCTAAGACAATTCTTACTGCATTCTCTCAGCAAAATCCTGTCACAGATGTACTAACACTTTTCAGAAAAAGGAGATAAACAGTTTCCTCCAAAGACATATAGTAGGACTGAAAAACAGTTCAGAAATTAATCCATCATAGAACAGCAATGGATAAACAGGGTGAGTAAATGACAAATTTAAGACAAGATGCCTGGAGCTCCAAGTGCAAAAACTCTTGTATCTTTCAGAGCATGCTCTTGCAAAGCACATCATCTAACCCCGAGATGCATCCTGAGAAGGATGGACTAGCAAATATAGTAACTCTTATATAAAAAAAGGTTGCACAAGCACTTCCTGTGCTTTCAGAACTTTCTACAGCCTCCTCCTCCTCTTCCTAATTTAGCTTCTTTCCCAAATCACTACAGCCATACCTAGCTATTATTCCCCATTAGTGAAAATGACAATAATGCTTGTTTCACTGTTTCCTGAGACGCTAAGTGACAGTYGTATTTTTGGAATGAGGGAGGCAGGCAGGAAAAAAGTTGACATTTGGAGGTAAACATCTGCCTTAGTGTGTATGTTAGAAATTCTGGAGCTGTTTAACCATACAATACATATCCTTCCTACCTATATCCTAGTGGTGTTCAACGGTAACAAAACAAATCTGCAGTTGAAAACAAAACAAAAACACACAAACAGACAAACTTGGATGTTTTAAGCTCTCCTAGCAATACCTTTGAATAGGACTAATGGGGTTTCAGATCGCTAATAGGTATTATTTAATTAGCTATTAAGTGCTTACTAACAACATACACAGTTTAAAATAACTTCTTACTTGAAGGTAACAGAGATTTTGGGGGGCTTTTACCTGCAACAGAATTATCATAGTCAAGAACATGTAGAGACCAGCAATGACTGGAGACAAGTAATTGCCATTCGCATCTGGGACATCGAAAGGGGGATGCTCTGAGAACGTTCCACTCCAAATGCCATGGCCTACAGGAATGACACACAGGATTGAAATCAACTGAGCAGGAAGGTGAYGGGACAAAGTAGCTGAAATTTGCAGATATTTGCATGCCCAGTCCTGATAAAACTTCTATTAGTGCCAATTAAACAAGCAGTTGTTTTGCAGCATCTGCCTACTCAAATGCTGCCAAAGGAATTCACATTATTTCAGGAATATGTTCTGAWTGCCAGAGACCTCTGTCACATCTGAACAAGGACAACTACTGTTTGATAGAGGTCTATCAAGAGACCAATTACAACCATCATTTAGAAAAAARCACCAAAGCAGAAAAGGGTTTTTACGAATGCTTCATACCCACTGCTCCGACAAGACACATGGCAAACAGAAGTCCCACACAGAAGAAAATATCCATATTCATCCGCCGCTCTATCTTGCTGCGTTTGTAACGAGGACCGTTGTTGTTGAGCATGGCCTTAGTCTCATGACCTTGAAAACACAAACAGATGTTTGTTCACGTAGTATTTTCTAGGTTTTTCTTTAAAGTATTTCTCTTACAAAATTAAAGAAGGATGCACATGACTAACATTAATTGGATTCCAGTTTCATTGAGTAATTTTGTTGCCCATCTCAGTCTCATAGGGTATCAGCACATGAAAGYATGTATGTGCATATGCATAAATAAAATGCATGCACTTAGGTACACATCTCCATCAACATTGCAACAGGTTTAATATGCACTTTTGATGAAATTATGCATCACATTAGTCTTACTTTCCTTTAGAAAAAAAAAGCTTTAAGATTTAGTCTGAAGGGTAACAAAAGATCTCCAACCATATTGCAGATTTGAGCTGTCTCATATTTTACTCCTTCAGAGACAACAAATTCAGCAGTATTGCAAGATTTTTATCAACATTCAAATCTCTTAGGAACCATAAGCATGTATCTGCTTCTAAATAAAAGTTAAATCTCCTTGAGATGAAAAGGAAGARCAGCAATTTTATATTTATGCATTTTGCAAACAACTTGATTAGGTTCTGTACTACTTCTTGAAATGTGCATTTGAATGTTTTTATTAGCTAGTTAGAAAGTAAATCAACTTAAATAAAGCCCAACATGTCAGATACAGCAGCAGTGAAAGATACTAATACCATTTAGCTTTTCACTGTGTGGATGTGAAGTACTAACAAATCAGTAGGTAAATAAAATAGCCCAAATGTCTAACACTTGGAATTAGTATTGAGCTTGTATATTTGAAAGGGGAGGAGGGAGGAGGAAATAAAAAGGAGTGCTGTAAGAAGCCTACAAGCAAAAAATGCTCTTTCTAGTCTGTTAATATTATCTAAACTATATCCCCACAATTATCATATCTGAATATCATATATTGTTATATTAAGTGGTATCTTTTAGGTTCATTACTACAGTAACTCTCTCAGTAAATTTCTATTATTATTTTGTTTTGGTATGTGCATTATGTGTATGAGAAGGACTGTTTTCCAATCTATCTTTTGACTTTCTTTAGGAAAGGAATTTGAACCCAAGTTCTCTACTACCAGGCTGTAAAGTAGGTCTAATGCAATCACTCTTACTGGATTCATTCCAATTTTGTATCAAAGGTTATTAATTAAGGCAGAGAGCGTGAGAGAAAAATCACTCTCCATTCCTATGCTCAGGACATTCACCCACGAGCTGGAACTCTTGGCTTCCTGTTTCAGTGAGCATAAAATATTTGCACAACCTGGAGCTATGTCAGTGTGAACAACTTACACCAAAGCTGCCCTTTTCTGGCTCAGGTATGCACATGCTYGTTCCACGTAGCCACTTATTCAGGCTGTGAAGCACGCGACGTAGGGTGCACTTTCAAACCAACAGAGCTGAGAACAAAAACTACATCCTCCCTACGGTGAACAAATGCTCTAACCACTGAGAYGCAAAGGAGAGGAGAGTACTGCTCCTCCAGCAGCTATGGGAAGCGTGCTCCACACTTATCTCACACACTGACTGGACTGTGTTAAAAATGAAACAAACAAACAAAAAATCTCTCCTCCTCTCCCTAATGAGGGAATGTTGATAGATTTGTTTCATCAMGAAAATGGAAAAGGGTTTCCTCCCAAATTTCAGCTCTATCATCCCTTCCTGCTTCAGCTGATCATCAAGTAGAATTTTCTACACAACTCTAACACAGCTTGCAATGGACAAAATATCACAGGTAAGAGGAACAAGCTCAACTTTTTGCCTTGAATACTCACAGTTCCATATGCTGTGCAACACAGCACCTCACCACCCCACTGGGACCTTGTTTCTCCATTTCTGGATGCTGATAAGCTTGCATAAACATAATTTTTCTTCTGATACTTTATTATCTGAAAGGCACATATTTCTTGCCACTACCCCCTGCCTCAGTATAAGCCAAGTACATTGGCTGTTGTTCTGTAGAAAGGTTTCYATGCATTAGCACTATTGGTTTGTGTAGAACCATTTGAGTATCCAGTCAGATGAGAACTGCATAGGCTAAGCAATCATATTAAGTGATGTCTCGGAGCTTCACAAAGGCTTCCATTAGAAAGTAAGTTTGAAGAGTAATAGAGTTATAAAAATGGAGAACATGCCATTTTATAATGTGACTGATCTCAGCTGCCCAGAAAAGGTCATAGATCATGATTAAACGCCTGAGTATCATCAATGTCAAAAACCCTAGAAATGAAGCTAGTAATGGCTCAGATGAATCTGATTTTAGAAAAAGAAAAGAATAAACTGCTACGCTGACATCAACAATTAGATGTCAGTTGAAAAAGGGTAATGAAGACATACTCCCATCACAGACAGACATCGCAGCTTGAGAATGAATCTAAAATTGCAGCCTTCACAACTAGCAGAGATACAAAGTAGAATCTGTGCTGGTGGTCAGAGGAACATACTGGGCACCTGGACTTGACTAAAGTGATGAAAAATATTCACAAGGATATAATCACTTGCTAGAGAGCCAGAGTATGACTCTTTGGCTAGGAAATAGATGACTAATGCCCTGACTTTCCAAGTTATTCTTTTTTCCCACGTACTACCAGTTCTTAAACTGTTAAACTGTGGTGCAGTGTTAGACGACACATATTTATTTAAGGATATTTAAAGAGAAATTCTGTGCTTAATTAGATGAAGAATTCACCTTACCTGCATATACAACGATTCCTATCGCAACCTCAGTGTTTCTGATTGTACAACCACGAAGCAAAAGGCTTTCGATACTAAACCCAATCCGTTCATGATTTGGCTGTTCCCTAAAAAATAGAGAATAAAAAAAAAACCAACGTCCTTTTCTATTCTTATATAGTATTAGACAAAACTTGCTTATTTAAACTGAAATCAAGAAACTGTGAGGGCTTTGTTCTGCTTGTGTTTTGTGCTACTTATCTTTAATAACAACTCTTTTCAGAGGATATATAGAAGCCCAGGTGCCTCTTTGAAAGCCTACTTTCACGGTGTATGTATTTGCACTGTCAAGATGAAGAGATTCTGGCTTGGTACCTCACCTGGCAGATTTAATATCTAATAAATGAAGCCAATATTTATAGTGCAACTTAAGGAGAATGAAATTCGAGAAAGCTCAGCAGGATTCACCAAGCTCAGCAAGGCTCAGATTAATATTTGCCTTCTGTGCAATCTCTTTATTGGACACCAAAGGGGTTCTTAGCTTTGCAAATCCAAATCTGCATGAGTCTCTAGACYGAGGGTTTCTTCACTCTCACACCGCACCGAATAATTCTTATCCCAGCTGAAGATCTCCAGTTACAGACCAGGTCTTTCTGCTAGCAGAATGGACAAAATAAAACTCAAAGGAAATCACACAGCTGGCACTAGGCAATTTGTTACTTGCCCCTGAAAATGAAAGCATGCAGCTACTTTTACTCACAGTCTTTATTACAAAGTCTGATAGGCTCTTACTGAGATTTACTCACTTTACTTACTGCTTGCTTTATCGAAGCAGAATTTTTTTACTTCAGTCAATCCACCCAGGTTTGTTACTTGAAATATCAGCATAAACCAAAAGTTCTTCTAGAATATATATCTTTGGCTATTTTCTATTGGCTATTCCACCTCCTATTTTGAAGCTTGCTTTGGTTTCCAAGTCCAGGATAATAGTGACATCCATCAATTTGTGCAAAATATATTGCTTTCGTCCGGAYACTCTAAATGATATATCAAAGCTCAGACAGGAAACGCATTTATGGCTAACAAATACTTACATGTATCCTTTGAATTTATTGAGATCGTTGTTAGGCATTTCACAGATTATGATATTTTCAAAAAGTTCTGGTTCAAACAAAGTATTCTACAAAAGGAAACACACTGAGAATGACTGTCAAATCCAACAAATACTTGAATAACACTAAGAACACCTAAATACAGTTACACACAATCCACAACAGCAGAAACMGCTAGGTATTATTCCTGAAAACAGAGTACAATAACAGAGGTAGAAAAAAAATGGGCTTCTTAAATCCACCTCAATAACAGAAAATAAAGGTTCCTCAGAAAAATGTTCACAGCTGCAAAGTCTTTTCTTTCTCTGCTTCTCTGAAAGGTTGAGGCTTSCCCTCAGACTCGTACACACATTGCTCTTGGCAGCAGGAGGGTGTCCACAAGGTTGAAAGGTGCCAATAGTTTTGATGGTTAACATCTCAAACTGCACTCTGTGCTAAGTTTAAACACAAGCAGAAATCAATTCCAGCCTTTGTCTTATGTGGTAAACAAAAAAATCATTTGACTGCATTCAATTTCAAGTAGGGATTTCTACCCCTTGCCAGTAAAACAGGCACTACATTCAGATGGGAACAGCTCCTAAGCTGCTGCACAGCAATGTGCAAGTGTGGCAAGCGATGGTGGTCTGRAATATTTTGCTTACTTTTACTGTGTCTTTCACAACTGTCACAGAGTTATACTCTTGTCTAAGTTAGAAGTATAAGGTAAGCAATGTGAATTCTTGTATTTGCAGCATCTATTAACTTGGTACGTGGCCCAGAACCAAGCCATCAGTAACTGGCCAGAAACCAGGTACCAGCAAGTTGTTTTTTGCATAACAGAGCATAGTTCACAATCCATTCCATATCAGTTGGATGAAACATCTTGAGATCCTTAAATGAAAACACATTTCTGCCAAGAAAGTCCCCTTGGTCTCTTCAGTTCCTGGGGCTCCCTATCTTATTCTAAAGCAAAGGAGACTTTCAGAGGTTAGACTCCTTCAGAAACAGCMAATCTTAGGAATCTTTCATTAAAATTTATAAATATTTTGTTGAACTGCAACAGGAACTCCGCACATTCCCTACTCCCAAACACTATTTTTTCCCTCTTTACTATGCTCTACATGGTTTTCTCTCTCCTGTTTTTTTTCCTATGTAATACATACAATTCACTTTTATATATATTATATATATGTAATCTAAGTAATATATTATATATATGTAATCTAAGTACAAGAGAATAGACAGTCTGATCTAAAAATAAATTTTAGAGGAAAAATAAAAGCTTAAGGCACATAAACACATTTTATATACCTTGTGCCCTCAAGGTTGAATATTGTAAAGTTCTCTTTTAAGAAATGTTGTTAACCTCTGTTGGATCTTTTTAATTCAGTAAACTGAACAAGAAAATGAGTGAATATTTCATTGTGCTAGAAATGTTTGTACAATAGAAAAACAACAATATAGAAAAGGAACCTAAAGAGTGGTTTATTACCACTATTAAGTTATTGAAATAACTTAATAGGTTCCAAGCTAGAAACAAGGTGCAGAAAGATGATTCTTGTCTCACAAAATACTTTTGTTTTTTAATTATAGGAATTTTACATGTGAAAATTCAAGTCAGGAAATGGTATGAAAGGGGGGAAAAAATCTATTCCTTTTAGAGTTAGGAGAATTGCAGTACTTCTAAGGATATCCTTAAGGAACTAAACTAATTCATACATATTTCCTGCCTCCTATTAAATGTGAGTAGCTTTTAAGCACCACATGAATCACAGGACTTTCCAAAGATTAAAGAATAAGTTGCAGACAGCTACAGTAAAGCTTGTACATATAATATTTAGCACACAGAGATTTTTTTCTTTCTTTAGTCAGTGTTCTGTTTACACTAATACTTTCAAATAACAGGGTGATATAGTTGACTGTTTAAGCTCTGACCTTCCAGACTCTTGGGTATCATCATAGCCAGATTTGCATTCCACTGGGCTTATGAAACATGAGATTTCATAAGTATAAGTACTTCTGAACATATATTTAATCTAAATAATAACTCAAAGATTAAAGATAACAACCATTAATAGGGAACYTAAACTGTAATCCAGCATAAAATGGCTTTCTAACTTAAAGATTTCCTTATATTCTAAAACTACTGAGGTTAAAGTTTGCATTTTGCATAGTATTAGGGCACTTTCCTTAAAAATTGAGGGGAATAATACAAAACCTAATGTGTGAAGTGTGGCCACATCACCTAAATGCAACATTTTTTTATCTTTTTCTATTTAATAGTTAGTTTCATGTTTTTTGCTAAATCTCTGCATAATGAATCTTTGCGTTTTTCCTCATAAAAAACAGCCTCCCTACCAAAGCACTGAAAAAGGTGCTTTTTTCTACTGARAAAGTAGAGCCTCCGCAACCTGAGAAGGCCCATAAGTGTGCTTGCAAGGTAGTTTCCATCTGAGGAAATAGCAAGTAACACTGGATTATATCAGCTGGCCACAGTTTGCTGCGGAAATGGCCTTCTTGTACTTGTGCAGCCCACCAGAAGTCTCACATTTTGCAGTAGTCCAGAAGCTGGGACGGACAAGGGCTCACACCAAGCGACAGGCACGTGGGCCGCGCTGTCGGGCGCCTACCTGGCTGCAGAAGCCCGTCACGACTCGGCGTTGCTTGAGGTTGGTCTCCCCGTCGAGGTTGGCAGTTTCCAGGTGGCAGACCCCATTCTGGTCGGAGGAGTAGAGCAAGAGGATGTCGGCCGGGATGGTCTCGTTGCACCGCAGCTGCACAAAGTCCCCCACTCGGACGTCTTTCCAGCACTTCTCAATGTAGGCGTGATCTTCCCTACGGCATTAAAAACACGTCTTGGGTGAACCACCACACAATAGATATTACAAAAAGAAAACTGGGCATGGTGGCACACGGATGTGTTTTCTTAAATGACCCAGCACAACAGATAAAAATCAGTCATTTGGACAGCGTGACAATAATCACTCCACCCTATTTCACATTCCAAATAAACTCTCTACGTGATACTATGTCAAAAGCTATCTTAGATTCTAGCAGTGCTTCTATGATCTCCGCATAAAGAACAGAAAGGTGCTCAAAGAGGTAAGTATTTTAAAGCATTTTATTCATGAAATTTCAGAAATTTCACCAAAAACACTTAGTTGCTTTAGATGGGGTGGCTGTTTTTCAGATACTTGCCAACAGCGGCATACTGATATCAAAACAAAGAAACTGTTATCTCAGCTAGACTGTCCTGCTAGCCTACTAACCCAAGAAAGATAATTACAAGTCTCAAGCTTAGCCAATATAAACAACTTCACCAGGAACAAAACAAAGCTACCCCATTAAATTAATAATATAAGCAGAACCTACAGTTTAATGGAAAACTTGAGATGAAAACCACATAGCTTATATACACACATACACACACACACACATATAAAAATAAATATAAAGGCMAAGAGGTTTGGGGTTTAAGGAAAAGAAACTACTGCTTCACCAGGAAATTACTGCTCTGAGGTTCAGGAAACAGCAAACGTTTTTTGACTCTTTTTTTCAATAATTGATCYATTAACATCTCTCAATCTCCTGGGCCAACAGGACTGCACAATAAATTTTAAAATTAGTCAAAGGAAAAGCTACACAGACAACAATGACCCAATTCTTCTAAAGCTTTGAGTAGAAATCATTCTTTTAATACAAATAATTGAATCCTCTTATGTCTTGACCTACAGCAGGGAACATGATCATAAAACACACCCATAGTTAAAGGCTTCTTGCYGTGATTCAAAGTCTTATTTTTGCTTAAGTTTTTAATGACCCTCGTYTAATGACTGAAGAATACTATCTTTCAATTAATTAGGTGTTTGTATCATAAGACATGGGGCAGAGGTACAGCAGATAAAATGTTTTGCTGTGATTCAAAGGCACACGTCCAAGCTTTGCTTCAAAACCAGGCCAAAGGCTGCTTCCTGGTCACCTGCTTTCCCCATCTGCCATAAAGGAGAACCAGCCCTGATGCTTTCAGGCAATCCTCTGCAGATGGCCAATGTCCTTATCTATAAACCAACATGAAATAAAAGCTTCCAGCAAAAGTTACAATTCTAAAGGTTATTTAAACCCTGCCTTTTCCAGTAGTACCCACTATTTATTAAAACAAAATATAAAACAAGATATAAATCTMTTTAATTTATACTATATGTTAGAAGTGCTCACACAGTGCTAAATAATGGTGTTGTAAAAATGATTTTTCACTCTTACATTACATTCTAATTCTTGAATTTTTCATCTCCTTTCTTCTRTCTCCTTATATACTTGTCCTTGTTTCTTTTGCTCAAAAACAGACATTAAAGATCACACTGAAGAACGGAAGGCTGTTGTAAGTTAATTTGATGTTGTCACTCACTTTATAAAAATATTGCAGACTAGTTTCTATTTGAAAGGCATTTATACAGTTGTGCGTTCACTATTAATTGCTCTGCAAAGGGGATACTGATTATGACGTTAAAAATACTAAGCAATTGGGAAATCTTGTATCAAATGGCTTCCTAGCTGAATTTTTTAATTGGTCTAAACCCAAAGAGGACAGAAGCAATTTAGAATAAGCAGATTAGTCTTCTTGCTACCACAGACATTTGGCTATCATGCACAGTTTGTCTATCCTGCTTGCCAGTGCTTCTCAAGTGCAGTCCTACCTCTGTGTGTCTATTCTTGCACAATCCTCAGGTTTCTAGAACACACTCTGGATTTCATCTGCTCGCAAAACACTATAGAAAGACCTTGCCCAGTCGTCCAACATCCAGACTAGCCTGAAGAAACTGGGTTCACAGAAATAATCTTTCGCCAGCTTTGCGATAGTCTCTTCAGTAATCCCCTATGAAACATGCGTTACGCACACAGCTTCAGGCACTGCCTCTGCTACTAATTACAGAGGAGAATACGGGTCAGAAGAGCCAGGTGACCTCTTTTGGAGTACAGAAAAACTCTTCCTGCGCCCTGAGATGAGCACTCAGGAGCGCCCAGGGCCCCAGACCCATGTGCAGGTTGGCGGAGCATTTCCCTCTTGGCTGCGGAGCGCCAAAGCTCACGCACAAACTGCGTCTCCTTGTCAAGGAGGGCTTTGTTTCCTGAAGGAATCCCGAGATGAACAATCTCCTACACAACAAAGGATTCCTACAACTTTTTTAGTGCTTAACGGATGTATAGAAGAGAGAAAAAAACATTTTGCAAGCAGCCTCTTGCACACGCTGCCCCAGCAGCCTTATAAGATGATTCCCGGGAAGCMGTTTCGTTTGAGCAATTCCTGTAACTGGGAACACTGCCCATTTTCTAGTCACTGATTAAGGTTCACAGCACAGTCTCCTGTTGGTAAGTAAACAGAGGTGCTTTTTAAGTGTAAGATGGTCTGACGAGAAACATATAAAAAAGGCAAATACTTTTATGACATAAAACAAACAAGACATGGTGATTTTCAATAAGCAGAGAGCAGGCAGCGTCACAGCTGTGGCACAAAGTATGTGATCCAAGGGAAAAATTTCTCAGTGTCCTCTCTGCTCTACCAGCCAATTTATTAYCAGCAATTAGCCACAAGCAGAGCCACAGATTCATCTCTTCTATCCCATGCTGATCTGGTGCGTTCCAGAGGGCTAAATTTATGCCTAGAAGGTGTTTCCTTGGTGTTGTGGGATAGCGGGTAGCCAGATACTGCTCATCAGAAGTTGGGGTAGACAAATGGAGACAGCCTTGAGCCCWCACAAAGTCTGCCAGAGGTGAGCGTTAGGCTCATAGCATTGAAGAGACTTTCTGAAGGCATTTTGGGGAAGAAAGAATCATAAAAACAAATGTCGGTTGTAGATGAAGGTTGGGGAGGAACATGGATCAATCATTTACTTTGTGTCAACAATGCAATTGCATGTTCCCAAATTCAATAAAAATGAATTTGAAACAATCCGCGGGTCAAGAGGGATGATGAACAGGACAAAGACAATCTGTAATTCTGCTTCCTGGAGGAGATTTAAAAAAACATGTTTCATATCCTTGCCTGCGATCCCTAGCTAGACYGTCTTAGAGGAAGGTCTTTAGAAACCTTTACAATTCCTAACTATCAAAGCGCTTAATTAGTTTAACAACTCCTATTTTCTTGAATAGTTGAAATCTCCACYTCAGGATAATTTGCAGGTTTAAGGTGTTGTTCCCTATTCCTCTAGTCCTCTAAGTTCTTACTAACTTATAACAACATCAGCAACACTAAAAAAAAAAAAAAAAGTCACATATATAGGCAAACAAATGTTTGTTATCATTGGTAAAATCAATACAACCCATATTTAAAACCAGCACCTTCAGGCATCACTTAATCTATCCAGAACACTCAGTGCTATGCAGTCAACAAACAGAATCAAACGGCTGCTTAGAGTCTATTTTGACACACAGAAATACCAGATATTTTCATATTGCCAATGATGATGATGCCAGCTTTTATATGGAAAATTGCTTCCAAAAGATGACTTTATACTCGTGACCTCAGGATTTGAGCAACACAATGAAATAGCAATGCACATCTTTCAAAGATAATGGGAGTAAAATTTTCCCTGAAGTCTAACAAAATATATCTTTAAATACACTATTTAGGCATTGCAACTTCATTAATGCTAAACTTGAATCCTAAATTTCTGTCTGCTAAAAATGTCTCTAGTATCCTACCATGGAAGGTATTCACTCACTGATAAAAGGATCCTATATTCAATCATTACAAAATTGTATAGACTTAAAATAAGTACAAAAATTTTAGATATATATTATGTCCTTGTATTTCAGTTTTTAACTTGCATTTTCATCTCTGTTTTCCTTGATTTTGTAATGAACTGGAACAAATGAAGAAATAAAATGAAGTARACATCAAGAGCCCTTTGAGCACACATATGTTTAAACCTTACTAGGTTCATTTTGCAAGTKATAGCTCCAGTTATTTAGGAAAAATCCCAATTTTCTTTCAAATACTGCTTGGAGCAAAATGCTATTGTTAGGATTCTGCCTTGCACTAGATAGGACATACAGATAACTCCAAAAATCATTTATTTCATGACTGCTAATTTTTAGCATTAGTTTTCAAGGGTTCCTATTAAGTTTCTATGAGGAACAGTCTAAAGCAGCTTTTTGCTATGGTCCCCTCCTTACATGGCCACACACCATTTTGAGATCATATGTAAGATCCTGCTTCTCTCCTCAATTTAAATGTGCTATTTCAGACCATTAGTACAGGCCTGAGTGCTAGACTGTCGCTATTCTGCAGGTCTCTCAGCTGGAAACAGAGCTTCTCTGGCCTTTGGTCTTTAATAATTAGCTTCTACTGCTGTTTGCCTCTGTGAAGCAGCTTTAAATATCTAGGCAGGCAACAGAACTTGAGGAAGGTGTTGATAAGGCAACACACAAACAAGTGACAGAATTAATAACATCTTTGCACGCTTTCTTCTCAAGAGGGCAAGGAAGAACAATGTCTGGCAAGGAGAACTGCTAACTTGCCTCCCTGACTTTCYGGGGCTGCAGCCTGGACCTCCTGGGTGTTGAAACTTGACTTTTGAATTCCACGAGCTCAGCACGTTGAGTATTTCCTCAGCACACAGTCAGCACACTCACCCTAACACGAATTCATGTTTTAATTATTTCTTCACAGGTCTGGCTTCACTGGTTTCAAGCTGTCACCTGGCTACATTTAACAAACCGTAACGTACTCTGTTCTGAACTTGCTAGAAGTTTGAAGAATGGCCCCACTTAGCACAGACTGAAGGTTCTGTTTCTCCTTTCAGCAATATCTATTGCTTACTGGGGCATCCACTGCTACTGTAGGAGCAGAGTAGCTAAAGCTGCATAAGCAACAGACCACAGAATGCCAACTGCTAGTGATGGTTCCACACCAAAGAGGACATGCTCATGTCTGACATTAAGCAAAGGGGTATCATTGCTCATGAAAATTAAGTTTCAATTACACYGCAGCAGATTATTATCCTGCCGTGATTTTAAAGCTATAGCTTTTTAGTATGAACTAATTCATGCTCAAAATGATCAAAGTTCATGTTTTGTGGCTATCATAACAATGTATCTGCAACCACGCAAGATACTACATAGAGCTGGAGTATGAAACCAGGACACCTTGAGCCTCCTTGAGCCACAGTCAGTGCACCATGTAGATGTGCAAGATGTTGCTATGTCCAAGAAAATCAACTGCAGTTCTGCCAGGGGACATGTGATGAGACTTCAAGCTGTCCAGAAGCTTGAGATTGGATGAAATCAAACCATACACAACGCCGATTGTAGGACCTGCTTGAAAACTAAAGCATCACAGARGAACTTTACTGAGACTGTAATCAGGTCACCTCATTTAGGAGACCTGCTGGCTCACCTAGTTAACAGGCAACTGCATAAKATGAATCAAGGCACATTAAACAGACTTATTTTCTGAACCACTCTCTCAAATATCTGTGTTCAGATGCCTAAAATTAAGCAGTACAAAAAGCTCTAATATTTTTAGTGTTTTTGTGAGCATGGTTGCACAACACATGCAGATTCGGGTAAGTGTCATCTTAAACCGTGCATATTTCTTGTATTTGCATTAGAGCATATATTGAAACACTCAGAAAACCTTAAGTTAAACTTTCCAGAGGTGTGAAGTGAATGTAACTAATAAATCATTGCAAAACCTTAGCTGGATGCTATTAAGTATTTGCAGAACATTAAAGCTTAATCCTGCAATATTTTTGAGGGGTTTGCCAGATACAAGCAATAGGTTAATTACACACTGAGTATTTTCTCAATCACTTTAGAACTTCAAGGTAATTAAATAAGAGCTTTAAGTTGCTGTTGGGTCAACATTCACTTATTAACAGCAGCTGCCAGCGTTCAATGTAGTGTACGAGCCAGCTGTGAGACTCTAAGCAAATGACAAACTGGAGAGAGATGAGAGGAAAAAATAATCAAAATAGCTTTGAGGGAGTGGCCTTACAAGAAAGACAAGAAGAYTAATCCAGAACTTCACTAGAAGGTGGCTGGGTGTAGCAAAATGAACATGATAATAAAATAGGCTTTAAATTAGGCAACTTGAGGAATTTGAATGCAATTAAGAAGCGCTAACTTCAGAATGTGTTTCAGTCTTGTAACCATTGTGACAACAACCCCATTTTGAAGGCAGCAGAAGCCTCATTGCTTGAAGAAATTTAGAAGCAGACAATGTACATTTTAAAGAATGCCAGGARAAAAGTAGCAATTAAACACCCTCACCTGCATTTGGATTTTTTTTTTCTAATGTGTACTATGATTTCTTCTGCCAGCTTAAAAGTTTATCAAGTCATTTTACCTCCCCAATACACTTTTATAACTATTGACTTCCCTTTTTTCAATAAAACATTTTTTAAAGATGCTTCTTGAAGGGTCTTTTTCTTCACTTCGCTACCAGACTAGATTACATTTGGAGCTGATCTTTATGAAAATAAAATTAGAAGAAATGTGTTTCCAGGACAGTCAATTCAAACTCAATGTCCCTTGCTCTCAGCAAGAAGGGTAAGCTACTGCATTTCCCCTAGGCTTCAAGAAAAATTTGGAAAATATTAGCATTTGATAAAAGAGAACTCTGCCTTTGTGTTTCTCATGGAACATGGAACCAGAGTTCCAGTTATTGAAATCTTAAATAARGAAAACATACTCTTCAGAAATAATACTTTAAATCTAATTGTTCAATTTAAGGTGGAAGACGAGTTGCTCCATTAGAAAGAATTCTCTGCTGCCACAAAATTGATAAGACTTGCAGGGTCTAGAAAAAGACTTTCACCTACGTTACAAAAGTACTTACTGCACATGATTCATAAAGAAGGAAATTATAAGATACCACATTCTTCCGTGACTTTGCAGCTAGCAAGAACAAGAAATACCAGCTTCTGAAAGATCTGTAGAGATCCGATTAAAATTATTCATGACATAATAAACTGTACCTACAGATTTGATGGTAGTTTTAATTATCTACCAGTTTTTCAGACAGGATGAATGTTGTAGTTTGAAGGCCTCCTCATTTCCCTTTCCCTTACATCACCTTTTTGGGCCATAAAATTTTGGTGAAAAATAAGATTCTAGACAAAATTTATTCATAGATCAAAGTCTTATTTATGGAATGGAGTGACCAATTTCAAGATGGCTCCATGTCACATTTAAGCATAAGGGGGTATTCACAGCTATGACTGTGGATCCATATGTACATTGCAATTCCACAACAAATGTTTTTTTCTCTCCCATACAACCAATGTCTCTCATTCTTGTAGTAAATGTCTTATCTCTTTGCCTATTACCATCATCTTTTTATCTAAAGGGCAAAATAAATAAGATTTAGATCCTTTTGCAGACCTATTCACTAGTAGCTGCTGCATTTCTATTCCCTTTCAGACCAGCTATAAAAAACAAGTAGGCTTTGTTGCCTCATGGATTAATGCAATATTGAAAAGATTAAAAAAACCCTGCTATGCTGCAGCCTCAAAAATGGGTAAATACATTGTCTCCTTGTTTAACCAGCAAGATATAAAAATAAAAGAAACAAACACACAAGAAGCAAATGGGGATGGCAGCACTGCGTGACAAGTCAGGCTCTGCAAGATTCTGTGTGTGAGAACGTATATTTTGTATCCCAGCACTGCTGATTAACGTGAGGGATGACAAGCAACTTTCAGGGAAATGGGATGTTTTGCTCTACTGGTTCTCAGATGTAATATTTTAAGAGGAAGAAGTCATCTACTGAGAGGACAGGTCTCATTCGAATAAAATATAATTTGGAAAATCCTTGAAGTCCTAAAAGCAAGAAGGTATGAATTATTTTGAAGAGCTAAGCACAGACACTCAAAGTTGATTCATTCAGAGATGTTCAGAGGCATATATTACTATCTTATGGTTTTAAACTATATTTTTAGTCAGTTTTATTTTTCATACGATTGAAAATACAACTGAAACCTCAGAGTTTAAAGTATAAAATTCAGAAGTGCAAATGGCTACTTAGATACAAATAGGTCAAATCAGGTTGCAGACCTGATCTTGTTCTGTGCTACCTCACATTGTTAAAATTAAGCCCCTCTTGAAATTGCGTTGTAAACCCAGGTGCACAGTAGTTATTTCAACACCTGGCTTGTGCTGTCCTCCACAGCTCAGAGCCTGCTAGCCACATCACTACCACGCAACTTCCCCTCCTGGCTGGGACAGGAGGCTTAAAAAGCTTAACCAAAAATGGGACTCATTTTCCTTGTACCAGAAAAATTRCCAGGTTTATCTAATTGTGATGATTTTTTCCTGTTTTATCTAATCACTTTGAATTTCCACCAGAACAATATATTAAAAGGTTTTTTTGTTTGTTTTTAAACAAAAAGTATCACCACAGATGAAAGATCCCAAGTCAACTTTTTTTCCTTAATGAAAGCTTTACAAAACTCACCTGCTAAAAACGTAACAGCCCATGTTATTGATTTCTTTGTCCAACTTGTACCGCCGAAAGTCCTCCCAAGCATCTTTAATGGCTGTAATGGCCATTATAACACAAATAGGGATCACAGAAACTTCTGGCTGGAAAGCATTAACCACTGGCACAAAATTTAGCAGTGCAATGGCCACAAAATAAATATTGGCAAAGCGATGAAACTGTTCAAAGATATTTTTAGGAAGAAAAGTCAAGAGAGTATATTTTGTAGTCTTAATTTCATTGCTGCCATAACATCTGTTTGGATTTTCCTTCCACGTCTTTCTTCCAAAGTGTAAATTGGAGATGATCACTCGTTTATTTTCATTTTTCTTCTTTCTTTTCTTTAGCTTTCCTCTCCTCTCCATCTCTTCGCTTTGGCTTTCAGCGTCCGAAGAAGCACACTGGCAACACGTTCCTCTGAAAAAACGTTTCGTCCATATCGTCACGGAGAAACAGCCTCGAACGCTTTTCCACGACATCTTGCTCCTCTGTCAGAATTTTGCTTCAAATGGAATAGCAACGAGGTGAGAGGAGTTCACTAATGCRGGTGAACTTCAAAGCAGGGAGGAGAAGAGCGGAGCCGTCTGGAGTCCAAGGCCTCTTTGGTCGACTCCAGCCCGCGCCTGCCCTAGGACAGGTAGCATCGCGGGCGGCCTCGCGCTGGGTCCAAGAGCCTCTTGGGAAGCACGTCACACCTACAAAGCATCCTGAAAGGGTTGTTATTCCAGTTAGGATACACCTGGAGGCCCCATTCCCGGTGTTCCTCTGGCTCGGYGTATCTGCTCAGGTGGAACGTCTCTGTTTTGGCATGGTGCTGGGACACAACGAAGACGTGTGCAGGTTTAGCTGTTCACCTGAAGCTTTCCCAGTCCCTTGCTTGGCACGGGAGTTGTCAGGAAGTTCAAAGGTAATGGGCAGAGCACTGCAACTCTGAAGTCAATAGCAGGTTGCTATAAACCTCAGCCACTGCTTCTCCTCTCCCTTYA